>OX632356.1:10514465-11186859 GCA_951751655.1 Ophion costatus | reverse complement strand
CGCACATCGCTTCTTCGTTTATTTTATTTCTGGTCCCGAAGGTAAGACTAAAAAGCAAGTTTTTTTTACACACAAAGCCACGAGTAAGCCTGCATTTTAATCGTCAGTACGTCGGTGCCATGGAGCCGTCGGTCTGGCAATTTTCACCTTCTCCATTAGAGGAAGCTTCGTGTAAATATTTTTTTTAAATTGCTCGTATGGTCGACTTTGGAAAGGAAAAAAGTTTAAGGAGAAGCAATATGCAAGTTTCGAACTTGCATAGTTTTTTCTTCTGTGATGAAATTTAGGATTAAAAAAAATGTAGCCAATTATTTGACTCCTGTTCTTCCTTTTAAAATTTCGATTTGAATAACTACATTGCTTTTATAACATTCTGCGTAAATGCAAAAAATTTGTCGAGTACACCAAGTTTTGTGAAAGTTAAACTGTGAAAATGTTTTATTGAAAATTGGAAACCCTTCTGACGTTTCCAATTTACCATTTCGATCGGTATCGTCACAAACGTAAGTCACGTCAGTCCTACTATAATTTTCTTGTGCGGAAAAAGGTCCGTATGTACAAAATTTAGGAAATGTACACCGTGAAGACTAGTTTTTTTCCCGACCTTAGTTCCCTTCAAATCTAAACCCTTCCACCAGTTTCCACGAGTAATTTATTCGAACATATCGTGTATTTTCCTAGATTTCCGTTCAAAAAGTTGACCAGGTATCTGGAAAAAAGCTCACGCGAGTCACATCGCAAAAAGACACTACACACGCACAATTAAATCATCCTCAAAATCCCAAGTGTTTAACAGATTTTCGCTAAATTCATATACGCTATTGGTGTGCAAGAATTCAGCCCGGTGTATAAAAAAAAAAAATTATTTGCGTGTACAAAAAATCCGAACACTTCACACAAACATGCAGAACACACATATATTTTTCATCGTCATTTTTCGACGTTTTGCGCAACTCTAAACGGAGAGCTATAATAATCTCAACAAAAACGAAGATCGGCGTTCTGCAGAACGGTGAGCGGTATTTGTTACCATAATTTATAAGAACTTCTCCATTGCCGTACCCGTGCAGAAACTTGTTGGGGAGTCACCAGATCCGAACCACATGCGCCTATAGGGATTTGATTGTGACCGCGCACGTAGGGGATCCCATATTGAAATCCAAGTGGGTTCCAATATGATACTGCGCTCTTTCCTAGTTCACGTTGTTTGAGACTTTTTTATTTGCAATTCTCAAGCGGAATTTGTAGGATCTCAACAAAAAATATCGTTTCGGGGCCCCATGCACAAATTTTTGGGGAGTCCCAAGATGCCCTCACACCTGTATAGGGATTTGCTAGGGACACCGCGCGTAGATAGTCCTCATTGGGATCCAATTGGATTCCGCACTGTTCCCCGATAAACGCCGTTTGAGATTCTTACCACGTTCGATTCGAAAGTATGTCAAAAGTCACGGGAAGAAACTCGCCGTGTTGAAACATAACTTGCACGCTTCGATATTATGTCGAAGTGCAGTAAAAAAAAAATACCAAACGATAATTACAGTGGATTTTCGATTTTCAAGATATACTTTTTTTAACGATTCATACTTTTTTCAGATAAATTTATACTTTTTTTGCGATCCACTCGTTTTGTATATCTATACTTATTTGGTTTAGAAAATTGAACGTACCGAATGCGATGAGATCCATCAAGAATCCTATCTGGTTCGATAATCTGAGAATCCTTTCGGATTCAAATTGGTTTCGTACATTGAATTCTAATGGGAAATGCCGACAGGAATGTAATATACGAGCGTGACATTTTGGTATAGGGATCGAATGCGACGATCAATTGGGCCCCTATCAGGAAGTACGGAGAAGTATGAAAATCTAATTGGATCCCTATGGCAATTGATGCACGGGGAAGCTGCCCAATAATAAACAATTGAAGGAGAGCGCGTGTGGCAGCCTAGTACGACGCTTCGAGTATGATTCTTGCAACAGGCAAAAGTGTCGTAAATCGAATATGAAAGGAAGAAGGAATATAATAGTACTCGTCCTCTTATCAGTAAAATTATTGATTTTGAATAAGAAGTGTTGTATCTGCCGTACGCGGATATACTGTGTAGCTTGGTAATTCATGTGGTTGGAGCCAACTGTGTTGCGCGATAACCGACGAAAATTAACGCGCACTGGCTTGAAGCGGGACATCCTCAATGATCAATGAGATGTTTCGGAGGTTGTGTATTCAACGACAGGGAGACATATGCAAATAAAGTAGGGGCAGTGAAGGATTATGTTAGGAGACAAATTCGTATCGAAATTTCGGGTCACACGTGCATTGTATTGTCCGTTTGATTGCGCTCGCCGTCGATATCGCTTTTCGGTCTTCGGTCTCGTCCCACCCACGTCGTCGATATAGCTTTTCGGTCTTTAGTCTTGTCCATATTCTCATACAGCGCACCGCGCGCTCCAAACTCATATGGTTCTCATTATTGTAACCACATACGCGCGAGCGCGCACGCACACACAAACACATACATACAAGCAAAGTCCCCATACTACGGTGCACCTACCGTTGAATTCTCTTTCGTCTTGGGGTCCAAAGCGTTGCGAAATAGAGTGACGGTCCGTTGAATCCGAGATTCGCGTTGGTTTCAAAACTATATCCATACGCAATGCCCATACATGTATATTCGTCGATTAGTTGCGCGTCTCCGATCGTTTTGAAGACCGCGAATAATCGTCTCTTTTTCCCCTAGCCCCGCCCGCATCGCCATTTCGTGTTGCGTCGGAGGTTTCAGGTTTTTCAGAAAAACACACTATTTTTGCTCTTATCGTGCGGCCACCGCTTGGGACAGAGAATGATATACGACTCAGCTTGCACCTCAATGGACGCACGAAATTTAATTAAACTTGAAGCGACAAAAAAATATCCATTTTACCCATCTAAAAACCAGTAATGGCATTTGTGAAAAATAAAAGAATAAATAATGAGTAGCGATACAGAGGTAACGTCATTTCACACAATTTCCGTTGCATTCAATACGCTTGTAACTGATAATACAATATACGAGCTGTATACTTGCGAACGTGATATTCGCAAGTAGCCATCTTTGTGCGCTTCGTTCTCACCTATATGAGGATGCACACATGTGCATCCACACACCATATACGAATCTAAATATTCCGTAGAGAAAAAGATGATTTATTATTCAATTTATAAGCTGTCGGTCGCTCGTTTTGCCTCGTTTCCTCGACCGTTCGGCAAAATATATATGTGACGTTTACATTTATGCGAATGTATATTTGTGACGACGAACACGCGCACTAAATATCATCGCGAATGAGTTCGAAAAACAGAATTACCTTTTTGCCGATGTAAAATGACGTTTGGAGCGAAATTCATGATCGGAACGGCGCTCGGATTCTCTGGAACAAGAGCAAATAACTCAGTACCCTTACGGACTAGCTAATGACTAATTACCCTTACTGATTAATTAATTACTCGATACGAACTACCCTAATTCAAGCTTTACTGAAAATACCAGACGATTGTCAAACACGAATCAATGAATTCGTACCATCAATAATTTAGAATCAACAGGACGTATGTTATTCACTCGACGACAAATTCAAATATGCTTACTCAAGAATATGGTCATCCTCAAATCAGACAAATTTCCGTTTATGTGTTTTTTCTTTTAAAATCCATTTTTCCTCGATGGAGAATTGGAAAATGAAAACGCGTCGAGTTTTTTTGCAGGCGCCACCTGTTGAATACGCTATACGCATATATATATGGATATATATATACACACCTTGCTTCGGATCGTCAAACGTAATCTTCTGAAACGCCATTACACTCCAATGTAAACGGGCGAGACTCCGTAACGGCGGACATACTATGGGTAGGAAAAAAACATCGCGGAGACTATAAATGATGCTGACATTAACATAAACCTATTTCTCTCTCTCTCTGTTCCTGCTTTTTTCCTCTCACTCCCGCAAGTCAAGAGTGTCACTGTTCTTTCCCAGAGATGGGCATATACAGAACCTGTGGAACAGGTATAAAATAGCTAGTGCACGAGAGAACACATATTAGGTATACCAATACGTGTGCATATATATACGGGAGAGTCAAGGAGTCGTTTATCTGTCTCGGGAATTATCGTTCGATGGTTCTCTCCCACACAGTCCCCGTGGTGATGTGACAGCAGTGTTGAAGATCGAGATGGAGGAAGGGAAAAAAACGAGGAAACGATCTTTCCCCAACCTTTTTCATCCCGTGTGTATATTACTATATGTGTGTGCATCTTTCCGAGGCGTTAGCCTCCCCGTTGGGCATCCCTGCTTGGAGCTCCGTCGCGTTTGACTTTCGATCTTCAGTCCCTGATCAGGGAGAGACCGAACGAGAGGAAGGGACGCAGCGCCGGGGAAAGAAAGAAAGAGATTGCCCCGACCAGATAAATCCTATCGGTGGTCTACTTTAGACCCGATCGCTCCTGGTGATCTCTTAAGGGAGCTGCGAGATTCACAAGAGAAAGAGCAACGAAAGTCAAAGAATCTGGCACGCACAATCTACAGGAACGCACATAATTCATTGGTCGTTTTCAATCATTCGACTTCGAAGGCCATCTCCGTAGTAGCCAATTGTTCCCGTACTCAATATTACGTAAGCCCCAATGTTGTCAAAACCACATTTGGATACATTTCCTATGGTGTTCAAGTCTACAGCGTTTTATATAAAATACAAATCGTATGCAACAAGAATTTCGCAATGAAGTTTTATCGACTCGAATTTCCAGCCCGATGAGCAACGAGAGAAACGTAGCAATTCTTTTTTTTAATGAGAATTTTGGAAGGAAACTTTTGTTACTCGAGAAGTTTTTAATTGGCATCAGTTTGAGAGACGCCTCGTTTTCAAAGTCAACGGTTCGTTGTGGAAGCAGCAAAAATACAATACATATAGTGATAAAGAATTGCATACATATAACGATATATATATATATATATATATATATATATAGACTTAAGTGTGCATGTGTGTCCGCCCGCGCCTTTTTAAATGCAGCCTAGTATGTGTGCGTGTGTGTATGCACTCACGAGACTGAATATTAAACCACATGAGAGTGCCCGGGCAGAAATTTGTTGGGGATTCCCCAAATCCTATCACATGGGCATAGGGATTTGATAGAGACGCCGCACGTAGGGAGTCCACATTGGAATTCAAGTGGATTCTGCGCTATTTTCCGATTCAAATCGTTTGAGGATTTTTATTTCAAATTCTCTACCGGAATTTTTTTGATTTACCAAAAAAATATCTTTTCGTGATACCGTGCACAAATTTGATGGGGATTCGCAAGATGCACTCACATTTCTATAGGGGTTTGTTAGGGATACCGCGCGTAGGGCGTCCTCATTGAGATCCGATTAGATGCTGCACTGTTAACTGATGAATGCCGTTTGAGAATTCTTACCATGTTCGAATCGAAAAAATATGTAAAAAGTCACGAGAAAAAACTCGGTGCGTTCAAACATAACCAGCACGTTTCTCCAACGTGCACGTCTGTGTTGATATTATGTCAAAATGCAACAAAATAAATTGAAAACGATAGTTACAGTGCATTTTACGTGATATGATTCAGATTGATTTTTAAAATATACTTTTTTAAGCGTTTTGTAGTTTTTCAAGATAATATTTATACTTTTCAAATCCACTAATTATGTGTATCGATATATTTTATTGCGAAAATTCAACGTACAGAATGCGATGGATCCATCGAAGATGCTACCGGTTTCCATTCAATAATGTGGGAATCCTTGAGGATTAAAATTGGATTCGTGCATTCTATTTCAATGGGAAATCCCGATAAATAAAGATAATTATTCCGATTAATAAAGAAGAAATAAACGATTCGTACATTGGGAAATCCAATGTGCGAACGTGACATTTTAGCACCCATAGGGATCCAATGCTATGGTCCATTGAATCCCCATCAAGACATAGGGACAAGGATGGGAGTCCAATCGGATTTCTACCGCAACCTCTGCACGGATTATTCAGTTTTGCCATCTCTGTTTGCTCCGGATTTGAAATAAGATTTTGCGGGAATCTTTTACAATCGAGGCATGCCTCTCGAACACTGTGACGACGTTGACGTATGTACGTACATAGGACGCATAAAATGTGACGGTAACACTGCGTTACGGTTAAGGATGTTGAGTCCCTATGAAACATGTTGATGTTAATTGTTCAATAAATAGCTTCTTAATCGTCATGAAATTTTTACACGACCTCCTGAATACTTCATGTAAAAACATACCAAATTTTCAGAATTCTATCATCATTACTTCAACCTCCTTAAGGGTTGAAATAAAAAATGATAAGAAAATTTTGAAAATTTGGTATATTTTTGTATGAAGTATTTAAGAGGTCGTGTTAAAATTTCACGACGATTAGGAAGCTCGTTATTAAAAAATTAACATTTTGTTAAGAACATTTTTTAAAAGAAATAAAAAAAAATTTATCAATAAACTTCGTTTTGTTTCTGTTGCTTTCAGTATATTGTAGATATTATAAAATTGAGAGGTCAAAAAAAAAACTTATTACAGAGTTACATCAGTTTCCATAAAACAACATTTAATTTGTGAATGTTAGTCGTTCAATAACGAGCTTCCTAATTGTCGTGAAATTTTTACACGGCCTCTGAAATACTTCGTACAAAAACATACCAAATTTTCAGAATTTTATCATCATATGCGATTTGGGACTCAACATCCTTAAGATCTTCGAATCTGGTACCTAACGCGAAGCGCCGTTTCGAGGATTCGTCGGACGTCGGCAAATATGTCTCTTCGCTCTTGGAATCCCACTGATATATCTTTTCGATACACGATACATATAAGTCCTTGAAATTTCGGGCCACCCACGTGATGTCAAAAAGCCATCTCGCTCTTTATTTTCTCACTTTAACGCTTTTCCAACCTTCCTCGGGTGCTGCCTCATCTGCATAGATACGCGTTTGCATATGTAAAATTACCGCGTGACATGACGTTTACACGATAACGAGCAATTTTTAAATCAACAATGGCCTCGCTCGAAATGCCGTCAGGGCAAAAAACGCTTTTTCTTTTTTTTTTTTGTTCATCGATGTTTATATCAGAGAATATCGACCGTCGAATAATTGAAGAAAAAAGAACAATCAATATGTCAAGACGGCAAAACAATTAAAACTATGTGAAAACGTGTCACTGATTCTCGATAATCAGTCCTCCGTAACTTAACAATTTTGGGTTCGAGATAATATTCGATATTCACAGCCGAAGAGCACGACTTCGACTACCCTCTGGATTTCGACGTCTGAGATCGTGGCGTGCATACATTGGACACTCTTTTTTCACCGACAAAGAACGCGCTTTTTTCTCACTTTGGCGTTTCCTGACTCCGCAGGGGCCGCGCTTTTTTTATTGTATTGATGTCCGACAATCGGGCAGTGCCCAATGCCTGGATACGAAATGGTGGTGTCATGCAGTTTTAACGAAGGGGTAATGTGAAAAATGTAGAGAAAAAGAAATTACATTCAGATTGGCAGTAATTTGAAACACGTGCAATACCCATGCAATTTCATTGGCTATATTATCTAACGGACTACATCGAATCTAGGTGGGTAAAAAAATACATTTTCCAAAAATACTTTTTTTCAATTGCATCACCTTTTAGCTATGTCCTGAAACTTTCATTGAAATATTCCTAAAATTGAATGAGCTACAGCTTTCGACAGTCGGCCGGGTGAGCGGTAGAGTCAACATATTTTACACTTCAAAGGCGTTTTTCCACCACACTGTTCTCAAAGTCGATGGACATCTAGAGTAGAAATATTGTCAGGCTGGAATGACATTTGTTCCGCACCTTACTTACGGTGTGCCTTGATGTGCGTGATTCCACTGATTTCGAGCAATAGTTAGGCAAATGGTTTTACGGATACCTCCAGTTGCCTGTGCCGGCTAATTTCGGGCGGTAGTTAGGCAACCGGACTTACGGCCTACGTCAATTCGCCCGATCCCGCTAGTTTCGCGCAATCATCAAGTAACTAGACTTATAAATATAGTTTTGCGTCTTTCACACGCCTAAACTCTTGTCAAACACCAGACAACTATATATGGTCGTCAAAATGTCAAAATAATTGTCCCCTTTATGCATACATTTTTTATTATTCCTAACATTTTATTTATTTCTAATAAATCTGTGATTCGCTTTCATCTGTTTAAGAAAACAATTTAGTTAAATCCACTAAATGTAGGTATCTATTTAATTTGTTCAAATTTAAATTAAATAGAATTATCGTGGACAAACATTTTTTCAATTGCTTGAATCAATGGTCTGCCTTTATTGCGATGCAGACATTGACGGGGAGGGGTAGAGAAATGGATTTTATATATATATATAAAGGTTATGTTTGAAGAATCCCTTATGCCATATCTGCGACTAAGATACTACAAACACTCGGTAGCGTAGGAACAGCGCGAAATATTTGCTGTGAAAAAAAAAACATTCAGGAGGCTAGGGAATGGGAAATTATGATACAAAATCATTGTGGGAGAACTCCAAATTAGGTATTTCATTTTATTTTGGATTTATGGAATATTGTTTTCTATATTCCATATTCTAAAAATTATATATGAAAAAATAGGATTGTAGTAGGCAGTGAGACGAGCAAAAAGCCTCTTTCATTTAATGGATCCTATGTAAATTAAATATTTTGTTGGCAGTGCAATGCAAAATGTGTAGAGAATATCAGGCCTTGATTTCGTACCCTGATCGGGCCTTGAATTTTTACCCAGATCAGGCCTTGATTTTTTACTCTGATTACAGGCTGGAGTCAGAGATTGCGTTTAAAAAATGAGCAGGGCTTGATAAACAATCCTGATCAAGCCGGAAAAAGAAATCAGGATGCCTGATCAGACCTTTCTTGTAGCCGGAGCAAGATTTCTACTCAGGATGATATATCTTGAGAACCACTTGATGGATTATTTCCAAATTTACAAGAGATACGATGAGAAACATTTAAAGGTCGTTGGTGATCTCACTTTTTCGATCAACATGCATCCTCAATTTATAATAATTCCGTCAAAATGACGACTTTTTCATCGATTTTGTATGCGTTTTTTGCATAACATTTTGCGACCTTTGCGTTTAAAAAAATGCGTTTCTTTTTCACCATCGATAACCCAAAAAAAATCGGAATTTGGTCATTTTTTCGGGTCTCTAGATAGATGTAAAAAATTTCGCTTGAAGAAATCGACGATGATGAGCAATCAGAAGGAATTTTGTACGATGCAGGAATTGCCAATTGAGTTTAGGTAAGAGTTTTTCATATGATAAATTTCAAACGCGTTTTTCTCGAAACAACGTTTTCAAAATCTAGCTCCATCGTATCTCTAAAACTAATAAACCGATTCTCTTGAAATTTGAACCACATATTGTAAACATGATTCGCAACAAGATGACCCTCGATGGTTTTAAATTTTTGATTTTTACTCTTTTTTTGCGAAAAACTGCGAAAAAACGCGTTTATTTTACTTTTTCGTTTTTCAGCTGCCATTTTTTTATTTTTTGATAAAACTTCATATCCGAGGGTCATTTTATAGCTGGTGTCATACTGAATCTAATTGACTTTGATTTTTTTGTTTCAGACAAGCCGTTGCCGTATTGTGATGGAGCTACCTAGCCTACCTATTTTTAAGGCGTTACGTTAAGCTATAGTTTTTGTACTTAATAGTTTAGTACAAAAGTATAAAGTATAGTTTAAGTACAATTTAAGTATAGTTTTTGAGTATAGTAATTAAGTATACTTTGAAGTACAAAAACTATAGTTTTTGTACGTCAAAGTATATTGTACTGAAATTTTGTACTGAAAAATAAATAAAAATGAATAAAAAATTTTTTTAAATGTATCTCAAGATTTTTTTCATCAAGCCCAACAACTTTTATATTCATATCTTTGATAAAATCCTCAAAAAAAATTGCAAAAATAGCGCTTTTTTCGTGGCTCCAAAGTGGACTGGCCCCTTAACGTGAACAGTTTCAATATGAAACTGTTTTCATTGAGCACTTCGGAAATCAACTTGCGAACTTTGGAGAACAAAATCATGTGGTCAGGTGGAAAAATCAGGGTGAACAGAAACATAAGATAACACGCATGTTGTGTGTTCCAAGTGGAATAATAATGACTCGAGGGATAATTTGATAGTGTTTTCATTCGTCGGCCGCGTATAAGCGACTGTGAGGCAATGTGCCGAACCCTGTCGTCTCCTTCGGAACGAAAACGAACCCACCGGATAAATAACCGACGGCTGCAGACACGAGACGGTAACTAATTTATCTGAATCCCAAGACAAGCCGAATGATGTCTCTGGGGGCTGTTTCCGTATGAAGGAGTTAGGCTACTGTGACGACACGAAAATCAGAATAATTTAAAAAAAAAACATTTCGAAGAAATAAGTAAGATGATTGAAAAATTGTATGGCCAATCATTTGTATGCACATTAAAAAAGTTGTCCACCGAATTTTATAACAAAAAATATGAATAATTAAAGAACGGTATAAGCAATCTCCGAAAGACCTTTAAGCGTGAGAGGCTTAACGGTGTACTTGGTTTTGGTCACCCTGTTGATCTGAAAAAAACGAGTTTTTTCTTAACGGGGGACACGTATCTATGAAAATTGTATTCTCCAAATATATATTTATTCGATAGTTTTACCATTATTCAGTTTCGCCTTTATTCACTTCCAGCTATATACCCTGACAATTTCACTGGTATATTCCTAAAATTGCATGAGCTACAGCCTTCGAACAGTCGGCGAGCGACAACAGCACCATACTTTAAACTTTAAACGCGTTTTTCTCGAAACACTGTTATCAAAGTCGGTGAACATGGTATCTTGAACCACTTGATGGATTGTTCCCAAATTTACACGACATACGACGAGAAACATTTAGAGGGTGTTGAGGATCTCACTTTTTTCAAATCGACCATCATTTTTTGATAATTACGTAAAAATTACGACCTTTTCCTCAACCGTTTTCCAGGATTTTCTGTTCGGCATTTGACCATTTTTTCAAGCATCAAGGTAGATGTAGCCTCTTAAAATAGATAATATTGGCTAAGACTTGACCGAGCTTTTTTGTTATCGTGTTTCGAGCATAAATTTAAAAAATAGATTGTTTTCTCGGTTTTTCGAGAAAGAATGACATCATTAATCTTAATTAGTAATGAGAAGAAAAACGTCGCTCAAGCCTAAATTACTATTGCACTGAATAAATGTACCAAATGTCACGTTAATCTGTTCATTAGACGTTGAGAAATCGTGCACACCATTTTGAAAAACAGTTTCGAGAAAACGCGTTTAAAGTTTTACTAGCAGTTATATCATTGTAATCATGAATTAATCTTCAATCTGCGGTTCCTGCATATTCCCTTTCTAGCCGACAATCGATACAATTACCAATTACACATTACCACGTGATCTCTGATTTTTGTAAACACTATCGAGACATTGACAGCCAAATCAATTTAAAAAATTAAATCGCCACTTAGTGCTTCTCGATAAAGCTGAAAAATTCTATTTCTAAATTACCAACCGAGCGGGTTAAGAAGGAAAACGATCATTGCCACAGGCTACGAATAAGCCGCTTTGAAAAAGCGCCGCCTCGGCGGAACCACCGGAAACTATACCATCGAAAATCTTTAAGAGGGAATGATACCTTATCGCGGTCGGTATGGTAGAACGATTATAGATTCCCACGAATCTCTGAAACGGCTATTCAGATCCCGTCGAAACTTTGCCAAACGACGTCAAATAGATAGACGAACGGCTGTCTTCTCCTCAAATTTTCCGAATTTGAGAAAAAAAATGTAGATTGGGTTATCATAAGCCGATCTACATTCTTTTTCTCAAAATCAGAAAATTTGAGAAGAAGAGAGCCATTCATCTATCTATTTGACGTCGTTTGGCAATGTTTCGACGGGATCTGAAGAGCCGTTTCAGAGATTCGTGGGAATCTATAATCGTTCTACCATACCGACCGCGATAAGGTATCATTCCTTCTTAAGACGGAATCATACCTCATCGCGGTGGGTATGGTAGAACAATTATAGATACCCAACAATCTCTGAAACGGCTCTCCAGATCCCGTCAAAAGTTTGCCAAACGACGTCAAATAGATAGACGAACAGCTGTCTACCCCTCAAATTTTCTGAATTTGAGAAAAAAACGTAGATTAGCTTATCATCAGCTGATCTACGTTTTTTTTTCTCAAATTCAGAAAATTTGAAGGGAAGACAGCTGTTTGTCTATCTATTTGGCGTCGTTTGGCAAAGTTTTGACGGGATCTGAAGAGCCGTTTCAGAGATAGTTGGGTATCTATAATTGTTCTACCATACCGACCGCGATGGGGTACCATTCCCTCTTAACACGCGTCTGCGTAACTAGATACTATCTACTAACCTTACCTGAATCGTTCGAGTGTCGTGATTGGCGAAAGAGCGTTGCTGGGACAGCGTAACCTATTTTCGGTATAAATAAAAAGGCTCGCATATCGCCCAAGTGTCAGTTGGACATACAAATAAGAGTTCTCGCGTCAGGCAATCGCGCCTGGCGTACATCGTTCGATAAATAAGACTTTAAGCAATGGTGGATATAAAGGGTAACGTTAGTTTTTCGTGTCAACGATGCCTGCAACCATTGAGACTCGATTCGAGTTTCGACCATCTCGGGGAACACACACTCGCCGAATTGTCGTGTAGGTAATTTCTTTTCGGATTCTGAATTTTATCACGAACGAGCCGCAACTGATGACAATTTACTCACGTTGGCTTGTCCTCCGACTAATTCGTAGCAGTGATTGTGCGACGAATCGATCGTTCTTCTTTTTCATTGTGGGGGTTAGGTTACGCGCTTCGGCAACAAATTCTTTGATCAGTGAAACTGAACGGGAAAAAAAAGTTTCTTTGCAGACAGAACAGATAGCGGTCCGGTCACCTGGGACAGCTTCTCCTTTGGTTTTTTCCTGTACTTTTTCGTAGCTATTCCAATAAAACGGTGCCTTACATGTTCAACCACGCCATTTACTCTTTGTTTGGGTTTGTACATCATTTTTCGATTCTGCAAGAAAAGAAAATCTTTCTGGAATAGAGCATTGAGGGGTTAGGCTACTGTGACGACCCGAAAATCTGGATTATTCAAAAAATTCAATTTTGAAGGAATGAATAAGACGTTTGAAAAATCGATCGAACATTTATTTGTATGTACATTAACAATGATGTGTACTAAATGTCATAAAAGATATCAATAATTAAGGAAGTTATAAACAATTTCGTGACAGACTTTAAACGGGAGGGGCTCAATAGTGTATGTGATTTTGGCTACCTGGTTGATCTGAAACAAAAAAACCAGTTTTTTTCTTAAAGATAATAATATTGGCCAACACTTGACCGTACTTCTTTGGTCATCGTGTTTCAATAATCAAAAAAACAAGAAGAGTTCTTTCATTCGATTTGCTGAAGAAAACTAACATTATTGTTAATAACGAATGGAAAAAGAATGTTAAGAAGAAAAACGTCGGTCAAGATTAAACTACTATCATACTAAAAACCATGTTGAAAAAAATGTTTTTAAGAATAACGCGTTCCCTTTACCTGCTCACGTTCGTTATGACCCTATGATCTTTTGGGTGCATGTACATGTTTTCTTAACATCATCTCCCACTTTAAACGAATGTTAGAGCACTTATTTTTTGTTTTTTTTTAAATCAATTTTGGACTATAAAATAAGAATCATTGACTACAAAAAAATGCATATTCACCGAAATACAATGATCTGAAAAACCCCTGGGGTCCGATCGACCCCACATGCATCGAAGGGTTAAAGCTTTACAAGCAGTTCTATTATCGTGAGTGCAAGTTTACTTTAAATCTGCAATTCGCATACCATATGTTGGACCTTCGTTTTCAATTTAAGTTGCCTCTGTTCCATTTCTTTATTTCTATTATTACCAACAGCCTTTTTTTTCTGACTCAGGTGATAAAACCCTAATAAAAATATGTGAAAACTTTCAAATAATTTTCACAGCCTTAAATGGCTGAAAAAAAATTGAACATTAAAAAAGAATTTGGTATCGTTGCAATCTAACGGTGCAAACTTCAACGTCATGATGTTAACCTGTCACACAGATGTTACGAATAGTATATCAGCGAAACTCGGTTGACCTATCATTATGTGCGTTGCCACGTTTCAATTTGAGAAAATAGAGCACCCAACACCATCCATTGCCAGTAGGTGGATTCATGCGCACAACCTAATACAATGTTCAAGCCACATCAACGTACTCCTTTCACGGAGGGCCGTATTTCGTGGGAGCATAAGCCAGGCACATCTCAATCATTGGTAAATTACAGTGGAGCTTAATAAAAATGAGTAACAATCAATTGTTATACCCAACTATAACCTAGAATAAATAAGATCGCGCTAGTTTGGTAGATCTAGTAATTTTCACACTTTCTCTGAAAAGTCATGGCTACGAAATTTCTTCTGCTAGACACATTTTTCGAAGTTCTATCATTCATTATTTCTTGAAATATTCAGTGACCTCCTTTTTTGCATTGTTGTTACGGAATCGTTAGATTTTGTTATACGCGTAAGCAGTTTACATCAGGCATCTGGAGTTATAGAGTGTATAAATGATTATATAGGAATGTGGCCAGTGTGTCATCTTTATAAATTGCCGTGTGAATGTAACGGTTTTTAGAGTCGTAATTGTTCGTTACAAGTTGAGTGATTTGGCTTAAAGTTTTACCATTATAATAGAATGTATTTTTACTTCATTATAGACGAAACTCAGTTGTTAAATGTTCGTGTTTGTGAAAAAAATACCTCAAACAAGAAGAAGCGACGAAGCATTTTTATTTAAATTCCACATTGCAGTTTCGTTGATGCAAATTACTTGTAACTTTAATCAATGAACTGAGAAACTCCATTCAAGAAGACTTCATTTCAAACTTCTTGCAATAAAAAGATTCGTACGTTTCTCTTTTCCGGTACCAGTGCCGATACAGCAACAAGTGGTCAGCGACATAGAGCCTCAGAGCGGAAGTTTGGAGCACCTAGTGCCGCCGTTCAGATTGACCGACTCCGCAAATGGCACCAACGGCTTTATGCTCGTCGGGGATTCCGGCGAAACGGAGTGTCTTAGTCACCACCTTAGGGTAAGTGTCGATCGAGTGTCGATAGACTGTCGCATCCGAATTACGACATTATGTGCTCATCTCTGATGCGAACGAATTTGCTTAAAGGTTCGAGCCGCTCTCTTCGACATATTGAGTAGCAGCAGTTCGGCGGATCATCCGCTTTGCGACGAATGCACCGATAGCCTTTTGATGCTGATGGATCAACAGCTGCGAATGACGGAGGGCGAGTGGTCCGATTACAACGAGTACCTGAAGAAATTGGAGCTCGAGCAGCAACAACCGAATCACGAGAGCATCGAAATGGGTTGTCTCGCCAAGGAGCTGAAGGACTTCAAGGCGGAGGAGGATAGAATGATTAGAGAATTGGAGGCTCTGAGAAAAGAGGAGGAGGCTACGAAAAATGCGATAAGGCAGCAACAAATCGAGAGAGAAAGATTGAAGAGTGAGGAGGAGAGATACTGGCGGGAATATTCGAGGCATAGAAGAGACTTGATATTGGCCGAGGACGAATGTCGCAGGTATTTAGCTTGAATTGTCACAGAAGAAATATAAATCAAAAGAATGAAGATTCGTTAGAAAGCGAACTACGAATCTTTATTACTGAAGGTTTTTTTGCCTCCTCGGACACAGGGAGGTTTGCTTTGTGGTATTTTGATGAAAATATGTTCAGAATATTTTTGAAAAATCACGAAAATGGCATTTGTAGGAAATGCCCGACAGTATCTGGATTCCGATATGGCGAAAAAAGCTTTTCATCTCTTACCCCGTTATAAAAAAAAACATTCCTACCAAATGTTATCTCTTTAACTTAAGTTTGATCCGTAACTCGCAATAATGTTTCCTCCCATTCGATTTAGACTGATCATTCGCTATGAACGTCATTTCCCGTTCGAACATTGATCATTGAAGGACTAATCAATATGCCAAAGCTTGTTGAAGATGATCATAGCTGACCTCTGCAGCTTAAATGTTTTTATTCCTTATTTTATATTATTCTTCTTACACAAATGGCAGCTATTAGAAAAATGCCTTGTTTTCCATTTTCGCCAAGAAAAAATGCATTTTTGAAATAGGTGTAATGTGAGCGAAAATAATTTTATATTAGGACGTTAAATAAGTTCTCTGTTTTTCATCAGATGGCGTCACCAGAACTGCATGCTTGTAGTTTAAGACGGTAACGCGTCTATAAAGAAGTACTATAAGCAAGCTTGGAATTCGGTGTATGTCATTTCGCAGAAGTGTAAACAAGTTTTCTTTTCGTAGTGAGATACGTGTCAAATTACGTGCCAAAAAGACTATTTGCCGGTAATTTTACTGCACTACATTGTTTTTTTTTTTTAATTTGCAGCCGAAGCACACAGAATTCTTATTGAGACTTATGGCGGTCAAGCTCTGTCGGTAACAACATGCAGTTATTGGTTTAGGCGCTTCAAAAATAATGATTTTGGCTCGTTGAATTGGAGGCATTCCTTCATGAAGACTCATGTCAGACGCGAGTTGAACTTTCAGAATCATTAGGAATTGATCACAACAGTTTGGAAACGGTTGCAAGCATTAAAAATGATTTTTTAAATTAAAGCATTCCTTTTTACAAAAAAACAACAGCGAAAACTTACTCAACATCCCAATATAAATTTCTTTTGTAAAAGCCTTTTAAAGCTGCGAATATGAGCTTCCAGGGTTGTTACGCATATGGAAAACAGGCTAAACTGGGAAAACTCAGGGAATTTCTTTCTTCCCGGAATAATCAGGGAAAAGTCAGGGAATTTTGGAAATTTTCTGCAATTTTCTCATAATTTACTTTTTGAAAGAGATACAAAAAATGAAACCGACTTAAAACAAACTGGACAGTATAAAAATAAATATTTTCGTATATCTTTAATATTTATATTACTCCTCATTATACACAAAAGAAAGTTATGTCAGTGCCAAATATTGAGAATTAAGAAAAACTGAAAACTAATTTACTGTAAAGCTACATTTGTAAATGAATGTAAAAAAACCTGTAAAAGGCAGGGAATTTCTGAGTCAATAATGCCCAACAACCCTGGCTTTGAAATTATACAACCGGTGTTTGACAATATTATCTAATTATCGAGTTACTAGAATTCGAACGTAATAGTGAACTTTCTGTGCAAATGAAAGCGGAAATTTGGCATGGCACTTTTACCGCCGATTATATCATTCGAAAAGACATAAGTTGAAAATTTTACGTTTGGACGCACCGCAATGTGGGTGTGTATGGTTAAAAAAAATTATTTCCGCATGAACAGGATATAAGTTAATACGTTTGTTTCTACAGCTTGGAATTCCAGTTGGCCTATGCAGCGTCGCAACTAGAAAGACTGAAGAAAACGAATGTATTCAACGCAACTTTTCACATATGGCACATGGGCCATTTCGGTACGATAAATTCGCTTCGGCTCGGCCGTTTGCCAAGTGCCCCTGTAGATTGGAGCGAAATAAACGCTGCGTGGGGACAAACGGCGCTCTTACTTACGGCACTCGCGCGCAAGATGAACTTTCGTTTTCAACGCTTTCAAGTAGTGCCCTACGGCAATCACAGCTACGTCGAAGTGATTGGACAACATCGCGAGTTGCCGCTGTACGGCAGCGGCGGTTTCAAGTTTCTCTGGGACACGAAATTCGACGCAGGTATGGTGGCGTTTCTCGACTGTCTGCAGCAGTTCAAGGAACAGGTCGAAAAGGGCGACAGCAGTTTTTCTCTGCCGTACAAAATGGATCGTGGCAAGATAGAGGACTCGGCGACGGGAAATTCTTATTCCATCAAGTAAATGTTCCACGTACTATATATACGTATTCTTTCTTGTATTATCAGAGCATAATCGGTTCCGTCTCTCTCAGCTGAGGGTAACCAAGCGTTTCGTCAATGTTAAACGATACTGATTTTAGACGCAATTGTATAGAACAAAGTTTTCCTTCGAAGTTTCAATAAGAGCCAATACATGTTTTTCGAAGGTGAAAGAATGAGCGGCTTAGCACAGTTTTTTAAATGGCGAAGGCTAAAGTTGGCCGCAATTGTCTTGCCTACATATTCTCTGCGCTTTTTGGCAAGAAAAATTCCCGCTCCTTTCTCATTCCTAAGAAAAAACATTTAAGTTGTCTCGGTTTCAATTTGTTTTTTCGCACACGCGAAACGCGAGAATTTGGAAGTCGAATGTTTATTGAACGTATCTGCGTTGAAGAAAAACAGTATCCTTTAACATTACTCGGTGAAACACTTGACCCTACTTAAGGAGGTACATACATTTAGGCGGGAAAAAAGCTATTTTGAGGGATTTTTTAAGCCAAGAAATATTTATTGTAAATTTATCACCGGTCACCTGTGACCGGACCCTGTCCTGTATCCAGCAACTACGTGGACCATCGGCGACCTCAGAGCAGACCTGATTTCGAAACGGAAATCCATGGAACCCTGCTGCTAATCCAACTTTAACTGATATCATACTTTGAGTTTTGATCTAACGCAATAATTTCTACCAAAAAGTTTTGATGTAATTTTTCTCATTTGCACTATGGCAGAGAACGTGTTAGTGCGAAGTGCTAAGTGTGCGAAACAATTTTTTTTAATGCATTTATCATCAAAATATCAATTGCCGCGGGAATCGCGAATCGCAGTCCAGCTTCCGGTAGACTGATTTGGAAAAAAAATGTTTAACATTTTTAGTTGGAACATGTACAGTTTGATGTATGTATAGTAATTACAAAGGGCACGCATATCATTAAAAAATTACGTTAAAAAATCAAAATTTCATGCAAAATTTCTGTAAAATTTAGATTAAAAAGTTGTTTTATTTCTAATATTTCAAAAACAATTCTCATCGAGTGGAATATCTTGTCGAAGCAATATCATCAATATTTCTACCAAGTTTCAACTCAATCGGCTTAATAGTTTTTGAGTGATCGTGCACGCCAATGTTGAAAATGGAGTTTTGAGAAAAGCGCGTTTGAAGTTTCCATACAATTTGGATTAAATTGTACTAGGTACTTATGGTAACTAATTACTTAAGTAATTTGTTACAAAGTAATTAAATTATCAATTCCAGTAGTAATGGTAGTTGTTAGTTGTTAATTTAATTACTTTTTGCCCATCTTTGCCTGTCCTTCTGCGTTCTCGCTTCTATCTACGGCGCGCGATTCGAATGCGAGCGTTGAGACACAGCGTTGACAGGTTGTAACGTTTGAAGTTTTTCGAATTTCGCTTTGAAACTCTGGGTAAATATTGTACATGTATATAGTTCTATCGTTTAAAGAAAACAAATCAGTTTTTTGATAAATGTAAATGTATATGCCGCCTTAATTGTCATTTGTACATCGGAGTTCATACTGTACAGTGGCGTACAAAAATTTCGGGCCAACCTTTTTTTCTGAGTTATTCGACAAAATACTTTATGCCTGAACCACTTCATCATTTTAAATATTTGAGGGAGCTATGATATGCATAACAGCGTGGTATATTATTTTGTTTTGTATAGTGTATGGTTTGTGTACAGCGTCGAACGCGTTCGGTTAGTGTCCAAAAATTTTGGGCCGCTGTCTCATGTTCTACAGCCACACGGTTTGTTTACGTTTTCTTCCGCGCTTTCTTTCGCGTTAGTTCGAAACATAAAGAACCATGAAAAAATCTGTTCTATTTCTGCCGCAATGGCGAATCACACAAAAATTGAGCTCCGCGAAACTATTTGAAAAAGGAAAGAGTTCTCGTGATATTGCAAATACTCTATCTATTGGGAAAAGCACAGTAAACCGTATTATTGCGAAATATAAATCAACAAATTCGTTGTGTGATAAAAGTCGAAGCGGTAGACCACGAAAAAACTTCAAAACGCGTGGACAAAATCATTTTAAAAAGTGCGTCATAGATCCACGAAAAACTGCAGCAATAATTTCGCGAAAATTGCGCAGGGAAAATCTTGCTGATATCAGTCGGAGTACGGTATCCCGATGTCTGAAGGCTGTGGGATTGATTGGGCGCGTCTCATTCGCACAAAGAATAAGAAGGCTAGATTGAATTTTGCCAAAAAATATCAACATTGGACAGTATCGAATTGGCGGAAAGTTCTTTTTTCTGACAAATCCAAATTTCAATTGTTCGGAAGTGATGCTCGCAAGTACGTAAGACGTCCAACAGGTACCAAATACGATGCACGATATCAAATTCCAACTGTAAAACACGGTGGCGGAAATGTAAAAGTTTGGGGAGCATTTTCTGATAACGGTATTAGCCCGCTAGTAGAAGTCCAAGGCAATATGGCCGCTATAATGTGTCGAAATGTATTGCAAGACCATATGCTCCCATTTGCAAAGAAAAATATACCGAATGGGTGGATATTTCAACACGACAATGATCCCAAACATGCTTCGCGTCTGGTGAAGAATTTCCTTGAAAGCCGAAAAGTGCACCTTCTCAACTGGTCCTCGCAGTCACCGGATTTAAATCCGATTGAACATTTGTGGCAAGAGTTCAAGGTTCGCATTGGAACGAAGAATCACTCCAACAAGACGAAATTATGGGATCATTTGCAATATGAGTGGGAAAAGATGCCACAAGATCGCATCTCACACTTAATTGCGTCTATACCGCGACGATGTGTTGCTGTGATCGCTGCTAAGGGCATGGCAACGAAGTATTGACTCTAGAGAGAAAACCAAACTATGTTTTGTTATTTTTATAATGTTTTGTTTTTTGTTTCCATACGTATATGGCCCATTACTTTTGCACAGTCATTAAACAAAAATAATTGGATAATTAATTGTTGAAGAGTGATCTTACTGTTTATACCACATTTTTTTAAATATCAAGCATCTCTTCCCAAAATAGCAAGCAATTATATTTCCCGTACCATCGTATTCCTATGCAATGTCCACGAAAAATAGGGTGGCCCGAACATCTTGCACGCCACTGTATGTGTGTGCATTGGAAATTCGCCTGACGTGCTGTTATTTTTTCTCTTACAGAATACAGTTTAATTCCGAGGAACAATGGACCAAAGCCCTCAAATTTCTACTGACCAACTTGAAGTGGGGCCTTGCCTGGGTTAGCTCGCAATTCACCAAGGACGAAACTGAACACTGACCACGTTTGCTCGTGTGATGGGTCAATGCGTTGTCTCATTCTCGATTAATTTTATTCCGTGATGCCTAATTTTCTCCGTCACTCTCGACTGGTGGGAATATATTATCCCGTTTGTACATAAAACAACAGTAAAAAAAAGAATGAAAGAAAGATGAAAATGTCGAAAGGAAAAATTCTTCGCAAGTAATTACCGCGTAATCACTACCGATTCTCGGGAAACGAACGACCGAGAATTTCGAATGATGCCGACTTGGAAGCAATGCGGAGGCTTGTTCGACAAAAACCAGTGCACGGCGAATAAGAAGCGTGGCGGGCTTTGCCCCTTGTCCAAACCGATGTGCCTCCACCTTGAACACAAAGTGAAATATTTTGTGACCTTTGTTACGACCGCCCACGCGATCGAACACGTATGTTTTTCGTACCATGATGCGATCGCATGGCGTTCGTCACTTCGACGTAGAAGAGCGTACGACTCGTCGCTGTCGTTAAAACATTCCTGAAAAGTCATTGGAACTGGGTAATCGAAAACTAAGGATCCAATTGAGGCGGATTAAGTGTGTTACCGATTAATGTTGAAGGCTACTGATTCGGAGATAGCGACGCTCTATAAAAGTTCAGCTTCGTGGTTTGTGTGAATTCGACTGCATGGTTTTCGAGCGGTAAAATCCTCAAACCTAGACGATATAGTTTTTTATGCCGATTTGCAAATTGAGATGAAATTTTATTGTCAACATTGGCCCCAGGCTTTGCTCGCGTGTGTCGTGTAGAGGAGATCGTCTTGTCTACAGGGAGCAAATTGTGAAACATCATGCCCTTTGCGTTCCAGAAACAGCACAACAAAATGTCACTTTTGTGAGTGCCGATCACTTTTCGGTTGGTTTGGCGGTTTTTCTCCGATAGGAAGCCAGTAGGCTAGACGCGTTCTGTTATCATACAAGACCCAGCTTTCATCACCCGTCACAAGATCTTCTAAAAACTCTTTGCGATAATGGCGAAACAGGAGAGACTGGCAGACGATGGTCACGCGGCAGTTCTTATTGTCGTCGGTGAGACGGTGTGGTATCCATTGAGCTAGAACCTTCCTGTATCCCAAGTTGTGTAAGTGATTTACAATTGATGGTTGGGTGCAGCCAAATTCTCTTGCTAGCTCGTGCGTACTTGCTTCCGGTTTTCCTTCGATGCAGCGGAGTAATGCGTCATCATCGATGGTCGACGGTCGTTCGGAACGTTCCTTATCTTCAAAGCTTATGTTTCCAGATTTAAAACGATTGAACCAACGCTGGACTGTTCGATGAGAAACTACGTTCTCGCTCAATGCATCCTGTATGTTTTTAGCAGTTGTGCTTGCATTCGTGCCGCGTTTAGGCCCGGTTCCACAAATCTCTATTACCCGATTGAACCATAGTTTAGCCAGCTCAGCGTGGTTCTGATTGTTCCAGTCGCCCTTGAACTGCGGTTAACTCGGTTAACAGAGAGTTGTGGAACCGGGCATTAATAGTCGTTTAGCAACCAATCACGACCTTCCATTCAGGACCCACAAGTATTTGGCATTGGAATAATTTCGTGATCGACTACCAAACCCCCCGGATACAATACCAAACACTATAATATACGTATCTATCGATCAAGTCTCATTAGAAAAGGATTAACCAACAATAACCTGGGAATTTGCGAAAATAGGTTATTTTTCCGCCGCGGCTTCTAGTCACCAAGAGTAGCTTTCCATTCGTGATCTGCATGTATTTTTCATTAGTCTAATTTCATAATAAACTACCAAACGCCCTGAATAGAATATCAAACGTTGCCGCATATTTTTATTTTGTTCAAGATTAGTTGGAATAAAATTGCTAAAAAATAACGGGTGAATTTGCGTTAATCAGCCGTTCTCGGACTACGGTTTCTGGCAGCCAATCAGATCCGTTCACTGAGGATTCACGTGTATTTTGCGATGGCATAATTTAGCGATCGACTACCAAACGTCCTGAATAGAATATCAAACGCTATTATATGTTTTTCTGTCGATTGAGTATTATCACAATGAAATTAGTCACAAAATAATGGGTGACTTTTTGTTAGAAATTATTTTTTCCGCTGCGGGTTCTGGCGACGAATCACAGGTCGCCGTTCACGCTCCACGCGTATTTCTCGTTGGCTCAATCGAGTGATCGACTACCAATCGTTCTAAATTGAATACCAAACGTTTTCGGGAGTTTTTCTATAAATCAAGCCTCATTGAAGGAATATCAGACAAGACATTGTGATTGCATCAGTGTTTTACAATGTTGCCCTGTGGTTGGCCCTTCAGTGACCAATCGCAGTCCACTAATCACGACGCCTGATATCCGGTCTGGGTTCGGTTATAACTTTGGATCCTGATCTATCATAGCCGAGACGTAACATTTTTTTAATTCGTGACCTCATTTGGAAATAATTATTTAATTGAAGTGAGCGCAAACTTATTACTAATAAAAAATCAACCAAAGGAACTCAACAGGAAGTCACAGAAGAGAGATTACTCAACGATGGGCCGCCTGGATACCACCATAAACTTAGGCGGACAACCTTATCTTCTCAATGTTTTTTCATTCCTAATCGTTTGGTGGTGGGTTGGTGGTGATTGGTAACCTAATAAGAAGGTTTGGTGGTCGACCGTTTCCTTATAATTAAATGAGACTTTTTTCCGTAAAGTTGGCCGGACCCTTTTTTATTTATCACGCAATCCATAAAATGCCACGCCGAATCGATGCAGAATCGTTTGGTGGTTACAAATATGCAAATTCCAGCGTTTGGTAGTAAATTCATTAGTTATCCCTGTCGAAAAACTATCTCCGTCTAGGCGAATACGATGGAGAGAGGTAATAGGTGATTTATAGACACAACGGAAAACGGCGCAGTGATATTTCAATTTATATGTTTTTCTTCGCCGATTTCGTTCCAATAAGTCTCAAACGGAAGATAATCGCTTGGTAGTGATTGGTAGCTTAAATAAAACGTTTGGTATTTAATTCCTTAATTACGCCAATCGAAAAACCATTTGTGTTTAGATGAAAGGATAGAGGGCTGTAGTTGGCTGTTCATGGATCCAACGGAATACGGAGCAGTGATATAAGAATTTCTTTATGTCTTCTTTTACCGAAATCGTTTCAATGAGTCTCATACGGAAGATAATCGTTTGGTACTGATTGGTAGCTATATTAAACGTTTAATTGTTAATTCCATAATTACGCTAATCGAAAAACTTTCTATGTTTGGAAGAAGCGATAGAGGTCTGTACTTTGCTGCTGATGGATCTAACGGAATACGGAGCGGTGATATTTCTTTACGCTTTTTTTCACCGATCTCATTCGAATGGATTGCGAACGGAAGATAATCGTTCGGTAGCTTAATTAAAACGTTTGGTAGTTAATTCCGTCATTACGCCGATTGAAAAAACATGGACGCTTGGACGCAGGTGATGGAAGGCTGTAGTTGGCTGCTAAAGGACCCAACGGAATACGAAATAGTGATATTTAGATTGTTTGTCTTTTTTCACCGGTCTCGTTCCAATGAGTCCAATAAGTCAGCTAGCGACAGACAACAAGAGACTCCCTTTCTTCCGTGATCGTGCATACAATTGGCTGTCGCTAGCTAACGATAGTGAAAACAGTTGCTACCGAGATACGGGATCGCGCTGCTGGAGCGCAAGGGAATGTGATAATACTTTTCACCGCCGATTTGAACATTGAGTACGCGAGAAGCATGAGAAAGTGAACGTATTGGCAAAGCGGGCGGAAGGAACCGGGTTTCTTCCCCCTTCCAACCTTTAACCGTAATTAATATTTTTGCTTAGCTCGCAACTCCCGATCATAGTTTAAACTCTAGATCAGGTTTGACTTATTTGGCTGTTTGATTTATATAAATATTTTTCTTTATTGCCTTTTTCCGGCCGTATAGGGTCTCCCCGTTTTTACGAGCCCCACAATCTGCCTCAACGTCGTTCTACCGCCGATTCCCATCACTCCTCTGCCGGCCATTCCACTACCTCTATATCCCCTCCACAACTGCCCCGTAGCTCCATTGCGCCCCCTCCCCACCCTACCGCCGCCCCGCCGTGCGGCCGCAACCGACCTCCCCCTCTGTATCGTATTCACCGTGACATATATGCCATGGGCATAGGGAAACTGCGGAAAAGCTATACCGATACAGCCGGGCCCAAGTTCACCTCACAGTCACGGAACTAGTCATCTATCGCCGAGAAATATCGAAGAAAAATACTTCACGACGAAAGTAACGCGACTGGGATTCGACTCCGGGGCCTCCCGATCCGCTGGCCAGCACGCTGACCACTAGACGAGCGCACCGGGTTCTGTTTGATTTATATAATATCACGGGAACAACGTTGCTATCGTACCACGCCGTTCTGCGGCGTTATGATGCATCGTTATCGCATGTACTACCCACAAGATGATGTTCAGATTGCGACTTGTTAGAAGACGATGCATCAATCATTTTAAATAAATCGAAATATTATCCGATGCGTCGCGCCAGCGGGATAATGAAATTTATGAATAGAACATAAAAAACCGGAATAGCACTGTTCTGAATTCTGTTGGATCCATCACCGACCAATATGCCTATCAATCACCACCAAACGATTATCTTTCATGTGAGACTCATTGGAAGAGATCGGTGATCAAAAACACAAAGAAATTGAAATATCACTGCGCCATATTCCGTTGGATCCATCAGCAGCCAACTGCACCCCTCTATCGCCTGCATCTATCCGTAGATGGTTTTTCGTTCCGCGTAATTAAGGAATTAATTATCTAACGTTTTAATTAAGCTACCAATTACTACCAAACGATTATCTTCCGTATGAGACCTGAAGGAACAAGATCGGTGAATAAAAACATAAAGAAATTTTTATATCACTGCTCCATATTCCGTTGGATCCATCAACAGCCAACTACAGCCCTCTATTCCTTCATCTAAACATAGATGGTTTTTCGGTTGACGCAATTAAGGAATGAACTACCAAACGTTTCCGGCCCTCCATCGTATGCGCCTAAACGTAGTTTGTTTTTCAACCGGGATAACTAATGAATTAACTACCAAGCGCTGGGATTTGCATATTTGTAACCATCAAACGATTCTGCATCGGTTCGACGTGGCATTTTATGGATTGCGTGATAAATAAAAAAAGGTCCGGCCAACTTTACGGAAGAAAAGTCTCATTTAATTATAAACAAACGGTCGACCACCAAACCATCTTATTAGGCTACCAATCACCACCATACGACCACCAAACGATTAGGAATGAAAAAACCTTGAGCGGTTAAAGTTGTCCGGCTAAGTTTATAGTGGCATCCAGGCGGCCCATCATTGGGCGATCACTCTTCTGTGACTTCCTGTTGAATTTCTTTGATTTGAATCTTTATTAGTAATAAGTTTGCGCATACTTCAATTAAATAATTATGTCCAAATGAGGTCATAAATGAAAAAATGTTACGCCCCGGCTATGGCAGATCAGGATCCAATGTCATAACCGAACCAGCAACGAATATCCGGCGTCTTGATTAGAGGACTGCGATTGGTCACTGAAAGTCCAACCTCAGAGCAAAATTGTAAAACTGATGCACTCGCTATCTCTTGTCTGATTTCCCTTCAATGAGTCTTGATTTATAGAAAAACTCCCGGAAGCATTTGGTATTGAATTTAGAACGATTGGTAGTCGATCACTACTTAGATTGCGCCAACGAAAAATACGTGTATATCGTGCATGGCGAGCTGTGATTTGTCGCCAGAAGCCGCAGCGGAAAAAAGGAATTTCTAACAAAAATTCACCCTTTATTTTGTGGCTAATTCATTGCGATGAGAATTAATCGATAGAAAAATAAATCATCGCATTCGATATTCTATTCAGGTCGTTTGGTAATCGATCAATCAATAACGCCAACGCAAAATACAGCGAATCGGGAATGGAGCGCTGGGATTGGTCACCAGAAGCCGCACTGGCAGAATTATTCATTACCACACAGTTACTCGTTATTTATTGTCCGATTACGTTCTAATGGGCCGCGATCGATAGAAAAACATCCAGTAGCGTTTGGTACTCTATTCGGCACGTTTGGTAGTCGATCATTCAAATACGACAACACAAAATACGTGCGTATCAGGAATAAAGAGCTGCGATTGATCGCCAGAAGACGCAGGTGCAGAACGATGTGACATTTTCATAGCTAGATTTGTTAATAAACTCCGACCGAACCGAAAGAAATTACGCGTATCCGAAACGGAAGGCTGCGATTGGTCGCGATAATATACGACGTTTTTGCGATAGATGAAGGTGGTTGTCGAGTCTTTTTCCCCAGCTTATCGAGCTCCGTGAACTTGGCAATGCGACTTTGATCTTTCGATGTTTTTTAAATTTGAATCGTTTGTGAGACGGTTGTGGTTGATTGTGAGATCAATTAAAACATTTGTGAGACCGGTATTCCCTCGAAAAATGAGAATTGAAAATTAGTGGTAAGTTGGCAGATTGACTTTGACTTTTCTATGCTTTTTTTTTCAATCGATTGTGGGTCGTTTGTGGTTGATTGTGAGATCAATTAAAACGTTTGGGAGACCGTAATTTTCTCGAAAAATGAGAATTGAAAATTGTCGGTAAATTACCGACCCGACTACCGGTGAGTGAGTTACTTGACTTTGCCTTTTCGATGTTTTTTCGAAATTTAATCGTTTGTGGGACGTTTGTTGTTGATTGTGAGATCAATTAAAACATTTGTGAGATCGTTATTGACTCGAAAAATGAGATCTGAAAATTAGTGGTAAGTTGGCAGATGAACTTTCCTTCTTCCATTATCGTTCCATTATCTTCACCGATCTAATTCTTCCAAAACTTAAACGAAAGATAATCAATTGGTCGTGTTTGGTAGCCTCATTGTAACGTTTGGTAGTTAATTCATTAATTACACCGGCCAAAGAACCATGTACGTCTAGGCGCATCCGATAAAGGGCCGTCATTGGGCGTGGATGGATCCAACGGAATACAAAGTAGTGATAATGCGATTCCGTTATGTTTTCTTCACCAATTTCGTTCTAAAGGCTCAAACGAAACATAATCAATTGGGAGTGGTGACTCAGTAATCCTTGAATTGTGGCTCATTAGAACGAAATCGGGGGAGAAAATCATTCGTTAGCTACCAAGGGATCTCACGTCGAAACACTTAATTTCACAAACGTTTCAGTTCATCTGATAGTCAACCACTAACAAACCCGAACGAACGATTCAAGTTTAAAAAACATCCGAAAGTCAACGACGAGTGGCTCGTTCACCGGTAGTCCGGTCAGCAACTTACCGACAATTTTCAATTCTCATTTTTCAACTAAATAACGGTATCACAAACGTTTTAATTGATCTCACAATCAACCACAAAGGAGCCACAATCGATTGAAAAGAAAAAAACACATTGTAAAGTCAAAGTCAATCTGCCAACTTAACACTAATTTTGAATTTCCATTTTTCGAGTAAATAACGGTCTCACAAACGTTTTAGTTGAGCTCAGAATCAACCACAAACGTCCCACAAACGATTCAAATTTAAAAAAACTTCGGAAAGGGAAAGTCCATCTGCCAACTTACCACTAATTTTCAATTCTCATTTTTCGAGGGAATACCGGTCTCACCACCGTTTTAATTAATCTCACAATCAACCACAAACGTCTCACAAACGATTCAAATTTAAAAAACATCGAAAGTTTAAAGTCGCATTGCCAAGTTCACGGAGCTGATTGGACTCCTTCTCTATTCGCATTGAGAAACGGCGATCTGACATCTGGTGACGTAAATTCGAAGTATATTGGGGGCAAAGCCTTCAATAGCAATTATACGTAGCTGTGCGATAAAAGTATTTTATTTCAGTTAAAAATATAAAAACGGTGTAAATGGAATGCGCGAAGTTTTCTCCACATTGAAACTACCGAACGAACATTTAATGCGCTGTGAAAGATTGCGAAAGCACTCCGAGTAAGGAGTTAGAAGTCTCGTTCCACGAGTTTCCTATTGCAGGGAAGTGCTTTGGTACGTGAAAACTGGTTTCGGAAATGTACGAGAAAGCGATCAATTACAGGCTTGGATGAGAGGTTTGAAAATTAAAAAAGTTAATTCAGACGTGAAAGTGGCCCACTGCAGTGTGTGGCAGCACCGGTATCGCAAACGCCGCTAATTTTACCACAATTAAAATGTACCCCGGCTTCAAAATACGTTTGCCTTGCGTAAAATTGCGTTGTTTAGGATTGGTACTGGCCCGGTCACAAATTGCACTAATACGTTTCATAAATCACAGAAATGTTCACCCTACTACACAACTGTTTACGCTTGACGCATATTTATTTTGATATTACTTTATAAATATCGAGAATCGATTAATCGACCGCCAAAAACATCGATAAAATATAATCGATCATTTCACAGAAAACATCGGCACTTTCAATTAATCGAACATCACCCTTCCCAGCCAGTCCGCCAGTGTGGAGCGGCGGTAGTGACGCGGCTGTATGCAGCAGTTTGCGCTCCGCGTACGCAGTTAGTGTTGGTTAGCATTAGAGCCGATTGCAACGCAAATCGTAGGCCTTGTTTGGCTCTAAAATGGCCACGAACGACTCCAAAGCTCCGGTGCGGATGGTCAAAAGGGTGCAATTCGGCATCCTCTCACCCGATGAAATTGTAAGTAAATAAAGATTTCTCTGTATCGCCTCATACAGATACTTTTTTCAGTGCTGTAATCCACTTTTTTTCATCTCCCTTGAAAATGTCAATCGAATTAAACAAGTGACGAACTGTTGCAACGGTCACGAGAGAATCGAAATTTGGTCGTTTGCTTCTCCTGTGCGTTTGTGTACGACAATTAATTTTGTTTACCTCAAAAAGACGATACTTTTTTCATTAATTCCAAAAAAGTAATTTCAAAGCTCAAAGAAAAGTCGGTTTTTTAAATGTTGTCAGACATCTTTTAATTAGCCAACATTTTTTTTAACATAAACGTTTTACGATAGGCACCAAACATTTGGCTTTCTGCGAGCACGAGACTCCCGCGATGAGGGTTATATTATCAACGGGATTATCGTCTAATCCCGCAATTCGACTATCGATCGATAAATAGTAAATTCGATGTTGTTGTACAAATCATATTTCTGACCCTACGGCCCAGGGTAGAATACTCTGCGAGCCTCCGTCAAATGTTCGTTTGTCCCCCTCATCGAAAAATGGCGTACTGCTTTATCAGTGTTCAGGAAAGAGCACAAACTACAGAGTTTTCGATTTTCAGATCCTTAAAAGTCTTCTCTAGTGAGAAAAGTCATACTGATGGGTATAAGTAGGCAGATACAACATTTAAAAGTTGGCAAACAATGTCTGTGTATTTCTCTAGCATGGCAGAAATATACAGGGGTCTGAACTCAAGGGAAGACGTAAAAAAAGTGTATCCGTTATGCCAAAAGTATGAAAGGCGTGTTGATTGCACAAATCGATCAAATAGGAAAATATCTGTGGGCAATGTGAAAGTCGTTGGACTTTGCTCGAACACTTGAACCGAGCATGAAAGCATGCTGCATTCACTAGCTTCATTTGTTGTGCTTGTCAATTCTACGTGAGAATTCGATCTTTTTTTATATAGTAAATTACATCCTGTATGCAAATTATTGTATAAAAACAGAGAACAAAAATATAACATTCACGAAATATTAGATGGTTGTGTACAAAAATGACCATTTTTTAGCGGAAGAAAAGGTAGTGGTTTAGTAGCGAATCAACAAACTGGTTTATTCAAAGTATTGCCTATTGGAACAGACAAACTTAGCTCATCTTCTTGATAACAATTGAATTCCACATAGGAAGACTGGGTTCGTTTGAGGCATTTTGGCCAACTAGCCATATCTCAACTCCTTTGTACAAGGCACATTTGTATGCCCTAAGCGCTAACTGCATCAACCAGAACCAATATTAATCAGAGAGAGGATTGTGTGGGGAATATTGCAGCTGGGGTAGGATTTCCTATTTCAATCCTTCTAAACATTTTCTTACCGGTTGAACAACATGCAGCCTAGCATTGTTGTGCTGAAAAATCAACTTGTCAAGGGGATATTCTTATCCAGCCTCTACCAGCACAGAGCTTGCTTGTAACAGTAGCAATAGATAATAATCCTGGATGATGATTTTCTGTGGTCTTCGCAGCTTGTAATGCTCAAGATCCCTCTGGTGGGTGATTTTCCACTATTTTTTATTCTCTATAGACCATTCACCATTTTGGAAGCCACGAAATCACGCTGAGTATGTTGCACCAGATGAAGCATGTTTAACACACATTTTCACTAGCAAACAATGGATTGCTACCGACAATTTCTTCGCCAGGGAATAATGGAGCATAACTTCTTGCAAATAGAACTTATTTAAAACAAAACTTACCACTTTACAAAAACACAATTAGCATAGGTGATGTTAACGCGTTGCACGGATGTCCCCTATGGCGTTTTTGTGGCACTCTATGGATGTACCATCATGTATATTACCAACTTTTGTTTTGAGGAAGTAGTGTCCATAACTGATTATTTATTTAATTGATTATGCAGATATTCATTCATATGTGCAGCTCCAAATTTTACAATGCACATTCCTTTTTCTATTCCAATGAATAACGGCAACAAAAAAATTAATTTGTTATTCAAAAATATGATGAATATGTGTAAGAGACTGAAAACATTATATTGCTCAATCGATACTGTCTTGTACAAATAATCGCATACCTTAATCTTTAATTTCATCATAATACTGGGACTCAGACATGAATTAAGGTTACCCGAGTGAACTGTTATCTTTCCAACGATAGGATAGGAAATGATGTATCCGCATATAATATATATCGCATATGTGATTCGATAGACAGCAACTTTATCCGTAGTTAACTCAGCTTCAGGCACCTGCCCTCTAGGCTTTATAAAATCTAATGTTCAATTGATAAATTTCTGCTAGTGTTTTTTTTTCTTTTTGCTAAGATGATGTTATCATTATTTAAAAAGTAAACGTGATTACTAAGACGCTTTACTACAGTTGATGGTCAATATATATCCTGTGGCAAAGTTTTCCCTTAGATCAATCACATTTTAAGTAAACAACGAATACGATTCCGTTTTTCTGCTATGGCTGACTACCTCGCGTCCGTATATGTTTCACATAATCTCTAGGTGTCACAAGGAAGAGCAGATGTGTTTTTTTTTCTAGGCTCCCAGAATTAGTCGGACGTCCTGTAAGATTTTTTTTACCAAGCTCTGCAACGTAAATTTGCAAAACTACATTGTGGGTGATAACAAAATAAAAAAAAAAGAATATCTGTTGTTCCAACTATGCACACTTGAAAACAACTAGAAATTCTTAATGCAATGGTAATAATTTTGGAAATTATCACCACATTACGATGATAACAATTTTCAATAGTCTTCATGTTTGAATCATTCGAATGCACGAAATTTGGTTTTTCCTTTTAAATTGTGGTATCACCGCTCCACTTTACTTATCAAAATCTCAAGTAACTTTTCTTTTGCACAGTGCAAAGTCACAGAATATCGCTTAAAATTGAACTGTTAACGCATGAGATTAAATGTTGTTCAAAAACAGTATGAAACAAGAATATCGTTCTTCCTTCAAAAGGAGAACACAGGGTATACAATACAAACAACAAAAAGTAAGGTAAATTCTCTGGCGTAAATGTTCGCCCTGTTTCACAGACAATAATCTATTGGTGTCAAGTGGGATAATTATCGTGTACCTTTAAAGTACCGCTTGAATACTGTAGAAGTTCGCATTGTTGCAATGCAACTAACGTTTTTCCAAATATTCTTATTTGCTCAGTCTTATCGGCAGAGGCCGAAAAAAAAGGATGCGGTTAGTATAAATATTAACTTTCATTGCATTCCAATGATGCAAGTGGTGTATCTTAGAATTTTGAGGGTGACTCGGCGTAAACCTGAGATGGAAGGATCGGGATCTGCACCAATGAAGAGTTGGAACGCAAACTCGTTGATTTCAGAATCTAAATTTATTGACTAGGTTCAAAAGACCGAACTGCTCAAAAGCCAACTATAGACCGATTTTTCTAAGTCAGCTTTTCCTAATTGTCAACTCCGTTCATCGCAACTTGTTCTAATTTATGCAAGGTACGATGCTCGGTCAGGACACATGTCGCAAACGACCCTCTTCTGATGTTTGCATTTCGGTGAAAGCATTGTACTTTCCCGAAGGGTCACTGAATGTTTCGGAATGTCGTTTTTTGGTTGACATTATTTAGCGCAATTTTGTGCATACAACACAAACTTCAATCTTATCCGCTGCAATGAGAATGGGACAGCCTAAAAATCTATGTACACTCGGAATTGAAAGTCAGAGTGTAAGGGAGGAAGAAATATAGCGATAAAAGTGAATAACGTTGTCGTTTGTTGGCAGCGTCGTATGTCAGTCACAGATGGCGGCATACGGTTCCCAGAGACAATGGAGGGTGGAAGACCAAAGTTGGGCGGCCTGATGGACCCGAGGCAGGGTGTGATAGACAGAAATTCGCGATGTCAGACGTGCGCGGGCAACATGACAGAGTGCCCGGGACACTTTGGCCACATCGATCTTGCCAAGCCTGTCTTCCACGTCGGCTTCATGACGAAGACGATAAAGATAATGCGCTGCGTGTGTTACTACTGTTCGAAGCTTTTGGTAACTCCGTCGAATCCCAAAATCAAAGAGATAGTGATGAAGACGAAGGGGCAGCCTCGCAAGAGGCTAACCTTTGTTTACGATTTGTGCAAGAGCAAAAACATCTGTGAGGGCGGCGACGAGATGGACATAGCGAAGGACGGGCAGGAAATGCCGGCGACCGATCGTAAGCCGGGCCACGGCGGTTGCGGGCGCTATCAGCCAAACTTTCGAAGATCCGGATTGGACGTGACGGCCGAGTGGAAGCACATAAACGAGGATTCGCAGGAGAGAAAGATCGTCCTGACGGCGGAAAGGGCGTGGGAAATTCTGAAACACATAACCGATGAAGATTCCTTCATTCTCGGTATGGACCCGAAATTTGCGCGTCCCGATTGGATGATAGTAACGGTATTGCCGGTTCCGCCATTGTCCGTTCGCCCGGCGGTAATAATGTACGGCTCGGCCAAGAATCAGGACGATCTGACGCACAAACTCGCGGACATCATAAAGACGAACAACGAGTTGTTGAGGAACGAGCAAGCGGGCGGCGCGGCTCACGTTATAATGGAGAACGTGAAATTGCTGCAATTTCACGTGGCTACGTTGGTCGACAATGACATGCCGGGTATGCCAAGGGCCATGCAAAAATCTGGTAAACCCCTCAAAGCCATAAAGGCGCGTCTCAAGGGTAAGGAAGGTCGTATACGCGGTAATTTGATGGGAAAACGTGTGGACTTTTCCGCGCGCACGGTAATCACTCCGGATCCGAACCTGCGTATCGATCAGGTCGGCGTGCCTCGCAGTATAGCTCAAAACTTGACGTTTCCGGAGATAGTAACACCCTTCAACATCGATAAGATGCAGGAACTCGTGCGACGTGGAAATTCCCAGTATCCCGGCGCCAAGTACATCGTCAGGGATAACGGGGAGCGGATCGATCTGAGATTCCATCCGAAGCCCTCCGACCTTCATTTACAGTGCGGCTATCGCGTCGAGAGACACATTCGAGACGGCGATCTCGTCATTTTCAATCGGCAGCCCACCCTTCACAAGATGAGTATGATGGGGCACAGGGTGAAGGTCTTACCCTGGAGTACGTTTCGCATGAATCTCAGCTGCACGTCACCGTACAACGCGGATTTCGACGGTGACGAGATGAATCTGCATGTGCCACAATCGATGGAGACCCGGGCCGAGGTCGAGAATATTCACGTAACGCCCCGTCAAATCATCACACCCCAGGCGAACAAACCGGTAATGGGTATCGTGCAGGATACACTGACAGCCGTGCGAAAAATGACTAAGAGAGACGTCTTCATCGAGAAGGAGCAGATGATGAATATACTCATGTTCTTGCCAAACTGGGACGGGAAAATGCCGCAGCCGAGTATACTGAAGCCAAAACCATTGTGGACGGGAAAACAAATATTCTCATTGATAATACCGGGTAACGTCAATATGATCAGAACGCATAGTACGCATCCGGACGAGGAGGACGACGGCCCTTACAAGTGGATATCACCAGGCGACACGAAGGTCATGGTCGAACATGGTGAGCTCGTGATGGGCATACTCTGCAAAAAGACTCTCGGCACCTCGGCCGGCTCTCTCCTTCACATATGTATGCTCGAACTTGGCCACGAAGTGTGCGGAAGATTTTACGGCAACATACAGACGGTCATTAATCATTGGCTCTTGCTCGAGGGCCATTCGATCGGTATCGGCGACACGATTGCCGATCCCGATACGTACAAGGAAATTCAGAAAGCCATAAGGAAAGCCAAAGAGGACGTGATAGAAGTTATACAGAAAGCTCACAATATGGAGCTCGAGCCGACGCCCGGTAACACGTTGAGGCAAACTTTCGAAAACCAGGTCAATCGTATATTGAACGATGCTCGTGACAAGACCGGAGGGTCGGCCAAGAAATCACTCACGGAGTACAACAATTTGAAGGCTATGGTGGTCTCGGGTTCGAAAGGGTCCAACATCAATATCTCCCAGGTTATCGCCTGCGTGGGCCAACAAAACGTCGAGGGTAAGCGCATACCTTTCGGCTTTCGAAAGAGGACCTTGCCGCACTTCATCAAAGACGATTACGGCCCCGAGTCCCGTGGCTTCGTCGAGAACTCGTATCTCGCTGGTCTGACACCCTCCGAATTTTATTTCCACGCTATGGGCGGACGCGAGGGTCTCATCGATACGGCTGTCAAGACCGCCGAGACTGGTTACATTCAGAGACGTTTGATAAAGGCTATGGAGTCCGTGATGGTTCATTACGACGGCACCGTTAGGAACTCCGTTGGACAATTGATTCAGTTGCGTTACGGCGAGGACGGACTTTGCGGCGAGACTGTCGAGTTTCAAAACTTACCAACCATCAAGCTCAGCAACAAAGCTTTCGAAAAAAAATTCAAATTCGACCCGACGAACGAGCGCTATCTCAGGCGGATATTCAGCGAGGATATCGTCAGAGAGATGATGGGCTCGGGCGAGGTCATCTCCGAGCTCGAACGCGAGTGGGAACAACTGAATCGCGATCGCGCCGCGCTCCGCGAGATCTTCCCAAGCGGCGAGTCCAAGGTCGTTCAACCTTGCAACTTGCAAAGAATGATTTGGAACGTCCAAAAGATTTTCCATATAAACAAGAGAGTACCCACGGATTTGAGCCCGATGAGGGTCATTCAGGGAGTGAAAGATTTATTGGAGAAATGCATAATAGTGGCGGGTGAAGATCGCCTGAGCAAACAGGCGAACGAGAATGCAACGCTCCTGTTTCGTTGCCTCATACGATCCACTCTGTGCACCAAATGCGTTTCGGAGGAGTTCCGATTGTCCGGTGAGGCCTTCGAGTGGTTGATCGGTGAGATTGAGACGAGATTTCAACAGGCCCAAGTATCCCCGGGTGAAATGGTCGGCGCACTGGCCGCTCAATCCCTCGGCGAACCCGCCACGCAGATGACACTCAATACATTCCATTTTGCCGGTGTATCATCTAAGAACGTAACTTTGGGTGTACCGAGGTTGAAGGAAATTATCAACATCAGTAAAAAACCGAAAGCTCCATCGTTGACGGTTTTCCTGACCGGTGCCGCCGCGAGGGACGCCGAGAAAGCCAAAAACGTACTTTGCCGACTGGAACACACGACACTGCGAAAAGTCACCGCCAATACAGCCATCTATTACGATCCCGATCCACAAAATACCGTCATCGCCGAGGATCAGGAATTCGTAAACGTTTATTACGAAATGCCGGACTTCGATCCCACCAAAATTTCACCGTGGCTCCTGCGTATCGAGTTGGATCGCAAGAGAATGACCGATAAAAAATTGACCATGGAACAAATTGCCGAAAAGATCAATGCCGGATTTGGTGACGATTTGAATTGTATCTTCAACGATGACAACGCCGAAAAGTTGGTCCTGCGGATACGAATAATGAACAGTGATGACAGCAAATTTCAAGATACCGAGGAGGAGACTGTTGACAAGATGGAGGACGATATGTTCCTGCGATGTATCGAGGCCAATATGCTTAGCGACATGACTTTGCAGGTATAAATCTCGTTCTCCTTATTTTGAAGAATAAACCTGCAATACAATTTTTACAGTCGATTCGATCGGGCCCAAGGTACTCGAAACGATCTGCCCTAATCCACTCAATTAATATCCGTCGACAATCGAATTACACAATCCATATAACAAAATCGTATGGGATGCATTGTCAGTACATTTTTATTTTCACAAAATTTCTTTACGGAACCTTCATTTTCTGTTCCATTCGTTTCATCAAAAGAAAAAAATTGTCGGTTCTTTGGCGCGTTTGTGACTCGAGATCTACTGAATCGATTTCGATGAATTTTTCACAGTAACGCAGATTAGAGTGTGTATGATTAAGGCCATTGAGCGTTACCCTATTAGTCCAGGAAATGGGTTAAAACGGGGCCTTTTGATTACTCGCCTCTAGGTAGTGCGGGACCTGGATATTCTTGTAGGGTTGATAGCCCACATGAAAACCTACTATTTTTCAACATTCGATTTGTACGTGATTATTATTCCCACGGGTTCATAGTTGGCGAAACGAGTTTTTCCAGCGATAGCGACGAAACTAAACATCTAAACAAACATCTAAAGAAAAACATAAACATCTAAACAAAAATTTACAATGAGGCGTGTTGAATAGTAAACTTTGGGGGATGGGAGAAATTTTAGTGCGTACGAAACCCTCAAAGTGAAGTAATGCGAACTCTTCTCAGTATCTCATTAAAACATTTCTACAGCGCGCGAGGAAAAAATTGAAAAAGAATGTCAAAATGACGCGTAGATTTATCATCGCTATGATTCGAACGCGGGCGAAACTGAGAGCGTAGCCGGTTGCATGACATGTTCTTCATAATACGTTTATTTTGTAGGGTATCGAAGCAATTGGAAAAGTGTACATGCACTTGCCTCAAACCGACTCGAAGAAACGTATAATAATCACCGACACGGGCGAATTCAAAGCAATAGCCGAATGGTTACTCGAGACTGACGGAACCAGTTTGATGAAAGTTCTCAGCGAGCGCGACGTTGATCCCGTGCGAACTTTCAGCAACGATATTTGCGAGATATTCCAAGTACTTGGCATAGAGGCCGTGCGAAAATCCGTGGAGAAAGAGATGAATGCGGTGCTACAATTTTACGGGCTGTACGTAAATTATCGGCACCTCGCGCTTCTCTGCGACGTAATGACGGCGAAGGGTCATCTTATGGCTATCACTCGTCACGGTATCAACAGGCAAGATACAGGAGCTCTCATGAGGTGAGTCTAGCCGAACTCGTATTAGGAGGGACAACTTTTTCTTTTCCTCGTGAATCCATTTGTGAATCGATTTAAATCGCATACATTTTTAGATGCTCGTTCGAGGAAACTGTTGACGTTCTTCTCGATGCCGCTTCCCACGCTGAGGTCGATCCTATGCGGGGGGTTTCCGAGAACATTATCATGGGACAATTGCCGAGAATTGGCACAGGTAATAAAACTCATTGAAAATATAATACAACAGGATTGACGTCCGTGTGTTGAGTTAAATTGTCGTTTATCTGTGCATGCGGTTGACGGGGCTGCGTAAGCTTGGGCCCAAAACACAGGTCAATTTTAAATGATTTTTCCTGATAAAAATGATGGGGTGACGAGATAGGAGCTTTACACACAATTGATACATAGTCATATCAAATATGTACTTACAAATGTACTTACAGTATAATACTAAAACTTTTGTACGACCGGATACTTTTTCGAATTAAAAAAATTACAAAAAATGGCAAGATCTAGAAAAAGGTTGAATTTTCGATTATATGAATGAACTTATTCATTCGTTATTAACATATTGATCAATATCGAAAAACCATCCGCTCCACGATAGAAAATGTTATAAACTATGCCCTCTCCAAATTTGAAGTGAATCGGACGACTCGATTTCGAGATACGACTTACACCGTTTTATAAAAGAGTTTCGACAAAAATGCAAATGAAAAAAGGTGAATCGCAACGGGGCGCCTCACCGTACCGCAGTAGGCGATCTGATCTCCTACAAAAATCATCACAACTCGCTCGATTTCTGGAATATTTACAATCGTATTATTGAAATTTCGAGCTTATGCAGACCCCTTAAAATAATTGAAGCATACGATGAAAGATAGTGCATGAAAAGCTTGGGATGGAACTGTTACTGTTGGAGTTTCGAATAGATAGGATAAAACATAAAAAAACGTACCGTCCTCATGAACCAAGTGACAAGGATACGAAATAAAGCGCGTGGATTGTTTCGCAGGTTGTTTCGATCTGCTGCTGGATGCCGAAAAGTGCAAAGCGGGTATAGAAATACCAATGGCAGTAGGAGCAGGAGTAATGGGAGGGGCGGGAATGTTCTTCGGTAGCGCGGCAACGCCGAGCATGAGCCCACAAATGACGCCGTGGAATCAGATGGGATCGACACCGGGTTACGGAGCCTCGAGTATGTCACCGACTTTAGGAAGTGGAATGACGCCCGGTGGCGCCTGTTTCTCACCATCGGGAGCATCAGACGCGTCGGGTCTGTCGCCGGCATACTCGGCATATTCGCCGCAGCCGGGAAGCCCTGGAAGTCCCGGGCCGAGCATGAGTCCGTATCCGATGTCACCGGCGGGCGGCGCCTCACCGAGTTATTCGCCAACTTCGCCGGCGTATCTGCCAACCTCCCCGAGCATCACACCGTCGAGTCCCAATTACTCGCCGACGAGTCCAACGTACTCGCCGACCAGTCCGAATTACTCGCCGACGAGTCCGAGCTATTCGCCAACGAGTCCCGGATACTCGCCAGCAAGCCCGAGCTACTCGCCCACCTCGCCGAGTTACTCACCGACCTCGCCAAATTACTCGCCCACGAGTCCAAGTTACTCTCCGACGAGCCCAAGTTACTCGCCAACGAGTCCGAGCTATTCGCCAACGAGCCACAGTTACTCGCCGACCAGTCCGAGCTACTCCCCGACCAGTCCGAGTTACTCGCCAACCAGTCCGGGTTACTCGCCAACGAGTCCTAGCTACTCGCCCACCAGCCCGGGCTATTCTCCAACGAGTCCGAGCTACTCGCCAACGAGTCCGAGTTACTCGCCATCTTCACCGAACTATACGCCAGGCTCGCCCTCGTACTCTCCCACCAGTCCATCTTACTCGCCCAGCTCTCCGCAGTATTCGCCGGCGAGTCCGAGCTACTCACCGAGCAGCCCTAAATATTCGCCTACGAGTCCGAATTACTCGCCAACGTCGCCATCTTTCACAGGCACTTCACCTCAGTACACACCGACCAGCCCAACTTACTCACCCACCAGTCCGACCTACTCACCGACCAGTCCGAGCTACTCACCCAGTTCGCCTCAGCACACCGCAGCCGGAAGTACGAGATACTCACCGAGCAGCACAAATTATTCGCCAACAAGCCCCACTTATTCGCCTTCGAGTCCACAGTATTCACCTTCAAGTACGAAATATTCACCGACCAGCCCGACCTACACACCGACCAGTCCGAGCTATTCGCCCACCAGCCCGACCTACTCGCCCCCTGTCCCCGGTTATTCCCCCACGAGCCCTACTTACTCGCCAGCCTCGCCGGCTTACGAGACCGACGATTGAAGTCCGCAGAATTTGATGAAAAACGAATCTGACACGCGTGTCAATATTATCAACAGTTTTTCAGACATAAGCGGTATTATCGACTAATTTTCACTTGGATGTTTCTTTACATTTTGGAACTTGACTACGTTTTAATTGTCGGAAGGAGATCATCGTTTCATCTCGAGAGTCTTGCGCGTTAGTTCATAGGTTTCTTTTCTTTGCGATCTTCCGTATAAGTTATTGTTAGCATTTGTATGATAACCATTATCGAGGTCAAATTCATTCTTTCGAAAATGATTATATGCAAGCTGGAAACACTACAGACAAATAAACAAGCTCATGCATACGTAACTGTAACAAGTTTACGACTATATCTATTTTTTGTAAATAAATTTCACGGTTGAACGCATTCCGACAGATTTGTTGCACTTCAGCTTTCCATAATTTTTTTCTGCACTGAGGCAACGGGATTCGCGCTGCTGGTGCGAGTACCGAAGAGGAACATCCATTGAGATGTGCGACAGCGGCTTTACACCAAGTAATGAAGAAGAAACTTGCAAAAACGTCCACTCACGAACGCGGAAACTCATTTTAAAAAAAGATTAGTGTTGTAATATTGTTCTTTGCTTTCGAGCGGTTTCGGTTTTTTTTTATCCACCCATTCAAGCCCGAGATCTGGCCGTAAAGCCGACTTGCGGGGGGAAATACCCTTGCACGGCTGAGAATATGTCAATTTTCGTTAATAAAAAAAGAAGGCTTGTTTTACAATTTTGAAACAGGGCCGCTATGTCTCGTAACTTTTAACTATTACAACGCGTGGTTTTTTTACAAAGTAATTAAAATGAATGGACTTATAACACTATTGTCCGGAAAGTTTCCGACGAGAGTCGTGAAACGGCGTAAGCTCCAGCTTCTGTTGTATTTATCTGAAACGAAACGTTTCTGTTATTATTAACATTGATACAGTATGCGTGAAGAAAAAAAAAGACAATGGCACGTTTTCAACAAACAGATTTATAGGGGAAATTTTCTATTATTATTATTTATTCCCCTTTTGTATATAACGCGGCACGCGGGCCTTCATTCCTGTCGAACCCGCGTAGTGCGGTGAGAGAGCACTTTGTTAAAAGAAGTTTTATTACAGTAAAATAATACAAAGGAAAGAAAGGGTTTTCGACAGGATGTCTTTCTTCGCCGTCGTTTGTGTTGCGAATGTCCCCGTGGGCTTTGCACGCTCGCGTCTTCCCTCCATACGGCGCTCTTATTTTAGTGCGAAATATCGCGCCGGAAGATACATTTTTCCAAATTATACACGTCGCTTTCCGCAATCCGTTTCTACGGATTGGATTTCACATAACATTTTTCCTTATTCGGAAATAAAAAATACTTTTATGAAATGATTTTGCAAAATCTAGAGATTCAGGTACAAAGTAGTATTGTTATAACAATGTGTGTAAAATTTAAACGAAATCGATTAGTTATTTTTTAAATCATTGCTTATGCCAATTTCGAAAATACGGTCTTGAGAAAAACGCGCTTAAAGTTTTAATCAATGAAAATTCAATGATTTTAGTAATTTGCAGACTAGTCACGATATTAAGTATTTTGTTTATTTTTCCAAAATGTGCATCGTTGGCCGTAATTACTTTTAATTGCTAAACCAATAACTTTATCAGAGTAGTAGCTTTAAAGCGTGCTACGCTAAATTACACTTATGGTGCATGCCGACGTCGAACGTGAACGAATCGCATCCACAAGCTGTAACATCAGAAATAGTTCGCATTTCGTTTCAAAACGCTCCTATATTTCAAGATGTTCCACTAAAATTGTACGAAAAAAAATTTAACAGGCGTAACGAGCGAATGACTCCGCCGATAGCTCACAGCTTAATACCCGCGGACAGTCGATGCGGTAATATATATTATAGACGTATAATGTGCACCGAGCGTTTGCAGTTGACAGCTCACACTTGAACGCAGTTTCCGATCGTCAAATCGCGTTGTTTCTTCATTTTTATTAATTATACCACTAAATTACAAAGTGACTATCGACGGTTGTCAGTGATCCCATAAAACTCAAGCATCTAGGTTCCTGTAAGGATAAGCTGCCCAATCGAGCAAGTCTTGTTTTAATGAAACTTTTCATCAATGTTAAATATTACTTAATTGTATAAATGTGTGTCTACCGAACCCAAACGTGCATACACCCACTGTACGTTCGAAGTTTAAAGGGTCAAGCCTACTGTCATATATTTGAAAGGATGATATAAAATATTTCGAAAAACTCCGACATTTTTAAAAACGTTTATTTATTTTATATTTTTTTATTAGTTATTTTTATTTATACATGTTTATTTTATATTTTCTGAGTTTCATCGTATACTCTTGCGGGTCTTTACGTATAACCCTTTCCGATTAAACTTCTTCCTATCAAGGACGCAGCCAGGGGGGAGCAGGCAGGTGCAGCCGCCCCCCAGATATTCGAAAAAATGTGTCCAAAATGTTCACACTCATTTTCCCCATCCTCTCTCTCTCCTCTTACCCTACCTCGCGGCCCGTCATCAGTGCGACGCCGTTGCTTCCTGACACTACACACACTTCGCTGATCTAACCTAGCGTAAACTGACCTTATTTTGGCACCCCAACAATTATTGACACTTCTCTCCTACCTATACAGTGATCCTTGAAGTGCCAATAATTGGGCTCTTAAAGAACTAATAATTGGGAACTTAAAGAGCTAATAATAATTGGGTACCTCACCCTACCTTTCGTTTCGTCTACAGTTGCCTTAAGCGACACGATCCCGCATTTGCGGAGGGCACGAGCAAACTGTGGAAAACCGGCACACGTATAGACGGCCCCATATTCTTCTGATTCTCCGGTGCACAGGCTGTAACTCAAGTATCTCCACAAAGGTTGCAGAAGTATTGGCCTACCGCTCACTGCTTAATGCGCGAGCTCGTGCACGGCTACGCGGTCACCGCTCCGAGCATTTGCCATGCATAGCACATGGGTCACACGTCCGGTCGGTAAAAATCCTAGTGCCTAGATCTCTCTGACGAATCACATTCCGAGCAAACGAAGAGAAAGACGTTGTTCGTCGTTCAACAGAGCGAAAGGTGTTTCTTTTCTTTTTTCCAAAAAAATCAACCATTTAGGAGAACACTGGGAATCCGAAAATTAGCTATCTCTCTCGCACTCGTGGCCGCTCGGTCGGTGTGACACATGGCTTGTGCGTAGAGCTGATTGACTGTTACTATCAAATAATCGTCATATTTTAAACGTACGCTTTCAACTATTTTTCTATATTCATTTCAAACAATACGTATTTTTGAACATTCGATGATTACATTACTTTGTAAAATTATTTGCTACACCTTTCTCTCTCTCCCTCCCCCTCCCCCTCCCTCTCTCTCTCTCTCTCTCTCTCTCTCTCTCTCTCTCTCTCTCTCTCTCTCTCTCTCTCTCTCTCTCTCTCTCTCTCTCTCTCTGTCTCAATCGGCCCCCTGAAACTGGCCTGCTTTTCCTATTCGATAAACGAAAAAGGGTTTTGTCCCGGCTTTTTAGTTTTTGAAATCGCCACTACCTAGCTTTGGCTTTTGTGGGACAGCCTTCGGCTCTAAATGCGCCGATCACGGTCTTACATGCCGGAATGGAGGCTATATAAAGGAGTCCGAACTGTGTCTTAAAAAGTGGCCATGGAGGCCATGGAGACTAAATACAGGAGGCCACACTCGGCCTTTCAACTCGTTCCAAAAACGTTATCACGATAGATGGCGCTGGGGTACTCTGGACCACATGTATAGATATATGCAAACATGGGTCCGATCAGAGAGGCTAGCCTCCATGATATTACTATACATAGAGCCTGCGGCACCCCAGCGGCATCTATGCTGGAGCCATTTTTGGGGAGGCCTTTTTCGGCGGATTTGCACGGGAGTTTGGTCTCCTGGTATCTAGGCTCCATGAAAGTGTCAACAAAATCATTTGATATAGTGAGGCGCAGCGATCGCGCTGTTATCATGAAGTTAGCTGCGTGAGAGAGATGAAAGACGTATCGGAAGTACGCAATAATTATTTTTTCATGTGCTATATTCCCAAACAAAAAAGCGAACAGTCGAGACAAAGTGCAGCATTACGGATTTATAAACTAGATTTTTAATCGTGAAGTGAAAAGAATTGAGTATTCTTTTTATATCAGATCAACCGTTTTTCCGCATCGATATCAAGGTCAGTATCGTGAGGTAAGCATAATTACTTTAATCTCCAATTCCATTGTTTGCAATTTTCATAACCTTGCACATGGGTCGCTCGTGACTAATGGTTGGTTATCTGTTTACATAGTAATAAGTTACGTTACTATACATTTTTCAAGTTTAATAATGTTATTATGTCATTAATAATTTTAATTCTGAAACAGGATGGGTAAAGTTTGTGCTATAATAGGCTGTAACGGCGGCAGCAATGATGACAATGCTGATAAAGATATGCGTTCAGTACGACAATTGACATTGTTTAAGGTGCCAAAGGTACTGCATGTTATATTCTGTTTCCTCTGTGTTCTTCCTCAATTTCTCTCATTTTTCATAGGTTTTCATAGGTCAATCTTTTTCTTTCATCTTCCTTGCACAGTCCTTGCCGTTTTCTGATTATTGTTCGTACTTTTTACTTAAATCACATATTTCCTCTTATAGTCCCGTTACACCTTCATCGTGTCACTCTTTTTTATTTTATTTTTCAAGTCTTTCTTACTCTTTTTCATTTAGTCACTTCTTACACTGTTTCATTTCGGCACATGTGAGGGTTCACGGCACTTTGCAATGAAAATTTATTATTAAAAATTGTATTGTGCATATTATTACACTTTGATTTGCAATAAGAATTGAACATTGTCAACCCGTTCGTACAGTTCATTAGGCAAATAAAAATTTCGCCGAGGAGGATTTGGACTCACGACCACGTTTTCGTAGCCGGAGCATTATCCCCGAGGCTATCGTGCCTATCACAATTTAATGTTATAATTGTTGTATTTCAATTGCGGCTTTGCTTAGAATTAACATCAAAGCTTCAAGGATATTCACACTATCCATATAGCCTCCTCCATATAGCCTCCATGCATACAGGTCTGGAAACTTTAATGGCCTCTGCACACCGCGCGCGATGAGCGACAAGCAATGAGCGATTTCCAATGGGAGCTCAGGTATTCCGAAAACCCCCTGAGAGAGTGAAGCTCCCATTGGATATCGCTCATCGCTCGTCGCGCATCGCGCGCAGTGTGCAGAGGCAATAATGCTGGCAGCCACGATCAGGTACGTCAGTAGAGTGGCAAATTTCGGTTCTAGCGCCGCCACTGATTGTCGCTGCGGTTTTGATACCCGGACATACATAACCTCAATACGGCGAATAACGGAGTGAGCGGTTGAAAACGTGTGTCACTGAGTCGCTGATAACTGTTTTTTCCTGCGTTTTGGACACAGTACGTTTTCGATCAATTGAAAACATATTCTTTTAAAATGGTGAAGTGGTGCGCCGTACGGAATTGTCAATCCGGCAGCAAAACTGAAGCGAAGTGCTCGATGTTTCACGTACCAAAAGACAGTGATGTGGAAAAAGTGAGAAGAGGCTATTCCGGGAGTTGTTAAACTGAAACGGATAGACGTTGTGTGTGAAAAACATTTCGATGACAACGATATTTCTCGAGAATGGGTCAAGCTCAATGAAAATAGGCAGATTATTGCACAGGTGAGTTATCAGAAAAACATTCGCATGTGGATTCAAGAGTTCTTCCGCAAGTTTTTTTGTAGGTCACATACAAATGTCCGAGACTGAAAGACCTTTTTTGCATTTGCAATTTTTGGATTTGTATTTTTATTAAATTGCATTAAAAACACGAGAATGAGGGATGGAAAAACGAAAATAGAGACAAGTATTCTTTGAAAGTTCACATGCAATGTGACAGCTTCAAAATCGTATGCATATGCTTATAACGCTCGCTTGGATTTAGAAAGTTTGTTTGATCACAATTAGGATCATATTTTTTTATTATATTAATAGAAACCGACAGGACTAATGCCTTTTCCTGGCCCTTTTAAAAGTGTTCCGAACTGATAATGAATATCCGTGTAATGAACATGAAGGTGTGGGACAGAGATAGAAAGATAGAAGCATGGCCACCTAGTGCTATCTGTCTGAACCCCCCGGCCGCGCCACGGGTATTATGATCGGAACGAACCCAGTGGCGACTAGTGAACCAGCATCTCTCGTCAATAAGCTACGTAACCCTTCCGCTGGATTTTTCAAACCTGAATGTAAGGCCGTCACTCTGATCAACTGAACAATTTGATATTCTCGTGAAATATTCTAAGTTGATAATGCTAAGCCTAATAATTCAAATATGATTCAAATCCGTCATACACGCGAATAAAGATTTTCATAAAGTTATCTACAATAGACTTTTATTCGTGGAAATATTCGAAACACCGGTGCAACGTACATGCCCGTCACAAGACTGCATGCCTGTCACACGACTACTAGTGCCACAGTGCGGCAAGGACATTTTGCGAACAGCATTTATCTACCAGTGTCGGGGGACTGCTCTCAATGAACGCGAGATAAATTGGCAACGTCGTACATCGTGGTATATGATGATGCCCAGGTTGGCAGTAGTGTCGCAAAGTTAGAAACGTACGTACGGGCCCCCGTCATAACCTCAATATCGGCCGAAGGAGCTATCAACGATAAATATCGGTCCAAGTAGAAAAAAAATCGCTGGAAAGCAAAAGTGTGTACTGAAGCTATCTATAATCTGGAAGAAATCAAAAACTTTAATAATTTTCCAATATTATAAAATAAACATTTTTGTATGAAAAAAAATCCGCTTTATTTTATCTTTGCCTAAGAATTTATAGAAAATTATAATTTCTAAACATAGATATGAAATCAATATTAAGTAATTATTACTAATTAAGAGAATAAAGACAAATTAATAATATTCGTTGTTAATTATCCTGACAAAGTAGTTTACGGTTCCCGGGCATAATTACCGAATATGGATAAGATAGGTAGCATTTTCGCCGTCTACGACGTTGCCATGATTGTACAGCGTAATATTTTGCATGCTTGATTTTCGCACAAATGCACTATGAAAAACATTAATCATTTTATAACGTTACGGTAAATCCTCATTTTCACGGTATCAAGGGTTAGTCCGATAATGAGTCGAACCGTACCTATTTGTTCCGCTGTGTGGTAGTATTTTCTTAGCAGATATTAAAAATGTACCGCAAAAGGATCGGGAGTTTTTCATAAACGTAATGTAGTTAGTCCACAAAATACGTCGAGTTTCCGAATTGTTCTCTATAAAACAGTACTGTGGATCGTATCTAAAATGCACAAGATGATGAGCAAAGGGATAATTAAGTTCCAGAAATAATTTCAGCTCGGTGCTGCCGAAGTGAAATTTGTATATACAGGGTGTCCCTCTTATCTCCCACCCGAAATAACTCGGTAATTATCGACGTCACAAAAAAATGTCCCAGGCAAAAGTTGTACGGCGTGAAGGGGGCCATCAAATGCGACTATTTTTTTTTTATTTCGGTGGAGGCGCCGACGCACAATGAAGATCACCATTACTTTTTTAAATGGAATGGTATATTTGTTTTCAACCGTCTTGTGGAGCACCTCAAACCGCATAAAAAACATTAGAGGGTCAAAATCGTTCAAGGTCATTCAAGGTTACTATCGATTATATAAATCTAAATATCTCGGATCATTACTAAATATTTGGTAGTGATGCTAGATATTTAGATTTGTATTTCATTTTAATAGGTGTTCAATACTGACCTTATACTTTAAAATACCTTAAAATATAATTTTCTTCTACGATTTTAGTTTTATTAAATATTTATAAATTGAGTGAGCTTGGTTTTCATGATTTTCTTGAGTGAGACTTGTCGAAGCAGTAAGGCATCAAACTACAAACGTAATCAGTAATCATGTGTGTTTCCCATCTTTCCTGATACATATATTTCATAATTTTATCTTTGAGCGTTTTGTCTGTTCGTCTGTTCACTGAAGGAACCGACATTTTCTGCTAATTTATCGTGACCCTTTATTTCTATCCCAAATGAAGAAAAAACGCTTTGCGAAATCTGTTATCGATTTTATAATCTTTTTAATAAGATACTCCTTGCATATTTAATAAAATGTATTAAGGTAGTTCGAACAAGCTCGCCTTCGCTTATTTGCGGTCGTCGACATATGACTGAATTAATTTATAACAGCAAATAATAAATTGACAGAGAAGACTTTTTTAAAAATAAACTGCTAACGACACTCACTATGGGATAAAAATTCATTTGAATACCCTGTTTACACTGGTGGAATTAATTCGGGACACTTTTAAGGCGTTACCCCCACTTATAGCGCAAAAAAGGCCTTTTTCATGAATTTTTTTAAAGAAAACTACAAAACTTTTTTAATCGATCAATATACCATCTTAAAGAACACATCTTGAAGAACTTTCAGTAATTTTTTTATTGAAAAATATTACATTGTTTAGTGGCAAATGGCCGTCAATGAAATAATGTTTTTAAATACACGGTTTGCGGTGACCAACATTGCGGCGAAGTGGATCATCTGAAAAAGAAAAGCGGATGGATTTAGTCAAATATAAGTATAAACTAGGCTTTAATCGAAGGATTTTAAAAAATATTAATTTTTCACAAAATGGCGGACAGTCAAAGTTAATGGTTCGATTTTAACGAAAAAAAAACGGCCGTTTTTTGGCTATAAAATGGCCATTTTTTCGAAAAAAAAAATCGAACGATTAAAGACTACATTTTTATGTATTAAATAAGCCTGCAAAATTTCAAGAAGATCGGTTCATTAGTGTTCGAGTAACCTTGGTCACCGACTTCAGAAATGCCATTTTGACAAAAACGCGTTTAAAGTTTCAATTTCAGTTCTTCAATTCACGGATTCTTCTCTCTTAACGCTCATATCTCAGTCAATTTTGTTCGGATCGACTTGAAATTTTCAGGACACATTCTCATATACTTATACTTCAAAAAAATGCAATAAAAAAAATCGATTTTTTCAAAATCGCAAGTGGGGGTAACCTCTTAATAGAAAATAGCTTTTCTGATATTCGCGCACAAAGTGTATCTTCTGCTACGCCGAAATAATACTGTAATGTCTTAACAGTAATCTATAATGTTTCTACTTAATCTTTGCCTTAGTAAGCCTACTTTAATAAGAATATAAAATATAGGTGATTATAACGTAAAAAAGGAATAATAAATGCGAAATTTTTAATAATTTGAAGAAGGTCCAGAATTAATGCACTAAGTAACTTGAAATATAAGTTAGTATAAGTCTCACCAGTAGTCACTGGACAAAAAATGCGATAAATTTAGCCGGCGTAAAACGTTTTTTGTTGACTTGCTTACTCTATGCTGTTGAAAAATAACTTAAGAATACATAAAAGTAATTTGTCAATAAGAATAATTTGAATATTAAGATGATGGTCTACTTCGTGCAATTGAAAATAAAACCTTTTTGATATGACTCCGCAGGATTCTAGAACAAACTTTCGAATGTCAATTTTTTTAAAGAAAGAGTAAATTCAAACTTTCGTGTAATCGTAAATTTCGATTTTTCTCGTCTCGTATCTTGTGGGTCTTCTTTTGCTCCCACCGTCGCCGTCGTTGAAGTCATTCATCCGTGCTCGATAATACTATCGTATTACACTCCAGGCCACAAAGGAGGGAACTGGTTCGTCCGTACAACTTAGCAATCTCGAATATCGGTAGGTAGAATTCTTGTCTAGAAAATGTCATTCTTCAGAGACAAAGCGGCAATGAATCGTGAGAGAATACCATTGCTCTACGAAGAAGCGAATTCTGGATTATCGCTGTTCTTCGCTACTCTGTGCATCGTCGATATTTTCGGTGTTTTTCCAATCATCGCTCTGCCCCGCGCAATTGTACAATGCGGTGAGTAATGCGAGGCCAATTGTACAATTGGTCCCGGGTATTTGCGACACGTACGAGACGATCGGATGGAGAAATTTGTACGCTGCAGAAAAATCCGCAAATTCGCAACTAAATACTGTACGTTTCCTTTTTCAGGCTTACTTGGTGTTCCCCTCGTTCTCATAGTGTTTGGGCTTCAGATTTACACAGCAGCTATTTTGGGAAAATCCTGGACTATTGCTAGCAGTATAGATCCACAAATATCCCGAAAAAACAGGTCGGTAATTCAAACTTTCTTCTGTAAGGTTCTGTAATCTAAAACCGAAGCCTTATTTCTTCGTGTCCGTCTGTACGTCACAGCCTTACAGTTGCTACAGTTTAAAACCTATATGCATGTTCCAAATAGATGTTTCAGATAGGGATGGCATTTAGTAAGGAGCAAAATTTGGAAAAAAAACTTTTTTGAGGGGTTTTTCCTATATGTCAAATGGGAGTATTTTTTCCGCGCATCCCATTCAGTGAGGATTCATTGGACAGGTCTTTCAAAATTAAATGATTCTATTTCCCATTTCACATGTTTAAGCCTCGTTTGCAAAATATCAAGCTCTAAAGTGATGAACGATTACCCCCCCTCCTTCCTCTGTTTAGCTAATGATTTTAAAATGTGGAACAACTGGAGGTACTAACATTTGATTAGAACTTTTGATTGAAATTATTTCGGGTAAGGGACCAGCATATGCATAAAAATTCCAAAAATACGATTTTTTTTGCACCATTCTATAGCCTAGAGCCTTAATTTTTATTTGCAACAAGAATTTTGCAAAAATGTCCAATAATTGACCGAGTTAAGACGGCTTTTGAGAAGGGTTAGGTCGCCCACTGGTCACTTTGTTAAAATAATCATAACTTCATTGTTTGTCAATACTTTTCTTCATTTTCTCAATAAGCTTATCAGAAATTACTCATCAAAACCGACCTGTTTTCGGGCCTCAAACTTATGCAGGCCCGTCAAGCTGCATACAATAATTCAGAAGGGTGGACAAGCAATTAATAGCTAAACAAGGAACACCACTTAAGTGTCCGCCTTCGATTTTGTTGAAACTTATATATGTGATAAAGCATTGAAAATTATTGGACACGTATCTTTTTTTATCTGTGGAAAAACGGTTTTCACAGGGAAACCACCCCTTAAAGGAAGGCGTCCCGGTGGGTGGTTTTCCAGTTTCACCCACAAGCAGCCCACCGGTCCAAATGAAACAAAAACCAAAACTCTTCTGATGTAAGGCAATGAAAAATCCACTATGGAAGTATTTTTTAAAATTCAATTAAGAGTTGACAAGCTTTTTTGGGGCGTCGTTTACCGTCTTGAACCCGTTTTTTCCGCCGATAAAAAATATACGTGCCTAATAGTGTTCAATGCAAACCAGTGTGCTGGTCTAGTGGTTAGCGTGTTTGCCTCTGAACCAGACGTCGTGGGTTCGAATCGCAGTCTTCTAGTCTCAGAGAAAAATAAATACGGGCGTGACGTCGTAGCTCCAGTTCTACACGGATGTCACGTACACGGACCGGTACGTGTGTGTGTCCTGTTTGTATGCTGTAACCTGTGATTTATTTCCCGACGAAACGCAACTAGCTCCGCAATTGAGAAGCGACTCTGTAAGCCTGTCTGTAACTCGGTAGTGACTGTTTTCGCTATTGTTAGCTAGCGACAATCAATCGCATGCATGATTACAGAAGAAAGGGAGCCTCTTATTGGCAACCGCTAGCTAACGATAACGAAAGTTGTCGTTACGAGTTCCAGAATAGGCCTACTGGGACCGGCTGTATTGGTATAGGTTTTCCGCGGTTTCCTTATACCCATGGCAGAAGTGTCATGGTGAATGCGATAGAGAGCGGGAAGTCGACTATGGCCGCAAGGTGGGGATTGAAGTAGAATATGGTGGGGAATGTTGTAATAAGGGGAAGGAAGGACCTTGTACAAATGGAAACTACAATAAAAAAAATAGTTTTGAATGCTTTATTACATATATAAGTTTCAACAATATCGAAGGCGGACACTTAAGTGATGTTCCTTGTAAGTTGATTTTAAGGAAACTTTGTAAATATTTTTTCCTACATGTAAAATGGGGGTATTTTTTTGCAAATCCCTTTCAGTGGGCTTTCATTGAAGTCTTTCAAAACGAAAATGAGGTTTTATTCAGTGCAGCCAGATCGCGCGCGAAAGTTACCCTCTCTCTAGTCCCTCGCGCGCCCATCGCACAATCATAGTAGCGCGTGTCCGTGAGCGAGCGACGCTCGGACATCTTCGGAAAGAGCCGAGTGCCGTCGAACTGTCCCGACCGCGCCTTCGGCAGCTACACCAACGCATAGACACGCTGAGCACGTTCATGTGCGGCCAAGCCGAACGAAGGCTTCGAGGGAAAAAGCAATCTGAGCACGGCCCGCGCGTGACGTCACGCGACGGCACGCGCGAGACTTTTAGATGATTTCAATGCTTATTTAGCTCTTGATTCTCTGCGTTATTGATGTATACAAAAAATGTCTCGCGCACTCTGAACGCTTATTTTTTTAGTTTATACGTTAATTTAAATATAATAATAAATCTAAATTACAACTCATTTATCTTCTAAAAAATTGTTTACGCTTTACTCACACCCGTCCTTATGCCAAATAAATTATAATTCAGAAAAGTAAGTGAAAATATATTTATATTCGTATTATTATATTAATTCTCATACTTTCATCAAGCGATAAAGTATTATCTCCAAAAACAAGTCAATCATCAATCGGGCCGCCAATCGTAACTGCCAGAAAGTGCATCTTTAACACAAGTGATAGGATGGTCCCGTTGGTAGCGTTCCTGGCTTCGGTCCATAGGGGCGCAGGATCGTTCCTCACGCTCAGCGCTTTTTTTTTTAATCATGGTTACTATTAATTTTTATTTGATTAGTTATTTTTATTAGTTATCATATTTATTTTAATTAGTTATCTTTTAGTACCGAAAAATTTATCGTGCACTCTGACCGCTTAATTTATTAGTTTTTACGTTAATTTAAATATAATAAATCTAAAATACAACTTATTTATCTTCTAGCAAAATGTTTGCGCTTTACTCACACCCGACCCTATGCCAAATAAATTATAATTCATAAAAGTAAGCGGAAATATATTTATCTTCGTATTATTATATTCATTCTCATATACTTTCATCAAGCAAAAAAGTATTATCCCCAAAAACAACCATCCATCCGACCGCGAATCGTAAGTACCAGAAAGTGAACATACATTGACACAAAAAATTAAAGGAGCAAGAAAAGTTGAACTTCGACAAAAGTGTTCGTACAAAAAAAAAGGATGTTAAAGCTTCAAGTTTCTAGTTTTAGTTCCGACAATGATTTTTTTTTGAGAATCACTGATTGGGCGGTAGGAAGAAATATCACGGCAAAAAAAATGTTGCAAATTTTTACGTTTTTCAAAGTTCTGCACGTGTTTTGGAGATTTTTTTCGGACTTGACCAATATCAAGGTCATTGAGCCCATTCAATTCAGTTCAATTTGCTTCTTTTTTTATCTCCTTACGACCATTTTTCGCTGATATCGGCCTCCTCGTCGGCCTCTGAATGAAAAAACGTCCTTTTGTCTTCAGTCATCGATATCTCGGGAACTAATGGTCGTACGGGAATTCGACCGGCAATTTTGGAAACGTGAATGCATATCTACAAGCTCTGATTATTATTGTAGGTTTAAAAAAAATTATTTTTGCCATCAGTTTTAAAAAAGTACAAAAAATCAATGTTTTCTTGTTTTTTATAAAATCCACCGCTACTTTGCAAATATTGCGATAAACACTATTGTTTATGGACGGTCATTCGGCTCAATATGTCCCCAAGAGATATGCAAAATTCCAAATTGATCCGTTCATCGGTCTTTCTTGCCCGATTGACCAAAATATGAAAAAAAATTAAAGGAACGAGTTTCCTCCTTCTCAGAAATCATTTCATGATTATTAAGAGGAAAAACAACTTTTCACTACTTTTCGTACAATTGGGTATTGAGTACGCATTAAATGTTGGAAAAGAACCCTGAAAATCATATTGACTAAAAATTTTCGATTTTTTTTTTTTAATAACAAAAATGTTGAAATTTTTTTGTTTATAAAAAAATCTATTTCGATTTTTTTTATTTTTTTAATGTTGACATTTTTTTTCGATTCACATTGTACCGCCAGCATTAGAATTACCCAACGAGTACGTAGAATTACCCAAAGCGTACCTCCCCGTGGTATGCTTTGGGTAATTCTGATGCTGGCGGTACAATGTGGATGTAAAAAAAATTTCAACATTAAAAAAAAAAATTCGAAACTGATTTTTTTTATAAAAAAAAAATTTTCAATATTTTTTTTATGAAAAATTTTTTTTTTCGAAAATTTTTAGTCAATATGATTTTCACGGTTTTTTCCCAACATTCAATGCGTACTCAATACCCAATTGTACGAAAAGTAATGAAAAGTTTTTTTTCCTCTTAGTAACCATGAAATGATGTCTGAAAAGGAGGAAACTTGGTCCTTTAATTTTTTTTCAAATTTTGGTTCATCGGGCAAGAAAGACCGATAATCGCATCAACTTGGAATTTTGCATGGCTCTTGGGGACATATTGAGCTGAATGACCGTCCATAAACATTAGTCTTTATCGCAATATTTGCAAAGTAGCGGTGGATTTCATAAAAACCAAGAAGACATCGTTTTTTTTGAACTTTTCTAAAACTAATGGCAAAAATAAAAAATAAAAGTTTCACAACAATAATAATCGGAGCTTGTAGAGTATTCACGTTTCCAAAACTACCGATCGAATTCCCGTACGACCATTAGTTCCTGAGATATCTCAACGAAAAATGGTCGTACGGAGAAAAAAAAAGCAAATTGAAGTGAATTGAATGGGCTCAATGACCTTGATATTGGTCAAGTCCGAAAAAAATCTCCAAAACACGTGCAGAACTTTGAAAAACGTAAAAATTCCGCGCAATCAGTGATTCGCAAAAAAAAAATCATTGTCGGATCTAAAACTAGAAACTTGAAGCTTTAAAATCCTTTTTTTTTGTATGACCACTTTTGACAAAGTTCAACTTTTCTTGCTCCTTTAATTTTTTGTGTCAATGTATGTTCACTTTCTGGTACTGACGATTCGCGGTCGGATGGATGATTGTTTTTGGGGATAATACTTTATCGCTTGATGAAAGTATATGAGAATGAATATAATAATACGAAGATAAATATATTTCCGCTTACTTTTATGAATTACAATTTATTTGACATAGGGTCGGGTGTGAGTAAAGCGCAAACATTTTGCTAGAAGATAAATAAGTTGTATTTTAGATTTATTATATTTAAATTAACGTAAAAACTAATAAAATAAGCGGTCAGAGTGCGCGATAAATTTTTCGGTACTAAAAGATAACTAATTAAAATAAATATGATAACTAATAAAAGTAACTAATCAAATAAGAATTAAGGATGTTGGGTCCCAAATCGCAAATGATGATAAAATTCTGAAAATTTGGTATGTTTTTGTATGAAGTATTTCAGAGGTCGTGTAAAAATTTCACGACAATTAGAAAGCTCTTTATTGAACAATTAACATTCACAAATTAAATGCTGTCTTATGGAAACTGATGTAACTTTGCAATAAGTTTTTCTTTTGACCTCTCAATTTTGTAATATCTACAATATACTGAAAGCAACGGAAACAAAACGAAGTTTATTGATACATTTTTTTTATTTCTTTTAAAAATTGTTCTTAACAAAATGTTAATTTTTCAATAACGAGCTTCCTAATCGTCGTGAAATTTTAACACGACCTCTTAAATACTTCATACAAAAACATACCAAATTTTCAGAATTTTCTTATCATTTTTTATTTCAACCCTTAAGGAGGTTGAAGTAATGATGATAGAATTCTGAAAATTTGGTATGTTTTTACATGAAGTATTCAGGAGGTCGTGTAAAAATTTCATGACGATTAAGAAGCTATTTATTGAACAATTAACATTAACATGTTTTATAGGGACTCAACATCCTTAATAGTAACCATGATTTAAAAAAAAAAAAGCGCTGAGCGTGAGGAACGATCCTGCGCCCCTACGGACCGAAGCCAGGAACGCTACCAACGGGACCATCCTATCGCTTGTGTTAAAGATGCATTTTCTGGCACTTACGATTGGCGGCCGGATGGATGATTGATTTGTTATTGGAGATAATCGCTTGATGAAAGTATGAGAATTAATATAATAATACGAATATAAATATATTTTCACTTACTTTTCTGAATTATAATTTATTTGGCATAAGGACGGGTGTGAGTAAAGCGTAAACAATTTTTTAGAAGATAAATGAGTTGTAATTTAGATTTATTATTATATTTAAATTAACGTATGAACTAAAAAAATAAGCGTTCAGAGTGCGCGATAAAATTCTTTTGTATATATTAATAACGCAGAGAATCAAGAGCTAAATAAGCATTGAAATCATCTAAAAGCCTCACGCGTGCCGTCGCCTGACGTCACGCGCGGGCCGTGCTCAGATTGCTTTTTCCCTCGAAGCCTTCGTTCGGCTTGGCCGCACATGAACGTGCTCAGCGTGTCTATGCGTTGGTGTAGCTGCCGAAGGCGAGGTCGGGACAGTTCGACGGCACTCGGCTCTTTCCGAAGATGTCCGAGCGTCGCTCGCTCATGGACACGCGCTACTATGATTGTGTGATGGGCGCGCGAGGGACTAGAGAGAGGGTAACTTTCGCGCGCGATCTGGCTGCACTGGTTTTATTCACCATTTTTCATCTTTAAGCCGTGTTGCGAAATATCAAGCTTTAAGCTGTAGTGAGCAACGTTCCCCCTCGGCCATCATTTTTCGACCGATGATTTTAAAAATCTAAAAAATTCTACGTGCTAGAACTTGAGTAAAACTTTAAATAAAAATTATTTCGTCAATAAACATCGTACGGCCAAGTTTTATCCTAGACCGATTACATTTCGGGCAAACGAAGAGAAACACATTATTCGTCTTTTAGGCTTCTGTACCCAAACGGCAAAACGGAGTCCTATTGTTGTCACTCTGCTGCGTGTCCATCTGTCCGTATGTCACGGGTCTATAGTAAAGTCTATAGTAAACGAAATGGGTTACAGACCTGAAATTGTGATATTTTGTGTAGAATGTTGATCCAGAACCGAATATTGAATTGATATTCAATTAAATCATTTTTTTTATAAGGGTCTCATACATGAAAAATGAGCAAAAAAATGTGTTACAGTGGCATTTGGGGTGTCATTGGCTAAAGTTCATTGAGTGGAGTACAAATATATATATTTTCCTTTTTTATCTTAAAAAATAAAGAAACGGGTGCCATCAAAGTTGCTATTTTTTATCATTTCTGTTGCGGGGTCTATCCCAAAAACTAAACTAGTTAGAGAACTTGGAATTTCGAACACCGATTCGTCATGTAGTATATATAATAATTTTTTATTGATTCTTTCCAGCCGTACAGGGTCTTCCCCTTTCTACGTGCTCCAACCCGCCTAAACTTTGTTCTACTTCCTATTCCACAACTCGCCCGTCTACCTCCCATTAACCCCCCCCCCCCACCTTGCGGCCGCAGCCGACTTCTCTTTTTGTATCGTATTCACCACGAAATATCTGCCATGGGCATAGGGAAACTGCGGAAAACCTATACCGATACAGCCGGTTCCAAATTCGATTCCCAGTCACGGAACTAGTCGTTTTTCGCCGAGAAATGTTGAAGAAAACCATTTTACGACGAAAGTGGCGCGACTGGGATTCGAACCTACGACATCCCGCTCTGCTCGCCAGCACGCTAAACACTAGACGAACGCATCGGGTCATATATAATAATTTATTGTGTACATAATACTATCCATGTATAATGATAATATATAAAATGAATGTTATTTAAATATTTACTATACCAAATTACTTATGTTTGGAGTCAGTGCCATCCAAGAACGAGAGATTGTCGTCATGGAAGAAGTGAGATTGCAAGTTAAAAAAGACTGCAGATCGTATACTTCATTTTTTTTCGACGCCTTTTGTTCTAGGCGTTTAAAACTAAAAACGTGACAATATTGGCAATTGGCTGGTACCGACGCTAAAGAAAAAGTCATTTGGTACTATAAATATTTAAATAACAATAATTTTATCTATTTTTATTGTTAGCTTGCATCGGGAGTATACAATAGTACGTTGTGTATAAAGGAGACAAAGTGGGGCTTTTACGCCGAGCGCGATGTTTTGAGTACGAGTCATAGACGGGCGCGCGAGACGCGCAAGGCGAAGACGAATGAGAAATGCGCACGCGCAAATTTTTAAGGTCTAGGCCCTAAATGACCTCTTTCAGATCCCGTTTACAGCACGAAAAAGCGAGGAAAATATGGTGTGAAATATAAAGCTTTCTTTAGCTATCATCACCCCATATGGTTTCAGTTTCATACTACCCTGACAGATCGTGACACCCAAGTGATGGGTGTCAAATGACCATTCGACACCCAAAATCAGTGTCGACACCCAAGAAAAAATGGTGTTGATACTGATCTGGCTGAGGCTGTTTGGGTGTCGACACCCAAAAAGACAGTGTCGACACTGATCTGGACCGAGGCTGCTTTGGGTGTCGACACCCATAAAAAAAAGGCGTCAATACTAATTTGGGTGTCGACACCCAAAAAAAACCGTTTTAACACTGATCTGGACCGAGGCTGTTTTGAGTGTCGACACCCAAAAAACGGTGTCGACACTGATGTGGGTGTCGACACAAAAAAAAAACGATGTTGACACTGATCTGGACCTACGCTGTTTTGGGTGTCAACACCCATAAAAAACGTTGTCGACACTGACTTGGGTTTCGACACCGTTTTTTGGGTGTCAACACCCAAAACAACCTCGTTCAGATGGGGGTCGACACCAATTTTTTTCGGTATTAAAATTGTAATTTGGCACCCTACACGTGGTACCCAACACCGACAAATGACGGTGTCACGATGTGTCAGGATACCTATGAACTAAGACAAAAAAGCATTGCCTAATAAAATATTGAGTTGAAAAAGAAATTAATTGGTTATATGTACGGAACCCTAATAGAACGGGGCCCGACTCGCGCTTGGCCGAGTTTTTTTTAACAGAGCGGAAGGCGTTTCTTTACTTTTTTCCAAAATATCAGCCATCGCGGAGAACATTGGGAATCTGCAAGCCAGCTATCTCTCTCGCACTCGTGGCCTCACGGTCGGTGTAACGCTGCGCCCTAATGAAAGCAATCAAATGTACATTAAATTGCAGTGTATTTGAGCTGATATTCTTTTTACAATTTGCTATCAAATAAAATGCGTCTGGCATCATTTTTTAATTAATTAATTTCTCTGACCTATCATTTTTTGCGATAAAATTAAGAAAGGAACCTAGCTGAAAAATTCGGATAGGTTACCTATAGCTGTTACCTCCTATTTGGCTGAAATGATGCACAGGCCTTCTTTTTCATAATATAGGAACCCCCCAATGGATTCTTGGCGCATCGCAATAGTTTTCGAAATATCGAACTCTAAAAATTGATAAACTAACCCGCGTGTATACTTATATTGATCATAGCACGCTATTGCTATTCACACACATCAAGTCCCAACGAATACAACCAAACCTAAACAAACCTAAACAAACAACAAAAATAAATATTGTAAAGACAAGTATTATGGAGAGTATGTTGATGTGATAAAATCGTGGGGTGCGTGTAATATCGGTGTGGGTGCGAATGACCTTGGATGTAGGTGTGGAATCGTGGTATGTGTACAATACTGGTGTGGGTGCGGGTCACCTCGGATGTGCGCGTGGAACGTGATGAACGCACGTGATCGTGCTGATAAGTCAGGGTTAGCAGATAATGTCAATGTATTTAACGTGCCGTACCTGGCTATAAGACTTAAGGAGTAAGGCCACTGTAACGGCCCAAAAAAAAAGGTTTTTTCACTAATTTTTTGCTCCCGAAATTGAAGGTATTTGAAAAAAAACTTTTAATGGTGTTATCGGGCATACATTAAACTTTATTATGAAATTTTTTTACAGTAAAAAAAAAACAAAATGGCGGTTCCACAGCTATCTTCCCGGGACATGTTTTGCTTCCAGGGCTCCGCGGCACGCAGCACCACTGGTGCACTTTTGAATCTAGAACAAAAAAAAAAAAAACCATTAATCTAGAGGGCTATAGCTAGAGAATGTCGATCGGATTTTAAAAAGTATCAATTTTTGTGGATTTGGCGTGCGTTTGAAAAAAAAATTGATTTTTGACGAAAAAAACGGCAAGTTTTTTGTTAATAAAAAATCAATAAATAAAGTTGTTGAAAATTCCGATCGACATTCTCAAGATAATGTAAATGTTCACATCTGGTTAAAATTTCAAGTAAAAAAAATGAAAATTGTTCGAGTTATGCTGCGTGCCATTTTGAAAAACCATGTTTCGAGAAAAACGCGTTTAAAGTTTTGCGAATAGTTTTTTATTGGAAAAAATTAAAAAAAGAAGTTAAAAAAAATTTTTACCGTTAGTCTGCAATCCCAGCACCATACATTTGTCCTTCGATAGCCAAATTTTCGTCTTCTTCATCTTTCCTGGTTGATTTTTGGAGCGCGCGCGCACTTTTGGCCGCGTCGCTCAGAGATGTCTCCGCGTGCGTGATGCGTTTGGCGTCGGCTTCGATGCAGAAATTATATAACTGTACACCAATTTCCACCTCCAACATCTTGAATATTTGCAAGACGTTGGTAAGGCCGCCATTGAATATGCAAACAGCGATATCCGTCGCAATATCTAGTACAGTTTTTCCGCTTGAGGATGATTTGGGGGCCAAACTCCAAACGGTAGCGTTGAAACTTTCGTTATTGTTTTGAGTATAGGCCCCCAAGCAACGCTCCAGCAACTCGTCCCGGCTCAATTCCAGGTAGATGGGTTTGATGGCTTGATAAACCTCCTCACTCATTGGCTGATTGTGATGATACGCATCCAAGGCATTTTCTGCTTTCGCTTTCTTCCAACTGCACCAATTCTCCGAACATTTTTCGTGCTGAGGCTTTTCATCCGTTGACATTTTGTGAAAAAGGGTTGCCCAGATCTCATTTTTCATATTTTTGATGGAATTGGAATTTCGACGGATTGCTAAGCCGTAATAAATGCTTAGTTCGTCAATCAATTTGGCAGTGAGTTTTCCTCTTCCCCCGAGACCTTTTGTTCCTTTTTTTAAGTTTCTCAATCGAGTGCCCATTCTTTTTTGCACGTGATCTATGCACTCTTTTTTTTTAACATCAACATTTTCATAAGGCTTCGAATCCACGATGCCTTTGAAAGTTTTGGAATTGCCATCTCCGATATAATTGCAGTCGTTTCGGAACAAGTTTTGACACGCTTGGCGGCGACCTTCATTTCCTAAGGACAACAAATTTTTTTCGCACAGGACCTTTTTTTTCTTATTCTAGAGGGTTTAAACTATTTTTTAAGCCAATAAAGAAAAAAACGATTTTTCAAAAAATTTACAGTGGCCTTACCCCTTAAACAATACGACCCCCACGGGTTCGGGATCGGGATACGCCCGACCACGCGACAAGCATATGCAAGCCTCCCAGTTTACATTCGGATGCGGGTCCTCGTGCACCTACTGGTAAAGCCGAGTGACTTTCCAACACTCTAACAGCGCTGTAGGCTGCTGCCTGAGCTGTTGGTACGCAACTCACACGCTGGAACCCCCAACAAGTTCCTGACCAGCATGCGGCCAACCACTGCCCCCACGAGACCAACCTCACTGGCTGGGCCGACTACTCGCCGGTGGCTTACCCAGCCCCCATGAAATCAGGGTTAGCAGTAGCGCGCTATGATAGATATAGATAGGCACGCGCGTTAATTTGGCACCTTTCAAAATTCGATATTTCGAAAACTATTGCGATGCGCCAATAATCCATTTAGGGGGAGGAAAGGGCAGCTCATATTATCAAAAAAAGGTCTGTGCAAATTTTCCGCCAAATCGGAGGTAACAAGCTTTCCGGACTTACAGCCCGAAATCCGAAAAAATGCGTACGAAAAATAAACACATGTCTAAACATGAAAAATCGACATTAAGTGTTGAAAATATTTTTTTGTTTGCAGGTACCCTCTCGCAGCGGTGACAGAATTGACTCTTGGTCAACGAGCGCGTACCTGTGTAAATATTCTTCTCGATCTCACGGTTTTTGGCTGTGGAATTCCAAATATTTTGGTCGGTGAGTCACATACATTTGTTCGAGCATGTCAAGTGCAATAAAAGTCGCAAATATACTGGAAAATATATTGACACTTCAGAAGACTGATGAACCGAAACTTTTCAGCATCGCAAAATTTGCAGATTTTTGGCCTCAAGATATCGTCCGACAGTTTCGACCTTTCCTTCTGTTATTGGCTGCTGGTCGTCGGATTTCTCCTTTGTCCCCTCATGTGGTTGGGAACTCCTCGCGATATGAAGTAAAAAAATGCCTGTGTGCAAACCCAAACGAGCCCACACGTTCTGATAAAATGGCAGAAAGTATCTACAATAAAAAAGGATTTCGATAATATTGTTGATCTTTACAGATGGCTGGCAGTGTTTTCTTCCGCAGCCGTGGGTCTTACGGCTCTCCTAATTTGGTGGTGCATCATAATGGATGACCGAGTTTTGAATACCATGCCAGCGCCGACCTCACCATCGTGGGACAAATTTATTTCCGCGTACATATACTTCAATTTTGTTTTCAATCATCTTCAACGATTTGTCACAGTTGACTTGAATTCTCCTTTCTCTTTCCTAGTTACAGCATGCTAGTTTTTCAGTTCGACGTACATCCGACGCTGATGACCGTGCAAGTGGACATGAAGCAACCTAGGGACATCGACAAGGCCGTTATCCTGTCGTTTTTATGTGCGTAAAAGTTACCACCACGTTTAATACACGACCTACTTATCTCTCGTTGAAAGCTCGGCGTAAAGTTAGCCGAGGCTCTTAAGGCGAAATGCTCCACAATCGCTTGTTCATTATTTTTTTTATTGCAGTCATCGGCTCCTTTTTTGGCATAACGACCAGTCTCGCAGCGTGGCGATACGGCGGAAGTACAACGGCGAATATTCTTCAATTAGTGGGTGCCGGCAACGTCATCAAAGCTGTCATTTTGCTTGCTGCTCTTCAGCTCTGCTTTTCCAGTGCCATAGGCCACTCCGCTCTATTTCAACATTTGGAGGACCGATTGCGCGTTCACAGGTGTCAGTATTTGATATTTGGCAGTACGTTTTCCGTCGACACTCGTTTACAACAATTTGAATGCAAAACTTTTCATTTTGAATTTCACGGCATCAGAATTTCGAAAGATCTACGCAGGGCCGAAATACAAGAGTCCCTGGGGCAACGAAGAAGTGGGAAGCCCCTAATTATTTTTCAAATATGCTGACCTTTTTTAAAAGTGTTCAATTCCTTTATTGCGAAACAACAAGATCGTTTCGAAGTTAGGAAACGAGATGTTTCCTGACATCAGCTAAATGCGATTACACTAATAATATTTTAAAAAATGTCATGTGAAGAAATTTGTTTTGGTTTTTTCACTTTTCATTCATACAATTTTAAAGTAAACTACTTCTAAATGAATAGCATATACTAGCTGGTTTAAGCGCTTGTTACTAAGCACTAAAACTTTCATGGGCGTTTTTTAGCGCTTGTAAAAAACGATATTCCATATATCCATGGGATGTATGGAATATTGGTTTTTATCCGTGGATAGAAAACATATATCCATGGGATTTACTCTTTTATAGAGAAAGTGGTTTGCACTATTTTTTATTCAAATATTCTGAAGTGTTTTTTTTCACCAAGGGTTGCATGCCATTCGTCAGCAAACTTTTCCGAAAAATTTGAATTGTGAGATCCCGGAGCTTCAGCTTTTGGGCCCTCCCCCCAACGCTCAACCGGCCCTGGCCCTAAGAACGTTTTTGGTGATATCGAACAATTTCGTTGGTTTACGACCTTGAATGTGCTCTAAACTGGGTAAATTTCGAAACCGTGCGATTCTGAAACCTGTTACGCGAATAGTCTGGTGAACTCACATTTAGCACTGAAATTAGCTTGGTTGAGAAAGGAATTAGGGTGCTTTCAATATTTTGGAAATCCTTACAAAACTGGCTGTAGACTTTTGTACGTGTATTCAGATAGATAACCGAAGAGAATAAATTTGATACGTGGTAAATCCTAAAATGATCGGGATACTGCTCTCCAGGTAGCAATTTCTCAAAAGTTGTCTGGAAGTCTTCGAATGAGGAATAAATGTCCGCCGGAAGTTACGTATAAGATATCATATGCCTAAAAGTTGTCTTTTCGGACGGTTGTTAACTTGAAGGTATCTAACAGACGGACATTTGGTACCCATTCAGACGACTAATGAATTTTATGACAATCGGCTCTCGGGGAACCATCAGCATAGACAGGCAATCGAGACAAAACAATTATCTCGATACATGTTTTTCACATTGAAATTCACTTAGTGTATATTCGAATCCGCAGTACAACCACATAAATATGGCGAACTCGACGGGACGCAAAACCTTGCTCCGTTCGCCTGTCGAGTAAGCACGATTTGCGAGGGGCGGAGACTGTTTCCCCACCGAGCTACCCATTCGTGTTCACGCTGACTGCGATACAGACTTGAGCGATTATCACGACTCACAAGGAAATCTGCAATCTCGACAGAGCCGATGATCACAAAATTATATTCCCGAACTCGCCGCCGCGATTTAGCGCTATTCCCGTGGCACGCCGAAAACGCGAGCGTTGTACATCTCCCTACTTATCTCTGCTATTACCTCATCAGAGTTCGTCTCATAGGCAGTTTTTTTGCAATGGCTAGGATCGCGAGGCCATTGAATAAGAAGCCTAGCGGTAAGGAGTATGAACACAGTGTTGAAGAAATGTCCATGAAAATCCAGATGAGAGAGGTGCGCTGCTCTCCTACCGAACCGAACAATATGCAGAAAGCACTCTTTGCTACTTCATATGGAAAGATAATTTGATCAAATTGGTTGTAAAACCAGTGCCGTACGATATGCAAAACGCACCCGTTGCTTCTTCATATGGAGCGGTAATTTGATCAAATTAATTGTGAAACCAGTTGGCGAAGGAATTTTTTATATAGATAGATACAATTCTTATATAGATAATATAGATTGTTTTGGACAATAATAACAAAATACGGAAATTTAGTGAATATGTTTTCTTTTCGTTGCGGAGGAAGTAACAAACGAAATTTATTTGTAGACACAAGAAAATTCATAAGAATTTGGAATCCAGACAAAACTTTTACAAATAATCACACATCATGATACCCTATGCAGATGAAGAATAATAACGAAATACAGAAACGAAGTCAATGTCTTTTTTCATTGCGGAACCAGTAACAAACAAAATTGATTTATTGACACGAGAAAATTCATAATTTTGAATCCAGACAATACTTTTAAAAATTATCACAAATTGTTATATGCTGTACAGATAAAGAATAAGGAACTACAGAAATTGAGTCAATGTTTTTTTTTCGTTGTGGAAGCAGTAACCAACAAAATTCACTTATGGACATAAGAAAATTCATACGAATTTTAAACCTAGACAAAACTTCTACAAATTATCTCACATTATGATACGTTGTACAGATGAAGAATAATAACGAAATACAGAAATTGAGTCAATGTTTTTTTTTATGCAGAAGCGTATCAAGCAACAAGCAAAATATATTTATAGACGGAAGAAAACTCATAAGAATTTTGAATCCAGACAAAACTTTTACAAATTATCACAAATCATATTCACATGTTATGATACACTGTACACAAATCGATCTTACAGTTTTGATTTCTTCCTATTGTCTTTCGTTTTTATTTTTCTTGCGTTATTTCCGTTGATCGAGCGCGCTAGAAAACGTCCTCTCATGACGAGATAATAGTCTCACACAACTCAAATACTAGTAAAGACATAATAGTCTCAAAAAAACTATCTCACAGAATTCATAAGAATTTCGAATTTAGACAAAACATCTACAAATTATCACACATTATGATACGCTGTGCAGAAGAAAAACGATAATGAAATACAGATATTAAGTCAACGTTTTTTTTCCGTTGCGGAAGCAGTAACAAACAAAATTTATTTCTAGACAAGAAAATTGATAACAATTTTGAATCACGACAAAAGTTTTACACATTATCACACATCATATTCACACTGATGATACGCTGTATAGATAGAGAGTAATAACGAAATACAAACTAAGGCAATATTTTTTTTCGTTGCAGAAGCAGTACAGAACATTTATTTATAGACACAAGAAAATTCATACGAATTTTTAATTCAGACAAGAGTTTTACAAATTATCACACATTCTATTCACACATTATAATACGCTGCACAGATAAAGAATAAGAACGAAATACAGACATGAAGTCAATGTTTTCTTTTCGTTGCGGAAGCAGTAACAAACAAAATCTATTTATAAACACGAGAAAATACATAACACTCGTTTAATCGTTTTCGCCGCAGATCATGATAAATATATTTTATACCGAGCCACAATTATTTTTTATTAAATCTAACACAATTCGCGAAATTTGTTAGTCCGCATGGTCCGCACACGCTTTATCCCAACATGGATGACAAGCGGGATTCATCGATGGCGGATAGCGTCGGTTGCGTTCTTGTCGCTCAGTTCATTTCGGTTCGGTGATGTACCAGCGATGCACCCGGTGAAACCACCAACTACTAATAACTGGATTTTCGTGGACGCTTTTGGATCGTGATGGCCGTAAGCGTTCGTACTCCTTACCTATTGTCTTCTTGCCATTGGAACTCACTCCAGCGCACTGGATGCTATGCCCTTTGGTGAAACAAGTTTTTTTTCAAACACATGAATTCGGCGTCTCAAACTGCCACCCGGGGCAGGTACCCCGGTTTGCCCCCCCCCCCCCTCCTCGTAGATCCGGGGCTGTGCGTATCCCTATTTTTCCATCTCACTTACGCGCCTATCACATCGAAATATAGCGTCATGCGCGCCTAAATCCGGTCCCGGACACATCGTGAGGATCCGCGAATGCAATTATTTACGAGTATAGCCGATGGCAAGTCTGATTTCCCACACTACTCGTACATACTTGTACTTGGGCTGCCTCGTAATTATGCGCGCGTCCTCGACGGCTCTACTCGCGGTGTTTTTATTGATACGTACCAGTCACCAACCTTGACGCTTCGTTTGCAACTGCCTGCCCGCAAGCATACGCCAAGGATGGCGGGGATTCCCGAGTGATGGAGGAGTTCATTTAGGAGTACGAGTAAAATTTTTCTTTGATTTGCGGCCATTTACCGACACTAATCGGAAAAAGACCGAGTACGAGAACGAGTATGACCGAATTGATGCTCTCCGAGGTTTCGCTCCTATACTACTCGTGATTGTCTCCACTCGTGAATACTCACTATGGTCTGTGGACGGCTTAAGACGTCGTTCGATACAGTGTTACAGATGTAACGTTTTTGAATTTACCCGGTTGGTCGTGAGCGGAGCATTATTCGCCACGTTATAGCATCCTGAAATTCGGCACAATTTTGTTACATCTATTGAATCGTTGGTCTTGTCTTATTCCTCTCTAGTGGCCCTCCTTTTTTAGGATGATCCAGGCCAGGTTGAGTAATGCAACGACACTCATAGGGTTAATAATAATATGAACATATTTACTAAACCCTCGTACTGCATCCGTGTTCCTTCGCGTCGACTAAATTATCACGCTCTCCCGCTCCTTCGTGCCATCTACACCTTTCTCTCACTAGCCCAGTCGGGATATTTAAAAAAAGAGGTAATGTGTGCAAAAATTCCTGGCACAAATTGTATTGCTTTGGTAGTTGGGCTTTGGCTCAATATCTCCTTTAGTTAAAATTTTTCAACAAAAATGCTAAAGACTAAAGTTGTTGAATATTCACTTTTCTACAACTTTAGTGCTTACAATTTTTATCCTACGATGGATATTTTTCGAGATAATAGGTAAAAACTTGCCGAAGTAGAATTATTGAATGATCTCGATTATTATTAACTTTAGCGCATATATTTACATAAACAAAGTTGTAAAGAATACATTTTTCTACAATTTTGATTTCTATGCTTTTTTTGTACAGTCAATATTTAAGCTCCTACGCCTATGGCAAGCCTAACGGGTCTCAAGCGACCAGCGTAGTCTAAGCGCTCACGTCACCGGCAGGTGTGCTCCGAACAAGTCTAAGCCTGTTGCGTCCCTTTCGACCTGAAAAGGGTAATTTTCCTTCCTTTCTACCTGTTCCTTTTTACCTGAGCAGGCTCAGTTTACATATTGGCACTCTACGGAGCAGATGCACTGTGAGCAAAATGGAGAATTATTTTGTATGTAAAAAATCTACAAGTGAAGATAATATTGTGATTGTTAAAAAACGTGGTGTTCAGTCACTTTTAGTAGCCAGTGATATCCACCGTGATGACCAATACAGGTGTAGGCTGAAAAATGTTGACAATGTTATCATGCACCGAGCGTGCCAAAAGAGCTACGCAAACAAAAAGCTACCTGAAGCATGTAGACAAAACAGCGGTGCATCTCGATTACCATCATCATCGTCATCATCGTCGTCAACAACACCACCACCAGTTGAAGTGCAGGTATTACCAACGTTCGACTTCAAAAACTTGTGTTTTATATGTAAAGAACACGCCGATCCAGAGAAGGAAAATAGCGCAACATAAATGTGCGGCGTCACATTTTTGTCGTTTGGAACTGAATTTCGAGATACGTGTTTGAAGCATTTGAATAAGCGCAACGACGAATTGGCACGAGGGATAATAGCACGCATCGAGAACGTATATCTAACGGCTGTTGAAGCACGATATCATCGCATTTGCTCGAAAAATTTACTTTATTACACGTCGGGTGAGGCATCAGGAAGACCGGTTTCCTGCGGAATAGACCGTGGTATGCAGTAGGTTTTCGATTATATTCAGAATCACGCTGACGAATGTCTATTTAATTTGAAAGAGCTACAGGAACAGATCGAAGGAGACAATATACCGGATTGAAGGACAATCAAAAGACGTTTACAAGAGGAGTTCGGTGACGAAATTGTAATGTTTGACGCACCAAAATCAGAAACGGTAATGTGTTTTCGTAACACTGGTTACAAAGTTCTTTCGCAAGGCGCGTATGAGGCAAAGAAATCCGATCCTAAGGAAGAAAGGTTGCGAGTTGTTCGTGAAGCGGCTGCAATTATCTTAGAGGACATAGTTCCGAAGCGTATGAAACAAAGTCGCACCCCCCTCCAGACAATTTCATGGAAAACGTGGATGATTCCATCCCCACTTCTCTGAAGGTGTTACTCGAAGAAATAATTTTAAACTCCAAAAAGGTATTGTTACAGTCGTCGAAGAGGACATGCACGGTTATAGCCTATGCAATTATATTCGCAGCTCGTCCCCGATCATTCATTTCTCCGTTAAAAAGTTCGGATCGAAACATTTAATAAAATTCTGTTGTCGTTGGGTTTTTGCTCGTTCTACGAAAAGATCTTGATTTTATTTACGACCTCGTTTGTTGATCTTGTATACGACAATGCGGATTTTAACATCAATATACTCGACGGACATGACACTTTTCATTGTATGGAAGGGATTCAGTGCATAACTCCAAACGACTATGTAGAACCGGCCGTGGCAATTAAGGGGTTACCCCCACTTGCGATTTTGAAAAAATCGTTTTTTTTTATTGCATTTCCTTGAAGTATAAGTATCTGAGAATATGTCCTGAAAATTTCAAGTCGATCCGAACAAAATTGACTGAGATATGAGCGTTGAAAGAGAAGAATCCGTTCTTCGTGTAAACTGAAATTGAAACTTTAAACGCGTTTTTCTCAAAATGGCATTTCTGATGTCGGTGACCAAGATTACTCAAACACTAATGAACCGATCTTCTTGAAATTTTGCAGGCATATTTAATACATAAAAATGTAGTCTTTAATCATTCGATTTTTTTTTTTCGAAAAAAATGGCCGTTTTATAGCCAAAAAACGGCCGTTTTTTTCGTTAAAATCGAACCATTAACTTTGAGTGTCCGCCATTTTGTGAAAAATGAATATTTTAAAAAATCCTTCGATTAAAGACTAGTTTATACTTATATTTGACTAAATCCATCCGCTTTTTTTTTTTCAGATGATCCACTTCGCCGGAATGTTGGTCACCGCAAACCGTGTATATAAAAACATTATTTCATTGACGGCCATTTGCCACTAAACAATGTAATATTTTTCAATAAAAAAATTACTGAAAGTTCTTCAAGATGTTCTTTAAGATGGTATATTGAACAATTGAAATTTTTTTGTAGTTTTCTTTAAAAAAAATCATGAAAAAGGCCTTTTTTTGCGCTACAAGTGGGGGTAACGCCTTAATCGGAAATCTGAGAACAGAACGTCTGCGGTAATTTCAGAAGTAGGGAATGTAGAAATTCTCTACTACAGAAAACCAAAACTGAGCGGTTTTAGAAACGTGCAAGTTCTCGGTGTTAAAAATCTGCGAAATCCTCCAGATAAATGTTTTCCAACAATTGGTGGTTTTATGCGGTTGTACAGAAAATGGGCCTAGATACCCAGTATACCAGGATGGAACGGGTTTATGGAATACGCTACTGCAAACAAAACCTTCGCTACGTCGAAATCATATTAGTTCCACCTTCCGATTTCGACACAATATACACGATGCTCAATTATGCTCTCACGCAAAGTAAAACTTCCAACTGCAAATCGTCTATTGTAACGTTCGATCAGCCACTGTCCTGGAAAGCACGCGATATGGTTTCTAGCGCCGATCCATCATTCGGTATTGACTCCAATATCGTTCAGCTCGGAGGATCGCATGTTTTAATTTCATTTTTAGGTGTCATAGGCTACATAATGAATGCCAGTAGACTCGAAAGTGCTCTGAATACTATTTTTGCAAAGAATAGCGTGCAAACGATTTTATCGGGCCATGCGTATTCAAGAGCAGTTCATGCCCATTTTCTCGTACCTTTACAGGTTATGAAAATAATCCGCATTTTCTGGGAAAAATAGATTTATTGATTTTATCGGTACAAATGCTTAAAAGTCTTCGAAATAGTCCCCTCCTGCATCAATGCACTTGCGGAGACGTGTCTGCCACGCCTGGAAGGCACCCTAACACTCCTCCACAGGAATGCGTTTCAAGAACGTTGTGACATGCGTTTGGATGTTTTCCACGGTCTCCCAATGCTTTCCTTTCAGCTCTCTCTTCAGTCGGGAGAACAAATAAAGTCGTTTGCGAGATCCACAGCGGAACAACTGAGCAGCATGTCAATTTTAGGCCGACTCGTGTCTGCAGAGACAATTTAGACGTCTTCTCACTTTTAGGCGTCTTCTCACTTTAGAAGTTTAAAAATGGCGTTTTCACGATTTTTTTTTATAGGTTTGTTTTTTTATATATATTAAATAAATATTACTTATATGACTTAATATACCAGGTGTAGAAGTATGAAATCGGAATTTCCCTATAGATGGTGCTCGCCATCAGTTTAGGGATCGTAAAACCGCTTCTGCAGCGCCCTCGTAACAGCTGACGAAGATTTTCAACACACAACAACCCATGTTCCCTAACCGATATATTTTTCTATAACCTTAAACATGTCGAGTTTCGTCCCTACGAACTATGATTTGCGGACAGCATTTCTGGTTTTTTGTTATCATTTGGACTAAACTGCTGCAGAATCGCATCGAATGCTTGTCGAAACTTACCGTGAACTGTATCTTGGTAAAACACAGTGTTTCGAGTGGTTTAAAAAATACAAAAGCGGTGATTTTGACGTGAGAAAGGAAGAGGGTGGAAAACCACCGAAAACGTTCGCAGACAACGAATTGCCAGCCTTATTGGATGAATATGATAGTCAAAGTCAACAAGAACTTGCGGATTAATTGAATGTGACGCAGAAAGCCGACTTCACTCGTTTTTATCATTTTCAAACAACAGACGTGTAATTTTTACAAAAGAATTCCGGTTTCATACTTCTACATCTGGTAGTGACTTAAATAAAATAAACTTAATTTATTTAAGTCACTATTTATAGACGATAATTGTAGTTAAAATAATGTCCTGAAAAATGGTAGGTCTGCGGTGTTAATGAAATCTCAGAGATGGATCATCTGAAACAAAAAACCAAACGGTTTTAGATTCAGTGTGTTAATGGTTATAGCGCATATCCTACGATTTTTTATATATGCAAAAATAACAAAAGGTGCATATTTTTCGAAAAAAAAAACGATTTTTCACCGTTTTTGGTAAAAAATAGTAAATATTAAAATGTTAAAAAACCCTCAATATGCGCTATAGTTATCGTTAAAAACCCCTCGATATCGATTCAGTAGTTTCGAAGATTTTATCAACAAGCCATCGAAAAACGTTGTTCCGAGACTAACACGTTTAAAGTTTTTTTAGGGAAAAATCATTAAAAAATCTTACTTGTGCTTAATCAGCGATGCCTGCACCATGGAGTATCCTTTCTACTTCTTCATAGTATTAATTTCATCTGAAATAGTGTTTCTGCGTTTTGTTCTGGCTTCTTTTGAGGCACCTGAGCTGCGGCGGTTCGGTACGCGCATACGCACGCTATCATGTTTAGCGACGTACTTTGCGGCGATCAAACCGAATTTGACGCCGATCACCTCCAAAATCTTCAAAACCGGTTGTAAACCTTGGTTGAAGATCCAACCAACTGTTTGGCAAGCAATTTCACCTATTTTTTTCCACTGAAGATGCGTTGAGGAGCTGCCCACATGCAGTTGTTAAAACTCTCGTTGTTCTGAGCATTTCCTCCGAGGCATCGATCTTCCTTAGTCAAATCTTCGTAGATAGGTTTCAAATTTTCTTGAACATCTGTAGCGAGAGCAGGAGGATTTTTGAAAGTTTTAACTGTGTTATGTTTCACGGCTTTCTTATATTTACACCAGGAGTCCGAACAGTATGAATGCTGTGCATTGCTATCAGTTGAACTTTGTGATAGTATCCTGCCCAAATGTCTGCGCATATCTTCCACAGAATTTGGGTGTATTCGAATTGCTAATCCATAGTTTATTAATCATTATTTTTTTCATTTAAAAGGTACGTTATCTTAAGGGCTTCGACGCCTTCTATAGACAGCCATACTCAAGCGACCTCCAATTTGAATATGCGGGAAATTCAAATTTGTCTGTATGCATTAGATTCCTCTACAATAGTTTGGTGACAATTCTTTCGTTAGTGTTATCGTTGAATCTTGAGTTTTAAGACAGGAACTTTTTTATAACGACTATTTTCTTCTTTATTACAACTTTCTTGGCTGCACTTTTTTGCCGGAGGTTCTTTCTCGTCTTCCTTTGCAGCTTTTCTCGTCTGTGTAAGTTTTCTTAGCGTTTTAGCGCGTTTAAAAATTCTTTTCACAACGTGTAATACGCAGTCGAACTTTTTAACAATAAAGTTTTCACCATACAATTTTGTATTGAGCAATATTTTGAAAATTTCACAGTCGCCGTCGCCGATGTAAAAACCATAATGCGCCCAGCAAATTTTTCGAGGGATCGCAAAAACATTCACATATACCGTCGACTTAAATTTTTCCAGCACTACCTGTGTGGTTAGCACTACAGATTTGTTGGTGCTCCTCATACCACGCTTCATATTGAACCGTGTGCTCTGTTCCTTTTTTCAGATCACAGCTTTTGCAGTAACTTGACTTGCCACTTGATTTGTATAATGCCAATAAGAGAAGAAAATCCTTTTTTCTGTCAGGAGCCGTCACCTGAAACGATTAAAACGTCTTCAGGTTCTCCATGTTGAGCATTCAAGAGTTTTCCTTCTTTGATGGACTTGCACGTCACTAGATCGAACACACGTTGCACCGCGATGGAGATTGAATTCAGAATTTTATAATAAACAGTGGATTTGATTCCATGTCCTAGTTTCATGAGGCCACAAACCGTGTTGACGTCATTGAATCCAACACCAATCAAACCCATAACATACACTAGACGACGATTGATTTCGTACCCAGTTGAGATTAACAGACATGAGTTGATATACTTTTCTTTGCGATCGCAAGTAACAAAACGTTTAAGGGGGTAGGCTACAGTAACGGTCATACAATCGTGTGCGAATTTAACAAATTGTTTTCGTATGAAAAGGTGATTCACTTATAAAATGAATTGTCCATCTATTTAGTATGAATATCAAGCTGCTAGAAATTTTTTTTTTTTTCGATGTACAAAATGGCCGACTACTAATATTTTCTCTTATCTTTTTTTAGGCGCTCCGCGGTGTGACATTTAGCATCCACAATTTTTTACCTAGAACGAATAACAAAAATTCTCATCAATCTACATTAGGATACCTAGAGAAGTATGTACGGAATTAAAAAATATTGTTTTATTTAACAGTTGTAGGTATTTGAACTTCAGACATGAATTTTCATTGAAAAATTTCGTATAAAACGGCTCATAAAATGAAAAGTTTTCGATTACTCAGAAATTCCGTACGTACTTCTCTGCGAAATGCAATTAGGAACATAACTTTTAAATCTGAAATAAATCGAGTGACAATTGTTGAAGTTATTTGTCACGTCAAGTGGAAAAACGCTGTTTCGAGAAAAACGCGTTTAAAGTTTCAGGCACTCTATTGCCGTGCCAGAGGTGGGCTTACGTTATACGCTCAAAGTCGGTGAAAAAAATGTCTTGCTATAAATCGAATAATCACTTTTTTTCATGATGACGAAGTAACGTTTTAGCGACAAAAAAAATCGATTTTTTGAAAATTCTACCGTATCCATAAAACCGAGCCCTCGCTGTCCGTATTTCGTAAATGAAACATTTCTATCACAAACTTTACACTTCACGTACTATTGTAACGTAGAAAAAACAAGAAAAAACTGAATAATACTGCATCCTGCCGTTGGATCGACGTGTACATTAAAACTTGTATCGTCCAATTTTTAAAATTTATCTGCAGACGCACTAGCATAACTCGTATTTGCCTCATGGCCATGCAAGCGCTCCTCGAAATTTTCGCTCTTTGGCTCTCGAACCTGGACATCGCCATAAAGAATTTGTTGCGAGGACTTTTTATCCATTCTAACAATCACAAGCGCAGGAGATGTTGCCGTTTCACAGTTTCAAACTCGATTTATGGTAAAAGAGCAGAATAGCGTCATTTTCAGTTACTTTTCTCTCTAAATATGCACGTGTAAAGGGTTAAAGGGTACTAGATTCATAAAAGGTTGTAACTGCTCAAGCGTATAAAGGCAGATCCGCGGCACCCCTTTGAGCGAAGCAGATGAACGTGCTCATCTAGTAAAGGTCATGCAAAAATACAGTTAGACAATACAGGTAGAAAGTGACAAGACGCCTTAAGGACGTTTTCACGTCGCAACTACTGCCCCAAGATAACTGCTCACTGGACCGCAATTCAAATAAGCCTTCGGCATCGCAGCATGACAAAGATACCGGAAGTACCTTCTAACTTTGAGTCGCTTTTGTTTTTCCACAAGTCTGGCAATGCACCATGATGTATTATGTTTGCGATTTTTGTAACTTCACCTCGCTTGTATTATGTGACGCGTTTGACGCCAACGTATCTGCAGACGCCACAAGTGGTTGAACGCGGCACTCGTGAATGCTATATAAAGGGCCACCGCGAGATGACTGGCATGACGCACTTCCACCGCGGTCTTTCCGGAGCTCCACTACACATACTTTCCCTCCTGTTTCTCTTACCTCTTAGGTTACAATCAACAAGTTGACTGAAATCCGTTTCTTTTTGTTTTTCAGCATTTAGTTGGAAACGTTGCGCGATGCGATCAGCCGTGGTTTTTCTTGGAGTAGCGATCGGCGAGTCAGTGCCACGTTTCGATATCGTAATGGCACTGATCGGTGGCACCCTAACCGGACCTCTCGTTTTTGTTCTTCCGCCATTGATTTACGCCCGTGCCAGAGCTCTGAAAATTGAACACGCCTCGCGTCCCGTAACTCTAGATATTACATCGCCGTCCCAACGGTTGGTAGATGGCGGCGTGTTGAACGATCCGAAAATTCACTCGCAGTCGTTTTATTACAATTTTATCAATGACAGCGTGAATCGCAAGCGTTACTGTCACGTGTATTACGATGGCGATTCGCCCGAAGACTTATCAAGTAACTGTGACGACTGCACGACTCCTGAAAAACGAACTTTAGTTGATCCCAAACTGAGACTTGGTGAGCAGGACACACTCGCTTTGCGGGCGGTCGAAGCTACTGAAAAAATTGGTTGTACAAAGAACGTGACCTTGGATATTTCTCCACACATGCAGGAGACATTTCTTCCGAATCGTGTACTCGACTGGTTCGGCTACGGCATTGTTGTTCTCGGTGTCATCATCACAATATCCTCGACTTACATTAATATCAAAAATACAATCAGGTACGTCAATTTTACGCCACCTTGCATAATCAACGCCACGGCGGCATCCGATGTATCCAGCCTTGCATGACGTTTCTTTTCGCGTCAGGTGACAGTTGGAAAAAGCCACTGGTGTGCACTCCCGCATAGCTTTCCACGTAGCGTTTATATATATTTTTTTTCACCCATGTCCCGTAATTTTCGCAAACTTATATTGTCCGACAAAATCTTCGCAAGTCTTCACTATTGAGTATTCTTTATAATTGAACATCTCGATTACATTTACTTCAAGATCGTACGCGGCGAACGGCTCTTTTCCGGATTCCCGGAAAAACCGTATCTATTTTTTTCTGCAAATACCGTCAAACCAGGTGATATTTATGTGCTTTCGACGTTCATCGAGTAAAAATTGAGAACGAAATTCACAAAGAAAAAGGAATATCAAGCGGAAGAAAAAACTTCCGGAAATGCAAAAGGCCTCGAAGAACCATACAGTTCGCTGGATTACATGGCGCTGAATTACCAATGTTGTTACAAGAGAAATATCTCAACTGTGTGCTGAAGAGAAAAATCATAACACATAAATGGTAGATGAGAGAAACAATTAAGGTATTAAAGAGAATTGTACACGGTAGAATAAACGTTTCGTACAACTGAATGAAACGATGTAAATATCATCAAAGCACATCATTTTCCCGCAAGAATGAAAAAAATCATACCAACGATGTCAACTGATTCCGTTCCTTTTATCACGTCTTAAAGCCATGTATCACTCGCTCCGAGATTTCGAACCGCAATTCCTACCAAATGATACAATCAGTTGCGATTGAATGTATTGTTTATATCCGATAGTGTTGCAGAAAAAGCCTGACGGTCGATATTTTGCCAAATAAAAAAAATGACAGCCTGTAGTTAGAGCATAGGATGAATTGTGAATCACTAAGGGGGCGTACACAAATTACGTAACGCCAAATTCGCCCATTTTCACCCTCCATCTCACCCCACGTACCAGAACAGTAACTCCCCACAGTGGAACGAAACCCCTAAATCGCGGCCATAAATCGAAAAAGTGAAAATGAAATTCGGGGAATTTTGACCAGTGGGTTGGACAGAAAAATTATTGGTGCATTCAAACCTGGAAGGGTAAGGTCGTCCCATCTATACCTGCGTCGCTCCGTTAATTGAAACTCAGCCTTCGTGAGGAGTGCACGCGTGTCGCGCGAGAATACTGAGCAAAAACACCAATCTTAAAAATTCCATATCTCAATAGTGAATCAACCGATTTTAATTCTTCAAAATGGATTCTATTTCTAGAGGTATGCGGAAAATATTTCTGTATTGGTTCAATTGAAACGTCATATTTAACTGCCCAAAAAAAGGCCGTGTTCGGTACCCTCGCGAAAACGATATAATTTTCGAGACTCCTACTGTGAAATAGATAAAAAGTATATTATCGTCCACTATCGGCCAACTATCTAAGTTGGGGGCTTTAGGCGAATCTATCAGCTATCGGAAACACCCTCAAAGTGCGAGCGGGATCTTGCGGGAAAATGTAGTTTCGGCTTCTTGAACATAGCTTGAGCGGGTACGAAGCGCGCTACCCCGCGCGGGCAGGTGTGCAGTACGTGCCATCGGGAACTAATACCGGTCTTAGCGTATATACAGTGTCCGTAACCAAGTAGTGCAGTTACTTTAGATTCATATTGTTTTGATAAATCTTGTAACCGATTCGTTTTAACCGATACGCGTCATTCACTAACTCGGGGATATAGTGATTGAATTTCGACCACCGTGATGCGTTGCGACTCTATAAATCCGCTATCATATATGCTCGTGGTCATGGCCCATCCAACCATGTCCTATTTTTATTTAATTTCGCCCCAAATTGAACGTTTCGTCGACAGGTACATTTATATTTTCTCTACTACATATTAGGCGGCGAATTCTGTAACGCTTACTTTTATTAAAGTATCATTCATTGACATTCAAATTAATTGACGTTTTTCGGGACGCCTCCCATAACATTTCCTTACCCTAATTGATCGCATTTACATTTATCGTTCATCTACTCATTTCGCCGTGCCGATGGATGGCCATTTCATGTGCCGGGCCTTCTCGATAGGCGTTCCATTTACGGAGTTCAAAATTGTCTCAATACTCACAAATTACACATCGGTTTCCGCGTTAATTATTCGAATGACCTAGAACCTTGTGACACCGTCATGGCCGGATGTTGCGCGGGGATTGACGCGCACGGGGGCGCCCGATCGGTTGTCTTGTGGGCAAACGTCGTAGTCTCGGACTCCTCAGTTCTGGTGCGATGATAGTGCCTCGTTAACGGAAAACACCACTGTGACCCCCTGTTTTTTTGCCATTTTTTAAGAATTTTTTTTTGTGGGAAAAAAAAGAGATATCCGAACATTTTTTTTTGTTTTGTTCGTTGTTTATTGAAGATACATAAAAAAAAAAATTTCAAATTTTTCACTCCCCATGGTGACGCTAGGGAAGCTCCCGCGTCAGGTACCGTTGCCTCTGCAGTGGTTCGCGGCACGCAGCAGAACTCTCTTCAAAGTCGATCTGAAAAAAAATACCGAGTGTTTTCGTCAATAATATGATATTTTGAAGAGAAGTACATAGGGATTTGAAAAAATATTGATTTAAAAAAAAAGGCACGCTTTTGAAATTAAAGGACGATTTTCGAGCAAAATTTCTCTTCGAAAATAGGCTATAACTTTTTTTATTATTGAGATATCGAAAAAATCCTATGTACTTCTTTAGATAATCTAGTTTTATTGATGCAGTCCAAATTTGAAGTCGATCGGATAAAAATTGCTCGAGTTCTGCTGCGTGCCGCACTCAAAAAAGTGGTTTCGAGAAAAACGCGTTCAAAGTTTTAGGTTTGTTAATTTATGCGATAAATTGGAAAAAAAATTTTTTATCTTTAATCAGCGATGCCGGCACCATATAGCTGGCCTTCAAGAAGCAAATCATTGTCCCTAGCATCTTTTCTCGAACTTGTAGAGGCTCTTCTTACCTCTTTTGCAGCGTCTGTGAGCGAACGCTCCGCCAGCTCGATCCGCGCTGCGTCGGTTTCAACGCAAAAATTGAAACAATTTGGGCCGATAGTTATTTCCAACGTCTCCAAAAATGTCATGAGGGTTCTCAGGCCATCATTGAATAATAATACCGCGATATCAGCTGCAATATCGACGATTTTTTTGCTCCCGGACTGACACTTGGGGGCTATTGCCCAAACTGATTTGTTGTAGCAGCTTTCGTTGTTGTTTTGCGTGAAGCCGCCCAAACAACGCTGCAGCCAATCGTCTCTGCTCAAATTTTCGAAGACTGGCCTTATTGCCTCCAATACTTTCTCAGGAAGAGGCGGCTTATGGCGATATTCAGAAATATTACCGCTTGCGGCCGCTCGCTGCAACGAACACCACGACTCGGCTCCCTATGGGCAATCGTCATGTTGTGGCTCACTATCTGTGGATATTTTATGTTTGATAGTTGCCCAAATTGCCTTTCTCATTTTTTCAACATCATCGCTGTTCCTCCGAATAGCCAAGCCGTAATATGTGCTCAACTTGTCAATCAATTTTCCGGTGAGCTTTTCTCTGCCAGACAATCCTTTTTGTTTTTTCACGATTTCGCGGAGGCGCGTCCCCATACGTTTTTGGACATGATCGATGCACTCTTTTTTTTTTATCTCGAAACCGTCGTATGGATCGCTATTCGATATACCTGCCGACCCTGAGGCGCGCAGCTGCGCAGGACGCCGAGCGTCACGGAGCGCTGCACCGCTCCACAAAATATTCAATATCTCCGAAAATAATTATTTTTTCGACCTGGGTCCAACGGCATCTTAATCTTAAATGTATTTTAGATTTTTCTAGATGGTTTTCAAACAATCGATTTTTTGAAGCCGTCACAGTGGTGTTCTCTGTTAACGGTCGGCCATGGGACCAGGCATTATTTTCAAAGACGCAACTTTGGCGCTTTCTAAAAAAATATTCAATGAATCAAAATAAAAATTTTTTTTTTTGTATTTTAGACGGTCGAAACAATATTGTAAAAGAATAAGTTTTATAGCTATATCCAATAATGCAGCCGAAAAAAAACATCTTAAAAATTTGCTTTTTCGGCCTAAGTTAATATTAATGTTAGCATGCATTATCAAGCATAGGATAACTGGCGGTAGAGGCCTACCGAGAAGTTTGAAAAACCCGCCCTCAATCATACAAAATTGGCAACGTTTCATAACATTTGCATAACCTGAATATTATTAATGTTAAAATCATATCGTTACAAGTATAATATGTAACGGTCACGATATGTTGGCTATGTAACTGCAACATTTTACTGTTTTAGAATATTCACATTATGTACGTCTTACCATTATTATACTCACATGGTTGTAGCAATGTTATGCGACTCTTGTGTGTGACAAACTTAGGCAAACCGGTAGTTTAAGTATCCGCGGCTCGTCCAGGTTCTGTACGGTCGGTAAGACAGGAGGAGGCAGGAAAAGAATTATGCGTTTCGTCTCGGGTATAGTAACCGACTCATCAGTAGGACTGTGTCACTGCACCCTGCCGACCCTGCCCTAGACGCGCTGGATGTTAGGATCTAGGGGAAAGACCGTTGTATATATTGGAACGCATGCCCCTGAGACCACGTATGTAAGACCGTGCCTGAGACCGCTTGTGAGAAACGCTGGACCGATGTAACCGCGTAGCGGTGAGATGGTGGAACTAGCAGGACCGCCACATATGTATGGAATTCAGTATCTCTTCAATATGAAACGTCTACATTTGAAGAATATAAAAACAAAAATTGTTCACAATATTGATTTTTTTATTCATGCTTTATTTTCCAAGCCCTAGGACACATACAACATTATTTAAATAAACATAGAGATTATTTTCAAACTTCAATAAAAATGTCTGTCCCTCAAGCATCGGTCTGTGTTTGACAGTTCTTATCGGCTTCGTTTCCTGTTTCACCGATGGTATTTTGAAACCACATCATCCAATTGCTGACACAGTGACCGGTAAAACGATGATCCTGTTGTTGCAGCTGCTCTTGCGATTGTTGTTCTCTATCAGTATTGTTGAATTCATCAAAATTCATCATTGTCCGCAATTCAACGAGATTTCGTATCGGATCACCGCCATGTTGCATTCTCAATTCTCTCTTTCTAAGTGCATCCTTGAGCAACCTAACGCGACGTTCCTCGTCGTTCTCTATAGCCGACCTCGTGAATCTCATTTCCCTTGCCCTAGTCGCATCCTTCTCCAATCTCGATTGTCTATCTTCTTCAGTCTCATTCGCGTACTGGTTCAATCTTGACTCGCGTCTTTTCGACGATTCGCGATTCAAGCGGTCGCGTCTCTCTTCCGGTGTCTCGTTTGCATAAACCGTCAATCTTTTCAACCGACGACGCTCGGCCTCGCGGTCGAGACGTTTTCGTCTTTCGTCCGAAGTCTCGTTGTACATTCTGTATTCGCGTTTTCTCGCCGCCTCGTTATCCAATCTTTTTCTACGTTTTTCTGGTGTCTCGTAATACATCGTTGTTTCACGCGGCCTCCCGTTTTCCTTAGAGAATCTTTCGATTCTCTCGACTGCGTACAACTTTGTTCCCTTTTCCGTCGTGCACACGGCTCGCTTTGGCGAACATTGGTGCGTGCTTCTCCCCCTTGTCTCGTTCTCTTTTGCTGCGTCAAGCTTCGTCACCTTTCGCAAAGATGACCCTTCTCTCGTAGTACCTTTTTCGCGGGATTTAGGAAAATTTTCACGTAAATCTTCTTGACTACTGTGAGGCGACAAGTTGGCATTCAAATCTTCGGTCTTTTTTTTAATGCTCAGGCTCAATTCGAGTATCTCGTTCGGGATGACGACTGCACCTACATTGTAAATATTTTCTGCGCTTTTTATGAATATCTCAGCTCTTGTACGCTGGTTCAATTCTTCATTCAATTGTCCACTGTATTTTGCTTCACTGGGACTGCTTCGATTCTCAGCACCCTTGACGAGCGAATCCCCATCGATCCAAACGTGACCTCTGTTCTTATTGTTGCTCGATGGATCGCGCCTGCATTTAATCTTGTAGTCAGTGAGTCTCAGATCCACTTGAGATATTTCCATCTGATCCAGAGGCTGACTGGTCAGCAGGCTCTGCAATTTTGACCGTGTAGCCAAATGAGTTAGAAAAAAGACACTTGCGAGGTCTTTGACATATTAGCAGCCGAATTACCAATTGTTTTAGAAAATAGAGCTATGATGAGGTAAAAAGTCTAGAGTGTTTCTGTGCTTTAGATTTTCAGAGATGATTTTTGGAAAATGAAAAGCGGATTCAATTAGGATGTGATCGAAACAACACTAACGCAAGTATTTACATTGGGTTCAAATTGTCTAAAATTGTTCAAGACATACGTAAGAAATATAGTCCTACTTTCTTAGGGTTCCATAGTCAAATCAGGAATTCTTATAACTTTGGATCCGTCTGTTCATCACAGCCTCACAGTTTTTACAGTTTTTAACGTATGTGAATGTTACAAGTAGATGTTCAAGATGCGAATCTTGATTAATATGCAGCATAATTATGAAAATAAAATTTTTCGGATTTTACCTTCATATGTAAAATAGATGCAATATTTCATTGTGTTCTCCTTATCGAGTAAGTATTGGACAGGTTAAAAAATGGAATTAAGATACCAATTACCATTTTTTTGTTTTAAGCCACGTTTGCGAAATATAAAGCTTTAAGGGATGTAACCTCCGAGGTGATGTGAAAGCCCCATTCCCCCCTGCCACCACCCTCTAATTCTTTCTCACAGTTTCTCACGGCTACTTAGCTCTACATAGAAGGATTATCTATTGAAATTATTTTGGCCGACAACAAATTCAAATTGTTGTGTGCTCGAAGCCTCGGTAATAGAATATCAATAATCGAATAAAGGGTCCCTCCTACCCCTTTTACCCTGCCTGTACCGCAAGGCTATTATTAAATATAATGCCTAATAATACCGATAAAAAATATATATAATACCTATAATAAATAAAGGGAGTGTGGATTATTAAATGAAATCAAAATAAGTATCCATTAAATGATAGTTATACGACGTATATAATAATGATAACTACATATTATCCAAACATTAAGTTTTCAAATGCTTGCACATACAAATAAGTACGGAACGTAATGTTAAGTATGTTCCGACATACACTTAGTGAATTTTTAAACTCGATTGCTGAATATTATGAATTTATCTGAAGACGTGGTCTGCATAAGGCTGAAGATTCAAAAGTAGGATTCTTTTTTTCCTGTATATTTATATCGCCCAGAGTCTAAAATTCAATTTGCAACGAAGATTTCATAGAAACTCCAAAAATTGACAGAGTTTTAAGGATTCTTGGAATGGTTCCGATTGTCAAGTGCCCTACATCAAACCACACAGCGACCCTTTTTCTTTTTGTGTTTTTCGAGAATACCATTTGTTCGGTTCACTTTGAGTTCAAACTGGCCATAGTTTATGAGATTTTGTATCGTATGATTCGATGATTTTTTAGATATGTCTATCCATTTGTTGTAACAAACGATTAGTCGTTTTTTGAAATCGAATTTTTTTTCTGCACCTTGCCATTTTCATAATCATCGAAATTTAAAAAGTTATCCCGTTATATGAAACTTTAATCATGATACTAAAAGTTATTTTTTTAATTTTTCATCTCAGATAACCCTACTTGCCAGAACCATCTGTGCCAATTAGTCATGCATCAGCGGCAACACTTTCTTCACATAATAAAAACTTCATTGTTTATCGATATTTTACAATGAAAAAAAATCAAACTCACCAAGACTATGTATTAATTGTGTGTGAAATCCCAGCCTCATTATCCCATTACTCTCAACATAAAAATATTGAAAATCTACCTTTATTGGAGTCCAAGCTTATGCCCATTGATCTTCCATTAAAATGGAATTTTTGGTCACACGATTGTACAATAAAATTACTATACGGCAGAAAAAAATGTATAAAAACCTGTATTTAAAAGCTACGCCAAAAAGGCTAGAAAAAAATAATACGCAGAAAATTAGAACAGAACGCACGAGGGACTGCCTCTCGCATTGAAAAGCGAAACAAAAAAGATTTTCACGATAACTTATTGATTACAAACGTAACATTTCACCGATGACCGATCGTTAGAATGAAGAACGCTGAGAAATGTTCACCTGCTTGTCGTCTGCTATCGTGACAGCTAATTATATCGAAATGTCATTGCAATGTTTTAAGCCAAGACGTTATTACGATTATCATTACGCCATTCTGCATTGTCGAATTTCTTTCGCAGTAATTAACTTTTTTTCGTTAGTTCCGCATTTTCGATGATACGACTCTTTCTGTCGAACTCGACAATTCACGGCTATAGCATTAATTAGAGCGAGTCGATTGCGTTTATCAATTCATCTTCTTTTTCTACAACTTGGTGGCGCTGGGTGCTGCCCTACTGTGGGGATCCGCCTTAATATTTCCTGTCCTATCCATCGCTCACATGCGAAAGTCACTAGTTTGTATTACCTAGTCTAACGTTACGCGATCAAGTGACGGGAACAAGAGTTCGAAAGAAGCACACGAACGCGCGTCATCTCAACCCGCACCGCTTCCGCATACATAGTTCACATCGTATTATAACTTAATCGTTCATTAATAAATAAGTTTTTATCGGTTGTTACGAACAAATGTTTATGTGTGGAACCCCTTCAAATTCCTCACATATCTGGTGACCCGCGACGTGACCGCAACCGAAAAAAACGCGACCGAGTCTCCTCGTGTTGCGCGCCTTTGTTACCGCGCGACGACGCCATCGGCCGCGTGGTAACGCCAAGCCGCCACGAATTTGTACGAGCTAAAATAAGCAAAAGTAAACAAAAAAACGCGATAATAAAAGTGACAATGAGTGTGAACAATAACTCGCCCGTGTTACACGCTGCTACGTCGAACACCGACGACGACGGTGCGCGTCCTCAAGGCGGCGTCCCTGAGACCTCACCGGCCGTGGTCAACGGCGTGGAGCGTCTCACGATTCCGCCGTCCTGGACAAAGGAACCAGAGTTCTGGTTCGCAAATATCGAAGCGACTTTTCAACTTTCAACTTTCAAGACACCCTCATGCTCGTGAAGGACGTCGTCTTGAACCCGCCTGCTAACGGCAAGTACCCGGCGCTCAAACAACCCATATTTGAGCCATCGTTTCTCGATTACATCGAAACAAAGTTCCGTAAGTTGGTGTCCGGCCTCCAGCTCCGCGAAAAGAACCGTCCTTGCTCGCCAAGATGGCCCTAGCGGATTCTACGACCAGAATTTCGGTCGTAAGTGGCGTCGCTTCTACCGGATTTTTTCGGTCGTCAGAACGAGAATCGGATTTTGCTCGGTGGTCGTTACGACTGAAAATTATTAGTCTTAACCACCCATTCCGGGGCACGTTATAAGTGCCCGTCTGCTGGGCATTACGACCGGAAATCTAGAGTCGAATTTTTTTCCCAGCTCTGTGCCCTGGTTGTTACAACCCGAAATCTACAGTTGAATTTGTTTCCTAGCTCTGTGCCCTGATCGTTACGACCAGAAATGTAGAGTCGATTTTTTTTCCAGTCTCTTCAGCTGGTTGTTTTGACCAGCGAATTGCTTTATAAAAGAACAAGGAAATTAAAAAAAAATAAAGGATGAATTTCTGGAAGAGGATTGTTTGGTTGCACGAAATGTCTGAAGAGCAATGACATTATTTATTCACATCTTTGTGTGGATATAATTTTTAACACTTCTTGTACAAAACATGTGAACTATAGCGTACATCTTATAAGTAATAATGAATAATTGAGTATATCACGTTTGGTATTTCACAGCCATCCTCTTAGGTATTTTTTCGATTTATACTAATTTACTAACCAAATCGGGTAGTGGATTGAAGGATAGCGCAATTATAAATGATCTTTAATCTATTAATAAATGCGCAATCCTCAAAAAAAGATGATTTATCACCGTTTTATTTTACAAAAACATAAAATATCATTGCGGTCAATTATATTTAAATCCAATGTTATTCAATTAAAATGAATCATTGGCGGTGAGGTCGTCATCATCGACATCACCATCGTCTTTGTCACCATCTGCGTTGGTGAAACTGAGTCTTACACGAGCAGCCGCTTTATTCTGCCGTCGCTTTTCCGCAGCATTTTCTGTTACGCGTAAACTGTTGTACCGGTCGTTTTGTAATTTGTTTGAGATCATGACTTTAAAACTGTCAAGGCTCTCCACATCATCTACCGGTAGTAGTTTCATGGCTTGCAGCGCAATGCATGGACCTGTATAGTCAACATTTGAATATAAGTGCAGCATTTATTTCGTTGAAGAGTATTTTTCCGTGGGACAAAAACGTTTCATTTTGCTTCCACATAGAGGAAGCTTTGTGACTTGCGCCTCAACTGTTTTATTTCTTCCATAGTTACTTCTCGTTTCCCATCATGACTTTTGCCGCTTCTTTTTTTCACGACGAGTTTCTCTCCCTCATCCTTGCTCCATAGCGCTGACATTAATGTGGCCACTCTTTTGTTCATGCTGGAAGCTGATCCCGCTTGTACAAGTGTGTCACGATTGATTCGCCAACCGGTAGTAATTTACACGTTCCCCAGTTCATCCTCCGATGGAATGTTCAGAATTTCAACGTCTGATCCCTCATCGTCAGTCTGCTCCAACATTTTTCCGACTTTTTAAACCTTTTTATTCAAGTCTGCGGCAATCTTGTGTATTTCCTTCGTCTGTAAATATATTTTATGAAAAAAAAAACAATCATTTTCACGTTAATGACACTTATGTTCTGCTTGTCGTATTTATAAACTTATTACCCCATCTTTTAATTTTTCATTTTTGCTTTGAGAGTAACTGGAGGTCGTAGCCGCTCTGTCCATTACTTCGGTTATGTTATTTTCACCAGTTGGGCTACTTAATGGAGTTTCATCACAGGTTCTTGGTTGGTACAGCTACAAATGTTTGTGTATAATACAATAAGTATTTTTAAAAGTGAATTGCTATCAATTTTATCTTCATGGCGCTGTCAGTTCAAAATAGTTTCTATTACCTTATTCCCATTCTCGATGGGCCATATTTCATTCCGATTCTTTATGATTTTCTGCTGCATACCCTTTTCTACTGGTACTGACAGCTCCGTGGGGTTTTTTGGCCTTTTGCGTACGTCGTTTTTATTTTCATTGAACTCGTAAGGGTCTGGTTCTTTTCTTTTTTTCCGGTCAACCGTTTCTTTTCCTTTATTCGCCACCTTGTCATCAACATAAATTGTTAAGGTTATTATTCCGATTCGTTATTACCCTACATTACAATTGTGCATAAATCATTATTCTTACCGGTATTATTGACTGAGTTTGTCGACTTGTATCAACATTGCATGTTTTATGGCCTTTGTCTCGGTTGCCGTTGTTCAGGGCAGCTGCATTTGTTTGCGAAACTCGTGGGACGTCGTTCATTTTTTTTCGATAATTTTGAAAAAACGTTTGGAGTTTCATCACTGCAATAGTCACTGCTGTCATTATCAATATCGTATTTTCCTCGCATCATTGGTTTCTGACTTTCAAGGCACAGTCGTGAAATTTTGTTTGATGATTCCGGTTTATCCTTTCCTCGCTTTTGGCTGTGTGTTTCTTTCGCTTTGTTAACCACCTGGTGTCCATATAAATTGGTTCCGTTATTATGCAGATTCATCTTTGCCCTTTCTAGAATCATTGTGTTAAAAAAGTTGGTTTTACCGGTATGGTCGAATTATTTGCTCAACCAACATAGCGTGTTCCATTACTTTCCGACTGGTTGATGCTTTTCAGGGTGGCTTCAATTTGTTCAATATCTTTCTCACGATCGTTGGACCTTCATCATTACAATCTTTAGAATTATGATACTTTCTCATCGTGGCCGCTTCAAGCGTTTCAGCGGACGATCGTGACAGTTTTTTTGTTGACACCTCCGATGCATTTTTCCCTACGAATTTGTTTTCGTGCCATTTTATCGATTGTCTTTCTCTTCTGGCATTCATTTCATTCATACGAGATATTAAGGTATAATGAGAGTTTGGATAGTCCAAAAAAGGCTACTCACCGGAATTTTTTAAAAGATTAATCTAATCCTAAGATTAACCTAATCTAAACATTGATATATTTGATATAGTTATTTGATGACATGAAAACTTCTTGGGCTTAACAAATCTACTGTACAATGTGAACTGTTTCACATTGTGAAATCAATGTTTTCGTTACCTTTGACAGTACATTTATTGAACTCAAAAAAGAGTATATCAATATACATATTAGCAACTTCTAAAAATTTCAGAACAATAAACTTTTTGTTGAGCATCCAAACTCACATTGCACCGAAATGAAGTATTATTAAGGAATATCTTACCTCTTTTTTTAATAGAAGCAGTGAATTTTTCGTTGACCGACCTCCAGTTTTTTCGCATTGACTTCCTTGCTGGGGGACAGTGGCCCATGACTTGACACTTCTATTCGCACATTGTACGTTTTTTCGAAGTGGAGTCGCTCTCGGCTATAAAACATTTTTAAGTTAGAATTATTTCGTTAAACTGAACAATTGTAATTGATTGCTGAACAGGCTCGCATCAGGCGAATACCAAAACATGACTTATTTACATTGGGAGCTTACCACTTCGTGTTCATCTCTTATCGTTTGGCTTGCTATGTTCCCAATCCTTTCAACGTTGTTTCGGCTGGAATTTGCTGCATAATTATCCGTTCGCCTCACGAAGTTTTTATTACCGGTACTCTTATCGAAACTCGTACGACTTGCTGGTGCCTTTACGGTATTATTTTCATGGTTGTTGACTTCCTGTTCGTCAAGTATTAATATTCCCTTCACAATTGTATTTTTCACTCAAAATTGTATTTGGGAATTCTATTTCCACTCGTAATACCTTGTCAATGCTTCTTTCGTCGGATTTTTCATTGTCTGATTGTTCACTCCTCGCATCGTTCTTTCTTTCAGGATAAAGAATTGGACTTTCATTGTTCCTCTCGTATTCCTCTGGGGCGATTACTTCATTACCGGTAGCGTTCTCTTCATTTCCACCCCCACCTTTGGTGTTCACTGCGTGATCATTGTAGCCAGGGAGTGTCTGTTGGTTATATGTCAATATCATGTTCATAAATTGAGGTTTTGACCTACATTTCACGAGGCATTTAATTTTTATCCGTATCTTGTCAACTCTTTCTTCGTCGGTTTTTTTCATTATCCGTTTGTTCACTCCTCGCTCCGGCGCATTTGTTGTCAGTTGACTTGTTACCTGTATTTTCGGCATGGGTCTTTCCGTTCATTTTTTTTTACTCCCGCACTATCGGATACCTGCAATTATATTATTCAGCCATAATAATGAACATACCGGCATCATTGCAGCCCCCTGAAGTGCTAATTTTTGCATGGAAGCATGGCTCACGGCCTTTTTTATGCTTTCCAGCTGCCTCTGTAGGCATTCAATAACGTTTTCAATACTTTGTCCAACACGTAATTTGAACGTGTTCATACAGTTGAAAATGATGAATCACGTGTAAGTTGCGTGTTTGCAAGTATATCAATACGTCAATGATTTTTATGTTGTCGTCGACTTACTGCAAGCAGTCTTTTATAAGCAGTCACGATCCGAATCTATTAAGGAGTTTCTGTACACAAATGAAAATTTTAAGAAACTGATAAAATTGGTGATAACGTGCTTCAACGTCAAGTGTAAAAATACAATTTTTTTTTTCACCTAGTTATCGAGTAATTAACCATTAAAGCAGAGTTCTTATACCCGGAATATATACTTATATATATGGAAACTATATGCTTATACACGTAAACCTTAGTGTCCAATCGCCCGAGAACTGTGTAGAAGAATAATCTGAAAACTGTATCTTGGAATTTAGTAGTAAAGAATATGTTCCCCAAATTTAATAAAATCCGAAATTTTTTCTAATACCCAATGTTTTCAGCACGGGCATCATCGCTTAATGTACCGAAACTTCTTGATTCAGAATGTCTTTGATGACTCGTTAAAAATGTTCGTAGCACCTTTTACTTTTGTTATTTTTTTTCAAAATAATCGCGTTTGTAGAAAGCAAATGTGATTTTTTTTTAAATGTCACAAGCATAAACATTTACATACGTGTAATAATAATGTCTTCGCAGTCTCCACGATTTTTAATGATATATTTCGTGACCTCTTTTAGTTAGAGTTAAGTTTTTTTTCCAACTTCCTACGTTTTGATTCCAATAACCCGATTGGTATAAACTTATGTTACGTTTAACTATGTAATCATTTTTATGGTTATTTTACCAAGTATATTGTTCGATTTTGTTTTAATTTTTTTTGGAATTACACAGAGGGTGTTTTCCAACTACCGACAGAGCGGCACAGTGCCTACATTTCCAGTGTACTCCTTTGTCCGGATTGGCCGGATACACCAGAGTTGTAAGCACTGTGTGGCTCTGTGTCGATAGTTGTGTCGTGCATCGTATTGGCAATCGTGCTAACGTAATAAAATGAACGTTGGAATTTGTTTCATTCATTTTGTTATCAAAAAAGAAATTGCAATTTTATCATTACACCTAAGCACACCGGTAGAAGGTTTTAAAAAATGAATTAAAACACGTCATTCGCGGTTCCATCTTTTTCGAACACCGAGAAACGCTGACATGACTAATTTTCTGTCACGTGTGTTGGCGGACTGTCCACCCCCGCTCAACAGGTACCACTCGCTGAATCGTGGGCACGATGTCAGGGTCACACCACGTTCGCCACAGTTGTAGCACACCTTTGTTTTGCCCCGTGGTTTGTCACACGCACTTCGTGCATGACCGGTCTCCTCACAATTCCAACATTCGTCGGAATTCCTCTCCAGCTTCGGCCTGTCTACTTGCTGTCCGTCGGGCTTCGCGCCACACCGGAAAACCCCTTTTTCCGAATTGCGAATAGTAATTGGTACACCCGGTATCATGCCGATGGGTATTCCAACTTCTAGAGACGACTCTTCTATTTCGATCAACTCCATGCTCATTCTTCCTGGCTGAAAATTGTTTGAAACACAACACTTATCATACGCAAAGAACATGAGATTTTTGGTGATTCGACAGACAAAGCATTATTACTCTGAAACCTACCGGTATAGTCACGTCCAATTCGTCGTTTTTTGTGCCGCTGCTTTCGGTGGTGTCAACGGTTCTGTTGCGATATCTTTCGACGTCCGTTTCTTCGGGACTCATTACCGGTACAAGACCTTCATTATCCCTCGATTCCGCTGTGTCTACTCTCATGTCCGAGTCCTGTTGTGCCTCCCACCTTCCGCGTCCCAACTACCTCACTTTTTTATTAACAAAGCAAGTCGATCAAAGTATTCATTATCATGTTTGTTTGGAGATTTGTTTTATTTATCGGACATTCAGTTTTCGCAGAATTCAAAATGTCTGCCGCTTTGCCTCTTCCTCTACCTCGGCCTCCAGCCTGCAGCCAACGGCACAATCGGCTGCACCGGTAGGACCTGCAAATTTTCGAGGAAAAAAAATGAACCGTATAATTTTCGTGCACTTAAGTACTTTTTTTTCTTTTCTCCTAAGTAGATCACAGTGTTTATTTTCATATTCGTTTGCGGATTTGTTTTACTTACCGGACGTTTAGTTTTCCACATATTTAAGGGGTAAGGCCACTGTAACGGCCCAAAAAAAAGGTTTTTTCACTAATTTTTTGCTCCCGAAATTGAAGGTATTTGAAAAAAAACTTTTAATGGTGTTATCGGGCATACATTAAACTTTATTATAAAATTTTTTTACAGTAAAAAAAAACAAAATGGCGGTTCCACAGCTATCTTCCCGGGACATGTTTTGCTTCCAGGGCTCCGCGGCACGCAGCACCACTGGTGCACTTTTGAATCTAGAACAAAAAAAAAAACCATTAATCTAGAGGGCTATAGCTAGAGAATGTCGATCGGATTTTAAAAAGTATCAATTTTTGTGGATTTGGCGTGCGTTTGAAAAAAAAAATTGATTTTTGACGAAAAAAACGGCAAGTTTTTTGTTAATAAAAAATCAATAAATAAAGTTCTTGAAAATTCCGATCGACATTCTCAAGATAATGTAAATGTTCACATCTGGTTAAAATTTCAAGTAAAAAAAATGAAAATTGTTCGAGTTATGCTGCGTGCCATTTTGAAAAACCATGTTTCGAGAAAAACGCGTTTAAAGTTTTGCGAATAGTTTTTTATAGCCAATAAAAAAAAATCGATTTTTCAAAAAATTTACAGTGGCCTTACCCCTTAAGTCGATCGCTTTGCCTCTGCCTCTTCCTCTGCCTCGGCCTCCACCTACGGCGAACGGTACAATTGGATGTACCGGTAGGAACTGCAAATTTTTGAAAAAAATAATGAACGGTGCAATTCTAGTGTACTATAAGTTATTTTTTTTGACCTACCGGTAATGCACTGCAGGTTTGCTCGCCCTCGTAGTTAATGATGAACATCGATACTTGATTATTATCAAAGGATGACGAGTATGGCAAAGAACGAGACGGGCCCGTCGACACTTTTTGATTGTACTTGTAATCTTGCCATCCATGGGCGGCCGGAAACCTTTTAGACAATGATTTATGCAATTGAGTGACTGCACATGGGAATTTTTTTTCGACTTACCGGTATCACGTTGTCGTGAAGTCTTGGATGACACGATATTATTTCCCTCGTGGGGGAGCCTATGGTAAGGTTGTGCCTCGCATTATCTTGGAATGAGCCATAATGTTGCTTAGCGCAACGGCGATCTCTTTCAACATATTACGTTCACATCTATTTACGTACTTATATATAGTTCATATTCACATATTCACATATATACTTAGGTTATTGTACGGATAGATTGGCCAAGGATTGCTAATATCAGGCACTTGCTGGCCGGGCGCGTCGCAAATAAGTCGAACGTGAAACGTGCGTATCCTTGAAATGTATATCGAAAAACAATACCGTTCTTTCGTTTTTTTTTTTAATTTTTATAGGTACCGATAGGTCTACGATTTATTAACACCACGATTAATTTTAAAAAATCACGGTATTAATGCGTACACGTAACAAATATAGCACCGAACCGTATGAAACACGTGTTGTTCATAAGCAGCTGCTATGAAAACTGGTTGCTTTGAGATACCGGCTGATGCCGGCTGCGCATGGGTTAATCCAGGGGGCGCGGATTGGTTAATACAATTGTATCAACCAATCAGCATGGACGGGGACGCTGTTACACTTGTATCAACCAATCAGTGTTCGCTGCGCCACTGCAAATCTTTCCGTTGGATTTTTGAACGGAAAACGAGAAATGCCAGACGCGTTATAGCAGAAAATTCGTATTGTCTTGGCGTCGTTTTACATATACATATGCGAGTAGCTGAAGTGTGCATGCGTTAATACATCCGGCTCATATTATATGCGCTGTACATACGTTGAAACATGCTTTTTCATTTTCTCTCGCTCTCATCATGACTCGCTCGCTCTTTCTCGTACGCACATAACTCCTTCTTCGTCTGTGTGTGACACGAGACCAACTCGAGCGCACAGGCGCGTTGTAGAAAATTCTCTTTGGTAACGTGCGGTAAAGATATATAAAGTAGGCACGCACGGTGCGCGTTAATAATTCGACTGAACGATTGGTTCGTGCTCGTGTGCTTACAATTTTGCAGGGACGCGGTTGCCTCATTTTACGGGTATTAATACTTTCGCGAATGTGTGTACCAAATTTATTACAATTATATACCGGTTAGTTATTCGTTGTCGTGAACTTCATCTCGGGTTGTATATAAATTTAAAAATATCATTGATTTGTGTGTCAACATCATATATACATATATGTATATGCGTATATAAATGTGATTATTTCGGAAGGAGGATCGCATTGCGTCGTGCATGCTGGCTCAGACATCGAAATAATATATTCACACGTGCGTTCGTTTTGGTCATTACTTATTTTTATTAGGAGAGTGCATATATAAGTGCAACTTATAAAATTTTCGTTGGAATCAGACAGGTATGATACATGTTTCGACAATAACTTCATCAAAATATATCATGCAGGTTATAGACCGCGTTAGTGTTTGCGTAAATAACCTATTTCATTCCCCCCCCCCCCCCCCCCCCCTCTCTCTCGCTGTCGCTATGATTCACTCGCTCTTTCTCGTACGCACATTGACTCTTTCTTTCTTCGTCTGTGTGTGACAGTTGACCTACGCGAGTGCCAAGCTTGCCGTAGAAAATTATCTCTGTTAAAGTTGCTATACATGAGTGGCTATAATAAAAAGTAAGCACGCAAGGGCCGTTTATTAGAATTATTGTATTTCGTAATTCAATAAAAATCTGAAAAAATTCAGCAACAATGGGCATGCTATGAACAACAATAATCAACATTAATATAAATGAAAAGTTATTAACAAATTGTATAAGGAATTCACTATTCAATAACATAAGGGTGGCCCCTTGTTTTTTTAATACGAATTAAATGTGTTAATTTTTCTGAACGCCTATGATTTTTTTCAAAATTTTTCTATGATTTTGAAATTCCCCTTTTCAAATTTTTAGAATGGCCATATATATATGCATTTTTGGCCTAGTGTCTTTGAAACTTTGTAAAACGAATGGTAAACCTGTCCGCAAAAACATATCCAAAATTTAAATTTTTTAGTTTGTTTCATAATTTTTTTCAAAATATTTCAAGAACGTAGGAAAATATATACGGCCATTCTAAAAATTTAAAAAAGGGAATTTCAAAATCGTAGAAAAATTTTGAAAAAATTCATGTGTTCAGAAAAATTAACACATTTAATTCTTATAAAAAAAACAAGGGTTCACCGTTATGTTATTAAATAATTAATTGTTTAAACAATTTGTTAATAACTTTTGAGTAATATTAATGTTGATTATTATTGTTCATAGCATGCCATGTTCATAGTTGCTGAATTTTTTCAGATTTATGTTGAGTCACGAAGTAGAATAATTCTAATCAAATAAAATGTTCATCCGAAAAGTCTCCCGCATACATCCTTAAGGTGGTTCATGCACGCAGGATCGTATTTTGTGGTGTTTACGTGGGGTCCGTTTTGAAATCTCAATTGAAGATCTCAAATTATCATCAGAGTGATTAATTCGAAGAAATACATCATTTTTTCAACTTATCTTTTGGTTAATAAAATGATAAGCCACAAATTAATCGGACCCCATCCCCGGTTGAACCCGAAATTTCGTTCGTCCCTGGGTAAAATACTATAGAATTCAATCTTCAACATAATAAATCTTTTTTACTAGTAAATCAATCGTCATGAACGTTTTCCCAGACCTTCATTATAAACTTTACTGTCATTGTGCAGTTTTTCATAAATATCGTAAGAAGCGTTCATTCACTATATGGAAGGTTATACGATTTGTGACACATAGTCCCTATACCCCTGTGTATTTTTCTTCATATTTAAATACATTTAACTCAATAACCAATAAGACGAACCCGTTAAAATTTGATGTCGTGTCAGTTGACTACCCGTTTACCCCCGTGTAAATTTCACGACTTTCCTAAGAAAATTGTTTCGTGACTGAACTACCTTAAGGATGTATGTATCGATTTGTCTGTCTAATACTGTAATATGTTTCGTTCGGCAGGGTGAAGGTTTTTTTTAGTGAAGGAACGAAACATCGCAATCATGGATAGGGAAGGCTCGCAAAATCTATAAATGCAAGCGCACCATCACCAGGAAAAGAAAGAAATTTGTCCGGGATTTCTTTACATTACTTGGACGTTTGCGGACTGAGGCTGATATGCCAACGTACAGATTGCAAGAGCAGGTAAGACGAAGAAATGTATGAAGGTATTCCTTGCACAAGATGAATCTTTTGAAAATCACGCATTTTTTAAACATATTACAAGTAGATTGAACATTGCAGAATCTTTCTGCCAAATTTCATTAACTTCTACTAAACGGTTTTCAAAATGTGTACACAACAGAACAGGCTAATTCGCATACATGAAACAAGGCCTTGCGCACTTACATATTTCAATATCTTCAGATCGATGTGTTTGCTGTACGCGCACCAACGTACAGACATATTTTTTATACATAACATGCACACGAACATAAATAGAAAGCTTGCTGAATGTAATGTCGACAATACTGAAGATTGAAATCTTTTACAGATACTGATACTGCGGTGTTATCCTCCCAACAAAGCGAAGAAATGGACGAAGAATCGGAACCTGCGTTGGGTGATAGCAATGATGGCAACAGTGGTAACAACGCCGATGATAATGATAATGATGCTGCTGATGATGACTGCATCGCAGAACTGGGAAAAGTTCATATGAACAACGACAACGGCGACGGCGGTGACGGTGGCGATTATGGCGACGAAGGTACCGGCAGCGACAACGACGTTATTCATGAAATTGGTAGTCATGAGGAGGGGGATGGTGATGGCGACGATGACGCTAATGGCGGTGATGACGACAACAACGATAATGATGAAGATATAACTGCATTCTCTGTACAGGAAGGACCGGTAATAACCATGAGACCCAATGTGCGAGAACATGCAATTCTAATAGCAATAATGGCTGTGGCGGAACGTCATGAATTCAGTTTAGAATCAATTTTAGCCGTGATCAATTTGTTAAGAGAATTCGCAAACCACAATACTTTGCCGACCACCAAAACTGGTTTGTGCAAGAAGTTCAGTAGGAACGAAGAAAATTCCCAAAGAAGGTACTTATATTGTAAAACGTGTAACGCTGTTACCGGAGTGGGGAAAGTACCGGATATAGACTGTCCGTGCGGGGATGCCGACCCGGAGAAACCATTGTCGATGGTATCTTTTTTCATAAAACTAGAGGACACGAAGCAATTGAAAAGGAATTTTCCAATACCCAATATTTGGCATCTCCTTGATTATCGCAATAATCGCCAACAAATCAATCCAAACGGTATAGAAGATTGCTTTGATGGCGAAAGATACATCCAGTTGGACGAAAAGATGGAGCATTTCCGAACTCGAATTTGAATTTTGCGCTTACAATCAATAGGAATGGTTTCCAAGTAGCCGTATCGTCGACAGAAAGCGCGTGGCCGATATTATTGTCGATAAACGAGCGGCCTCCTCACACGCGAAAATGTTTCATCATAGCGGGAATTTGGATCGATAAGGAACATCCTGATTTAAATATATTCATGCCGCCGATCATCGAGGAACTGCGTCAATTATAGATTACCGGTATTGAATGGAGACGAAGTGGAATGGAAAGGGTTACAAGCAGATTTGTAACAACTATTTGTACATCCGATACGCCCGCTAGAGCTAAAATGCTGAATACAACGAGTTACAAGGGTGGATATGGATGCAATTTTTGTTACGCGCCGGGAATAGGAATGGAGAATGGCTCGAGGAAATATCCCATCGACAATATATTAAACTGGATGGATGCTGAAATTCGGCAAGATGTGACAGAAGCCACCCTCACGGAGATAAGACAGAGGTTTAATTGGAGATTCGGTATTGAAATATCTGCCAGAATTTGATCTGCGACGGGGAGTTGTATACTCGATGCTTTACGTCGATATTGGCATTGTGGAAAAATTAAAGCAAATGATTATTTTCGGCCTATTGACCGATAACTGGTCCCGCGCCAATGCAAGAATACGTAGAATAATCGAGGAACGATTTAAAAACTACGAACACCCAGTGCAATCGCTAGAAAACCAAGACGCATTCAATTATGGAAATTGTGGAAAGCTACTGAATGGCGTAATTGGCTATTATACTATTGCATACCGTGTTTAAATGGTTTGATCCTGGAAGAACATTTGCGATTATTTTCCATGCTATCGGTAGCAATGCGCGTGCATTCTGCTCAACAATTTGAACGTGCTCGTGCATTGATGAACGATTTCAAGGAACAATACGGACAAATTTTTGGAATTGAAAATATGACTACCAACATGCACCTTCTAAGACACTTGCCTGATGTCGTCAAATGTTGGGGACCACTGTGGGCGCACAATGTTTACGTGTTCGAAAGTTTCAAACACAAAATATTGAAGTCGTTGAACAGCTACAAATAATAAATCGATATTTGTTGAACGATTTCATCAAAAGCGTATCAAGCGATCCAAATGTAAACGTATTAGTGAAACATACGGTGAGAAATATATTAAATGCTGGTAAGAGACTACCCGTTTGCAACGACGTCTACTACGAGCATCATTACGATTTCAGACCTGTAGGGAAGCCTAAAACACGAAATCCATACAATTGGGAGAGTAATGTATTGCGTGAAGAAAGACTAACGTTCAACAATAGACTAACTGGGTTAAAAAAGGCATTGTAAAATGGATAATGTATACAAACAAATACGGTGACAAAGGTGATACGCGTAGTTGCGATGAATACGTGTACACTCACGTCCGGAAGGGACGTAGGCATATATTTTTTCGATTCCCTCCTTTTTGCCTACGACAAACGCAATAGCAGGGGATGAGGGTAAAAAGGGGTATTGCTTGGAATGAGTTGAAATTAGGAAATCATGCAGTCATTTGGTATCGAGAAATAATCCGACACATTTGTACAAACTTAACTAAAGGTTTATTACAAATGAGTGATTGGATTAATAAAGTTGCTTTGACAGAAAAAAATGACAATGAAAATATCTATGAAGTCGGGGGACCAATCGGATTAACATAAAATGAAATTGGTTGCTTACATTGGTCGCTATGTTCGTGGATGTATCCGTGTGTAGGTACGCTCGCTCGCAAGGATATCTGTTGTCGCTTGCAAATAAAGGCCTAGTTAACGGACGCCGCGCTTAGTGTTCCGAAAGCGGTGACCAGCACCACACTTTTAGGGCGCTGAGAGTATTTATGTATATACGCGTAGTAAACAGCACTTGAATTACTTTATGGACTCGAGCCCGCGAGAGTCGACTAAACGTTTATACGACACGTCGATCAAAACCCGAAAATGTATTGTAATGTCGGTTCGATGGGTTTGGTTGGTTTTTATTTTGAACGAGTTGTCTGACTCGCTACAGAAGTCGGTTTTAGGACGGAACAACTCGGTTAATACAAGGTTGAGCTACTTGAGGCACGTTTATTCAAATGATCATCGGACAGAGATTCGGTGTGATACAAATTCGATGACTTATTCACTACCTTAGCTTAGATTCGTCGCATTTTATAGAAGTGTGGGCCTGTGAAAATTGAGGTAGTGGGAGGAAGGGCCGACGTAACGCTTGGGTCGTCGGTCGAGAATGTTCCATTGGAAGGAAGGGCCTACATGATTTTCGAATGGTGTCCGAGAGGGTTTCCGATAAATGCAGCTGCATCGAGCGGCAATAATTAAACACGACCGTTGGAAGAAAAATATGGCCCTTCTAATCTGTGAGTCGGACTCTTCGTAGGGATGTAGGCGGATGCAATAAATTTGGGAGATCAAGTCGGACCGTGAGAAAAGGAAAAACGAAAAATTCCCAGCGTATATTACAGTATAATATTCGAAACTCTATGATATTTGTGCTACACTTCGAATTCTGTCAGAACATTAAGAAGTGAAGTTAATTCGATGGAAACGTTGCGAGACTACGATCTGATTGCAACGGAATCGGTCAGGAGACTTGATCTGAACGCGAAGGAAATTGTTGGAAGACTTGATCTGAACGCGATGGAAATTGTTGGAAGACTTGATCTGAACGCGATGGAAATTATTGGAAGACTGACTTCAGAAAGGAAGTCTTTCTTGATATGAAAATTGGCTGGGGTTCGATAGTGGGAGAAGGAACTTTAGGGTTTAGCGTGATTGGTCGCAATATTCATGATTCGCAGAATCGATCTCAATCATTCCTTATATAGAATTGCACGCATCGGAGGCAGGGGACCTTTGTCCCGTGTTTCGGCGTCCAAACGCATGGAGTACAGAGTTCGATATCTGAGACCTAAGCATGCGCATGATTTGTGTTATGTTAAATTATGGCTATGGTGACTTCTCATATCAAAAGATTATATTGGGTGCGCGAAGAGATCGAGCGTCGGTGAGTTCTCGTTTCCTGTCGGGACCATGCTAAATAATGATCGGCCGGGACTTATTTAGGCTAAAGGCAAAGTCTTCTCGTATCGTTCGAGTGATACCTCGTATTTCATCCTGGGAGTTTGATATTTACGCCTTGAAGAAATGCGAGGTTATAATACGAGGCGTGCAGCTACTATCGTGTATCTGTCGCTGTGGTTCGAATAAGCGTGTAAAACGTACGTACGTTTCTTTTTACACTGCTATGCGACTCTTTCTTAGATTTATACGTATAATAATCTTATGATGGCAAATGAGGATACTGGGAATAACCGAGACAAAGGTCTCTCCCGCACATTCGCTAGGATGTAACACCTCCCCGGTTTAAGATTGAGCGTCCCGCTCAATTATTATGAAAATTCCATAGGCTATCTCAATATCGTCATCGGCCTATTCGTAAATGGTTACTGTGTCAGTAGGTACAATCTTTGGATTAGAGTATTATGGAGACAATAGAAAAACGAACGTATGTGTGTATTATTAGTGCAGTATGAGTGTGTTTTTGGTTATTGTATATCTTTATATTTGTATGACGACGTTTTCTTATAGATAGCTACGTATTTATTTATTTAATCGCATCTTACGCGATAAGGTTAAAAGAATAATGGCACAAAAATATTATTCGCATGAGTATGATTATCATATGTCTCGTCGTGCGACTTAGAAAGGAACGCAGTTTGGAGGATTGGTTGTTTTCTGGATGATCGGAGATGACAGGGTACAGATCATGTGTTGCAGCGTTGGTATTGGCTCTCTCGTTCAGCTGGAGGGGCCGACACGAGTTGATGAAGTTCTTGACCAGTCACTGCATCCGTTGACGTTTTCTTCTTGGGTTGTTTAGCCAGGTGCATCAGGCGGTACGTAACCGAGTCCCATACTGCATCGGCGAGGTAGATCGACCAACCATACACAGTTTGTGGACTGCATACATTGATCACCGTGTCTCAGAGGAACTTGATTGATCGTATGGCGAGTAACATCCGGGTGAACCAGCGCTTGCTGTACCGGATGAACTGAATTTTTCCCAAGTGCGATTGCAGATGAAGTCGGCAAGGTTTTGAAGGCCGTCACTGACTAGTAGGTTTAACGCTTGTATTCCCTGGTCGACGGTGGTTTGGCCGGTGATTCCTCGCGCTACGTGGTTGAGAACAGCAGGCTTCTCTACGGGGAACATTATACGTTCTCGGTGATAGTCAATGTCCTCCCTGGAATAGATACCGCTTGATGCAAATACTGCAGGGTTGGTGTGTTTCCAAGTAGGTTTCGTCATTGGCTCCATGCTCGCAGGTGGTATGGTATCTACCGGAGCTGGCAGAAATTTGTACCACGTGTCTCCAAAAAGGAAGTATGGAGGAAGTGGACTTGCAAGTTGCTTCAGTTTTTTTACTGATAATATTTGAGGTCGAGGAGTAAGGAGATAATTTTCGTTAACACGAGTGACAGGTTATTGATCGTGAAATTCTTTTAACCTGATCAGATTTTCTTGTTTTGTTATACACTGAATAATGTGTACTCTTTTGCCAGCAAGTGCGGCTATATATAGCCGAGTTATAATTCGCCTCTTTCATTGTATTGTATACAATACGTCCGAGGCTTGGATCGCAATAATAAACTATTTTGGAACATTTGGCGCTCCTTGCTACAATGTTGTGTATGCATATCGAAATACAATAATTTCCTTATATAATACAATGAATACGTATATGAATTTTAAATTGACGCGAACGATTATATATAGGTTCGCGACTGGAAATCTCTTTCGAATTGTGAACCAGTTCGACGTGTTTTGAATATGAATAATTTTCAGTGTTCTGTACTGGATGCTGTAAGTAAAATTTTGATTTGTTTCTTTGGTTGCAAGTGCAAAGGTGATTTTGTTAGACGTTACAGAGTAGGTTGATAACGGCCACCTGAAACACAGGGTTATTATTATTATTATTATTAAGTTAATGAGGATTGAAATCGGATTCACCGACTTGGGTTTCCTATTGGGTTTGGCTTTATCGTTAATATGAGAATATCACAGACGATTTTCATGAACTACTCGCGTTTTATTGTTGTACTGAATTTTAACGTTACCTTTCGCAAATTTTTCTAGTACCTTATGCGGTCCAGTGTATTGATCTCCGAGTTTACCGGGTTTAGGACCCTTTTGCAGGTAGATGAAATCTCCTACTTTGAAAGTTTTCGGATTCGCGTTTCTGTCATAATACTTTTTTGAACGATTTTTGGACGACACCAAATTTTCGTAAGCGATGTTTCGGATTCCGTTTATGCGAGTGATCAATTCAATTGAATAACTGTGATATGTCGGTAGCTAATCTGATTCCCGAAGCGGTTCACTTGATATGGGACTCTTGGAACTTTGCCGAAGACTACCTCGTATGGAGTGTACTTCGTGCTTTCGTGAACGCTAGTATTGTACAAGAGCATCGCCAATTCTAGCCATTGATCCCACTCGTTATCCTTATCTGTGTATTGCTTCAAAAATTCGGCTAATACGTGGTGAGATCTTTCGAGGGCACCATTGGACTGCGGGTGGAACGCCGTTGTCCTACATCGCTTAATTCGGAAACGTTTTGCGGCCCTTCTCATGAGACCGCTCAAAAAATTGCTTCCTTGGTCTGTTAATAACGCTTTTGGCGCACCGAAAACGCAAATGAATCTTTTTATGAATGCATCAGCGACCGTAGTCGCCAGTGCATTCGGAAGCAGAATTGCAACACCATATTTTAAAATGTGGTCTTGGATCGTGAGAATATACTCGTTTTGATTTGACGTGCGTTGCATAGGTCGAACAATATCCATTGATATTTTCTCAAAAACGGTTTCGGGAGTGTCCGTTAGTATCATCGGTTGTTTGGTTTTGACTCGGACCAATTTCTTCAATTGACATTCTAAGCATTGCTGCACTCTTCTTTGGATGTCTGACTTTAAATCTTCCCAGAAATATTCGCGATTGATTCTATTGTACGTTCTTGAAACACCCTTGTGTCCCCGATTGGGGACTTATGCATTTCATAAAAAAATCGAATCTCGTTTTTCGATTGGCACGTAGCGTAGAGTTCCCAGACAAATTATTATCTTTACTCGACTATTCTTAAAAGATTCTTTTATGATGTTCATAACGTCGTTCCATACTATGTGTTCGACATGATTCGTTTAGAAAATACTCCATGATTCAAGTTTGAGGATTTCGCAAAGATCCCGTAATTCCGCTACGCTTTCTTTAATCTTCTGTGAGACGAACGATAATGATCCTGAATACTCGCCTTTGATAACAAGGGCGATGTGATATTTTTTTCCAACCTTTTTGCTGTAAGCTTGGCCAACTGTCAAATCTTTCCAGAGGGATAGTTTGTTTAATTCTAACAACTTTCGTGCTCCAGAGTCACATGGTTTGCCAGCTGAATCGACAAAATAGACTAGGTGATCGTTTCGGAAATGGAACAACCCCTTAGTTGTGATACAATTAGCGATTTCAAATTCTAATATTTTTCTTTCCTCCGTTGGAGGGATCTCGTTTTCAGAAAATTCTGAATCGGGAGAGCTGAAATCTGAATTTGTCGAATTATCGGAATTGGAATCAGTGGAGGTTTTGGAGTGAAAGATAGGAGGTGCTTTGCGCTGGTTCGAGCCATTAAACATTTTTTAGCCGACGGCCTTCTTAGGTCGGGTGACGCGTGCGGGTCTTATTACATCGGCCTCCGTCTCGTCGTCACTACTCCTCATAGTTCACGGCCTTGGGAGGTCGTCGTGTACGATGCTGAGACGCGGTTTGTGCGTTGGCCTTCGCAAGAGCAGGCGCATCGGCACTTGACGCACTAACGTCATCGAGCGTTTCGTTTGCTTGTATTATTGTATTCGGATCGGCTAGTACAGTCTCCCTTGCCTGAGCACGGGTGACTACATTTATTTCTTTGGATTCCGAAAATGGAAGCATTTCGACCCGTGTCGTGATTTGAATGGGATTCGCACCTTCTTCTTCACTACTACTGGATTTCGTTTTTGAACGAGTTATCTCTTGTGGCGCGTTTTTGAATTTTTTTTATTTCTTTGTGTTTGCAATAGGCGGCTATTTTGGATTCTTCTGGTTGTTCGATTGGATTACCCGACAATGCGTAAGCGGTTGAATTTAGGTGCCCGGTTTGTATACGACATCGTAATCATTTTCGGACAGCTTGAGTCATCATTTGAAAACGCGTGCGTTCGCGTCTTTGGCGGTCTTGAACCAAACCAAAGGTTTGTGATCCGTTACAAGCGTGAATTTCCTACCATAGATGTACGGTCGGAAGGCTTTTACGCTATGAATGATTGCCATTGCTTCTTTTTCGTACGTGTCGTACCGAAGGGACGCTCCTCGCAGTACGCACGACGTATAAGCTATCGGTTTGTCTGTTCCTATTTCTCTGTGTGATAAGACTCCGCCTAAGGCGTAGCCAGAAGCATCCGTTGTTATAATAAACGGTTTTTCGAAATCGGGGTATTGAAAAATAGGAGCTTCGCATAATTTATCCCTTAGGATATCGAAAGCTTTTTGCTCTCCGTCAGTCCATTTGAAGTCAACCTTGTCCTCTAAGAGACGAGTTAGGCGTTCCGCGATTTTGGAGAAGTCTTTGATAAACCTACGATAATAACCGGTTAGGCCCAAAAATTGGCGGATATTTTGGACATTTTTGGGTACAGGGAAATCTTTGACGGCTGAGAGTTTGCTTGGGTCTGGTTAAGTCCGTCTTTACCGATTATGTGCCCTAGGTACCTGACTGCTGGTCGGAGAAACTGGCATTTATCCGGTTGTGCGCAATCGTTCCATCAGTTTGTAAATCTTTTTACCGTGCTCCTCTAGGTCCCTGGCATACACTACGATATCGTCAAGATAAACAAAGAGGGATACTCCTTGGAGTCCACTCAATGCGATATCCATTAAGCGCTGGAAGGTTGCCGGGACATTTTTAAGCCCGAATGGCATTCTTGAAAATTCGTAGAGTCCATGTGGGGTAGAGAAAGTGGTTTTCGATTTATGTTCATGATTCATTTCGATCTGGTGGAAACCGGATGCTAATTCGAACACTGAAAAACAATTCGCGAGTCCCAACTGATCCAGAATATCTGTGATGTTGGGTACCGGATATGAGTCGCCGATTGTTTTTTCGTTCAAAGTATGAAAGTCAATTACCATTCGCCAACGTTTATTACTGTTAGAGTCTGGTTTTTTCGGGACTATCCAGACGGGACTGTGGTTTGGAGATTCCGAGTGGCTTATGATTCTTGTTCTTAGTAACTCGTCCACTTGACGCTGGACTTCGCCCTTGAGCGCTTGGGGGAACCGATACTGTTTAGTGTTTATCGGCAGGTCGTTGACCGTCGGTATCTTATGTCGAAGCACATGTGTGGCTTCTAGAGGTTCGCCTTTTACATGGAATCTGTCAGAATATTGTTCGATTATTTTTTCGACATGTTCTAATTCGGTTTTTGCAAGATGGTCGAGTCGCAAGACTTTTTATTATTTTTGAGCGCTCTGAATTAGTTTTCTTTATACGCGATGTTGATTCAGAGGCAGGAACGCAGAACACGTTTTGACTCGATTTTTTACTTTTATTTCGATTTGTTTCACTGTTTAACCGTTCGTTACGATTGACCTCGATTTTTGAATTTTCGATCGATTTCATTTTTGTGTTCTTCGCGTTTTTTTCTGTCTGCTTTTGATTTTTGGCCCGAAATTTGACTGCATTTTTTTTTATTATGATTGAAGTTGACTCTCATTCTTTCCTCGCTACAAGACTTGTTATTTGATTCGACATTTGTCATCGAAATTTTGGAATTGGCCACTTTCGGGCTCTGGATCGGCGCAATCATCGTGCAATTTACGCTTGGATTAGCAGGGTCACGAGGGATTGAACGAGAATTTGAAACTGTCGTACAGTTTGAACTGGGAGTATTTTCTGACAGGTCTTCGATAGCGTCGAATTCCTGCAGCTCCACAACTGGGACGATCAGTTTGACAGCGTCATTTGTGGTATTATAAACCTTCAAAGCAGCCTTTCCGTCGATGTTTGTCGCCAGGCAATCGCCGGCGTATACACCTTGACGGATTTCCAAAGGTGAGAGGTATCCCTCTTTTATTATGCTGTTTTTTACCTTCACGAAGAAGGGAGTTTCGGAACGCGCGGAGATTTCTATCACCTCGTCGGGTTCGGTTCTTTTTTCGAAAGGCCATGATTTATCCCCACACTCGAGACATTCCGTTCGGTAATTGATATTGGACTTGGTTTCATAAAAATATGAAGATCCCAGCAGACCGGGGTAGGGAAACGGCACATTGTTGGGTATAATGTGAAATAGCGATTTGAAGTCGAATACGCGAAGTAGCACGCTCCCTAGTCCAAAGACCGATAATTCGGATATGCCTGTTAATTTAATGACATCTTCTTCGTTGATTTCTAATAGCATCGAAATTGCCCCTTTTTCCGGTAGTGCTCCGATACACACCAAGGGCAATGTGTTGAAATTTTCCGACTTCATTGCGTTGGTCGGATAGTTTCGTTCGGCTCCCTGAGAGAAACGGCGTTCGCTTGACGCGTTTGAGTGGGCGGGCCGTTCGGTGCGTCTGTCCGAAGAGCATTCGGTCCGCTTCCCGACTGATTACGCGAATTATTATAATCGCGAGCACGACAGTTTTCGATAGTGTGCCCGACCTTTCTGCAATACCGACAAGATGGCGAATTAGAATTCGGGGGATTGTCTCGAAATTTAAAACATTGATCTGCGGTATGACCGTGCTTATGACAGAGTGGGCATTGAGGACCGGGCGAGCGGTGTGATTGATTGCCAGAAAAATTCGCAGATTTTTGGTTAACGTAGCAATTTTTCGCGATGTGACCGGGTTTATCGCAAATTTGACACGTGACCGATTTTTGAGCGATTTAATTATTTCCACATTGATCGGCTTTGTGGCCTTTACCGTTGCATTTTTGGCATGTGATTGGTGCAAATCGGCAAGCTTCGCTCGAATGATGGTCCTTTTTACAGATGTTACAGGTTTTTACCGATTTGTTCGCAACGGATCTAATAGAGGACGAGAGAAATTCCTTACGGGCTTCGAGGTCGCGTTCGATTTCGATTGCATGATCTATAGCGGTCGAGATATCATCGCACCGAGGGAGACGCTGTTCTATCTCCAGTCTTAGCCCGCGTTTGAAACACGAGAGGAAATAGCCGTCTAATGTTTTTCTGTGAGCGGCACTTTCCGTGCCGTTTTAGGATGCTGGTTGAGTGTCGAGTATTTCCGTAGGTTTATCCCTAATTGCAGTGGAAAAATATGTTACGGCTTCACCGCTTCCTTGAAAAATGTGACTGAGTTCTCCCAACAGTTGTACCTCAGTTTTGTTTGGAGCATATAGTTTCTTTAATAATTTCAGAAGAGATTCTACTGTTTCGAGCGTGAACGACCGGATGGGCTTCTTAGCCTGACCCTTTTGTTTGTTTCGAATTACTCTCACAAACGGATCCGGGCGAAAGCGACGCCAATGCGTCTTCGCATCCGGCTACAAAATCTGAGAAGGAGCTACCTTTCCCGTCAAAATCCAGGACCATTTCAATAGCTTCCCTCAAAGATACGTAAGCGAGTGACTGATTTGTACCTAGCGCCATGTCTGTTGTGCTTTCGTTATCGACTTTTTGAGGTAATTCTCATTTTTTTACTGGTCGGCCCTTAGGTCCGAGACTGGGTAGAAATTGAGCGTCAGAACTCCTCAAAGAATAACCCGATGGTTCACCTAAGTCGTCAGTAATATTTAAATTCAATCAACTAGCTGTTGATTCGTCCCCGGACATTGGATCAATCGGCACATTCTCTTTTTAATATCCCGGACGAGCCCCCAAAAATTGATATGTCACGTCCGGAAGGGACGTGGGCATATATTCTTTCGATTCCCTCCTTTTTGCCTACGACAAGCGCAATAGCACGGGATGAGGGTACAAGGGGATAGTGCTTGGAATGAGTTGAAATTAGGAAAACATGCAGTGATTTGATATCGAGAAATAATCCGAAAAATTTGTACAAACTTAACTAAAGGTTTATTACAAATAAGTGATTGGATTAATAAAGTTACTTATACAGAAAAAATGACTGAAAATAACTATGAAGTCAGGGTAACAATCGGATTAACATAAAATGAAATTTGTCGCTTACATTGGTCGCTATGTTCGTGGGTGTATCCGTGTGTAGATACGCTCGCTCGCAAGGATATCTGTTGTCGCTCGCAGATAAAGGCCTAGTTGACGGACGCCACGCTTAGCGTTCGGAAAGCAGTCACCAGCACCAGACATTTAGGGCGCTGAGAGTATTTATGTATATACGCGTAGTAAACAGCACTTGAACTACTTTACGGACTCGAGCCCGCGAGAGTCGACTAAACGTTTATACGACACTTCGGTCAAAACCCGAAAATGTATAATATTCGAAACTCTATGATATTTGTGCTACACTTCGAATTCTGTCAGAACAAGATTAAGAAGTGACGTTAATTCGATGGAAACGTTGCGAGACTACGATCTGATTGCAACGGAATCGGTCAGGAGACTTGATCTGAACGCAATGGAAATTGTTGGAAGACTTGATCTGAACGCGATGGAAATTGTGGGAAGACTTGATCTGAACGCGATGGAAATTGTTGGAAGACTGACTTCAGGACGGAAGTCTTCCTTGATATGAAAATTACGAGGGGTTCGATAGTGGGAGAAGGAACTTTAAAGTTTAGCGTGATTGGTTGCGATATTCATGATTCGCAGAATCGATCGATCATTCCTTATATAGAATTGCACGCATCGGAGGCAGGGGACCTTTGCCCCATGTTTCGGCGTCCAAACGCATGGAGTACAGAGTTCGATATCTAAGACCTAAGCGTGCGCATGATTTGTGTTATGTTAAATTATGGCTATGGTGCCTTCTCATATCAAAAGATTATATTGGGTGCGCGAAGAGATCGAGCGTCGGCGAGTTCTCGTTTCCTGTCGGGACCATGCTAAATAATTATCGACCGGGACTTATTTAGGCTAGAGGCAACGTCTTCTCGTATCGTTCGAGTGATGCCTCGTATTTCTTTCTGGGAGTTTGATATTTACGCCTTGACGAAATGCGAGGTTATAGTACGAGGCGTGCAGCTACTATCGTGTATCTATCGCTGTGGTTAGAATAAGCGTGCGAACCGTACTCACGTTTCTTTTTATACTGCTATGCGACTTTGTCTTAGATTTATACGTATAATCATCTTATGATGGCAAATGAGGATACTGGGAATAACCGAGAGAAAGGTCTCTCCCGCACATTCGCTAGGATATAACAACACGAAAGACGGGAAATTCGCTGAAATATTAAATATTGTCAGTTTGGTCACAAATGACGGGGATCAAGTTCATGGGATGTTCGTAAAATGGTTTGAACATACCGGTGATATACCGATAAGCGGACACACAATCTCTGCGCGTATCGACGAAAGCTTTTATTAAAGTACAAGACGTAGGGTTACCGGTAATAGTGCTGAATATACGGTGTACTATACGGAGTGAGAATGGTGAAATGGTGCTTGGGAAACTGGTTAGGGCTGTGTAGATGATGTACCACTATTACTCTCATCGATTCACTTCTAAACGAGACGCGAGTGTTTGTCTGTATGAGTGTGTATGCGTGTGCATCGGAGTTCTCGATGGACAGTGATTTCAAAAGACAAAAGAAATATATTGTGATGTCGCGGATGGACAATTTTATGATTTTTATGAGGAAAGGAGTGACTGACTCGCTCCAAAACTCAGTTGTAGGACGGAACAACTCGGTGAACACAGATTAGAGCTACTCGAGACACGTTTATTCAAATAATTGACAGACAGAGATTCGGTGTCGCACAGAATTTGGACATTTACTGTCTAACTTAGCCTAGAACGGAGGCAACTTATAGGACTGGAGCGTGGGAAATTGAAAATAGTGAGAGGAAGGCCCTACGTGACGCTTGAGGCGTTCTTCGGGGTTTTTCCAAAGCGATAGGGCTAGAAGACGGATTGCTGAGAATTCAGAAAACCAGTATTTGACTATTTCATTCGGGACCGCGGTTGGGCGGAAGCCATAAATGTGGTGAAGGCCCGACGCTACTACGAATGCAGCTGCAAGGGGGGATGGTAGTGAAAAAGGTACGCGGGAGGAATGTCAGGACCCTTTTAATATTTGTGTAAGAGTTTTCGTCGGAATGTCGGTGAAGGAGGCGGATGTAATAAAATTGGAAGCCGGGGTTGGACTGTGGGAAAGGAAAAAAGGAAACATTCTCAGCCTATATTACAATATATATATACTGTGATGTCGCGAATGGACAATTTTGTGATTTTTATGAGGAGAGAAGTGGCTGATTTGCTCCAGAACTCGGTCGTAGGACGGAACAACTCGGTAAACACAGATTTGAGCTACTCGAGACACGTTTATTCAAATGACTGACGGACAGAGTTTCGGTGTCGTACAGAATTTGGAGACTTACTGACTACTTAGCCTAGAACGGAGGCAACTTATAGGGCTGGAGCCTGGGAAATTGAAAATAGTGGGAGGAAGGGCATACGTGAGACGCTTGAGGCGGTCTTCGGCGTTTTTCCCAAGCGATAGGGCTAGAAGATGGTTTTCTGAGAATTCAGAAAACCAGTGTTTGACTATTGAATTCGGGACCGCGGTTGGGTGTAAGTCACGGATTTGGTGAAGGGCCGACGATACTACGAATGCAGCTGCATTCGGGCGGTGGTAATAAAAAAGGTACGCGGGAGGAATGTCAGGACTCTTCTAAGATTTGTGTAGGAGTTTTCGTCGGAATGTCGGTGAAGGAGGCGGAGGTGATAACATTTGAAGACGGAGTTCGACCGTGGGAAAGGAAAAAGGAAAAATTCTCAGCCTATATTACAATATATATGTATACATAGGTGAATGCTAATCACACACAACATTTCCATTATTATTATTTGTTGGTGGTACTTGTTCGGGGCCAGAGATTTCATCAGCTCCGGGTTGGTTAGCCTCTACTGAGCATACATTGAATAATGTTAAAATGTTTAATATGAAATCCTGGACCAGATACATTAATTAAATTTTTATTTCGGAAAGCCCTAATACTTACCATCGTCGTTGGGTGATGGCACTTGCTATTCCACTTCAAGGTTGGTAAGAATTGCATCCTCAACCTCAATCGGATTTTCTTCTCCTTGACGATTATCCGATAACCCGTCATCAAAATTATTTCCCTGCCGTTCATTTTCGGCCTCTATCGGATTAAGGTGTTCGTCCGATGACGCGTCGTCGGCATTTCTCTCGTCCATGTCTGAAGACATTACAAAATATATATGCCTAATGTATCGTTTCGTTTGGTGATGTTAAGTATTTGACTTTCGCACGCCCGTCAATAAAAATGCCTTCGACATAATAAATTGTTATAAATTACTATTTTCTGGAGCTAGTGGTGGAATTTCAACGTTGTCAATGAGCCTGTCCGGGCGGTTATCGTCAAAGACTGCTCGATCATAGTCCGGATCTTGTTCTGGTAAAATACAAAATATATTGATTTTGAAATGGTTAAAAGTATCTTTAGTAATATGGTATAAACATGAAATCGCATTGTCAACATCAATGACAACTAAAGGTCATCTTAACTTCTCATGCATATCAACTTGGCTCCATTTTTTTCACATCATTAGCTACAGTTGTCATATTATAAATTCAAGATGTTACCTAATGGTACAGTCACCGGCGGTTCCTACAACTCGAAGTCGTTGCCCTCTCGTGCGCTCAATTCCTCGGCCATGAGTTGATCTAAGTTCCCCTTCAAGGATGCCGCTTTGTCGACAAACTCAGTTGGCGTAATTTGTCGGAAGTGCACTTCCCGCCACGCTGAAAATATCAACAAGTATACTAGTAGACTTATCATGGGTAGTATTCTTTAAACATCTGAGCGATTCCACCAACTTTCAAAAAGCCATCCAACATCAAATTTTTGAGTACATTGTAACCCTCACGTTTTGTTTCATGTTACATGAAGTGATTATTCGTGCAATTGTAACCTTATTAGGCTACAGGCGTTCGGGACATAAATACTATTCCAAACAAAAATGCAACGTATTGCTATTAGTTTTTCATATGTACCGCATATATCAATTTAGTACAAAGTACCTTTGAAGATGTACTTCTGTTTCAAGATCGTCGTATATCGTGCGTGCCGTGATATTCTGCGATTATTTCTTAGGCGGCGAATGTTGGTCTGAACGTCGGCTTGCAGTTTCAGAAGATTGTCTTTCACCAAAACAATGCAAATATTGTGTACATTTTATGTATGGGCTTTATGAACTCGATTTTTTTGCAAATACTACAATCAACATTACCGACAAAAGCCCATGGCCCGGGGCGATTCCCCATTTTGTGTCCAAGCTGACTGTGGTACGATTTAATCACGTTGTTCGTGCGCTGGGAAAGTCCGTACACGCTAAAACCAGCTGGCGTGACAGTTCGGATCCGATATCTCCTATAGTAGCGACGAAAATCATTGAATCTTGTTTTCACCGCTGGAGACAAATTGTTTTCGATTGAGTCGTATTGGGCCTCGATCAAATCGTAGGGCAAGTATGCCAACGCCATGACTTCTTTGAAGAAACTTTTTCCTTCGGCATTATACCGAAGAAAATCGCGTAAGCCAACTGATTTGGCTTTCTGGTATATCGCCTGAAATATCGTAATTTATGGTCGATAATTGTTTTGCGTTGGTCGCGCTCCACGATTAATTATACATTTTTCGTAATGGAAAATCGAAAAACCTTGCAAACACTTTAAAATGCTAAGCATTTCACGTTTGGGAAACAAGTTTTTAAGGTCAGCGGCCATTTAGAAAATCTAAAATTTTACAGACGATATAATCTAGTATGCAGAAGGGTACCTACGCGATCATAGTGAGTGTTGCACCCTGTGCTGAGCGCTGAGGTGAATACGCTCGTAGTCGCATTGCGTAATCCCCGCTCAAAATCACTCATTGCCAATTTGATAACATTGGCTGGCATGATCTGTTCCCTCCCGTGGCGCAGAATTGCTTCATATGCCACTTGTGTTTTATTGGACATGAGCGCCCAGATAAAGGGAAATCCCTACAATGCATATCATAATGTTAATACTGAATATAAAGCAGTAGTCGAATTAACGGGAGATATATGCCTAGGAGCCTGGAAAAACGTCATTTTTGTGCATTTTTTTTCAAGGAAAACTATTTGAAATGTCGGATTAGGGTTTTAATTGTTTAAAAGTATCTACATTCAAAAGTATGTCTAATTTTCTTTATTTAAAAATGTAAGTATACAAGGATATTATATGATCCTTGGAGCGTCGTAAAAAAATCGGTACCCAAAATTTCTCGAAAACCGATAAACTGATTGCCTTGAGGTTCTTTGTGGTCATTCTAAACATTATCTAGTACTTGTTGCAGGACTTTTTTTCCGTTAGTTAGTTTTTGTTTTATAGGCAAAATTATAACTAATATTTGGCCCAAAAATCACTAATTATGTTCAAACGTCCGTCATTTTGTCATAAATCGATATGTTCAAAATCGGCTATGACAAGTACTAGACAATGGTGTATAGAATAACCACTAAAAACTTACGGCAATTGGTTTATTGGTTTTCGAGAAATTTTGGGTACTGATTTTTTTATGACGCTCCGAGGATCATACAATTTCCTTGTATATTTTTGATATTTTTAAATGAAGAAAATAAAACATATTTTTGAATGTATATACTTTTAGATAATTAAAACCCCAATCCGAACTTTCAAATAGTTTTCCTTGAAAAAATTCACAAAAATAACCTTTTTTCCGGCTCCTAGGTGTTCATCTGCTCTTAATATACAATACTTCTTATTTAATCAAATACACTAGGCACAAACATGAACGGATAATAAAAAAGTAGGCAAATTTTACGGTCGTTTGCAAAGAGCTGTCACTCGGCGAAACATGGCCGTAGAGCAAAATAAAAAAAAAAACAAATTGAAGCTGCAGGTCTCCAGTTTTGACATTTTCTGGTAAAAATATTTTTACCATCGGCTGACTTTAACGATGTAAGGGACAGACAGTTCCAGCCAAACATTGTATCTAGTTGAAATTTCCGTACTTAGTGATACAACAAAATTTTTTTAAAATTCAACAACATTTGGCATGTTCCAAACAACAATTATCAATCATAATATTGCCCAAAAGTTATTGACAAAATGTTGAAAACAATAATTTTGCAATAACTTTCTAGTGACCTCTGTTTTTTCTTGTACGAATCAAAAGTATGCATTTTTCTGAACGCTCATGAATTTGTACAGAATTTTCTCATAGCTATGGAATTTCCGTTAAAATTTTTTTTGAATAGCTGTTCTTATGCTCTTTTTCGTTCAATGTCTCTGAAACTTTTCTGAACTGATAGTTGAACTGTCTACAAAAAAATATATAAAATTTACATTTATTTGCTTCTATTTCATATTTTTTTCAAATTTCATAATTCTTAGAAAATTCTGAACGATTTCATGAGCGTTCAGAAAAATACACACTTTTGATACGTACAAGAAAAATCAGCGGTACGTCATTGGAAAATTATTTGTTTGAACAATTCGTTAATGACTTTTGGGCAATATTATTATTGATAATCGTTGTTTATAACATGCCAAATGTCGCTGAATTTTTTCAGATTTTTATTGTATCACAAGACATCGTGTACAGCGTGGACCTGTGTTTTTTTTTCGCGAATTGACGTTCTGCTACGATTTTTGCATATAAGTATATTACAAATAATCGAAAAAGAATGTTATTCATATACTTAAAAACTTCATTTATCACCCCTCCAAATTTCATATCGATATCTTTTACAGCATGCTCACAAAAAATTCTCAAAAACAGTATCGTTTTAGAGCGTTCTCAGTAGACTGACGCCGAGCGAAAAAAGTGAGTTTCTAAAAAAAAATAAAGATTTTCGATACTCATCTTGGTGAAACAATTTAAGAACAGTTAATATAACGGGGACAGTTTCAAAAAGCATACAATTATGTACAAATCGAACCTACTTACAAGGCATCAGCGTGAGATGAAACCGAGTAACGTATAAATGTACATAGGGACAAAAAATGCATACATGTTATTGAAATGTACAACTTTCGTCGCCGTGGGACAATATTTAGGATGAGATTGAGATCGGAAACTTTTCTGTAATTCTTTTAAGGGAGCTTTCCAGTGTGACAGCCCGAAAAATCGCTGTTTCTCGCGATTTTTTTTCTAAAGAAAAAATAATCTAATCGGTCTGGTTTTTTTTGTATATTAATTGGGTATTGAAGAATACAAAACAATTTTTTAAAGATCGATTTATTTATTAATTAATATCTATAAAAATGATGAAACAATTGTTGCAGAAAATGCACTTGGATGTGGTGTCCACGTTGGGGGTCACAATTTTGATCTGAAACAAAAAACACAAAAAGATTATTGATCGGTATATAATTGGCTTTCGTGCTATGGAGGCTTTTTTTTTTTTTTTTTTTGCAAAAATGGCGCCAGTTTGAACAAAAAGTATCGATTTTAGCATTTTTTTACAAAAAATAGGAAGATGTCAAAAAAAAAGCTTCCATCGCACGATAAACAATGACGTTAAGAATATTGTGTAAAAAATTCAACTCGATAGCTTTAAAACTCTGCCCTCCAAGTTGGACACCATTTTGAAAAATGCTGTTTCGAGAAAAACGCGTTCAAAGTTTCAAGTGAGGAAATTTTAGGTAAATCGTTTACTTACGGTCAATCAGCGATGCCAGGTCCATACAATATCCCTTCTGCTTCTTCGAAAAGATCGTGCTCAATGGATTGTTCAGTCCGACGAGCTGTCCTCGCCTCTTTGCTATCCAGGGACGCCCGGCGGTTTGCTTGGGTGATGCGCGCATTCTTGTACTTAGCGGCAGTAGTAAAGGAGGTTTATGGAGAGACGCCTGATGACGTCATGGTGGGGGAGGTGTCTACGTGATGTCTGGCGCGCCAGACCGTCCCGGTGGGGCCGTATGGGGAATTGGTGGTGGGGGAGCAGTTTTGGGGAATCGGTGGTGGGGGTAGAGGCGGTATGTGCGGGGGTGTGGGGGGTAGCGGAGGGGTAGGTATGTGAGGTTACTACCATACCGACGGTGATGGCAGCGATAATTGTCAGGCGTTTCGATTTCGCAGATATGGTGGGTAAAATAGGTTTCGGTGCTCGGCGCATGGAAGGGATGGTCTCATACCGCGGATGGGTTAGGGCGATGGTTGAACAAAAAGAAATTATTTTCGACAAGACATGTAAATGTTTTTATTCATCAGCATACGGCGTGGTACATGCGTTGGTGAGTGGCGTAGAAAATTATTATGTGGAATACATTTCAAAAGGTTTATTATCGTGAGGTAAATACATTGTCGCTCTCTCTCTCTCTCTCTCTCTCTCTCTCTCTCTCTCTCTCTCTCTCTTTCTCTCCCTCGCTCGCTCGGTGGTTCGCGCGCCGGTGTGTGTATGTGTGCGTGTGTGATTTTATCTGTATCGCTCGTACCCCATCGTGAGGTATGAATCGGTAAAAATGATCTCCTCGTAAGGCTGGGTAACGGGGTGTACGACGCCGTGGTGGTAGACGTAATGAATACCCCCTAGTTTTATCACGGACTCGTGATTCTTTTTAACCAGTCGTATCCACTCGTCGAGGATGTTGGCTGGCAGCCTCCTCCAATCGGATGGTGCCCAGAAGTCGTTTTGTGGTTCCCAATACATGTACAGCGTCTCTGAACCAATGGGTATCCACCCCGGTAGACGCTCATACACGTAGACGGCCAGCGGGTACTCGGCGATCAGCGATTGTGGGTAATCCTCAGCCATGCTTATGCGTCTGAGTAAGGTTGTCAATCACTGGCGATTTGATGAGAAACACCAAAAACGATAGAGACGCCGACTGCTGAGTTGAATGGAGATGATGGCAGTTGCGCTTAGCGTCGTGTGTTACTCTTTGAAGTCGACCAAGACTGAAGATGATATTCTCCCTGGATGTAGGCCTCGGTTCGTGTTGTGGTGAGGGGCGACAGGACGTTGACTCGGTTGATAGAGCTATGCCAATCCAGAGACGAGCAACTCTGTGTTTGATGTTCACGGACAGCGCTACCGCCGTATTTAAAGTCGTGTAGCTGTAGGGGCGAGTCAAACGGGGGTGGCAAATCAGCAACACTATGACGATGGTTGCAGCCAACGATCCTCCCTGGAGTACTCTGGTTGGGCCTCAGCAATAGGTAGACGTGGTAATTACAATTTTCACGAATAGCAACACTCGACAGGTATACACGACTGGACACAGCCGAGGGTATGCCTCCCGTCCCCTGAGAGTCCGACGCACGCACTTGTGTCTTTGGTCCGCCCCACGCGCGCTATCTTTTTCTGGTGGAAAAGAGTCACTGTACGATCGTTTCTGACTTTATCCGATGAAAAAAGTCTATGGAAACGATCAAGACTGCAGCCACGAGCCATGTAATACAGAAACATAATACAATATTCCCCACAAACTTTCGATGTCTCCGATTGTAGGGGTTTTCCACTCCATCGGAGAGTTCTGGCGTTTCTTCGCAAGCGATTGTAATGTTGTGGGATAATTGGTGGGAACCCGTAGCTGTCGAAAAAGATAGCGTCGCCATCCTCGTTGACGTAAATCGCAACCCAATGGGTGTCAGGTCGTGTATGAATATCAGTGTTAGCGACTATCGCAGCGGGTCTACACCAGACTTTCGGAATACGGTCTGCGGGATAGACCCCTTTCGTGGATGCTTTTATCGTCCGCATCCCGTCGATCACCTCTAAGCTGTTTATTGTTGAAATTCTTACTCAAAGAATAACGATACACTGTGACGCGTGGTGGTGTCGGTGGAGGTGTCGGTGCGTGGGAGAGGTGGGTTGGTGTTTCTTTACATTTGGAGAGGTGAACCAGCTCGCCGGTGACGTAAGAAGCAGATGTGTTACTTTCCCCGCTAAGCGATGTCATTGACCCATTCGTAAGCGTCTCCAGGGTCTCTGGTGTCTCGCACAAAGGCGGGAAAACACGTGTGTTCTCGCCCGGTGAATTTTTTGTTATGAGGTTAAGCTTGGTAGGTCTGGGTATGATGTGTTGAGCAACGTCGTTTACGGTGTTGATACGCTTCCTCTCCCCCGACTGCGATAGTGTGCTGATTGGCTCCATATAAATCGGACTATCAGCGCGATCCTGTCTCCCACGTAACCAGGTCCTAATTTTCATAGCGTTGTTCAACGCACATTTTGGTTTGTTTTCCCTCGCAAGGGAATGATACATACAGAACGCATCACTAGCGATCATATTCTTCAATGTAGGCCCAACGTAATCCTCCAGGTTAATGATGTCTCGAGTGAGGACGCGCCGTAGTAATTCTGCTTTCTGTAGACCCCGCACATATATCCGCATAGCGTGACGCACCAGCGTTCGTAGTGTGATCCACACATGATCTAATTCTGCTTCACCATCAAACCATTCGAGACCGTGACAAAAGCAGGTTATACGGTTATTACTGGCGGCGTACTTCGGTGGGAGATCCGAATAATCGTGCGGTGGGGTGATTATCCAGTGGGACACACCGGAATCTTGGAGACTGACGATTGCTAGCTCTTTTGGTTGAAAGCAGCCGTTTTTATCGTAAAGTGCTTGGATGTCGATGATAAAGTCCATGGTGGAGGAGACGCGAGACTGGTGTATGAAACACTGTTGTGTGACCTTTTTTATATCATGTATACGTGTACGCCCCCAAAATTTGATTAGTCGATATACTCCATTTTCATTGGTGGATCATAAGAGTTCGTTCACCCATACATCTGGTTATGCGCTAAAGTCGGTTATAACCTGGCGTGAAGAATCTATTTCAATTATATTGTCATATTCTGCGTAGACAATACAATTTATTGTAGAAGGGAGAGCTTCGTCGAACCGCACTTCGACGCGTACGCTGCCGTGTCTGACTAAGTTCCAATGGGTAAAGCAATTAGCATCGAGATCTGGAGTTAGATCAAATGCGAAAAGACAGTATCCTTTACTGTAGTCTCCACGTGATATACCCAGCCCTTCGTTCTGGAAATGTATACCCGTACCCGAGAAAAGCGTGTGGTAGCTTTCTACAGAGAGCTCTCTGCCTTTTGTAAACCGTGGTTGTAAAGGACGGCTCGGGACTTGTTGACCATCGACGTATAACGAAAGGAAATTTATGCTCTGGTGGTGAAAATTATATGGGTTGCTCTCAATATCACCGTTGAATGCTTTATTTGAGACGAAACCCACGATAATCCGTTTCGGAAGCTGTCCAAGTATGACGTTGTCCAGTGTATCACCGAGTATACCGCTATGCATAGTGAAAGCCTTTACTTCAACACGCGTTATAGGATACTTGGCTGTTGTTTTAGCAAGTGTTTTCGCATGGGCTATGAGTACTCCCGGCGCAATTTTTGCACGCCGTACGAGAAGAGTTGCTTCGGATATGTGTACACGGTATGTTACCAGCGGTTGCGTCGGAGGGGCCATGATACAAAAAACGTCTTTTGATCGTACGAGTCGGAGTCTTAGCTCGACACCGTTCAGTAGAAATTTATCCTGGTTGAATACATCGCAATGAAGATGACCCAACAAATCTACGGGTTTTCCATCATAGGCCAATTTTCTGCGTAAGTCCTGACCATGATTCTCTAGCAGATTTTTCGCCCCAGGGAGTGCGTTAAATGCCCCGGGTGTGTCGGCATACCACAAGGCCGCTGTAAGGTGTGAATCTTTCGCCGCTGGTCCATAATTCAGTAGTGTTTCTATATAAGCTCTGTATGGGTATGCGTTATTTGGTGGTGCAACGAGTTTCTGGTTGAAGTATACGTCCACTTGATTGAACATAGAATGGAGGAAATTATTCACCGGGGCGGCCTTTCCTGCTGAGTTACCGTCCGAAGCCACTATCTTAACATTGAGAGCGAGCATCGTGTGCGCAAGATCGAGGTATTCTTCGCCGTGTCCAGGCACGACAAACTCAAGCGGTCCATCGTCTGAGAGTGAGGACACGGGTTTATAATGCACCCATTGTGAAGCTTCTATAGATGTCTGAGTCGGCGGTATGCTGAACAGATCAAGCTCACTTTTCATACACTCGCGGGAATGCGAGTGGAGAAACGACATTTTAAAATTTTGTCGAAAATATCGGGAAGAGTACGATGTTTCTTACTCCTCTTTGTTCCTGCCCTTTTCTTTTTTCCAGTTTTCTTCCTCTTTAACGTAGTTCTGCGACGCTTGCGCGTGTTCTTTTTGGGCGTTTTCCGTGGTTTACAGCCCGGTCTACTCTTTGTCACTCGACCGCGTGCCACGCGCCTTTTTTTCACTGTGACACGCACACTTGCAGGGCCCATCAGCGAATGTATACTCCTTTTTCCCCGCGGTGTTTTATAGCCCGAGCCACTCATAAGTAGATCCACCTTCTCACCTACTTTACGTTTCAAGTTCTCACCGGACTCTGTGAGGCGATTGCGCACGGATTCTCTGAATGGCCTATTGTTCCTACTGACGTCTTCTATAACATTTATACCTGTACGTAGCGCTTCTTTGCCTATAGCACGTGCACCCATTTTTAGAAGAGGCAACGCTCTGCGGAAAAGGCCCCCTAGAAAACTTCCGATGCCTCGCCCTCGTTGATACGGTGCTCCTACATACACCCCGTGTACTCCATGGCCAACACCACCGCCGGCCTGACATTCGTAATACGTCTGATAGTAACTCATCGATGTCTCCACAGCTAGCCGACACGTTTAAAATGAAGCGTGACGGTCAGTGTGCCGTACTCGAATGCTATCGGTACACCGAGATGGTCTCTTATATCGATGCTGACAACGCGAAAGCGGCTGTTCATAAGAGACAAATAATTCGCAGGTGAAAAATATTTTACGCCAGTCGATCCGTATGTATAGCGGGCAGTATCGAGATTAACGATGCGTAATAGCGCCGCTTGCACATCACCCACGGTATATGGTACACATATATCAGTGTATACGAATAGCTGATCAGGTAGAGCCCTGTTGATACATGCCGGTCGTGCTCCTACGCTTGCAACGCCTGTTGGTATGCGATACACCGTGCGAGTTGTTGAAGATCCTTCATCGATCGTTGGCGGCGCGTCAAAGCCTAATATACGTCCGATCTTGTTAGGCAGAATAATGACCTCCGGTTCCGGTTTATCCTTGCACTCGGCAGCTGTAGATATTTCAACGGAAACGTGGCCGTTCGCTTCGCGGGATTCGATGAATCTAACCCCGCGTTTTTTTAGCCGGGGTATATTATTCAACTCCCACATGACTTGACCATGCGACTGGTATATACCATGCGGTATTTTATCACAAAGTTGTCGGGAGCGCGACTCGGCGTCGCTATCCCCGCACGGGCGCCAGAATATGTTACAATCTTCGCGCTGCAAGTGCGTTATGGTATGCGGTATGTGAATTTCCGTAAGTCCTACAACCCACTGTCCGTGTAAAGAAATTTCACGTGGTAATTGTGTCGTAAAATTTGTCGTTGCATTGTCAGGGAAATACTTCATGCTACTGTTGCTCGGTAGAACAATAAAAAAGTTTTCACTATCCATACCGCTGGTCTTGTTTTTCACTGGCTTATGAACCAAGGCTTCGTAGGTTAGACGCAGGTATCCAGGAGTTAAATTTTGCGGGGTAACCCAACCAGCTAACGTATACCTCTTTCTTCGCAGCGCGACCGCGCGTCTTAATAATGCGGTCGATCTTGAACTCTTTGTCTTCTGTTACGCGTTTAGCGCTCACTGGTGTTAATTCTTGCGGGTAGAAGAACCCATCTATTGCTTCTCCGTGGAGATCGTGTAATTCGTATATAGAAATACCCTGGCGTTTAAGAGCTCGGGAGATTTTAAATATTTCAGTACTCCAATTTTTTTCATAACCCTTTTCGAATGTGCCTTTTGTCCTACTGATGCGCTCGTGATCTCCGCATTTGTATTTATTGCTTCCGCGAGGTTTCTTAATACCACGAACCATATTGCTTTGCACAGTGTTTTCGTAGGCCAATTGCGCATTGTACAGTGTTACAGCCGCGGGTTCCATTTTTATCGTAGAATGCCTTGCATGGTTATAGGAGTGAACGAATTGCTGGAGTACATCAATATAACGGTGTGTGTTACGATGTGTGAAGAACCGCCACATTCGTTCTTTTAATGTGCGATTGAATCGTTCAACGATCGATGCCTTGATATCAGGATTCCGCGCGACCCTAAATCGGATGTCCCGCTCGTTGAGAAAATTCTGGAAAACATTTCCGAGGAACTCTTTTCCTCGATCTGTTTGCAGGTATACAGGTGAACGACCTCCGGCTCGCGCGAAGATTCTTTTAAACCCTGCACCGACCGCGCGTGCGGTTTTGTCTACGAGTGGCTCAACCCATACATATTTACTCAAGACGTCTATAGCAATGAGTAAATATTGTATACCTCCGTTGGATGTCTGAATCGACCGTAAATCGACAAGATCTGCTTCCCACACGTCGTCTATGTTGTCGACATTATAATGAAGCCTCTGAAAACGACGATGAACAGGCTTATGAATGGTGTATGCATCCTGTTGCGTCAGCCAATCGTACACGTGCTTATTCTTTCCATTTATAAGACGGTATGCACCTGAATAGCCCAAAGGGTGACGTGGATCGTAGTAGACCCCTTCAAGCGCTAGCTCCCGTGTCATCTCTCTCTCTCTCTCTCTCTCGCTCCCCGCTGTGCCGCTAGCTCTCGCTCACTCTCTCACATTTGAAACTCCTCAGAGTCTCAACCATTTAGCCCACGCAGGTCGCAGTTTTTGTCTCGACGAATATTTAATGTTAGCCGGCAACCTCGTGCTCTCGAATGTATCTCCGGTGTTTTCCGCTTTTCTTTTCACTCCTCTACATCTCTTAATCACCGGTATTGTATGACTTGCTACTGCTGGCGTTGTGTCAGACGGTGGTAGCGTATTACGATCGTTTGAAATGTGCGCATTATCACATGTCGTCCTGTAGGATTTCCACAATTCGTCGTTACCAATAAACTCACGGGGAATTGCATTTGTTCGAAGAGCGGTAATAAATTCTTTACGCCCTATCGCTCTGAACTTTTTCCTCGACCGTGCAGCGTCATTTACGAGATCGATAATGTTACCTCCACTTATGGGAACACCGTATATATTAACCTGGCCATGCTGATCCCAGGTTATTGTATTAGGTGGGTCATGTGTAGGTTTTTTTATATATTCGAGCAGCGATTTTGTTCTACGCTTATACATGCCCGGCACACTGCTGACAATAGCATCAAACGACAGCGCTTCCTCTGTTTCAACAGGAGTCGTTAGGTTGGAGTGATCAGCACTCACTTTCGTCGGGGTTAGCGTCTGAAAGAGATACCTTTGAAATAGCGGCAGGAATTGTTTCCATTTCTCCCGATCATCGGCAAATTTATCCGAAAAGAGCACATTAGAGAGTTCAAGATCAAGACGTGAAATCGTATCACCCTGGGTTTTTATGCTCTCGACCGGTGCTTCAACACCACTCTCGTGCGCGGCACGTGGTGTAGACGCCGTATGTGCCGTGGATGATGCGATACAATCACCACCGCCACGCTGTTGATACGCTGCCTCATCGACCAATATCATTTTTTTCGCATGTTGCATGATAATTTTTAAGTATCTGCAGCCCCGCCGAATAATTTTCCGAGTAAGCTGCCAATGACCGGTGCAAGCAAAAGCCCAAGAAACCCACCGCACCCTTTTTGGAGTATGATGCGTTTCTTCGTTTTCCAACCGCCCCCTCGTTGACCCAGAGAGCGCTTAACCGATGATGCTAGGAGCCGTAGAGTGTTTTTGTATTTTTTAAGGTGTTTCTTGGCACTCGGTTTTATATTGACGACACCGCGTAAGATGTTCAGCGCGCATTCGCAGATACACTTGATGAGCCTTTTATCAGCGGATTTAAGAAGGGCCTTACGTTCTCGAGCGTTGGCGTGGTACAAGGCGTGTAGAAGTGCGAGATGTCGTTTTGTAAACGGTGTATGCGGTTTTTTAGCAACCATCATGTTTCTTTGTGAGGGTACACGTATAATTCATACTTGACACTGCGCTCAGCGCGGTGCGAGATCCGCTAATGTGTTTGTATTCCACCCATCCACGCTTATATACGTGGATGGTAGATTCGCGGGACGTGTTTCATATGTGGATGAGTCACCCAGCCGTCTATTTTACACGGCTATTTTTCGGGATATACACTTCGCCACGTGTATCGTCAGGGAATATCCCAGTTCTAAAACGATAATTTTCCGGCGTTGATTGCTTGAGATCCAGGAGTAAGTAACCGTGAGGTTGAGCCGTCGCATCGTGATATGCTTCGACGAGAAATTTGGGGTTTTCAGGGCAAACCTGTCTACCGAGATGCTGTATTTGAGCGCGATCCCGGGGGTTTTTAAAAATGACGATGTAATTTGCATTTAAAGAAATGTCCCGTTGGCCGGACCCTTGGTGAAAAATATTCTGTGTCAAAAACATCACGCTGATATTTTTATGATGGCTACCCTTCGTGAAGAGGTCAACGATTACACCGCTGGATGATTCACGCATGAGATCGTCGATAATTATTAGTTTTTTACGGGTGTTATCGTGTGAATAGGTGTCCGGATGCGGTAAGCCTTCGTAAAATTCAATTTTCGGCAGTACGGAACTTCTTTGACATCCGTCGTAAGCAGCACTCGTGTCAGCATCGAGAGTATCTCCGTAATAAAAGAGAATTCTATCAAATATAGCGTCACTCATAGCTGTGAGGTGGCTGAGAAACCGTCTGATAAACACCGTCTTACCACAACCAGTGGGGCCACATATTAACGACGTCCAGGGGTGTTTCCACCGAACATCCATCCTCACGGTATAGTATGTGAAACCACAAATAAAAAATGTCCACGAACACAGAGGTGTATAAGTTGAGCGGCGCGCGAGGCGAGGATGATGTGAAAATGTGGGTTGCGCCTTTTTATACGATTGCTGCAGACGCACACAGTGGTTTAGGATGGTCACCAATATTCGCATGTACGCGTCGTCGGGGCAAATAGGAAACATTTGTTGAGAGGGTTTAAGAAATGAACGACAGCGTTTTTAGACTCACATAAAGATAATCGTATTTTTATTAAACGCTCACCAACACTCACACACACAATTCACATTATACATAGTGTTTTATTGTTTACGATTAAAGTTATATAACTATTTCTTATTTATAGCGGGTGTTACATGTTTTACTCCTTAAAACCGAAAGGGTATGATAGCCTACAGTTTATATGCCTGCGCTTGTGACACACAACATTACACGTTTTGCACTCCGTTACAGTAATCACATTGTGGAGATTTGTGCGACGTATCGATCTAAATTTTAAATTTATCGAGGAATCGTTTAAATGGGGCAGTGTGGTACCAATTAGTCTACGGATTGAATTGAAATTGACATGCTTAGAGCTCTCATAATTAAGCGTTAAACCTTTTACTTTGCAACACTGCGCTACGGTTACGTCAGGGTTTTCTTCAGTGACAACCGTATACCCGTAAAATTTAGGCCCGCCAGATACAAATGAATTGATGTACGCTGTTTTCCCGTAACACTCAAGCTCGTCGGTCATATTCCCGAGGAAATTACCGACAGGGGGAACCCAGTCACCGTCACGTGTCGAAAAAATGACAGAGTCTGTGTCATAGTACAAGACACGCCGATCGAGTTGTTCCAGATATTTGTACAATTCTAGACGAGCTTGAGCCGTTGTGTATGCGGCAATTACGACGCTTGTTTGCGGGCTCGTGGGAGAAGCATCATACACGTGTGACCACGTGGCATATAACAACCAATCATTTACCGGCAATACACTGGCGACCTCTTTTTCGTCATCTGTTACGAGTTTGAGTAACTCTTCACGGGATTTAATTATCATTGTTTGTGGTAAATTATCGCGCTGACCCATTTTCCCCCAAAGCGTATTTAGCGCTAACTTTGCTGTCCCACGGAGACCAGGGTTCTTGACTATATTACTGCTCTCCAGTTTTATGCCCTCGACTTTTTCATACTCTGCCATATACATACTACGGGAAATTTCATCTGTGCAATGGGCAGGCCAACCGCTGGCCTCCTGTTTGATTTTTAAAAATTTATTCACGTAACCCGCGAAGAGCCCACCCTCATGAGTATACTTATTGTATTTGGTTGTTTTATACGACCAGATGACGTGGATTTTCAAAATAACATAGCCCATATCTATTGCTTTTTTAACTTCCTCCGCAACCCATGTGCCGGTGAGCGCCCGATCCTCGGAACGTTCATGGCTGCATCGCTGCTGAGACATCTCCTCCGCACATATGCGACAGAGGGGGAAAAGAAGTTTCCCCCGCATACGTACAGGCAAAACAGGGTGAAAAAGCTTTTCTGGTGGAAGGATGGTACATTTTATCATACCATGGATGCCCGCTCCGAGCAATTCGCAGGGTGTCGAATTTTCGAACAACTTATCGCACTCGCTACCTGTATATATCTCAGGGTGACCTATCGGAAAACACCCTGTTTTACAAATATACGGGTACAACGAGCAGATGTCTATGTATGATATTTTCTCGCCCTGTGCAACGTCGTACGAGGTGACCGTGTTTCCCGTACGGCCTCCGTAAAATCCATCACGGGGTCTTAAAACCTCGAGAGAGAGGCGTGGGTGCGTTTCCAAAAATTCACGCAAAGCGCGAATGTTTTTTTTCATGGCCGTGAAGTCGCATTCCCATATTTCACGAAGGAGGTAAACCCCATAGGAAGATATTTTCTTCGACACGGAAAGTGTCCTCTCGTATCGAGCCTCCAAGCTGTCACCCCCGTGATTAGGCTGTTTTGTTCGATTGGTGGTAAAACATTTCGGACAGCCGTGCCAATAACAGCCATGGAATTGAAACACATATTTTCTGTCCTCATGCTCTAAATACCCGTCGACGGTGTGCCCCTCGGTTAAACGGTATTCACGCCCGTTTCCAGCGTGAATAATGGCCGTGTGAAACTCTGAATGCTCAAGCCAGAAAAGCCACTCCAGGGCTACCTGTGAATGTTGGCCATTACGCGTATAACCCTGCGGCGGTATGAGACCCACAAGATTGGGTTTTAAGAAATTACGACGGAAAACTTTGGAGCAGGCAGAGGCTATTGTTATGGATTCGGTGAAAGGGCATACATCGCCGACTTCTAGAAAAATCTCCCGAAACCGTCGGCAAGCCCTTCGGAGAATATCTACATCTTTGATGCAATATTCAACGATTTCTTTTTTAAAATTGAATTCTCTGCCGTTCTTGACCTCTTCGCTGTACCATTCGAAAAAGACTTTTCGCTCCTTAGTGGACATTGCATCTGGCATATACTCATCGCTTGGGGGCAGGGGTCCTATGTAATCCTGTGTATCCGCACGGTTGAACATATGCGGGAAATACCCTTTGGTCACTTTCTCCTCAAACCCAAATGTTTTCGGTAGTTCACTCAAACGCATTTGAAAATAATTTAAACTATCGATAAACACGGTTTTACCCGCCCGTATGCACATAACAGAGGTTCCGGTGAGTAGGACACTGGGGAGTTTTACTCTACCGACACTCCGCTCTATAATATCGCGCAATATGAACTGCGCATCGAAACTCTTTGCGTTGTGTGCTATGCATATAATTTGTTTGAATTGTCTTATCGCGGATCGCCAAATCAACAAGGGACGACACTGGTGATTCGTGAAAAATATGCGTGTGGAGGCCGCACCATTGGCAGTGCGGAGTACGCACATCTAGAAAATCGTGTTCCTTCAGACAGAATTCACACACCTGTTGTGCAACGCAGAGAGTCACGATGTGCTCGCGTGCGTCAGGAGCGACGCTCTCAAAATATGCATCTTGTCGTGTTTCAAAGTCGTAAAATATGAAAAGCACCCTTGGGTGCTTACCAGGTGCGACCGGGGGTGGGCGTGGTGTCAATGGTTGCATAAAGCACTGATCGTTGAACCCATGCATTGATTTACACATCCGACAATACTTTTTTCCGCATTGATGAGTACCAGTAGTCAAGTCTACGATTCGTCCGCATACGTTACACACGCGTACCGTTTCGCAAATCGATTTTTTATAGGATTCCCCACCTTTACGTTTTCTAAGAGCGAGATGTTTTAGGTAGCATGCACGACCTCGGAAATGTCTACCACAGGCCGCACAACCCGAAGCTGATTCGATCTCTACACCGGACCTATTGTAATCAATAGGACAGGGCGGGCTAGAAAAACAACGCGGGCAGAAACTTTTGCACTTGTGAGATGTCAAACGAGCGTACCCCTTATTACACGCTATACAATAAAATCCACAACCTGATGCCCCCAAAAGGTTCACGATGACCACGAAATGTTTTTCCCTCTCTAAATGCGCGAGGTGTAAAACGGTAACTGGGTCTGCATCGAACCTGGCTTCTCCATCGAAAATTGGGGGGTCACCGCTTCCGTATCGAGTAAAATCAAAAACGACAATAGCAATCCCACGCGTCTTGTAGTACTCTTGAAACAATTGGAGCTCGGGCATACCGCAGCCCTCATCGGGTATGGTAACACCGGCATCCTTAATCAGGTCAATGGTCCGTGCACGCTGCACCGCAGATTGCTTATGCCGTATATTATCCCATACTTGTTTGGACGCCCTGCTTTTGCTCTGTTTGTAAGCACTATATGCTTCTGCGACAATTAAGCTCCTGGGGAGACACAGGCCGTCTGTATTTGAAATATCGACAATAGATCTTTTCCGTGTGATAGCGGCGGTGAGACCATGATCATTACCGCGACCGAGAGGGATTTTAATGGATGTTATGTTAAAATATAGCGTATCATCAGCGGCTAATATACGTTTACTCTGGTTCACGCTACCTATCAGGTCCCACAAATCGGTGAACTTGGACCGATCTACAGGACGTATAGATTGACCTGCTGAGCCATACTCCATAGCCTGAGACGTAAACGAAACACCTATCATATCCGTACCGGCGCAACCGGAAACGAAATATCCATGCATATCGCGTAATGCGTCGTGGATCCAAACTACCGGGTCTACGTTTAATGGCGGTGGTAAAAGTTTCACACCTATCTGTCTCCCTGTGGCCCGGAAACGTTCGTAAAAATGCTCCTGCTCACGTTCAATAATAAATCGCCTGCCAGGAGGGCTTATTGCATCGCTACCTTGAACCAGACCCATATCAGCAGTGTGCGCGTCGCTTTCGCCCTTACTATACATAGTTTCTCCGGAATCGCTATTAGAGGCCCTGGCGTTTTCATTCGTTTTCAGCCGCTTGCTACCAGCGCCTACCTGGCATCCTAGGCTGTCGTGTGTGGCGGTGACGTCTAAGGCTGCAGCGGGGAGTGCCTCGTCATAAAGTGCGCGCTTTGACGATGTCGTGGAAGTCGACGGCAAGCAGTCTAAGGTCTCTGCGCTCATTTGGAGTGAAGAGCCTTCAGTTTGCTGAACAGTGGTCGTTTCCGCTTGCCGACTTGTCGAAGGCACATCTAAACGTTTAGGTTGCGATTATACGATGAACCCTAGGGTGAGATACTTTTCCATTAAACGCCATAGATCTCTCGAGTATGCGATCTATGTTTAGCAACTCTCATCTACTCGAAAAGCTGGGTGGTCATTCAAGCCGTAAATTATTGTAAACCGTACACACCAACGGAGTGCGTGAGAGAGAGAGAGAGAGAGAGAGAGAGAGAGAGAGAGAGAGAGAGAGAGAGAGAGAGAGAGAGAGAGAGAGAGAGAGAGGCTTACCAGAAGGGTTCACAGGACGTGTTGCGCATTCAAAGTCGAAGGGTACAGAGCCCAAACCCGGTTGCTCCCACCAAGCGCCATAATCCACCGGTGATTCTCGTTGTTGTTGCTGTTGTTGTTGTTGTTGTTGTTGTTCTTCTTCTTCTTCTTCTCGTTCTTCTTCAGAAACCACGGGGCTTCTGCTCTCCTCCTCGCCCGCCGATACATCTCCATCGCCAAACCACCGGTAGCGTATGTGCGCTGCGAGGGTAACCATTTTTTACCGATACTGTTTAATCATTGCATTCAGCACCGACGCGATTGCACTCATGATACTTACGGTCGCTGGTGTAGGCTGCATCCAAAAGCGCGGCTATTTGTGGGTTGCACCGGCGTCTAGTTGAGCCCCGTCTCAAAACGACATCTCGTGCTAGCGCTATAGCGCGATCTGAGCTGTTCAAAGCACCCTCGACGAACAGACGCCCGATAACCCGTCTTGGCAGGCTGTATAATATCATTGAGAGCTCATCCACGAGATCATCCTCATCGAGTCGAGTTATGTAATCCACTCGTCCATCGTCGTAAAACGATGATATGAATTGATTCGTGTGACGCACTCTTCGTACTATATCTTGTATACAAATCACAAGTCCTTGGCAACGCCATCTTCGAGTTTCAGCCATTAATGCGTCGGCCATTTCGAAACAACAATTTTGTATAAACACAAATGCAGTGTCTCAGGGCACACCTTAATAACGCACACACGAAATACAATTTGGATGACAACACGAGCGCTGGCTATAAGTACCGTTTCCTGTGTCGGACTAGGAAGAAGCTGGAGCACGATTCGGCCATGCAGCTGGCGTTCGATATAAAAATATTCGAATTTCACGATGTCGGCTTTTTATATTCAGCACCCCCACCACTTCTGCTGCGGTTGTTACATGATTATAAGAACGACATAGGGAATGGGATCGGTGTTAATACATACGGAGTATAATATTATTTATATACATGGACGCGCAGTCTAAAAATTCGAAGCGTTCGAAATTTCCGTAGTAGGGAATGGGGATATGCGTTTTGAATGCACGCGCCTCTACGAAGCTGATTAGCATACACACTGCTGGAAGTAGCCATAAAATGGGCCTTAGGTGCCTACAGCGTTTTGTACATTGTAAAGATCGCTTTTCGTGAAGATCTTCTTGAGCAGAAATGTAAATTAAGTCTATATTATGTTTGGGGAAACCCTCGTGGGCTATCACCGCAATGTGGCGGGGGCGCTAAACTTTCACCGAGCTGCCTCAACGGAAAGACCCTGCTGCGTATTGTCAACCACGACTGCAGAGTCTTGTAGCATAAACGAAATTATCATGTGGAACAATCGTGTCGCGGTATTAGTTATTACCGTATTGTGTCAAAATTTGTTCAATATATGCAACTTTGGGTGCGCATATATTTTCGAATAATCGTTGGCAGTTTACAATATCTTTTGTGACAACAGGATGTTCCCTCTAAGAATTGTAAATTATCGACGATGTTACTAGAGGCGCTCCCCAAACGGCCATAGGGCCGACGCGGAAGCAGGTTGTAAATACTTCCTAACCATCACGGCTCTGCTGCACGTCATTGTCTTGCGTTATGCCGTAAGCCCTGAAAATTTACATGCGCTCGTATTGTATCGGTCGCTCGTCTCTTTTGTCCGCTCTACATTACCCCTGTTTTAAAACCGCCGTGTTAAACTGTTGAAATCGTAAACATATTTCACGTAATACAGGCAATGGCCACCACTCTCCACACACCCTAGGCCCTGGGTTGTTGAACCATCGTCTTCCCTACTCTACTCCACAACGAGCTCCATCTTACACACCTGTACAAACAATGAGTCATTTTCCATGTAACCCTTTTCCCGTCGGAATCCCGTCCTAGGCTCATTTACGCAACCGGGAAAAACCTGTTGGCTGCGGGTACACTGACCCCACCACTGCAGTCTTATCACCCCCCACCATCATGAGCGTTTGCCTTATAAAACGGGCGGTTATCATGTGTCTCCTCAGTTTTTATTCGTACAAGCTGCTTAACGCTGCACATCCATAGACCTGGCAAGAGATTGTAAAAATAACTCTTTTTACTTGTGGCTCGCAGTAAAATTGCTAAAATGGCTCAAGCATTACTGACGACGAATTTCTCGCCTGTGAGGCACCGTGAGACGAAAGCATCAGAGGTCTCCACTTGCAATCTGCCCATGTTAATGTCAACGACATATCTATTGAATAATTCTGGAAGTAAAAAAATCACCGTCGGCTTACAACCGCAACACAACAATCGCTTCGAGCCGATCGTGAAGCTGTCGGGGAATTATTCATTCCGGGTCATCTTCAACCAGAGCGAGTGGGTGGGGCTACAAACCCACTTACACACCATTCGAGAGTACTTCGCAACAAAACAAACCAGTCAAAGAAATTCTATACAACTTGGGGATTATATGATTTCTTTCTCCACGTCATACGGTGTGAAATGTATAACCTTCGCGGCGATAAATCAGACGGCTACTGAAAATACTGCACCGCTTACGCCTTATTCAAAGGAGGACGGAAACGTTGCGAATAAGAAACGTGGGAATTCCACAAGCGCAATCGTCCTACAAAAGCCATCGTTTGACGGACTCCTCAATATGGTTACTTGCGTGGATGAACGATTTCGCCGCCTTCAACGATTTACCGGAGACGTTACCAAGTGTCTCTCAGACATAGCCGTTGCGTTACATACACACATGCCAAACCAGCTCGCAACCTATTTCACCGACGCTGACGCCGAGCGCTACATACTAGAGAACATCCATACGTTCAAAGACTCTGTACGTGCGACATGTGCAAGCCCTGTCTTTACGGAGTACTATTTCGATATTGTGTTCGCTGAAATTACCAGTATGTGCAAGAAGCGTATCTTACTCGAATTACGGAATCTCAACCAGATGATTCGCCCGGGCTCTACGCTGAAATACACCACTGCATAGATGTCAGTGTACATTTAGCCTCTTCGTGAAGAAGTGCGTAAAAATGTGCTACCGTGTAAAACGGCTCGTGCGGTACGCCACCTTAGCGCCTTCGAAGACAAAGTGCCATCCACTGAAAGAATCAGCCGCGGGGCCCTAAACACGAACAATGCGGAAATTGCCACCAGTGCGACCCTCGTTTATTACCCATGAACCGATCCGTATACAACTATGACGCTTGTCCGATAAATACTTACAACGACATTATTCAGTATTATTAGATTTTTTATTATTCGATGGTTTTTCTATATGTAATTAGTGCATGTAATTTCGATTAATCCTTTACTTTATAACACTCATATACGTCTCCGATAAGAATAGACTCGAACCCAACCCATTTTGTTATCTTGATATTCTAGTTTGTAACTCTATTTTAAGAATGCGCACAATTTCTGTTTGGAGTAATAAAAATATGTCGTTACTTCCAAATTTTCGTTATAATCTCATTTCCCCATAACAATCAACATCCACCTCCTTGTCTAGTCCTTGGACACGTATCCGGCGATCTTGTTAGCAACACACCGTCTTAGTGTATTTTCGTCGCGGGAAGGGGAGTTTGGGGGTCTGAAAAAATATAGCGAATAGCGTTTCGATGCTTTCAGGTTATATATATATATTCTTATAAAAAGTTTCGGCGATCACAATTAAGAGTTTTCACATTTCAAAAAAATCGCGCGTCAATATCTCGTGTAACTCGTTGTGGAGAATGATACGGCTGTAGTCTTGATTCTCGGGGTATATCACCATCCTGTACAGCATGTACCGCACACCCCCTAGCGCGACGGGTTGCATGCCTGTACTCAGCCGCATTTGATGGGCCCACTCCCGTCTCGTTCCATTGTCCAGTGTAGACCACTCCGGCGGTGCATACATCCCGAAACACACAGGTATGTACACCGGTGCGGACAATACGCCTCGCTCGTCCACCTCGTTGATTTTGATGGGGAAAACCAAACCCGCCATTGTTTGGTGATGTATGAGCTTTAAGACATGTAGCGAGATGCACACAGGTTCTCTTGCTGTCACGGATCTGTAAGGTGCTGCGGCTGGTGTTGCGTGGTGGGTCACTTCGATATACCGCTGAATTTCTCTCCTGATGTGGTTTTCCAGATACGGATTGCACTGCAGCGCGATTCGGTAATAGCCAAACGTTATGACTCTTTTGGTTAGCGTTTTTACCGTTCGCACACAACAACAGCAAATTCGGAGATGAGTTTTGAAATTCGCGATTGCGGTTTTACTCGTACGGATGGTGAGAAGACCTCACAAGCTGAGCTCGAAAAATGTTCTGACGATCTAAATAAAACAAGGCTCCAGCAGATGCAAAATTTAAACCCTCCGAAAAACACAGTGAAAACAAACCAATCATTGAGTTTTCTGAAAACGCATATTTAATCAACCAACCAACACAATACCCGTCGTTACAGAAGCCCTAAACACGTGGAAAACGCTTCGGTCTGCCACACCCACACTCATCGTCACTCGGTTAACGAACCACCCCTCCACCTGAAAATCATACCCCTCTCCGTCATCCAGCATCTTCACACCACGGTATGAATAATCTGCATATTATGAAGTCTGCTCACACCCCCACTAATTTACCGAAACCCATCCTCCAACACAACCCAACGGTCCGTCGGTATGGTAGTAACCTCACATACCTACCCCTCCGCTACCCCCCACACCCCCGCACATACCGCCTCTACCCCCACCACCGATTCCCCAAAACTGCTCCCCCACCACCAATTCCCCATACGGCCCCACCGGGACGGTCTGGCGCGCCAGACATCACGTAGACACCTCCCCCACCATGACGTCATCAGGCGTCTCTCCATAAACCTCCTTTACTACTAGCGGCGAAATCTGCGGCGCTCGGCTCTATCGTGCATCCCATCGTCTCCAAAATTTTTAAAATTGGGTCGTAACCTTCATTGAAGGTGCACACAGCACACTGCGTAGCGATTTCTACTATCTGCTTGCCGCAGAATACGTGCTTTGGGGCTAGTTGCCACACACAGTGATTGAAGCTCTCGTTATTGTTTTGAGTGTTCGCGCCCGTACATCGTTCTAAGAGATCCTCCGTTGTTAGATCATCGTAAATCGGCTTTAAAACTTGTTGTACGTCTTCGTCGAGTGCTGGTGGATGGGTGTACTTTCTGGGTGTACTCTCCTGTGGCCTCGGCCTTGCGCCATTCACACCACGAATCTTCTCCCGGAGGGCAATACTCATGCTGAGGATTTTCATCAGTTGAGCTTTTGTGATGAAATGTAGCCCATATGGCTTTCCTCATATTTTCCACGGAATTGGAATTTCGACGAACTGCCAAGCCATAATATTCGGAGAGATTTGTCAATAATTTTAACGTCAATTGCGCTCTTTTCGGTTCAACAGCAGTTTTTTTTGTTTGATTTTTTTTAGTTTTCGGAGTACTCGAACGAGATCCTTTTTTTCGGTTCACTCTCCATTGCTTTGTCTTCGATTTGCTTTTTGGCCTTTTTTAGTTGAACTAACCTTTTTCTTGCTTCGTTTCCCCTTTTATATACTCGCTTTTTCACGTGCAAAACGCATTCCTTTTTTTTTACCGTCAAATCGTCACCGTACGGCTTGGCTTCTAATAACATCTTGAATTTTTTTGTATCGCCGTCTCCTATATAGAAACCGTATTTCGCGTTGTGCAATTCTTCTGATCTCTTGAATATTTCGATTATACGGTCGACTTCCATTTTTCCCGCGCTGCCTTCGTGATTGACGTTGCATTCGGATTCATGCGTCTCAAACCACGCCTCGTACTCGGGTGTTCCCTTTTGTCCTTTCCAGAATGCACAAGCCTTGCAGAAGCTTGATTTGACAGCAACATCCAAAACTTTGTTGGTATATTTTCCAATCACGGACACGATACCCATGCGCGACGTGAAACCGCGTTTCGACCACGATCCATCACCGGACACCGTCAGAATATCGCCCCGATTTTCTGCTTCCAAAGTTTTTTCCTTCTCTTCGGTACCTGCTTTTTTCACGACGGCCTCGTATATTGATTTCGCTGCAATCTGCAGGATTTTCACGATTCCATAATAGGTGTTATTATTGAAGTTTGCAGTTAAATCCATCAAGGCGATAAAATTTCTAATGCCATTTATGCCGATGCCGACCAATCGCATGACAAAGCAGAAACGACGATTGATTTCATAAGCATTTTTTATCAAAGGACAAGAATCTATCTCGGCCGGATCTGGACACGAACACTGAACACAAATTTTAAAGCCCAATCCGCGAATCGGTTTTTTAAAAAACTTCACGTCGCTATTACACTTTTTGCACTTCAACAGTTCCTGAAGAGCGCCGAAAACCAAAAAGAACTCCAAAATCACATAGCTAAACGTTTGATCGATTCAGACTTCAAACTCTGGACTCTTTTTCAAGATTTTTGCTGCCGAAGTGCTCGCAAACGTTAGATCCGTTTCGATATCGTGTCGATTTGTTCCCTTGAAACCCGCGGATCTTTTTCGTTCATTTCGCGGATGTCCGCTTCTCGAGCCTTTTCTATCCTGCCACGCACATTTCTCTTTCGTAGATCTATCCATTTTGAATGTCGAAACCGAACTGAAAGACGAACCGGACTCACGTTGGAAGGTACACGAGCAGGTAGGAACGAGACAATAGAAATAACGGTCGCACGGGCAGACGGCCGACGCGGCAGCTGTAGCGCTCCGTTGCCTTCTTCCAAGAAATGCTGTACAGTAACCGAAATAATCTGAATTTCGGCATGAAAATTTCAGGGAATATTCGGAAGAGTGTATACTATTCGATAAAGCAAAAAAAAAAATCGATTTTTTGAAAATTTCACACTGGAAAGCTCCCTTAAACGATTCGGAAGTGCTTGGGCCCTTGGGAACATAGAAATTCAGAAACGACCTTTTTAAGGACCACCTAGTGGTCAATGAGCTCTGTACGATTTTTTCTCGCTGAGTTATCGACGTTCAAAGCAACAAAAAAGTTTCTAATTTGTTAACTGATTACTCGGTAACTAATGTTCGTATAGTAAACAAAAAGAAGGTTTCGGAAGCTTTGTAGTATTCTCTACAAGATCCATTTGTCGTTTATTAATCAAATGTTTTTAATGCCAGGGAATGCATTTTAAAAAATATGAAAAATGGCATATTTACGAATATTTTCTGAACTTGCGATTACGTTGCCATTATTGAATTTACTAAGGATATTTGCGATTTTTTCATAACCTCAAAGTATTCCAACTCAAGCCTCAAAAGTTCAAACCACAGCGATTTTGGTTTCATTGTGTTCCAAATGATTGCAAGTGTCACTTTAGCTACAAATCAATTAAGGGATATTTTTTCGCCTTTTATTCTTCTATGGAGGATAAAAAATTATGTTCGGCAATAATCCAAATTTTGGCCAATCCAAATGTAAGGATTTTCGATGCAAGAAAAAGGAAATGAAGAAAATAATTTTTTTTTCATGATTTATAAACGACAAAAGGATCTTGTAGCGAATACTTCAAAGTTTCCGAAACCTTCCTTTTGTTTTCTGTACGACCATTAGTTGTCGAATAATCGATTAACAAAGTCAAAAGTGTCTTTTTTGCTTTGAACGTCGATAACTCAACGAGAAAAATCGTACAGAGCTCGTTAAACACTCAAATTAAAAGAGAAAATTCCATCTAGGCAACCGTGTCAATGAAATCATTGTTTTTTTAGAATTCGTTTGAGTCTGTGCATTTTGGAAAATTAAGCAAAAATGTTGAAATTTGTTGGTCTTCGATTTTTTAATTATCACTCAAAATCAGACAGTCGTAAAAATATTTGAGCTCAAGATGTCAAAACTAGAAACTTGCAGCTTCAATATCCTTTTTTTCTTATTTTGCTCTTCAACAATTTTTCGCAGAGTGACAACTCTTTGTAAATGATCCCAAAATTGGCAGACTTTTTCATTATCCTTTAATTTTCGCACCTACTGTGGCTTCATAATAATAAAGCTTCAGTCACAAGTATTATCGATTCATCGTTCAATTCCTCAAAAGTCTTCGAATTCGTTGGTTTGGTAGTGATTAGTTTGTGGGTTCTGACAAATCTAACAAGGGAGAGTTCATATGACAAATAAATCTCACATGGTTCAACTTGACCCCAACGATCGTCAGTAGTTGGTAAACACTTTCGAGGCGAGGCCTCGATTGAAATGTTGCGTCAATGAAGAGTCTCTTCACCTCGCCCATTTCTCCGCGGATGAAATTCGTGTTGTACAGCATGACGTGCTTCGAGCCATTGCTGTCGGTTAGGAGAATTACTGAAAATCGACCGGATTCGTACTCCAAATTTCTGGCGTGCTCTGGATTTCTCAAATGCTGCACGAATTCGTCGATGGTGCGCGGACACGGGGGATAATTCTTCTTTCGACACGCCTTCATAAAAGTACGGAGGTCTTGGTAAGAAGTTTTGTCCGCAGCATCCGGGTGACTATACAGGAAGACAATTTAAAACCGTATTTGTATCTTATTGGTTCTTTATTCGAATCTTCTTTATTTATTGGATGTTGCTACGGGCTTATTATTTTGTATAAACCGGTCGGCCTGCAATTTGTGAAATCTTCATGTTCTTGTAGATTTCATATCTTCGATCAAATTTCTTTCATAATCTGCCACCATGCTCAGCTTATGTTCATTCGTTGGCAAAAGTGAAAAATTGGCACTCGTCAACTCGTATATTCGGTCAATTGGCGACTACATTGTACATCTAAACGGGCCAGTAAAATGAATACAGCATTAAATTGAAACACTTACACAGCAGCTAAGGAATCATAAAGATGCTTTAGACTGTACCAGTGGCGAGACAGCGCTTCCGCTAAAGCCTGCTTAAATCTCGCGATAGGCTCTGCGCTTTCATCCCGCATACAAAACTGGGAATGGGGATGGAGATCGACTATCGCGTCATCGACTATTTTTGCTGTACCGTGACAAACCGTTTGGTTTTTACAACGAAGGAACTGCAATATTAAATGAAATATTATTATTTATAATGTACATGTGTTGTATAATGTACGGATAGATATAGCTGTTATCATTATCATGCTGTGCCCTTCCGAGATGTACTACATGTACCAAAAAAATTTCAGAAAATTTGTTGATCCCTTAATTTTTTGCACTGGTGTATATTCGGAAAATGTCTATGTGACTTGAACGAATTTTTCAAATGTGATCTCCATAGTGCCGCATTGTTCATACAGAACTTGAAAAATATGTTCTCTTCGCAGTACTATTGATAAAGGATGAATAAAAATATACTGTGCCCGCTAGAAATTTCCTTGAATTTTGTCTTTGCCTACATGTATGTACGTCACCTTGCAGCAGAGAATACGAAAAAATTATCAGGGCGCGCCGCTTTTGCAATTGCAGGAATTATTTAAATCTGATCTCCGCAGTGCTGCAGGAAAATTCTTTTGCAAGTTCTGTATGAACAATGCAGCACAGTGGAGATCATTTTAATTCTCGAATTAAAATTTGAGGGAATTAAAATTATCTACAAAAATTGATTGTCCCAAATTTTTATTTGCGAAGTAAAATCTTGTACATAATTTTAATTGACCCAAATTATGTGGTCGTTTGGAATTCAATAAATTCTGAATTCTTAAATATCATTTACTTTTATATGATAAATAATATTGTTTTAACTTACGTGGTCCTCTTGTCACGAGATCTTCCACTTTTTTGGTATACTCGCCCGTCTTTGATTTTTTCCGTTTGAGGGATGCGCCCCTGCGGTCTGCGTGCACCAGGCATTTTCAAATATTCACAATGAAACACAGCAGAACACACTCGCGGCAAAATGATAAAATGGAAATTTCACGACACACGACACACGTACAATTAACAACGCGGTCCCGACGTGCAATACCGGTATGTGATTAAATCCACGAACAACGGCAATCAAAAATTCGAACCGAAACCCAAAGGAAATATGTACAGTAATAATAACTTAATAATAATGGAAACCAAATAAAACTAACACTGGAAGTTATGAATAATAATAAAATTGATAGCTAATTAATATAAATTAATGATAAAAACAATGAAAAATAAAAGAACTATAATAAATGACAAAAAGCGAAGAAATAAGATAAAAAAGCGAAGAAATAAGATAAAAAAGCGAATAATCAAAAGCACGTAATCGAACCAAACTCGTCAAAACCGTTTTCACTCGACAGGTTCTGAATCAGTTCTTTTGTTTCAATCGGTCAAGATTTGTTCGAGTTATGAGTCCGGCCGACTTAATATGTAGTTTCGAGAAAAACGCTGTACAGCCGCCATTTTGGTTTATGTTTGAAAAAAATAGTGTAGACAGTTTATGATATGTACAATAAAGGACCTTTTTCAGAATTTAGATTTGTTCTAGTGTCCCGCTAAAAAAAATCCCAAAATATACTTTTTTTCCCCGGCTACAGTGGCCTTGCCCCTTAAAAATGGCATTTCCTATATTTCCTCCGAAATTGTAAATGGAAATTGGTGTTGTATAACGAATTTAGAGATTCGGGAATGATCATGTAGGTCTATTTCGCCTCGCCTGCCAACATATTGGGATGCTTTTTTATCGGATGAGATCCAGCTTCCTCCCGTAATAATGAATTTTGTATCGAGAACTTCTGAAGAAGCTGTTTCGATAAGCTGTCTATAAGTTGATAGAGAGAACAAGTTTTTTACGTATATCTGAAACTCCTAAGACACGGATGAAACACGATGTATAAAAAAAATGTAAATACGTTCCATTTTTGGTTTTGTAATGATCAAAAAAATTCTCGATTTTGGAATGATAATGATTGAAGGCTTATGCTCGATACATTTTTGATTAGTTATCAGTCTAATCCGGACTGGGAGAAATGTTTTAAAAGAGTGTGTTTATATCATATGTTCATAAATAATTTGTTTATATCTAAAATAATTGTTCTGAAGACTCAATATGAACATGTTGTCGAACGTTATGGCGAACGCAAGCAACGACAGAGAAAATGCTTGCTCTCACTCGCACTTATTCACCACCGCAGTCACTTACGTGGGAACACCAAAGGACGTCACTGCAAGTGAGAGAAGAGCCATCGATATCTTTGTCTCACTCATAGTATATACATAAGCTCATATATTTATATCTCACTCGAGCAAACTGAGCACGAAAGAACAATCGTTGTGGTGGACGCTAGGAGCGAGAGAGAAGATGCTAGCTCTCACTCACACAGATGGAGCACCTGAAATAGGTAAAAAATAAATTTGAAAATATAAACATTTCAAAAGAAACGTGGTGGTCCAGTGGAGAAGGTACCCTATAAGAAACGGGGCGCTCCGGGTTTGCGTCCGGCATTCTGCTTTTTTTTTTTGTCGTCAGAACTGCACGCGCTTATAATGAATTATTTGAATTATTTATTACTATTTGATGCATTTATTTATGTTTTCTCCTTCCGAAATCGTCGTCCACGATCTCTCCTCTAGGCCAGGCAAAAAAGAAGCCATTCAATTTGTTGAAAATTTCAGAACCTGAGTTTTTGAGTGTGTGTACCTTTTCTGGCTACCTTTTTCCTTACTCGATTCCATTTGAAACTTGAAATTTTTTTTTAAAAGTAACAAAAATATTTTATAAGAATAAATATTACTTTTTAGAAAATGTATACAAAAACTTTTTTTTAAAACATGAATTTTGTATTTAATTGTCCTTGGAGAAACTAGTCGACATTTGTAGAAGAACATGGCGGTAGATGGATTCGTTTAGAAGATATTCGAAATGCTGTATGAGTGCGAGTATCATTGTGTGTTACAATAATTTGGCCTACGAAACTTCTGTCATTTTTAATATACTTAAATTTTTGCGTCTAGTCTAAATCAACAACGGAAATAGGTTCAGAATTCAGAATATCACTTACCTTATAAGACCTCAACAGATTCACTTTTCAATATCTTTTTGAACTGACAACACTTGAACACCGTTTGTAGTTTCATTTTAATCAATCGTCGATGTCGAGATCTATATGAGCCATACCACCAAATATTGCACGTAAATCCGGCCTCGAAAAATTAAACATTTTATTTGTTTGATCTTTCGACAAGTTATGCACAAAATAAAAGGTTCGTCGAGTAAAAAAGGCCTTGTCAATCAATGAATACTTTTTATAACTAATGAAATATTTTTAGCAGGAGATTTTTCAATCGGATTTAACTTGTTTAGAAATGCTTAAGGTAGACCTAGCGCGGTCGTCGGAAACAAAAATATCACGATCCACATGCAGTAGAGCATATACATAAATCTATCGTTCCGTCATAAAACTTTTCCTTCTTCCTGTACTCTACAGTGTGAGAAATGCCATACCAAGCTAGTGACACGACTATAGATTTCTGTGGATGAACGATCGTGGCAACACTGCAACGAGCTGTCGCGGAGCTGACAGAAAAATCTGAGCATCAAGGTGCGGCCTCGTGCAGTCGCTCGTCGCTTATTTACAGCGACAAAGCTGCTCATGTGATATGTAGCGACAAATAAGCTACTTTTTTGAGTCGCGGGAAATTCAAAATAGGGTCACGTGACCAGATTTATCGCTGCAAACGAGCATCGAGCGACTGCATGAGGCCGCACCTTGACGGAAAATTTTCGTGATGCTCAGTGATTGAAAAAGAACACTCAAGAAGCACGCTATGCGATGGTAGACGTATCGTTTAAAAAAAATGATTGCCTTTTAAAAAATTATATTTCATATTGGTTATGTTATCTTTATTAACAAATAGAAGTGTTGGTTAATTGATAACTAATTCAAAACTTTGTTCCATTAAAATTTACTTCCAAACAAACTTTGTGTTGTAGTATTATTTTAAATATGCCGTGCAAACTTACGTCCTCGGATTCGTGGAACGATGTGGTGTTGCCATATCTCTTCTTATTGTAGAGGACAAATATTTTTTACGCGAAATTATTCTATCTTTACTGAACGTTTTTAGCAAAACCGAATAGTAAAGGCCGTTCAAACTTTTTTCACTCTTTCATTAACTCGTTTGCTATGTAAAAATAATTTTTCGTCTAAATTCATAAACACAATAGAATGGTACGACGAATTATGTGACCTGGCTTCCGGTCAATGCAGACCATGCAGTGTTAAAATTTGCAATTTTAAAGCCCGTCATCTCTCAATCCAAATCGTCGACCGTTCAGAAATGTCACTAAACATGCATAATGATATGAACAATGTCTGGTTAAAATTTGAACAAAATCTATAGAAATCAAGAGCGCGCTCGCTCTACCTTAAGGATGTATGCAGGAGACTTTTCAGATGAAAATTTTATTAGATCAAAATGATTGTACTTCGCGATTTACTAAAAATGGGAAAAGATTCAGCAACAATTGGCATGCTGTGAACAACAGTAATCAACATTTATATCACTCAAAAGTTATTAACAAATTGTTTCAACAATTATTTATTTAACAACATAACGGTGATCCGTTGTTTTTCTTATATGAATTGAATGTGTTCATTTTTTTGAACGCGTATTAGTTATTTCAAAATTTTTCTACGATTTTGAAATTCCCTTTTTCAAATCTTTAGAATGGCCGGATTTATGCATTTTTCAGCCTAGTCTCTTCGAAACTTTGAAAAACTAATGGTAAACCTGTCCGCAAAAACATATGCAAAATTTACATTTTTTAGTTTGTATTTCATAATAATTTTTTCGAAATATTTCAAAAGCGCAGGTGTTTCTATTTTTTTTCTTGAAAATTATTCCTCGAGTCTGTAGTTTTCGCGAAAAAAATTTGTCAAGTTTCAGTAAAAAGAAGTTGCTTCTGGCGGCCATGTTGGTCTACTGGAAATTGTTTGCATGAAACTAACCTCATATATTTTTAGTTCAAATATCAAGATCACGATTTTCATCGGTTTTAGGCATTTAAAAGAATCAAAAGAGCACGAAATATCTTTTAATACAAAAATATGTCATCGAAAAATGACCTTTGTTTGCGTATTTTCGATTTTCTTATGGTTTAATTTTTTCTGGTACAGTTTTAACCATCACCATTCGAGAGAGCACACTCAAAAACATAGGAAACAGCGGTTTTCGATTTTTTTCTCATCGAATTCATCACACGGCGACAATTCAAACTTAGAAGTCGAAATTGCGTCATCTGAGCGTTAATGGGTGCAATTTTTGTTTGATCATCGATAACTCATCGAGAAAAATATCGCACAGAGCTTTAATTAGAGGGAAAGAAACCAGTTAGTCAATCTTTGTAAAGAAATCATTTTTAAAAAATGACAAGTCCGTACGCACTGTGAAAGATAAGCAAAAATGTTGAAAATTTTTTTGACTGATTTTTTAATGGCCACTCAAAATTGGTTAATGAGAAAAATGTTTGAGCTCAAGATCCCAAAACTACAAACTTGCAGCTTCGATTTTTTTTTCATTGCTGTACGTCCATTTTTCACCAAGTTACAGCTATTTTAAAATGACCCTATAATTGACGGACTCTTTCAATATCCGCAAATTTTTGTGCGTAGTATATTTTGTAAAATATTTAAGGGAAAAGAAAAAAGATCTATTTATGTATGTTACATTGTACAAAAAAACATGATCCACACCTTGCACACATTCGGTAATTATGAGTCATATTCTATACATTTTTGCTAAATTTTAAGTAAAAATTGGGCAGGTTGAAAGATTTTCCAGATTCGGGCATCTTCTAAGTCTATCTCGCCCGGCCTACGAGACGGACCTCGTCAAGCGCGCTCAGCTAGCGATCGCTAGCGCCATCTATCGGCTTCATCTAGTAACAATGTGGTTTCCGAAGCGTTCGCTATTTTCACCGTTCGACTTTCTTGCCTCTCGCTGCTTAGATTATTCGTTGAGCTCGCCCGTCGCTATATTAAATTCGAAATTGTGAACGCTCTTAGTATTCGCTAATCTTACTTCTGAAGACTCGACCAGAGTGTGTTCGATATTTGAGTTGATTCGAAATTTCAACCTTCGCAATTGTACGCACTGCAGTATTTTTCTCGATACAAATTTATTTCGAAATTTCCGTGTTTGTGATTTTTATTTTCGAGTTTTAAGATCTTCAAGTAAATGGCTCATCTTCATTCTAGCGTTCGTTAATTTTTCATTTCGATATTCTTGTCATTCGATCGATTCATGATTCAAAGTTTTCACCCCCACCCCCAAACCTTTTCTGCTTGATCTGGCGAAACATGCTCAAGTCGAACGTTTTCTTTCAATGTGTGAATACGTTCGGCGGAATTAGTAACTTCTATAGCGTTTACACGAGCTTTGGTGCGCTTGGCGCTCCTCCTTAGGCGAACAGGCCGTTTCCTTAAAAGGAATGCCCTGTAGCTGGTCAATCGTAAACGTGATCGGTTCTTCTGAGTCATTTAAAAATGGTACTCGGGCTTCGTAATCCTTGGCTTCGAAGATGCAAGGCACTATTGCTCCTGGATTGTTCTCGTCCGTGACGGCTGTTCCATTTTCAATATTCGTACGAACCGTAATGAAATAGATGGTTCGTGGTGGGATGGTGACAGAAACTTTCTCGAATTCAAATCGTTGATCGTCGAACATTCAATAATTTTCTCTTCCGATACCGATGTTTGTTTGGTACTTTTCCATGAATGGAATGCCGATTACCCCGCCCTCGTCTCAGGGGAAAACATTGGGAACAACGTGAAAGATGTGAGTCTTTCCTTGAAATTCTTGCCTAGCAGTAAATAACGACTCATGTTGTTCATTTGCCATGGAAAACGGTGTCTTAATGTTTCGGTTTATCTGCGACCCTTTTGCCAACATGCTGATTTTAATTAAATTTATTGCCGAACCGGTAGCGAGGAGAAAACTGCCTATTGTACTGGCAGTTCGTGTGTGAAGCTCGACCACTCATTTAGCGGATCCGATGGCATTGATTCGGGGGATATTTCTTGTGTCGTGATAATTTCTTTCTCCTCTGGTATGTGATTGACTGTTGTTTGCATTGGTCGATGATTGCGCGACTGTCCGTTTTGAAAAACCTGTTTTTGCGGTCCATTTCTGTTGGAGTTTTGTAGGTCGTAGGCCTTTTTACGACAATCACGCTCGGAGTGACCCATGTGACTGCAATATCGGCATACTAATGCAGAGAACGGTGCCAGCGCAGGAGTTTCGAAAGATTTATGATAGGGCGGTTTTCGGGCTTCTGAGCTACCTGTATTTTTTTCGGTAATGTTTAGGTTGCGTGTCATCATTTCCCTAGTATAATCATATGCCTCTGCGGCTTGCGCTCGAGCTATTGCCATTCGAATATTGTCTGGTTTTTGAGCCCGTACTTCAGCCGATATTTTCTTTTTTAATCCCAACAGGTATTGGTCAAGCCCTTGTTGGCGTTCGTACTCCACAATGAATCGTCTTTGTGTTTCATCTGGAGTTGAATTGGCTAACACGGAGAGAAGTTGATTCTGTACCTCTAGAAATCTGTTTAAAAATTTCGAAACACTTTCATTTTTCTGTTGGAACATTCGTGATCTCTTGTCTCCCCAAACGCTAACTGGTTACAAATTTCCAAAAACGATCCGTAAACATTCGTAAAGTTGTTCGTACGTATTTGTTTCATATTCTTGAATTTCTCTTGCCGCGTCTCCGATTATCTTTTTCGTGATTATTAATCGGCGGAGATAATCTGATCGACTCACTTGTGGTCTAACATCTTCAATCGACGTAATAAAGGTTTCTACGCCCAAGGATTTGCCATCGAATTCACGGATTAGTTCTAGAGCTTCTTTTGGTGTTAGCTCTTCAACAGAGTCTTCCGGTAATGCGTGCGTCATATGCGAAGCGTCATCTTCTATTCCGCTTTGCGAGTCAGAGTCTTTTATTCGACCGAACGCTGTTTCGATAGCCGCGTTCACGTTAGACAGTGACATTTCGGTTTGATCCACTGAGTCAGTTTCGGAATCGGTGTTTATAATTTGTGGCTCGCGGTAACGAGTAAATGAATCTTTACTCACCGATTTCTTTTGTGGATCCAGTTCCAAACGTTTGTCCCTCGTAAACTCGGAGTGTCGTCGATCGGTCCTATGTTCCCAGCGTTGATAGTCAGCACACCACACACTTAGTACCAATTGTGATGTCGCGGATGGACAATTTTGCGATTTTTATGAGGAAAGGAGTGACTGACTCGCTCCAGAACTCGATTGTAGGACGGAACAACTCTGTGAACACAGATTTGAGCTACTCGAGACACGTTTATTCAAATAACTGATAGACAGAGATTCGGTGTCGTACAGAATTTGGAGGCTTACTGACTAACTTAGCCTAGAACGGAGACAACTTATGGGACTGGACCGTGGGAAATTGAAAATAGTGGGAAGATGGGCCTACGTGACGCTTGAGGCGTTCTTCGGGGTTTTTCCAAAGCGATAGGGCTAGAAGATGGATTTCTGAGAATTCAGAAAACCAGTAATTGACTATTTCGTTCGGGACCGCGGTTGGGCGGAAGCAATAAATTTGGTGAAGGGCCGATGATACTACGAATGCAGCTGCATCGGGCGATGGTAGTGAAAAAGGTACGCGGGAGGAATGTCAGGACCCTTCTAATATTTGTGTAAGAGTTTTCGTCGGAATGTCGGTGAAGGAGGCGGATGTAATAAAATTGGAAGACGGTGTTGGACTGTGGGAAAGGAAAAAAGGAAACATTCTCAGCCTATATTACAATATATATATATACACACACATTGATTTTCATTACATTATTAAGTACCATGCTCTTATATTGTTATCCTACGCAAAACTTCGTCACAAACTTTTGGATATCATTTCGAATACCGGTATAGGCTAAGTGATTGGTTTGAAAAAGCATATCTTGTAACAAATATGTATGAGAATTCGATGCTGGATCCTTTGACGTTATACGCAGCCGAATATTGCTGGTGTTAAATTGTTTTAATATAATTATATTTTTATTGATAGTTGCAACAAGATCAATTTAAAAAAAGCTACTGTGGCACAAACCACGAATTTTTGAATAATAGATTTTATTATTGTACGTATTGCATAATTTGTTCGCGAATTTAGAGTCATGCGCATCGCAAACATTGGATTTTTATATAATTGACCGGTATAATATTTTATGTTTTTGTAAAATAAAACGGCGATGACTCCTCTTTTTCGAGGATTGCTCATTTATTGAAGATAATTTATAATTAGGCTATCCTTTGATCCGCTACCCGACTTGGTTCGTAAATTAGTATGAATCGAAAAAATACCTAAGAGAGCGGCTGTGATATACTAAACGCGATACACTCAATTATTCATTTCTACTCATAAGATGTATGCTATAGTTTAGATGTTTTGTACAAAAAGTGTTACAAGTTATATCCACATAAAGATCTGAATAAATAATGTCATTGCTCTTTAGACATTTCCAGCAACAAAAAAATCCTCTTCCAGAAGCTCATCCTTTGTTTGTTTTTTAATTTCCGTCCTCTTTTATAAAGCGATTCGCTGATCAAAACATCCAGCTAGCGAGACTGGAAAAAAATCGACTCTACATTTATGGTCGTAACGACCAGCAGCGAGATTCTGTAACTCGTTATACTGTCGTGATGCGCTCATAGCGACTGTTTTCGGTACGAGGAATAACGAGAGGTCGCTGTAACGACAAACGCGATTCCGTACACCAAGAATAACACACGATCTTTTATTATAAAAGCGAGCTGCGAGAATGCCTCGTCTCGAGTTTTTTTGACTTTCTGCCAAAGTACGAAGAATCTCGTTCCTCTCTTTGTCGTTGTCCGCAATTTTTTGCGTAGTTTTAGCAAACATCTGAAAAAATAACAATTGTCAATTTTGATTGAAGTGATAAATTTGTTAGAAAAAGAATTTTTATTTGCACAATAAGCATATCAAAGATTTGTACTATTTACCTCCATGCACGAAATTTGTCGTTCAGCTAGGTCCACAAAATCTTCCCGCGCATCTTGCAACTGTGTGCCCAACCTATTGGGTCCTTGAAAATATAAAAAAAATTGTACGCATGTTTTTGTACCTTGTAGCAATTGAATGAAGGACTATTATCATACTCACGATACTTTATGGCGTTTGTGGTTCTTCCCGGACGACTTGAGCTCTTTTGGCAACTCGAATGTTGGTTAGATGTTGACGGTGCACATAGTTTTTGCGGACTCGACGATTGACGCGGTTCGAAGAGTGCAGCTCCTTCAGCGTCTGTTGCTGTTAATGCCCTTTTTGCTTTTTCACTGATTTGTCTGTTATCAAAGACAATTCAGTTTCGTCGGTCCCTTACATTAGTTCGGCCAGCACGTCATAATCTAAAATGAAACGGTATATACTTTGTTCTGACGGCAAAGTAACTTCAGTTTTGAAAGCTGAAAACTAGTAGAAAGTATAACTATTATAATGACTGCTGTCGCTGATGTCACTGATGCTCCGCACTGTCAAGGGATTAGCACCAATCTCCAATATACCTCCGTCCTTATCTGCGAGTAGCTCAATGGCATTAGGCTGAAATAATTAAAGCGAAACATATATTAGTTTGTCAACTTTATGGTTGAAATATCCACAAACTTTGAAGCTAAGAAATAAATAATCGTTTGAAATAAAGTAAAAATGTTGACATAGTATTTCTACTACACAACTCAACTTATTACATAGGATTTTTCAATTATTTACGCCAAGAAATGGTAATACATCTGTATTCAAAGACGAATTATTACCTGTTCTTCTGGGAATGCATCCGGACTCTCAACTCCGTTTACATAATCGTGACCCATTAAACCCAAAATTTTTTGGTCCCGGTCTGTTAGTTTTGGTGGAGGACCTGTCACGTTGCCTGTTGCAGCTTGATTCGTGCGTATCTTTGCCACTTTTTGAGACACTAGTGTTTTGTTGTCTCGCCACGTCTATAAACATATTTTAGATGTATATTGTTTGGAGCTACGGAAACATCTTGATGTGAAATATTGAAATATCCCTTCCATGTATCAACTATTTTTCAATGAGAACATAACGCTATTGACTTACGGATTTCCATGACTTCACGTCTTTTATTCTTCCATCGGTCCACATCTTATTTAATTCGTCCGCCAACTTCTCCCATGAAGCGGACAAACCAGATTTGCCGTGCAATGTTAGAATTTTCCCTGTAGCCACATGAGAATTCTGGACAAAGTAATCAAAGATAAAATCGATTTGCAATGCGATTGCCTTTGCTTGTCTTTTCCTCGCGCCTACTGCCATACACGTTTTGTTCCTAAAAGAAAATTCGAACCACGTTTAATGAATTTCATGTACTTAAGCAAATATATACAATCTACGAGTTTACGGCCGGTTGTTCCATCTTCAGGAAAATTCTACCTGTAGGTTGTAGCATCGGATAACAGACTTTTAACTATGGGATAAAAACAAATAAAATTCACCGGGAGGTAGAAAAACCGGTCCTAAATACGCATGTATAACCTATAATTTCACCTGTCATATTGTAATATACGTATTGTTAAATATTTTCGTTACAAACGTATTTACTTACTGCGATTGCGAATCCATTGTCGAACGAAATAAATTCTTTACTTTTCACTGTCGAAAAATCACGCCGAAGTATATGCAATAAAGGCACCATGGAGACTAGAGACCATGAAAGGCACAAAGAAACACGATTTGTAAACAATGCTTCCCATTCGACGATTACTAGTTATTTATGAGAAGTTACTAAAATGCCGGTGGTTCTCAACATCAACCATCGATATATTTTGCTATTTCACGTAGTAAACGTCACTTCCGTATAGGCTTGAAACATACCGACTGGCGTTAAATAACGACGTTTCGTTATCGCATTCTGTAACGTCGAAACAACGCTATTTGGAGTTACGGAATCAGACAGTCGTTATCCGTTTGTCGTTACACACGGTAGACGTCGCTATCGTTACCATAACGTTCCGATTCGTTATAGACATAACGAGTTACAGAATCCCGCTACAGGGCATGGAATTGGGGGAAAAAATCGACTCTACATTTCGTGTCGTAACGACCAGGGCACGGAGCTAGGAAAAAAATGTCGACTAGATTTCTGGTCGTAACGACCAGGGCACGGAGCTGGGAAAAAAATTCGACTCTAGATTTGTGGTCGTAACGACCAGGGCGCGGAGCTGGGGAAAAAAATCGACTCTAGATTTCTGGTCGTCACGACCAGCGCACGGAGCTGGGAAAAAAATTCGACTCTAGATTTGTGGTCGTAACGACCAGGGCACGGAGTTGGGAAAAAAATCGACTCTAGATTTGTGGTCGTAACGACCAAGGCACGGAGGTGGGAAAGAAAATCGACTCATGATTTCGGGTCGTAACGGATGGGGTCCCAAAATATATTGCGACTGAAATATTTTAGTCGTAACGACCAAAATGCGGGCATAAAATGAGGCCCAGCTGTTGTAAATACGACCAGAAATAGTTGGTCGTTACTACCAGAAAATTGTTCCGTTGACCGAAAAAAATCGGTAGAAACGACTCCAAGTACGACCGAAAAATTCTGGTCGACAAATCCGCTAGGGGGAATCGCTGAATCCGGGCCAACTCGGTGCCCGTTCGGTGGGCACATTGTGGCTGGACCATCTGCCGCGACAACTTCAAATGACCATCTGCCGCGACAACTTCAAACTAGCATCGGCTGATGCCCTTGACAATGCTGCGATCGCACAGCTGGCAGACCGAGTTTGGGACATCACTTAAGCCGCCGACACTTGCATTATGGCTGTCAACGCACTGCTGCGAGACAACGGCCTCGACAAGGACGTGGTCGACCTAGCGACCAAAGTGGAACGGCGCCTTACAAATCAGACAAGAGCGCGCCCTCAAGGAAGTGCCAAATCGCGTGCCCGTTCGCGAACACGTTCCTCTCACAAAGCCGACGAGAACAATAATGCGTATTGTTTTTATCGTCGCAGGTTTGCGGAAAAAGCTAAGTAATGTGAGTCCCCCTGCGCCTTATCGAAAGCTCAGAGAAACTGACTGCGCCACTAGCACTGGCGGCGGTCGCTGGTGGTCCTACAGAATCTCGCCGACTTCTTGCGGGACAAAACTTCAGGCACACTCTTCCTGGTCGACACTGGAGCTTGTAAGAAGTGTATTTAAGTTTCGCGCGTCATCCCCTCCACGATGACCAAGACCTACCGAAAATTCGAGTACGTCTCGCTCCAATTTTCGGTAGCTAGACACTCTCACCGGGACCCGTCGCGGAGCAGTCGCCTTATTGATCCGCTCAATCGACGGTTGAGAGCTCGATCATCATGAATCATCTATAGTCTAAATACAATAATATCACATCTTCTACGAGTGCCGCGGCGTGACGACGCCTGAGCAGACATCCGAACGTGATAGGGAAAACTCGGAAGAACGCACGTTATACAAGATAAGTGTCCGAGAAATAACTATCGATGAGAAAAGCTCTGTTTGGTCGCGGGAGAAAATTCGTGTTGTAAATGTATACATCGTCTCGAAATCCGTCACATATATATATGTATATAATTCGCTCATGTTCTTTCCTTTTTTTTTTATATTTATTATGTGATGTCATAAATGATCCTGTATTAAACCTATAAAGGAAGAATGTAATAAAAAAAAATGTAAAGAAACATTACATTTGGCGCCCAACTCGTAGGCACGATATTCCACGTAGCCGTGATATTTCATATATAGATATATCTATTGCTATCTCATATGCCTGAAAGAAATTATACATGTCCATCACGCGTAACTCGATCGAGGCAACGATCCATGAGTGAGTCATCCGTGTCAGCACCTTTACCAAAACAAAGGAAACGAAAAGGATTATCTCCAAAGGTAATAAAAAAAAAGGAGAAATATTGAAACTCTTTCGCAAATCAACAGGAAAACTCACACAAATGAAATGGACGAAAGCATCGAGAGAGAAACAAATATCGAGGAAGAGTGGCAGCAATTGAGAGAGGAACGACAACGTTTAATCGAAGAACGATGTGAACTTGAGAGACTACGAGCCCTTCCTCGGCTCAACACTGAACCACCGCGACACGAAATAGAACATCACCTGCCAACCCAACCACAAAATATCAACAATCCAATGGAGGGTGAACTGGTAAATGGGCTCGTTACACATTTACAGAACTTGCAGATAAACATAAGTATGCCGAAATTTAATGAAAATAATAATCCTCTAGAATACCTTGAAGATCTAGATCGATACTTTAAAGTAAAAAACGTCCGCATTGATCAAAGGCTCGTAGTAATTGAAAATATCATAGAGGGTAGAGTTAGAACGTGGTATGAGGCAAAGAAAAACACGATTCCCACTTTCGAAGCGTTTTGACAGTCTTTCAAAGAAGAATTTTATTCGATTCCGAATAAAGTTCGATTTAAAAACCAATGGGCTCTTCGCAAATATAAAACTAGCGATGGTAACATGCATACCTACTTCTATGAACAAATGAAAGAAACACGATATTTCGAGCCTCCGTTGACTCCGTACGAAATAAATTTCACCATCATTCAACAATTTCCGCCTCGTGTTCGTGCGAGTCTAGCAACTATAAATTACGAAGATACGAATCTAGTCGCTCAAGCACTCGCACAATTAGATCTCGCACAAGAGGAATTTGTCCGACAGAAAGACACAAGAAATCATTACAAACCACAAAATAATTACGTCAATACCATACGATGCGGCCGAACAGAGTTATCCAAACAAGGCAATGCAAACATCTCGCAAAAACGTTCATATAGCTACAATGAAAGAAATTCACATCAATATAATGCTTGGCCAATTAATCGGGATTCACGGAATTACGGACCGTATCGAAGACCCTATAATCCCCAGTCAAATCGAAATTATTCCAACGATGTAAATAATATTAATACCGTATCTAACACCGTGAGATTACCTGATTTTCGGTTTCCACCACCAAACATCCGGCATATAGAATATGGAAACAATCGATCGGAACAATATAATTCACAACAACGTGACGGATCAGGAAATATAAGAAACCCTTTAAACTAGCTACTGACACGACGAGCTCGGGTCCAACGACGTGTCATAAATATTTCGATTTTATTGAGGACCTGAAAGAAGAAATTGAGGGAAAACATTTACAGTCGGTTCAAACAAGAGTATTAATACAGCCTTGTCCACATGTAACCATCCAGATGGGGGGTGAGGATGTTCGAGTGCTAATTGATACAGGAAGTCAGATCACCTGTATATCCGAAGAATTTTATATGAAATTAAGCCAAAGTTACATATTGAGCGAACTACCAGTGACAAATATATCAGTATCAACAGCTGTCGGAAAGAAATCCAGTACGGTAAAACGACAAATTTGGCTACATGCTAATATTGGCAGAAATCAATTCGAACATATAGTGTTAGTCATCCCCTATCTGACGTCGGAATGCATACTAGGCAGTGATTGGTTACACAAAAATAGGGGGATCATAAATTATGATGATAAAACAATCTCTATCCAAGGCCGCCCGCTTGATCCCGCTTTCGTGTCGTTTGACGGAGACTGCTCAGAGAAACTCGAGATTACTCGAACCCAAGGAAATACGCATATGGACATTATAAAATTGCAGCAGCAAAGTGCCTCTGGAAAGATACGTAATGTAGCACGGAGAAACTCTATTGACAGTAAACTTAATAATTGTCATGCTCGCGATCAGGATGTCGATGCACAAGCAAGTCGAAGCGAAAAATGTACAGATCCCGTTCGTGATACAAATTTTGGAAATAATGGGTCAAGCCCCGGAGAAATTAATCGGAATTTAGAAAACAAAAGTGATATTAGTCGCGATAAACAAAACGGAAGTGTGACAAAATCAACCCGAGCTATTGAACCTATGTATAGCGATGGTGATCAGGAAAGTGCTTTGACCATACAGAATCAATACAAGGATATTGTCGAACCTATAGGTAATGAATTGTTAGGCGTGGAAGAATGATTTGGAGTTGATAGTGCTACTAAAAGTAACGAACATTATGATTGTTTGTCCGCGAGTTCAGCGGTGAAGAAATTTACATTGTCTAGCGCAAGGATAAATGAAATAAAATGTAGCAATGTCGAACAAATAAAAGAGGTGAAAGAATGCGGTGATAGCGACGACGAAATAGGTTGCGAATATTTACATCGGGAAGAATTCCCCATAGGAACAGATGACATATTGCCAGAGGAAAGACATTATGAACAAATGTACAACGAGGACTTCCAATCATTCGCGCACAAGCTTGCGGCGTTGGATGGAGGGCGTGCGGAGGCTATATTGAGTTTGGTCTGGCGACATAAAGCGATATTTCCAGAAAAACCTGGTTTGACCTCGATCTATGAGCATGAAATAAAATTAACGGACAAGAAGCCGATCTCTTATCATTCATATCCGGTGCCCATTCATATGCGTGAATCCGTCAGGAAGGAGATAAAAAATATGTTGGAATTAGGAATTATCGAACGGGGTGGTAGTCCGTACTGCAATCCGCTTCGAATTGTAAAAAAGAGGGACGGTCGTGTCCGGGTGTGTCTCGATGCGCGATATCTTAATGCCATAATCGAAGGCGATAATGAATCTCCACCCATTATTAACGAAGTAATGCAAAAACACAATGGGAAAACTTGCCTCTCAACTTTCGATTTAACGCACGGATACTGGCAAATTCCTCTTGCAAAGGAATCTCGTAAATATACCTCATTCTTATTTGATGGAAATATGTATCAATTCAAGGTCGTCCCTTTCGGATTAAAAACATCTGGGAGTGGCTTTATACGAGCCCTAAGTCTCGCCTTTGGTGATGATTTTTCGGATTTTTTAACATACTATGTCGACGACTTATTAATTGCTTCACAAGATTTCGGGCAACACTTGGTCCATTTGGAAAGGTTATTCAACCGGTTAGCCCAACATAACTTCACGTTGCGGTTAAGCAAGGCAAAATTTTGTCAAAACGCGGTTCTTTTTTTGGGATTCGTTCTTTCATCCAGTGGGATAATCCCTGATCCGCAGAAGATCGATATTATAGTCAATTTTGAAGAACCAAAAAATAAACTACAACTGCAAAAATTTTTAGGGATATGCAACTACTATCGACAATTTAATTGGAAACATGCGGAATATGTTGATCCTCTAAGAGAGTTGTTAAAAAAGGATTCTCGTTGGGTCTGGGAAGATAGGCATTCGAGGGCGTATCAAGACCTAAAGCATAATTTCAAACACACCGTCGAACTTGCACATTATCGAATGGACAAAACATTTTATTTGCAAACGGATGCGTCGGATAAGGGTATTAGCGGTATTCTGTTTCAAATGGATGAGAATGACAACCACAGAATTATATCTTTGGTTAGTAGGGGACTTATGACGGCTGAAATAAAGTATACAACCACCGAAAAGGAGCTCCTCGCGATTGTATACTCTATGATCAAGTTTCGCATATATCTTCTCGGACATCCATTCGTGGTTGTCACCGATCATCAGGCGCTTACCTTTCTTAATAGAACACCTTTCCAAACGGCTAGAAATTGTAGGTGGATCTTATTGATTCAGGAGTACTCGTTTACGGTGAAATATTGTAAGGGTCGAGATAACATCGTCGCTGATTTCTTTAGTAGGAACCCGCGTGGAAGATTTGAAGTAGAGGATCCAACGAGGATGATCATATCAAACCTCATGCTAGCCGAAGTCGATGATTCGGATGACATAGTTAATGATGCTTTGATTATGGTTACCCAACTTGAATTAGATCCAGTTTTTAAAAAGGAATTAAGAAATTTAGGTAAAATGCAATGTGAAGATGAGCTGGTCATGGAATGTGTTCGCAGATTAAGGAGGGATCGCAACGATGATGTACAAAATTATAATGGAATATGGTTTTGTCGGGCATCGAAGTCTTTAGCTTGGTGTATACTCGTTCCTCTCAAATTGAGACATTTAGTGATCCGGGCAGAACACGATAGAATGGGGCATGTCGGAGTGTGCAAGACCGTGGCCCATTTGAAAAGATTCTTTTATTGGAGAGGAATGCAGAAAGACATCAAGCGATATGTCATTGGATGTGACCTATGCCAAAGAGTGAAACACCTACAGCGAACCATGGAGGGCGAATATTGTCCAGTAGAATCTGATCGACCAGGGGATCTAGTGACTGTTGATTTTTATGGGCCGTTGCCAAAATCGGTAGGAGGAGTTCAGTATATTTTTGTCGTCATGGATGCGTTTTCTAAATTGGTCAAGCTCTATGCCCTCAAGAGAGCGACCGCTCAAATAGTTACAAAGAAGATTTTAGAAGACTACTGCGAGAGGATTGGAAAGCCAAAGCGCATTCTGTCGGATAACGGATCTCAGTTTACAGCAAAAATTTGGAGAGATGAATTAGTTAAGAATAATATTAAAGTCGTATTTTCTTCCATACGTCATCCACAGTCAAATCCAACCGAACGGGTGATGCGAGAGCTGGGGAAACTGTTTCGTGTTTTTTGTTCAGACCAGCATACACGATGGGCTAAACATCTACCCCGAGTGGAAATTCTTCTGAATCATACCACGCATAGTAGTACAGGGTTCGTGCCAGCGGAGTTGCATTGGGGCTCGAAACCGGGGGATAAAATCATTGAGATGTTTAAATTCCCAGAATCTGTAGACCATTCGCATGAGTATAAAATTATGTTAGCCCAACAGAGGTTGTCGAAAAGCTTTGAGAATCGTAAGAAATGGCAACGAACGGTGTCGAAAGTTCAGTTGTCTATAGGGGATTTGGTATTGCTCAGGGTGCCACATATTTCCAATAATGAGGATCGTGTCACTGATAAATTCTTCCATCTGTTCGAGGGCCCCTTTAAAATAATTGCGGCGAGAGGGCTCAATGCGTTCGTTTTAGCCAATGTAAATGATGACAAAGTCAAAGGGACTTATAATCGAGCCAGTTTGAGAAGGTATAACGAGCCCATTAAGGAATGAAATCAGTTCCATTATGTATATATGTATATATGTATATGACGAAGCGATTAAGCGAATAGCGACATCGACCCTGATCCCCGAAGACCAATAACCAAATGATATTTATACAAACTGCAGGGATAGATAAATTTATCATAACCATGGATGTGCCTGGGATGCTTGTATAAAATAATTGTTAGGACGAGACCCTTCGAGGGGTGGAGTCGAATGAATGAATTGTAGTATGCAGTGTGAGTGGTAATTTTATAATCGGCCCTTTACACCGATATATATAAAATTAGGGGGATAATGTAAGAAGTGTATTTAAGTTTCGCGCGTCATCCCCTCCACGATGACCAAGACCTACCGAAAATTCGAGTACGTCTCGCTCCAATTTTCGGTAGCTAGACGCTCAATCGACGGTTGAGAGCTCGATCATCATGAATCATCTATAGTCTAAATACAATAATATCACATCTTCTACGAGTGCCGCGGCGTGACGACGCCTGAGCAGACATCCGAACGTGATAGGGAAAACTCGGAAGAACGCACGTTATTCAAGATAAGTGTCCGAGAAATAACTATCGATGAGAAAAGCTCTGTTTGGTCGCGGGAGAAAATTCGTGTTGTAAATGTATGCATCGTCTCGAAATCCGTCACATATATATATGTATATAATTCGCTCATGTTCTTTCCTTTTTTTTTTATATTTATTATGTGATGTCATAAATGATCCTGTATTAAACCTATAAAGGAAGAATGTAATAAAAAAAAATGTAAAGAAACATTACAAGCTGACGTTTTTGTGGTTCCACCCACCAGGCTCGACCGAAAACATAAGACTGACTTCAAGCTATACGCTGCAAACAAGACGGTCATCGATACTTTTAGTTCGAAAGCTCTCACGCTCGACTTGGGTTTCCGTCGCGCCACGCAATGGATTTTTCAAGCGGTCGATATTCCGTGCGACATCATCGGTGCGCATTTTCTTCACGAATACGACCTCGTTCGGGACATCAGACGACTACGCCTAGTCGACCATCTAACTGGCATCAGTGTGCACGGCAAGCAGCAGTGCTCGCCGGAATCTCTACGGTCAACGTCGATGAACCGTACGCAGCTCTTCTACGGGAATTCCCCGAAATTCTCGATAACGGTCAGCGCAGTACGACAGCCAAGCATCATGTTGTCCATCACATCGAGACTACGGGTTCTCCTGTCTTCGCGCCTGCCCGTCGTCTTAAATTCGAACTAAGCAAAAGGGCAAAGGAGGAGTTCCAACTCATGGTCCGAAAAGGATACTGACATCCGTCCAAAAGCAGCTGGGCCAGTCCACTATACATGGTATAGTGGATAACATACATCGATTTGGTGCGCGCATATCATCAGATCATATCATCAGATTCTCGTCAGGCCCGCGGACGTGCCTAAAACAGCGGTCGTCACTCCATTCGGTTTCTTCGGATTTACGTCGATGTTGTTTGAACTGTGTAACGTCGCCCAAACGTTCCAAAAATTCATCGGCAAAGTTCTGGAGGGTCTCGGCTACGCATACGCATACCTTGCCGATCTGCTTATCGCCTCAACGGACGCCCGAGAACATCTAGAACATCTGGGAGCAGTATTTGTACGTCTCCAGGAATATGGGCTCACCATAAACGTTACCAAGTGCACGCTCGGCGCTCGATCCGTCGAATACTTTAGACATCTTGTCTCCGCCAATGGCTCACAGCCGCTACCCGACAAAATTGAAGCGATTTCGTCGTTCAAGCGGCCCGAGACAATCATAGAACTGAGGCAATTCTTAGGCGTGATCAATTTCTACAGACGACACATCAAGAACGCTGCCGAAACACAAACTTCACTCAACGCATTGCTGAAGGACTGCCGTAAAAAGGATCAACGGCCCGTGGAATGGACGGACTCTTACCGCCTTCGCCCAGTGTAGGCGCGATATTGCGAATTTCGCGTTCTTGGCGCATCCCGCACCGCACGCTGAGTTACGTCTAACTACAGACGCATCCGGAAAAGCTGTGGGAGCTGTGCTAGAGCAGCGTAACAACGACGTCTGGGAACCGTTGGGGTTTTTGCTCGAAAAAGCTCTCCCAGCCCGTAATGAACTACAGCACTTACCATCGCAAACTTACCGCGATTTATAGTGCCATTAAGTTTTTCAGACCATGGGTCGAGAGATACGACTTTACCATTCGCACAGACCACAAACCACTAGTCCACGCCTTCCAGCAACGTTCCGACAAGGCTTCTCCACGGCAACTACTATACGTCAACTGAATTTCATCAGTCAGTACTCCTCCAAAATCGTCTCCATAAAGGGCATCGACAACGTCGTCACTGACTCGTTCTCCAGGATCAAGGCAGCGAGGACATCTGAACCTCTCAGACTTGCCAGCGTCGTCGTCCTACCAGCGCTAGCGGAAGCACAAGCCCAGGACGAGGAACTGCAACAAATGCTCAAGGACAACCAGCCGTCGCTGAAGCTCCAGCGTATAACCTTCGGACCGCAGCGACAGGAAATCTTCTGCGACGTGTCGCAAAATGACAGCCATCCTTACGTACCGAAGCCCTTCCAGAGGTAAGGCGACCTATAAACTCATTTGCCAACGGTACGTCTGGCCGGCTATGAACAAGGAGATCATCTGGTTGGTGCGGATCTGCGTCCCATGCCAACGATCGAAAATCGGACGACATGTCCACGCTCAGCCGAGCACGTTCACCAAGCCCGATCAACGCTTCGACCATGTTCACGTCGACATCGTCGGACCGTTACCGGAATCGCAAGGCTACCGCTATTGTCGAACAATGGTCGATCGCTTTTTCAGATGGTCGGAAGCTATACCGATGCGAGCCAGGACCGCGAACACCGTGGCCAGGACTTTCTTCACCGAATGGGTTTCGAGGTACGGTTCCCCCAAAACAACCACCACCAACCAGGGAACGCAGTTCGAGTCCATTCTATTTATGGCGATGACACACTTGATTGGCGCCAATCGAACACGCACCACCGCTTTCCACCCCGCTTCCAATGGGTTACTAGAGAGGTGGCATCGCACTTTCAAAGCCGCCATTCGCTGCCGCCAAACGCCAGAGTGGACAACTATTCAACCGACCGTTCTTCTGGGCCTGCGTACCTGCTACAAAAAGGATCTCAAGGCATCCGTAGCGCAGTATATGTACAGTACGACAATGAGGCTCCCAGGCGAGTTCTTCACGCATGAAGACCCGCCATCAGATCCCAACGTTTTCCTCGAGGAATTCCGCATGCACATGCGAAACCTCAAACCAGTATCAGCGTCTCATCACAGCAAAACAAGAACGTTCTGCTTCAAAGAGCTGTACACATGCAGCCACGTTTTTGTGCGGCAAAACGTCTTCAAAAAGGGTCTGGATCAACCGTACTCGGGTCCGAACAAGGTTCTTAAGAGACTGGACGATAAGGTGTTGACCATCGACCTAAGTGGGCAAACAGTAAATGTTAACGTCGAGAGGCTCAAGCCCGCACATCTCGCAACAGTAGAGAAATTGGAAACGAAACCAGGAGTTCCCTCATCGCAGCCGATGAGGGAACTCAGACGATACAGCGTTACCGTGCTCACAGCAGCCAGACGATGCATCTTTGCCTAGGCCACTGCACACGTATAAGGGGCCAAAGGAGACAGTAACGATTGTCACGTGACCGAAAGTGACAATCGTCACACGACTGAACAGTACATTTTAAGTTAAGCGCACAAATCGCAACCTTATCTCTAACTCCTCTACTTAGGAGGGAGTGTTGTGGGGATCCGGCTTAATATTTCCTCTCGTTTCTGTCGCTCACATGCGAAAGTCACTAGTTTGTATTACCTAGCCTCAGGTTACGCGATCAAGTGACGGAAACTCAAGTTCGAAGAAAGACACGAACGCACGTCATCTCAACCCGCACCGCATCCGCGTATATAGCTCACATGGTATTACAACTTAATCGTTCATTAATAAATAAGTTTTTATCGGTTGTTACGAACAAATGTTCATGTGTGGAACCCCTTCAAATCCCTCACACTACTGGCAAACAGCATGAAAAGGACAGGGAGGCTAGAGCAGGAGGAGTGAGCTCAATAAACTTGGCCGGTGACTATGGAAATGTCGAATTCTCTTTCATGCCAATCGATTGTTAGTCCTTTTTTAGTGTTTGTTAGACGAAATCCAGCGTTTGTAAGACTTTATTTATTTAATAATACGAAAAACAAATTTCATGTCGAAGTTAGCCTGGGAAAATGGTCTGTTTATATCATAATACTCGATGATGATATCATGATACGATGATTACGATGAATTTTGTAATGATTTCAAACTTTCCTTCGTAACCAATCGATTGTTAGTCGTTTGTTAGTGATTGTCAGTCAATTTTTACCGTTTGTTAGACCTTAACTTTTATTTAATCGTTGAAAAACTTTTCATCGCTATAGCACGCTGCAAGCCACGTGAAGTTAGCTACATAGCCATAACTGCTGAGCACGGCTTTGCCCAAGGAGACTATAGGGAAAGAGCGTGGGGGTGACACTCCTCGAATATCGTGTCCCCCTTATTGACCCTCTCTACGAGGGGTGCTAGTAGTCGCCCGCGTTACCCCTACTCCGGCCGCGCAGCGTCTGCATTCGGCGCATACGCCGCGGTTTAGATTATTCATTATTAATACATTATAACTCCAGTGTACATTTTACAAGGGAAGGGATAGGATATTTATACATATAAAAGTATTATTGTATAATAAAAATATTTATTGAATGTAAACAAATCATTATTGAGTTTAAAATTAATCTTTCATTACGTCAAATAACACTTGGATAATTTTTTCTTATCCAGATTATATATCTTTTTGCTCAGCGTTGAGACGTGCAGAATATTGCTACATTCGCATCGTTACGTAACATTAAATTACGTGTACAAGAGTACTATCGGCGTGTTCCTTACACGGGATAGAGAGTTTTTCGTGCTGAGACACATCGTCCAATCTGGAATCGAAAACTCGTGCCGAATTGCGATGATCCACAAATCGCTCTTCCAAAAAAATTACACACCCGACGTGCAGCCACGAATGATGCACGCAGGCATTGTTAAATATGAAAATGAAAGTGATCGAAAAATATTTTATTTAATGACTTTTTTTTACACCAAATCGACTTGTGTTTACATAAAAGTGCAGAACACCTCCCGAAACTTCGACATTTTCCAGTAAAATTTCGAGATCGAGAAAACACTGAAAAAAAATTCAACAATAATTGAGGGGAGTTTTCAATGACAATTACTATGCTGCCCGAAAATCGTGGGACCAATCGCTTACGTAGAAATGATTTATATGTGACGACTAAATTTTCAACGAAGTAGTGTTCAAACCTAACAGATGGCGCCGCATGAAGTGTTTCGCATATACATCGGGAATTAATGTGTTAAGGGAGACTTTGTCCTTGGAGTGCCATATTTCAGGTGTTTACATTTCATTTTTTTTTTAAAGGAAACGAGTAAAGCTTCTTGAGTGCGGTTTTTTTCTTGCTTTTATTCATGATATACAGAACGTTAAAAATATTTTTTTTTTTGAAAAAAAAAACCAAAATGGCGGCCGTTGCAGCTCCGCGAAAACAGGTCCTCAAATCGCGGGAAGTAAATGGCTCACTCTTTGTTGATCTGAAACACAAATTCAAAGCATATTATCAATCTGTGACCCTTCGGTCATGGAATGACGGATGGGTTTTTCGTTTAGTACAATTTTCGGAAATGGCGGCGATTAAAAAAAAATCGAACTTCGCGTTTTTATCGCATAAAAAAATAAATAATAAATGCAAAAATGTATCTATCGAAAAAACGATCCGTCATTCCGTGAAGACATATTTTCTGAGTATGCTTTCCAAATTTCATGTCGATATGTTAATTACAGCGGTCAGCAGAATATCAGCCATTTTTAAAAACGTGTTTTCGAGAAAAACGCTTTTAAAGTTTTGTAATGTGTTTACACGAATGTGTTTATAATTACCGCTAATCGGCAACGCCTGGTCCATAGAGGCATCCCTCCTCTTCTTCTAGCTGCTCATGTTGAGCCACTAAAATCTCCCGCTGCTCAATCAAGGACAAAGTTTCCGTTAAGCACAATAAAATATGAGCCGCCAAAATATAAATTTTCAATTTCTTGTTTACCAATAAAGCGATATCTAGCGTCACATAAGGTCACTAATAAATTGAAACCATTTCGAATGCGTTTCTGAATATATCGCCGTTTGTTACGAAAAGTAGCACCTTTCGTAAGAAACGTCGATATATTCTTATCGATTCTGATAATATAAAAAAAACAGCAAACAGATTTAATCGAACACAAGTTGTAATACATTTTTATTAAAAAAATATAATTATCTTTTACAATTATAATTTAAAATTTTCTCTGTGAATGTATCTGAATGGAGTGTAATACGTTAAACGATTTTCGCCTTCGAATAATTGTTCAATTTGCTCAGAACAATAAATAAATTGGTCTTTCGAGATTTGGAACTCTTCCAGTCGTGCGGTTCCATCTACTCGCTGTACTGCATTAACGACTTCTTTCGTCGCATCTTGAATGATAATCCTCGTCAACAAGTTCCTTTAGTTTTTTTTAAGGTGTCGGTGATTTTGGTAAAAATTAATGATCTTGCTCCCACTTGGATGATTTGTCAGGAGACGATAGATTGGCTGTTGATACATGAAAAAAAAAATCAGTATATAAATTTATAAAACATGCTGTGCATATAATTAACTAGAATTAAATTTCTTACGTTATTTGTTATGCGAGGTTCGGTAAAGTAGCCTCGACCATCTTGTGAACATAATTATTTTAACAATACATTATTTTTGTATACATGCGAAATGTTATACGATTCCCGCACAATGAAAAACTTAATGACTTGCAAGAAAATAAAAATAATAAAAAAGGTAGAAGTTATATTTGAAACCTGAGACCTTATCGGACACATTTGTTTGTTTCTTTTCTCGTAACCAAACGTGATTAGTAATTATTGTCTCATCCTCTACCTATCTCTTACCACTGTACAAAAAGCTAAAAAATAACAACCCAAATGCATGATAAATTTGATCAATAGCATGAGATGTGAATTCATACACACAGAAAAATATTATTTACAAAATGATTCTAGCATGACGACTTGATGCAAGCTTAAAATGCATAGAAAAAAGGAAGCATCTTTTTGTATATGAAAATCTATTATTACGACTAATTACAGTAATTATTCTCGAGAATACTGTATCAAGAATGAAAACGACATATATTGGAAATTATGCAAGTTTATTTATGATTTTCAGCAAAGAAACACAAGATGCAAAAGTATAAAGAATTAATGAAAAAACAATGAAGCAAACAAGAACGAATCAAACCTCCATCGAGGGCCCTTGACTGTTCACTTTGCATTTTGAGGTTATAATTCCTTTTCCACAAACCATAAAAATACCATATATTTATGTCATTCGAATAGTGAAAATACAGAACATATAATACTTACAGTCTTTCCAATCTGTCTTCTGTTTAATTTCACCAATATTCACTATTAATAATCGAATAATATAAACATCCGCACCAAAGAAAAACTTTTGCCGGCAACGAAAAAATAGGTTAAACGCAGTTAGATGCGAATGGACGCTCGGACGACTCAGACTGTTTTCTGATAGGTGGAATAAACGATTGCGAGGAAAAACTTGTTACCAATCAGCATTTCGGATTTGTGTTGAGTAGCACAGTAAAATTGAGAGCACCTATCGCAATTGCCGCTGCTTACACCGTACATAAAAAATAAGTCATGTTATCACATTTTAATATATTTACGGACTAGAAATTGATAAGCCAAGGAAATTACAGTGCTGTACATCTCTTATTGCAAATAATTCTTCATAAATTATTTGGTTTGTTTTGCAATTTTTGATAGTGGTCTTTTAAAATTCTTCGAACATCGATTCGGTCCCGCGTTTATTGTGGAGTCACAGTAATTTTTGGTGGAAATTTTTCACACTGCAGCAGTTAATCCGGGCAGAGGAATACACCAGTATTATGGCCCCTGCACACTGCGCGCGATGCGCGACGAGCGATGAGCGATATCCATGGGAGCTTCACTCTCTCAGGGGCTTTCCGGAAGACCTGAGCTCCCATTGGATATCGCTCATCGCTCGTTGCTCATCGCGCGCAATGTGCAGAGGCCATTAGGCCTATTCTGTGACTCGTAACGACAACTTTCGTTATCGTTAGGTAGCGACAGCCAATAAGAGGCTCCCTTCCTTCTGTAATCGTGCATGCGATTGGCTGTCGCTAGCTAACGATAGCGAAAACTGTCGCTACGGAGTTACAGAATAGGCCTACTGTGTCGTAGTTTGAAAACGCACACGTATTTCGAGTAGCCGCTCTGTAGACTAATCGTACGTGCAGTATTTAATCAGAAAAATTGAAGGAGAATTTACATCAACTGTACAGATGCTGCGTATCATCGATATATTTTGAAATTTATGTAAAAACGGCAATTCAATTGCATCACGCCTCAACTCGTGCGTTGGCCGAAAAAAAAGAATATGGGCAAAAATAAGGCTCAGCGAACTAAGGACAATGCAAAGGTATGTTGAATATCAAAGTCGTGACATAACCTTACCAACTTGTCGAACTACAAAAGTCATACACGAGAAAATGATTAAATGATATTTTTTCTGAATAGGGAACTACCGGAATCTCGAATTTCGCGAAAAGTGCCAAATTCACTACAATCTATATAAAATAAATCGTTTTGAAATGCGACGGCCTGAACTCATTATCAAACTGGATAGGATGGGAATCAATTTCTAAAACTTCCAAAATGTGATTAATTTTGAATTTCCAATCGCTAAGTTTTTAAATATTCTTTTCCAATGAAAGTATTGGCCTACTAGGTCGGAGTTTCACAAGCGACTGATATATAGGTTTGGCAAGTTTTGTTGCTTTTTGTTAGTTGCCAAGTGTTTTTTTTTTTAAATAAAAAAGTACTGTTAAAAAATGAAGTTATTATTATTCAAACAAAGTGCAACTTGGATCGCCTGCAACGAAAAATAAATAAATGTCTGTTTAGTGTCATAATAAAACTTTTGTATTACCGGATACTTTTTTAAAATACTCAGAATTATAACGATCCGAGCCACAGAAAAACAAGTTCCATTTTCGACGGAAGAACAACTTTTAATCATCTGTTGTTAATGAATGGATAAGCCTTTATAAAAATCATTTGGTTATGCACTAATTTTATGAGCTATGCTTTGTCTGAAGTAGAACGGACGATAGATTTTGAGATATGACTTACACGATTTTAGAAAATATAGCTGTGAGAAGAATGCCAAATAAAAAGGGCAGGTTGGTTCGCAGTAGCCCAGCGGATGATCTAACTTTCCACAAAAATTGTCCTAACTAGGTAAATTTGTGAAATTTTTACAAAATCTTTGCTGCAAATTAAAGTCGAGACCTTAGCCTATAAAATCGTATGAATTAAAGAAATTAATCGTATTCTTTACATTGCAAACTCACACGTATCAATTTAAAGCGTTTGCTAAATTCATCAGTTAACTAAGTTCAACACTCTATACAATCGAGACCTTTTTACCCATTCGTACCGAAGTCAGTTCTTCATTGATACATTTCATGTACAAATGATATATATGAAAAAGTAACTGGCATGCATCTTTAGTGAACAGTATGCTTGGCTCTAAACAACAACATCGGGTGAGTGCAGGTTCGAATGCCAGCCTTGTAGTCTCGGAGAAAAATAAACACAGCTGTGACATAGCTTTCGATGTACATGGACATCATGTGTACAGCCTGGTACGGATATGTGTTATATGTGCATAAACCTGTAGCCTGTGATATATTTCTCTAGGAAAACTGGGACTGGCTTTATTGGTATTGGTTTTCCATGGTTTATCTATATCCATGGTAGATATGCCATGGTGAATGTGATGCAGAGGGGGAATTCGGCTGTTGTCGCAAGGTGGGGGTGGAATGAAATCAGGTTGGCAGGTAAAAGGGGAAGCACCCTGTACAATTGAACTGATCCAAGATACATCTTAAAAAATAAGGAAACTCGACAGTTTGCTGAACTTAACTAGCAACATTTTATAAACTCTTGACTTACACTCGTTCTCGTCGAACTAAGTATGGAAACTGCTGGAGAGATGCTATTAACGGATACGAAATTATACCCCAATTTCTTAAAATTTGTTGAAGTTATCGATGCAGAACAAAACATGCACACGCAGAGACATTTTTAGTTCCATAAATTTCTGTACAAATTGCATCTTTTAGTTACCAATCATTCTGAACTTTCGGAAGTACAGCGAAAAATGTTTACCAAAACAAAACTCTCTTTGAGAAAGCAAGAATGCCTTTGCGCGTATTGCATCAATTCATTCTGGAATTATGAATTTTTATGGTGTTAGAGTCTACATCGTTGGAATGCAACAGAAATGATTTTTCCTCACTTAAAAAATTCCTCAGGTGGATTTAAGCGGCGAACATCTCGCAAAGATTTTTTATGCCGCTTATTTAGTGACGCACAAACTAAATCAGCGAAATATAACTTTGGATACTTGAACGTCGTGAATTTTGGTAATTTTTTCCTTACAGCCATCAAACAGCAGACGGAGTGCAGAATTCCTGGGCACTTCGATACCAAATTTCGTTGGTTTTTCGGCCGTCAAGGATGGAGGCTACATTCCCGTTTTGCCTGGATTGTCAATGAGCGCTTTCAATGATGTCGAGATAAACACCATCGATTCCAATTTCCAATTGGTTTTGAGAAAAATGAACAAAAAAGATGCTACCACGAAATTTAAGGTATCTAGTGAAAACTTCAATGACCGTTATACAATACTAATTTCGTACGCTAATTGGTTGGGTATGTTCGATACTTGATTTAATTTTTTTTATGTTTTGATCTACCCACCTGCTACTGCGCGATCCTAGTCAACTTTGGTCTTCATTTCCAATTGTTGGAGGTCTCTGCTCCTCTGATTTCGAGTCTGTTGATGTTGATCGAATCAGTTTTTACTAATTCATTGACTTTACGATGGAACTCGATGAATGATTTAAGCGACAGACGGAAAAACATTCAGTGCTTGTGTCTAAGACTGTTGCATTTGTCACTTGATATTTTCTTGGATAGACAGATCTGCATAAGCTTGAGGCCCAAAAAAACAGTCGTTTTTCAATAAGCGTTTTCGGACGACAGTGTCGGAGTTTTACACACAATTAATACATACTTTTGCAAAGTTTGGGTTTTTTAAAATTGAAAAATATTGTTCAACAATGATGTTATTATTATTTGAACAAAGGGTCACTGTTGCTGCATGGCCTATCGGTGCAGGTGGTTCTGGAAAATAGGGTTATCTGGTATGAAAAATACAAAAATGTCTTTCTACAATAATAAAACTTTCGTATGACTGGGAAGTTTCTTAAATTTTGAAAATCACAAAAATAGCCAGCTGACGCAGAAAAAAATTCGATTTTCGGCAACAAAACATTTTCAATCATTTGTTATTGATAAATGGAGAACCATATAAAAATATCGCTGGGTCATATGATAGAAAATGTTATAAATCATGCTCTGTCTGAATTTGAACTGAATCGGACGAATAGATTTTGATATACGACTTACACCGCTTCATGAAACATAATATAGAAAAAATACAAAAGGTTCAAGGGGTGTAAGGAAAGCAGAATAGTTTGCTGCCGCATGGTGGGCGATCTGAGCCTTCACAAAAATCGTCATAACCCGGTCAAGTCTGCAACAATCCTTGTTGCAAGTTAACGGGGTCCTCTAGTTTCTCGGCTTTTTTTTTTACGGCTTTTTCAATAATTTTTTACAGGCAAAGCATCGAAATAATCAATCTCATTATTTTTGCATAATCTTTATTAACATTTAAATAAGCTTTACAAATTTTTTTAAGTCAAAATATATAATAGAATAAAAGTTATAGTGGCAGACAGGAAGACATCAAGTAAAAGAGGTGCTTGACGGTGACCAAGATTGCGGCTGTTCTGCTTATCTGAAATCGAAAAACCAAACGGCATTTTAATCTTCATATTTAAGACTAGCGATTGAACTAGAGTGAATTCTAAATTTAAAAAATTGACTTTTTTTATACACTTTTGACAATTACATCCTATTTTTTACTCATTTTTTCTTAAGTTTTTCGCTCGTACAAAAAAAAACTATCCAAGCAATCATGATAATCCTAGTTCAATCGCTGGCTTATAACATATTAAAGCTGCTGTATAAATTTGAACAAGATCGGTGCAGTAGTTTCCGAAATATCGTGGTCACCGTTTCGAAAAATGGTGTTTCGAGAAAAACGCGTTTGAAAGTTCGCGCATGTGATTTATACTAAAAATTTCATCTCACCGTCAATCTGCTATGCCTGGACCATACAATAGGCTTTCCTCTTCTTCTTGGAAGTCACGCAGAGCTGCTCCGTCTTGCCTTTTCGCGATTCGGGCCTATTTTACAACATCACGCGTGCGCCTTTCTGAACGGTCGATCCGAGAGCTATCACGCTGTTGAACATATCCTTTAGCTTCTGGGCCGATTTTCACTCCCATGGTTTCCAAGGTCTTCAGGATAGATTTGAATCCTCGATTGAAGATTATGACAGCGAGAAACCTGACGATTTCAACCACTTTTGGCCCAGAATGGAGGTGCTTCGGAGCAAAAGTCCAGATTAACGAATTGAGCGACTCGTTATTATTTTGAGTTTCCGCTCCCAGGCATCTGCTTAACAATTCTTCTTTGGATAAATCCTCATAAATTGGCTTTATAACTTTTTGAACTACTTCAGAAAGAGGCGGTTTATTGTGTTTGAATTGCTCAGCCTCTCCGAGAAAGTCAGCTCTGCGCCATTTGCACCGGCCGTAACTTGTGAACCACTTCGAATATCGAAAAATCCTTTGGCACACATTTTCTACACATGCTGTAGATGTGATGTATGAAAAAAAAAAATCGATTTTTTCGACCCGAGAAACTAGAGGACCGCCTTAAAGTCAAGACCCAAGGCTATATGTGGAGCTGTTGCATTGTATGAGGTGCTGCCCCTTTTGGCATGGCCATCTTCTTCCATTTTCTCCCCACTTTGCGGCCGCAGTCGACTTCCCCCTCCGTATCGCATTCATCATGGGGCGTACATAAATTAAGTAACGCAATTGGGGGGGGGGGGGGGTCGAGGTTTGCGTTACGTCACGATTTTGGAACTGCCAGAAATGGCAAAAGTTCTGCATGTTCAAAGTTTTAAATTTGAAACTCATCGTTCAGAATAGATGAACTGCAAGCTCTTAATATATTGAGAAATATAATGACGATGAAAAACCGTCATATCGCCCGCGACTTGATACTTTAATGTATCAATATTCTAGAAAAAAAACATAACTTTATATAAAGAAAAACGGAATGAAAACTTTGATCGCGATTTTCTCGACACTACTAAAAAAAAATAAAGAACTACTAAAGAAACTACTAAAAAAATGTTCAAACTGTGTAATTAAAAAAACATTGATAAAAATTGGTATAAAACTAGATGAATATATACTTCATAAAATGAGTATATACCCGATCCTTTCATAATTAGTTATTACTTTGAAAAAAACGCTATTATTGACAACAAAGCACCCGTTACGTGACGTAATGGGGGGGGGGGGGGGTTTAGGCCAGGCGTTACGGTTTTGTTACGTAAGGAAAGGGGAATAAAAATTGGGAAATTTTGCGCTACGTAATTTTTGTACGCCCCCATGACATTTCTACCATAAGCATAGGGAAACTGTCGAAAACCTATACAACACAATCGGTCTCAATTTAGGAGCTAGGTAGCGTTTTGTCGTAAAGTGAATTATGGGCTATACGTTTATACACACGAAACACAAGCGCCGGTCCAAGTACCGGTGACGCACAGTGGGACAGAATCCCAAAAGGCTGGCCAAAACCACCAAACCTTGTCTAACGGCTTTGAAATTTTCTACTCGGCGGTTTTCGGGGTCGTTGATAACGAATCCGATATTAGTTACGGCGAAAAAAATGACGGTTCCAATGTGGCGACCGAGTATATTATAAAATTCTTATTTTTCGGTGAATAATTTGTATCTGGGGGTTTTACATTGTGTTAATTACGAATAAGATGTTTGTTTTTAAATAAACAAAATATTTTAATCGTAATTGCATCGGCAATGTTTAAGAATCAGAAAGATTCCGGCGAGGAACTAGGTGCAAATGAATTAAACATGAAAATTAGATAAGAATTTTTTTTTTTAATTTGTACACTACATCTATATTGGATTAATCTAGTCACATTCACTATCATTAGATTCACTATCGGTATGTATAGTGGACACGTCAGTGTCATCTTCAGTGTCCGTGTCATCGGGTACAGTTAAATGTAGAGCCTTAAGCGACATTGTTTTTTTTTTCTTTTTCGGTAGTTTTCATACACTTTAAATGTATGGATTGGAGCTAATTAACATACGGCAAAACACATATTGCATTGTCAAAGAACGGCTGCGTTTGCGCGAGAAATCCTGGCGAAATTTTTTGAAATATTTGTGGCACGTTTCCTGTCCTTCCTCGAGACATCTGACCGATTGGCAGCAAAGCCCAAGCAATGATTTGCGGACCATGGATAAGCAGTTTATGGATCGATGGTGGCATGCAGAACCATGCGTACAATTCGATAAATAATTTCGCAGTTTCCCAAGCATAATCTCTAAATCTCGGGGTATCAATTGTACGACCTGACGAAATCGCTTGTAAAATAGAGTGAAATCTTGTGATTAAACGAATGTCTACTCCAGTAATTTCAGCTGAAATTGTAGTGTTTTCGAAAAAGCGACGAGCAGTGTTGCCACATCATTCGTGCTCCCAAACCCTGGCTTCGGCTGATCAGCAATAAGGCCTAAATTTTTCTTGAAAGATTTCTGAGTGGCGTTTTTTCGATTCTTAACAATCGTTTTTTCTTCTGCAGTTCGCGCTTGCCATTTTTTAATATCTAGTTTATAAGGTAAGTGCAAACAACATTCAAAGCAGCGTATCCATGAATCCAACGAAGAAATACCTAAGTTCAAATAATCATCGATAATTTCGAGCTTCAACATTTTATCGAGGTCATTAAAATCTTTTGATGTAGTTTTGCAAAGATAGCAGCGTTGAGTCGCTGCATTGTCCGCCACTGCATTACACACTTTTCCGTCTACCATTGTCAAGGCAAGGTTATAATTTACTTTTATACATTTTCCCTTTACTATGTCTGAAAATGGAACAAAATGTTTTACTTGATCTTGTACATAGATTATTTCGGCTTTCGTTGCATGCGCAGTTTCTTTCAGAAATTCTATTTTAATTGGTCTACAGTATCGCGGAGATGAAGGCACAGGATTTTGCCAAACAACATATTTTTCGTTTTGTTCATTTATACTCGAAAGTTGCAGTGAAACGGGTGGGGGGAAAAATGTCGAACGATCGATAAGCAGATGGGCCAAAATGTCGAATTCGAAAATGCCGAATGTTCAAATATAGATGGGTCAATCTTACTAGAGTCAGTAAAGTCGAAAATAACAATTACGAATATGAACATCTCGGAAGTTGATATATAGCGAAAAACAAAAATCAGATTTAATAAATTAGCGAAAAACACAATATCGATGGGCCTGTATGCATAACACCAAATAATTCGAGACGACAGTTCTCCGAATTAAAAAAATTGCGACGGTTCACAATGCAGGAAATCATTAAAGCGAACGGCCAAAAAGTCGAATGGTTAAAATCGCGAAGGGTCAAAATGTAGAACGGCCCGGATGGCGAATCGAGCAATACGTTACTTGCACTTCAGAGTGAAGCTGCGAGATGGCGCTGTCGGTCAGTCGGCTAAAATATCGTAACGCAGTCATCCCACGTGACGGGCCCCACCACGTTCGTCATTTTGGCCGTTCGACCTTTCGGCGTTCGACATTTCGGGCCATCGACATTTTGCGTTTCGATTTATTGCTTTTCGCCATAGACGATATTACGCATATTAGGCACTCGCTATTTTTTGTTTCGGAAATATGGGTGTTCTACATTTTTCGATTCTGTATTTTTATGTTCCGAATTGCAGACGATCTGAATATTCGTTTTCGAATAAATTAGCTCTCCAATAAATAATGGTTCGATTTATAGTCATTCAATTTTTTTATCAGTCGACAGATAAAATTTCGAATAATTGAATCTTCGTTATTTTGAGAGTTCATAATTCTACCGTTTCGAAATCTTTGTCGTTCTACATTTGGTCATTCGACATTTTTACCCTCACCCAGTGAAACTAATGACGTAGAGAAAATACTCGCGTCTGTAAATGTGCCATCATCACCGCTGAGTTTCTGCTTATATTCACTCCGACATGAAGTTCCATTACAGCCAAATAAGACAAATAAGCCAAATAAGACAACAAATAAGAGGCATTGTACCCAAATCAACGTTCCATATATTTTGAATGGCACTTTCTTGCGCTAAAACGATTCGTTTCACTGTAAGGTGTAATAATGGTTGAAGTTCTATGGCTGCTCGTTTCTCTGTATGTAATTGTTTTTATCGGTGGATAACAAGAATCTTTAGCTTCTCGAAGTACGTTATACGACGGAAAAGCTCGACTATTAACTAATTTGCAGCCTGCTCTTACCACTAAATATTGATTTGTCGAAAATCTACCTTCTACAAAAACCGACAATGCTTCTTCAGGCGTCATTGCTCTTTCTTTAACGGTGTTAGAAGACGACAGGTAAGATGATGGTTTGGAGGGACTCCCCATTGTAACGTTCTTCAATATCTGCGCAGCGTGAACGTTACCGCTTGCACGGAGGCTCATCTGCGTAGCAAAGGCGAGTTCCTCTGAACTATATTCTTCGAGCAGTTTTTCCGCTTTTCGCCGTTTTGATCTGCCACTACTATCCGAAAAACTTGTAGAAGGTCGACTACCGATCGCTTTTGATTCCGAAGTACTTTGAGAAGATCCGTCCTGAGATAAGATGAATTGAATGCTTAACCATTCCGCATTCTTCTTGAATACCCTGTCTTCTTTCCGGGAGGCCTTTTTCCACATATCACGTAGTTTGTAGAATATATACGAAGAATTTTTTTCACTTCTTCAGTCATAAAGAATGCATGGCTCAATTGGTACGAGACGTGCGCTTCAAGAATAAGAGCTGCATCGTCCACAGTTTGGGAAGCAAGAGTATTCTTAATTATGCGGAATGTTTCTTTCCTTATCAATTGCTGTGCTTCTCTAATGTCTGAAGTTCCTGAAATCGGTGAATGATATGGGATTAAATCCCTCGGAGCCGAAACTAACCCGTGAATAGAATCAACAGCGAGCGAAAACGAAAGATCTCACTATACTGTAACACTACTATACTGTGACATATTTTCCTATGTTTTATTCAATGTACACAATAATTTATTGAAGAGATATGTTTATTCATCCTTAACAAATAACTAATAATGAAAGAAGTTAAGAAGTAATATGTAAACCAGCGACCCCGAAAACCCCCTTATACCAAAACACACGGCGAAATTTGCACGGCTTCAGAAAAATGTCATATCTCCGTTCGCGCAAAAATGCGCAAGTTCGTCGACCACGCTTTTTTCGTTAGGATATAAGCAATTCAATAAAAAATATTCCAAAAAACATGCGAGGACGAGCGATAAAGTTATGTCTCCCTGAAAGTTTACTTTTCGTTTGTATTTTCCCAAAAAGACACCCTCAATTCAAAACGAATAACTTTTTCCATAATAAAATTTTTGCAATTATGTAAATTGTATTCCATTCTACCTACCTTCACGAAGAGAATCTATTTTACACTTTTCCAATTGCACTATTTTTCACGATTATATTGTGGTTTTTCTGTAGCGTATGACGCGCGTCAAATTCGGTAGTTGGATGAGACTCGTGTAACGGTCACATTCGAACTGATCCTGCAGGGACAAGAAATATACCTGTGCCTACAGAACGATTGTTTGGGGACCCTCGATACCCCTACTTCACATTCCGCAACAACAACAAAAAACCCGAAATAAAACCTTCGTTTTTGAGGTTTTGGCCAGTTTTTTGGGATTCTGTCCCACTGTGTGACGTCTGTGTAGAACTGGAGTTACGTTACACCCGTATTTATTTTTCTCCGAAACTATGAGGCTGGGCTTCGAACGCGCGACCTCCCATTCTGGTTTAAAGGGAAGCACGCTAACCACAAGACCAGCACACTAGTTGACTCTAGGCTATAAAACTATGCAATAAAAAAGGCTATTATTGAACTTTAAGCTTATGCAGACCCCTTAAATCACAGAAAGAATGCACAAGTTTGAATTTTGCATCATTGGGATGCAATTAAAATGAATATTTCCGTATTGCTATGCTTGCATTCTGCACATAAAAATGCCCGAAGCCACTTTTTAACGTATTCAATTGGAGGCGTACGATATAAATCTGCAAGAATGGATTTCGCATAATAATAAAAATAAGAAAGTGACAAGATACCAAAGAAATTTCATTGTTATCCGTCGACACAAACTTGAACGGCATAAGAATGCTCGTGAGTTGGAATTATTTTTTATACTCAAAAGACTTGTGCTAAATGTTGGTTTTCGGAGCCGATTATCCGAAACCGCAAAGTCGATAAAATGCAAACAGCTTTATACGAACTTTCGTTCGGCTGAGAAATAATGGCAAAAACATTCTTCAGGCACTGCAAGAATTCGCTCAACTCTGTAGAGATTCCACCCTCCCATGTGTCGAAGCGGTATTACCTTTCTGGCCTCGGGTGTATGGTTCACTGTGCATCGACGAGCAACACAGGGTTCGGGAAGCTGTGCAAGTGGCTCATGCAGCCCTTGTCAAAAGAGTAGGCAGAAACATCGCTGTTTACTTGAAGCAGCTAGCCGGGCCATGGTTCACTTCACAATTTGATACGTATCCGCCTGCTGCATCCGCCGCTACGAATTCTTTTGAGGTAAACGCAGTCCTCGTCATTTTTACTGTTGCCTGTGCCCATATCGAAGTTGAATTTTTTTTCCGCTCAAACGTGAAGAGGGTAGTCATTTTTGGACTGTTGTGCATCGCCCATCGGTTTTATCTGTACTTCGATTTTCTATGTTTTTCTTCTTTTCAGGAAACTTTTTCTCAGAAAAAAATTGTGGCTGCGATTGTTCATTGCCAAGAGGAAATATTGACCTATATCAGTGACACTATCAGAATACAAACACCACAGTCCATGAGCACACACAAGTAAGTGCATGCAATTTGCATCGATACTCGTCACGAATGATATCTTTATAAATCAATGCGCGACTATCACGCGACTGATCGCTATCTCCACGAATCAATGCGCGACTCATATTCATGCGTAATACAGCAGAATATGAGTGCTTTAAAGAGAGAAAAAAGTGGACAAAAAGAATTGAAAGCATTCGAATTAATATTAAGGCCAAGTATCGTACGACCCCTTCGCGATTTCGAACTGCAATTTTGATCAAATGATACAATCAATTGCGATGAAATTTATTATGTGCATGCGATATTTTTGCAGAAAGAGCCTGACGATAGGCAATTTGGCAAATTATGAAAAAAATTGCAGATCTTAGTTACAGATATAATAGCAGATCGTAGTTAGTTATATTAAAGAACAGATATCACATGGAACGATAGGTCATAGCGGGTGATTTGGCAAGATTTCTTGGGGGAATTTCGTAGTTGTCCCTCCAGCCACCTAAAGCGCTGGCTGTATCGATGTGCACGAACACATCCGCAGGCATGGTTGGCTCCACCCAGCTCCACCTCTTCGTATGCTAGAGCCAACAACGGTTGAGGTGATGTCGCGTCTCGCTCGCTCTCTTGCAGATTCCAATGATAACCGCAGCAACGGCCGAGCGGTCTAACAAGGGGACCTTACAGGCTGTCACTCACGGATTTTGATAAGTCTCAGATATGTTGTAGAAGGACCTAGCCTGAGTACCTGAGTAAAGGGATTTTATGCAACGCTTTTTAGTTTTCGAGAAAAAACGTTCGAAAGATTAGCTCGTAGCTACGATATCGGTACGGTTGCACCTTTGGCGAACCAGCGGGCGTGGCCCAGTGGGTATGGTTCCCGGCTCTGACGCTCGAGGTCCAGGGTTCAAGTCTCGCGATGGCGTTTTTTTTTCACAAAATATAAATGAATTCGATGGATGATGCAAAACCGTCTAATTATTTATTATTATTTTATTTTTTCACTTTTTTTATTCATTTTTAAAATTCTTTACTTTCCATTTTTTTTCAATTATTATTATCTTATTTTTGACGCAGAAAAGGAGAGGAAGAAATTATAACATCTTTCACAAGAAACTGCAGTTTATTATTTTTCATTACAAGATGAATTTTAAAATGGTCGGGTCGTTATTTCAAATACTCCGGTTTCGCTACCCGCGTTCCTCAGCCCCACTTGTACCATTCCCTAACGCTTCCCTAACGCTATCCCTAACGCTTTACGATCACATCTTTGTAGACGAGAAGAAGGCACGTACATGCAGCATTAAAGTTATACCGCCCAAGTGCACGCCGATTTGCCAATCGTGCGATGTATATTTTTACCGGCAAGTGAAAATTTTCACAAAAAAAAATACAAAGTGCTCTTGATTTGTTAAAAAATAACAGAGAATTGCGTCAAGGGAAGATTCCATACAAATTCATTCTTTGATTCTTCATCAATTAAGCGCACCTGCTTTCGCGCCGATGATTAAATATGTGTGGTTTGCATCGAAGTTAATTGAGGAAAGACCGCTGTTTTTAAATGTCAATCAAGTATGCTTTCCAATAACGGTGCTCAAAACTCCGTGTGCCTGCAAGGCCATAGTTTTCATACAATGTGCGCGTTGCTCTTTGGTCTTGTGTTTTGCTTGCTTTTACGACAAATACCACCCGCAATATTGTTCTGATGTAACAAGCGACCACAGTGATAGCGAGTAAGAAAAACCTGTATATTGTAATGAAAAATAATAAACTGCAGTTTCTTGTGAATGATGTTACAATTTCTTCCTCTCTTTTTTTTCAGCATGAAAAATAAAATAATAATAAATAATTTTTAAAAAATGGAAAGTAATAAATTTAAAAAATGAATAAAATAAGAATAAATAATTAGATGGTTTTGCATCATACATCGAATTTATTTATATTTTGGGAAAAAAACGCCATCACGGGACTCGAACCCTGGACCTCGAGCGTTAGAGCCGGGTTCGACAAAGGCGCAACCGTACCGGTATCATAGCTACGCGCTAAACTTTCGAACGTTTTTTCTCGAAAACTAAAAAGCGTTGTATAAAATCCCTTTACTCAGGTACTCATGGTAGGTCCCTCTACAAAATATCTGAGACATCAAAATCCTTGAGTGACAGCCTGTGAGGTCCCCTTGTCAGTAGACTGTATTTTCGTATGCTCGAACTTCTGCAATATTTTATTTGCTCTTTCGCCAATGTAATAGATTAGGTATGAACAAATTTGTGCGGTCTAAATTGTTTTCCTTATAATTAACGTTTACTCTTAGTATATTGCATTCCTTGTTTGTATCTACAACTCTTATTTTTATTTTTGATTTTTAAACAATGTTTATATAAACCTGAAAATAAATATAAAGGAAGAGGAATTTAAAAAATGGTATGAACGCATTGTGTATGTTTAAAAGGCACCATTTTTGTTGATTTGTCAGTTTGGCGAGCTTGTTTTTTTTCAACAAATTGTTTTGGCTGTTTTTGGATTTGTTGATAGGCAAAATGGCGCATCGTCATTCGTATGTAATAGAATATAGCGCACAATGAGGCCGAGCCCACACTATGCGGTTCTACCGGAGCGTTTCGGGTAGTTTAGATTTATAGAAACGTTGTGAACACGTGTACTGGGGCTAACATTATTTTCTAGAGTATTTGACTTTATTATCAATTAACGTTACAACGATTTTGTGCACCTTTTTGGGTTTATATAAAAGGGAAAAATACGGTCCATAAACTTATAGATGTAAATAATTCACACATACATCAATGAGAATTTGTCCGTCTGGGCAGTGTTGCAACGTCTTTAGCAGTTGATTCTCAGGAATTGCGACTTCCCATTTTCGACGCAATTCTTCGTTCTGTGGAACTTTGAACACCGATCGCTTTTAACTATGATTTTGAAAACTTTTCTCACAGTTCGGTACGACGCACGTATGAGGCTTTTTCTGAATTGGGTAGAGGCCGTCAGGAGGTTATTTATCCATTGCTGTATATCTGTATCTACAAGACTACTTCTACTTGACAGCGCTTAGAGCGGATAAATGTGGAACTACGTTGTTGCCTCACTACCCACATAACCAAACGTACCGTTGGTACAGCGTACCGCAAATATGGAGTACGCCGTAATATACAGTACCGGTAATGTACAGGTACGGGGTACCAGTGTAATCGTACCTTCACGGTACCGTCACCGTGGAGTGATACCGTACTGTAGAACACGGTGGCTCCACGGTGGCGGTACTGCACCAGTACTATACCGGTATATTTGCGGTACAGCGTACCGTACGGCGTACCACTGACGTATCAGTATCGTACGCACACACGTGGTGGCCACAGTACCGAAACGGCGCTCTCCAGGTGAGCCGTACGTCTGCGTTACGTGGCTATCTGGGAACTGATTGAAGTTAATGAATGTTTCATTATGCAACTATTGAATATAATTTTCTTCAACTTCCTATGCTTACAGTATATATTTAACAACAATTTGTGAAAATTTCAGGTTAAAGTATTGAAGAATACGTTTGTCCAAAAAGAAACAAAAAATTTCCTTATAGTCGGTGATAACATAGGTACGGTAAACAATTGGGATTTGAAACGAAGATTGTTGTGTTCAGTATAGATCTCGTTCGATTGATTAAATATAAACACGGGATGAAGCGTCCACAAACATCCTATGGTACATTTGAATTAATCTTGTAATGAATACGTGCATCAACTTTGAAGTGAATCGAACGAGTGGTTTTTGAGATTTTTATTTATAGCCACGGAGATAAAACGTTATTACGAGAAAACTGCAAAAAAGGAACAGTACGAGTTTTATGTATGATAGAAAGTGTATTTTCATTTTCACCTTGAGGTTACGATAAGCATTCATCCGCTCCAAGAGTTGCAGATGGAACTCTAAGACTTGCATCTGCAGTAGAACATTGTTGAATCGTTGAATATGCTTGAAGCAATATTCCCTACGATCTCAATGATTTTCAAACCACTTGAAGTAGTTTTTGGCTCAATGGACGAAATAACAGCATTCACGCTTTCGTTATTGTTTTGCAAGAAGTCTTCGCGATGGCGTGATTGTAAATTACCGTAATTCAGTTTTACATAAACAGGCCGAAAAGGTTTCTAACCGTCTATATAACGATGAGCCTTATGCTTATAATTCCGCAAAGACGTCAGCCTTCGTCTTCTGCCACGAGAAATTTGTTTTATGCATGTATCAATTTTTTTCAGTTTAACGCTTGTTGCTGTTGAATAATTGTCATGTATTATACTAAGCCGTCATTATTGGGTATTTAACACCATCAGAACTGTGGCCACAGAAGAATTGGAAACGAAGTACCAGAGAGCTTTGATCGTGAGTTTGCAAGCCTATTCCTCCTACCTGAAGAAAGTGACGCCGGCCGAAATCGAGAAAACTGAAAAACTCCACCAGCAAATAATCAGCAGTGCAAAATTTTGGAAGTTTGCGAATCACGATTCTCTGCTGGTGAAGACGTCGTTTTTCAACGCCCTAGCGTCGCTGATCGATAATGCGAACAATTTAATGAAGGCAGAGAAGAAACGGACTATGACGGCGATAATGAACAGCTTGGACGAAACGGAACCTAATTTATTGTTGTCCGTGTGGGAATCTATGCTAGTGGCTATCAACAAGATAGACGTGAGTATTCGCCGATTGATCACATTTCTCTCATGTTCAAACTATTTATTACTTTGCACTGTCATATGTATTAGGTCATTGTATATGAAACCGCTCATTTTTTAATGAAAGAAAATATAGTGGTGTGGTAGCGAATCGTCAAACTGGTAGATTCGAAATACTATTCATTGAAAGAGACAACCTGGATCAATATTACACCCAACATTTGAATTCCACGCAGGTAGTATTTAGGTTCTTCAATGGCAATGCAGCAGTCTAGCAATTTTTACCTCCTTCGTACGAGGTGCAGTGCTGAGTCGTAAGCGCTGATTGCATTGACCGTATAACTGATGATAATCGGAGGGGGCAACGTCTGGGAAATATGGCGGGTGGGGTAGGATTTCGCAGGTTTATTCCTTCTAAGTACGCCTTCACCGGGTGAGCGACATGCAGCCTGGCGTTGTCGTGCTGCAAAAACAACTTGTCAGGGTGATTCTCCCATTTGGGCTCTTCTCGCGCAGAACTCGTTTTGAACGCATCATTTTCAGTCGATAACGAGCCTCAGTGATGGTTTCCAAAGGATTCAGCAGCTCGTAATACACGACTCTCGTCTTTTGGATGGTTTTTAGCGATCCTTGTTGCCCATAGCGAAATCACCGCTTTGGAAGCGGTGAAACTACTCTTCGCGCATTATACTCCACGCATGCATTTTCTATAGCATACGATGCGTTTCCATGCACGATATCGGTCCCAGGAAACAGCAGAATATAACATCCTGCAAATGTGACTTATTTGAAATGAAACTTGTCACTCTAATAAAAATTAAAATAGATCATGTTAACACAGGACTCTGCGATCCTATCATGTGTGTGGCCAACATTTAATTGGAGAACATAGTGTACTTGAAGGCATTTATCACCAGCGAGCGGTTTCATATACAACCGCCTACAATAAATGTTATTTAGCAATGATTACATTCATTCGAGTAATGAATACGTGTTATAATCGTAAAGGATTGTATTTACTCCTTTGAAAATGTCACAATGGCATTACAATAATAACGTATGTTTCAGGAATGGTATCTCGCGGTGAGCATCGAGAAGCTTGTGTTGCCAAAACTCTGGCGAGTTCTCACAAGCGGAGGTCAATGTTGCGCTAGCGTTGTATATCCGAATCTCTTGCCGTTGGTCAGCGAATTTCCAAAATTCAACGTAGATCTGAAACCTCTCCTCGTCAATTTCTTCACGAACATTCGTCAGGGGTAATGATTGATGTTTTAAAAGTGGCTTTGTAGTGCTTCCATTTCGATAGTGACTAACTTTATCTATTCGATAGATTCACGGCGAAGAGCGTACGGATCAGCCGCTCGGAAATGATCGCAGTCGCTAAATCGTTCACGGAGTGTTTGCGATACGTGATACTTTTGCACAAAAATGATCTGGCGCTGTGCGCGGCATTACTCAAAGATCAAGTATATTATTGATTTTTTTAACCCTTCACGGTCCCTTGAAAAAAATGTCTAACCGACCCATTAGAAAATATTATCGAGTTTTTTTTCAACTTTGTGTTTTTTTTTTTCAGCTAATGCCCGTTATCGAATTGTCAATGACGGAGGCGGGTCCGCTGAAAACGATACTCTTTTGCGAGGTGACTCAGATCGTTCGTTATTGGAGTAAAAACCGCGGCCATATCGAATATCCGATGTACGCAAAAATCGTGGAAATATTCTGGCACGAATTGGAATCAACCTTTACAAATCTTCTGACTCAAAAAATCAACGATTACGACCAAAGCTCGAGTATTCATAAAACGCAGATTGAGTTTTTGTGCAGTTTGAAGAACACTTCGACGCACAGTCGTAAGAATTTGCGCGTCAAGTTTTCCGATCTCGACGAACCGTACGAGCCAAAGTCTGAGTCAGTAATGAACGAGATGGACGAGGATGTGGTTTTCCTTGAGGAACTCAATCGTTTCGTCAATAGTCTTTGCGTCGTGTATCTCGATAAAGCGACTAGTCGGTCGACCGACAGGAACGTCGAATTTCTCAACTGCCTCGTGTCGAGTTTCGATAGCGAGCAAGTCTTCATTGGCATCGCCAAAGCTTACCGAAACGATGCCGATTTGTTCCAGTTTTACGACAAAGTTTTGAAACTTTGGCTGCGCGAGAGAACCGAAGCGAGTGGAACGATTGTGCAGTTGATATTCAGTTCGCTGAGATATATGAACGAAAAGGACCAATATTTCGTTTTGAAATCTCTGTGCGAGGTAAGAAGACGATGAATTCCTTTGTCAATTGGGAATAGAGGGAAGTTTGGTTACTGGCAGAAAATGAAAGTGCAACTACTGGGAGGCACGTAACAAAGGGAGGTACCGTGTACGATGGAACAGATAATAAAGAAAAAGGTTGCTAGCGTATTTAGAAGTTACTTTGAAAAATGATTCATAGTATTGAACGACTTGGGGTGTTCAGGCCGATTTTTCCACCGAGTTTATGTATGCGAAGACAGAAGTTTTTTTTTCAGTTATTTTATTCTTATTTTCTGACGCATAATTAGTCTTCCGTGATTGCGGATTGATTGTTAACGGGTCTGGTCAAGCTTAGGTCCCAAAAAATACATCAATTTTTTTTTTTTTTTTCTTATGCGACGAAGCCAAGAAATGAGGATGCCGAAGTCGAGATTTTACACACAATCGATACATTTTCTTCCCAAGTTTGAGCTTTTTGTTGTAAAATATTGCTGAATAATGAAGTTATGTTTACTTAAACGAAGCCTCGTTGCCATATGGCCAATCGGTGTAGATGGTTCTAACAATTAGGGTAATCTGAAATTTAACGAAATGGACTTTTAGTATAGTAATAGAACTCTCGGATGACTGAACACATTTTGAAAATTACGAAAATGGCAGGCTGTTGAGAAAAAAAATCAATTTTTGGAGGTTTCATAAAATCTTTGTTCCAAGTAGAACGCGACATCCTAGGCTGCAAGAAACGTAATATTGAAATCTAAAGCTAATGCGGACCCCTTAAATCCGCACATTTTAGTTCGACGACTCAACGATACTGGAGGCTGCTATTGCTTGCGCTTTGTCGGACAAGAACAGGAACAACCCTGTCATTCAAAATTGGTCTCGCGAGTCTCGTGTCACTGAACAATTGGCTCACGTGGCAAGAAGATTTGGAGGTGAAGGCATCTCGAAAAAATTCGAAGATGACGGAAGTATTCTCCTCATGGCGTTTGGAACAGCATTTGATGGCGGTAAAAATATTTAATTGATCGTTTCCTCGTCAACGTATTTCCCAACACTTATTCTTCAGTCACAAGACGTCTGATGTGAAGTTGCAAGAATGTTGCGAATACTTGGAAAATTTCGAATAGAGAATACGCGATTGTTTTTGTGACATTTTCCAACTAAGAACAATTTCACAGCCATCAACGAGGTCAGATAATTATTCGTGTGAATTTTTATTTCGTTGTAGAACTGTGCGTTAGCGAGGCAGCAATTTGCAGCATCTCCACGATCCTCTGCGAATATCTAGTCCAAGCAAATTTGACGGATTTACAAAATATCGTTGACCTGGTGACTCGATTGCTCGATCTCACTTGGCATCACAAACGTCTCACCAATGGTTCCGTTAAAATGTTGAAATCTCTGTTCGAACTGAGTCTTCGAGATCCCCTCAACACAGCGGAAGTGTCTTACAACAGTGTAGTAAGACAATCTTGGAAATTCGGTCTCGCAATGTGCAATGAGAAATTGGAACGCAACGCGCTCGTCCAATTTCACAAGGAGTGCATGAATATTATCTACGAAAAAATATACAGCTCGTAAGTACTCATGATACTCGTGATACACTTCCGTTATTCTCTCATTATTCGTTTCGCGAATCTTTTTTGCACGTTTTTACCCTCTCACGAATCTTTTTTGCGCGCTTTCACTCTTTCACGAATCTTTTTTGCACGTTTTTAATCTTCCTGGATCACGGGGGTCAAATTGACCCCAGCTCCAAATTTCGGGGCTTAACAACGGTACGTTCTTGGCGTCCAGTGGGATTTAGCAGCCCCTTCACCGACGGTTCGAAGTTCCCCTGTACGGACGGGCTGACCGTTTTTTAATTGCAGCGTCAGTTTGACAATGACAGACGTTCGGAAAATATTTTTAGTGGATTGGCCCCTGTCAGATATCAGAATAAATACGTTTTTGGAACGCCCACTGTGGGGATATTCTTTATCCGAAAGTGCCAATCGTCAAGACTATCGACTATAAATATCACGAAGAAAGATTGAAAAAGGATATAATCATGGTTTGAAGTTGCCCAATACATGATTTTTCAACATTTTCATGTTCATGATTTTTTTTTATAACCACTTTGTCATTTTGTTTTTACGTCAATGCGGATTCTCCACATTCCAGAATGTAAAATGTAGGACACAGCATTTTTTCACCCAATTGGACCTCTAGAGTTCGCACAGCGAACGTCTAAAAATGGCTGAGCTCATTTTTACCCCGTTGGATCCGCGCGGAAGTTTCCAGAAATGTTAAACAAGTTTTCTTTGAAATTTCTTCGTGCACTCTTACAGGAATCTTTTTATTTTCCTCTGCCACGCAGGCACGATCTTCAAATCGAAGCAGTTATAGTTGATTATACGATCGATTTCATCGAAGCAGCGAGCAATTTCGACACCGTTGAATCCATTCGAGCGGTCATTGAATTCAATACCCGCGACGAAATCTTTACCAAGGAATGGATATCACAATCTTTGGGAGTCGTGCTGTACAGTGAAATGATCTGCGGCAATTTTTACGTCTCAAATCCGATACGAACTATACCACGCGAACGCCCTTTCGAGGTCATCATGTTGGAGGATGAAAAACCGCCCGACCAGATGGAAATTTGTCTGAAATGGGCCTCGTTCAGTGCCAAACTATTGAATAAATTAATCGGCAAATTCGACAAGGACGATACGAATGGCCAGGTGGATCCGGGCGTTATCGAATCTTTGACCGAACTCCCCTACGTGCTCAATTACATTATACTTATCGCAAGTCTCGGACAGATTTACAGTCAGCACTACAAATCCGTAAGTCTAGGATTTTTTCTACTTTTAAGGGGGGGGCCTGGCTATGCACAGCGCGGTTTAACTCCGAGTACCGCTAAGCCGAATCCCGAGCGCCCATCCACCAATGTCCATTTTTTATTCAAAATATTTTGGAATGCTTAAAACGCCATGTCGCTAAAGTTGTCCATCGGCATACAATGTAGCGTGTAGCGTGTGTAATTTTCGTTTGAAACAAAAAAGAATCGAATTTCTTAGTTTTTTTTTGGGTAAACATACTTCTGTGTGAACTTTAAAAAATGACATATCCTGAATTAAACAAATCGTGATATTTTGAAGAAAAAGTGACAACCTTCGCGAAAAAAATTTTACTCAATTGTTTTGATACATCAAGTTTCTTTTTAAAAAATTCTGATGTTCAAATAGAAGAGAATGAAATTATCTAACGAAAAATACTTAGGTCAAGTAGATTGGTCAAATAGATTTTCTTTTAATTTTGTAGGGCTGTTAAAAAAATGTGGTTTCGAGACAAATGCGTTTAAAGTTTACCGTGCTCTGGCCGGCCGGCCGTCCGTTCCGTATATGCCTCTTCTCGAGCCGCGCGCTTTCCGATAGTTATTAACGAAATACTTCGAATTTGTGTCTCTGCACCTCTAGGCTTCTATTTTCGTATTGTATCGATTAAGACGGTGAAAAAAACAAAGAAAAATCCATCCGGCAATTCAGGCTCCCGCCTCAAATACGTTTATCTCGTAATCATGTTTGTAGGCGAGGAATGGCGAAAGGATCGAGGCGATACTCGCCAACGTGGTCTCCGAGTGCGGTAATTTGCGAGCGTCCGTCCCGAAGGAAATCTGGTCCAGAATTTTGACAGACTCTTTGAAGTAAGCGACTCATCATTTTCTCATTTTATTTAAATTTACTTCAATATTATTCGATTCGAAAGGTTATTCTTGTTTCATATATTTTTTTTTTTTGCAAGAACAGTTCGATAAGTATTTATGTTAATGTGTGTGAAACAGTGCGGAAGAATCATGGCCCGAGTATGGGAGTCTCTTCTACCAATTTCTGCGTCTCTTTTACGACTCGAACGAACACTCGTCGGAAGTTGGTCGACTCGGTCCTCAAGTATACATAGATTTGTTCTTATTGCTGCGTAGATCTCAAGTCTGATTACAATTTTGTATTGCACTTCTCTTCCATTACAGATCCTGGCTGAGTACGTTGAATTGGAAGATGACTTACAGCTCACTCGCGATATGAAAGCCGTTGTTACCGCGAGATGTATTCTCAGCAAACAAAAGAACGTCCCCGAATGTCTTACGATCCTGGGTAAAATGCTCAAGAGACATCAAGCAAAAACTGCGCTTTTACTCGCAGTTCCGTAAGTTTATCTTCTATACATTCTGTGTATGCTTATAAATTCTAGTATAAATTGATTAATCGAATTATTATTTATTATTCTTGAAAAACATGTGCGCTTCATGCGCGCTTACGCTTTACTGTATAATAGGCGGTGGTCCGCTATTGGTTGATCAAACCGTTTTCGAAACGGAATTGTGAATTGACATGATTTTTTTTCATTTTTGATTTTTTTTTTCATCTCTGATTTTCCGACCATTTGAGAAACTTTGCGTTTTAATCGATTAAAACATATATATGAGGTATTCCACGTGAATCCAGTGGACTTTTTCCCTGACCCCTGCCAGTTCGATTTTTAAAAAATCTGATTCCATTGACTAAAAGACACCCTGAATTTTTTTACATTTTCCGAAACAACCCTTAGACAAAATTGCCCCGATTTAAAAATCTGACAAAATTCCCAAAAATGCTTGATTATATGTAAAAATTTTCAAGCTATCCCCCGAAGTGGGAATATGATTTTTTCGTTAGCCGTGAAAAAGTTCTGGTATTAATTTTAATTGAAGTCGTCTTCAGCACAGAAAAAATCATACTACCACTGCGGGTGATAGCTTGAAAATTTTTACATATAATCACGCATTTTTGGAATTTTTTTCAGATTTTTAAATCGGGGCGTTTTTTCAGATTTTTTTTTTTTTTGACAAATGCTTTTTTCGAAAAATGTAAAAAAAAATCAGGGAGTCTTTTAGCGTCAATGGAATCAGATTTTAAAAAATCGAATTGGCGGGTGTCAGGGAAAGAGTCCACCGGATCCACGTCGAATACCTCATATATACATTTATATATTTCAGGGACGTCAGCAGTGTCGAGCCCTCCGAGTTAGTCGTACATCTCGAAATAATTCGGTTGTTTGCCAAACTCGTGAGGACGGCGCCGACCCAACTTACCCCGAAACTGTGGGACGCTGCTATAATATTTTTCATATCGTGGCAAATTGTCGTCCGGAAATCAAAATCCAAACACGAAGATTCGATGGTTCGCATTGCTATACGTCTAAAAATAAAAATATTTTCCAAGTGAAATCACGAAGAACGAACGAATATTTTTTCTGTCAGGTACGAGCCTTGACGATCGCGGTCAGCGAACTTTACTACGAGCTCCAATGTTTATTCCACCGACACGAAGGATGCAGCATCGAAGGGTTACCCCCGACGTTGTTCGACGAATGGAAAAACGTGTTTGCCGACGATGTACATCACGGAATGGCTTGCACCTGGATGTTTTACGTGGGTTAGTACTTAATCGGGATATCGCTCACTACTCCCGAAAACAGACTGCATTTGCTGTTTCATATTCTCTTACATTTAGTTCGGTTATCTTAGTCGGAAGCATAGTCCGGAATGGTTTGTCGATCGATGGCATACACTTGTCCTTTCAGAAAACAAAAAAAAATAAGTCCAATGGCGTAAAATCGTATGATCTTGGTGGCCAATTCACGTTACCGCGGCACGAGATAACACGACCATGACATTTCACGTACTTCCGACCATCACTTGCGATTAATTGAAATTTGAATTCATCGGAAAAAAGCATTTTCCGCCAATCTGATGCTGTCCAATACTCATATTTTTTTTCAATAATGTGATCTGGCCTTTTGGTTCCTTCCACTGGTGAGTGGCTTTTTTACACCAATGCGTCCAATCAGTCCTACAGCCTTCAGACCTCGGAATACTGTGCTCCGATTAATGTCGGCACGATTTTCAATACGTAATTCTCTCGGAATGCCTGCTGCAGTTTTTCGTGAATGTATAACGCACTTCCTTTTTATAATTTTGTCAACGCATTCCGTAGTTTTTCGCGGTCTACCACTTCGACTTTTATCACATAACAAATTTGTTGATTTATATTTACAAATAATACGATTTTTTCCAATGGATAAAGTATAGCGGCCCGATAGTTTTGCACACCGGCAAACTCGTTTGACGCTGTACACAAATAATATGCCATATAAAAAACAATATATCACGCTTTTATTCATACCATAGCTCTATTAAAAGTTTGAAATGATTAACGAGTTCAGGAATTAAAAATTTTATCACTGTCCCTAAAAAATGGGTGGCCCAAAATTTATGCATGCCACTGTATATGTATGTAGGTAAGGTTGGAGATAAGTTAGTTCGAATTATTATTAAGGTTGGAAGAATAAGTACTTAGGTTGGTCATAATAAATATATACAGGGCCGTAAATCGAGTATACAATGTGGACAAGGTCGTGGGTACAAGGTTATATAATCAAAAAAACTGTTGTATGACCGGATACTTTGTTAACATTTTGAAAACTACGAAAAACGCAGCCTGTAGAAAAAAAAAAGTTCGATTTTAATCCTTAATGGTCACACTGAGTGTGACCTAGCCGTTTTTTGACCTGGAACACCTTCCAGAAAATTCGGGAAAATGGGACATTTTTTTGCATATTTAAAATCAAACTTTTTGAAAATTATCGGTATAGTTGTGTAGAAAAGAGTGTAAAGTACATTGCAGTATTTTTTTGTAATTTTTCGATAAATTAACACATTGCAAAATGATTGGGGTGAGTTTCGCCCACAATGACTCTTCCGTAATTTTTTCGAGGTGCTAAAGAAGTTAAAGGGTTAAAGGAAAAAAGGGTTGTGAAGATGTTTTATGAACAAATAGATAAACGTTTAAAAATATAATTCCGTCATACCATCGGAAATATTATAAGCTACGTTCTATCTGAATTTAAAGTGAATCGGACGAACAGATTTAGAGACACGACACATACCGTTTGATAAAACACAGTTTTGAGAAAAAGGCAAAAGAAAAACTTGCTAATTAAAGTTGTATAAAATTATAAAATGAAAAATTGTATTTATTCAAATTTCACGCCTATGCAGACCCCTTAATGGTAGAAATGGTCACATCGTTTTCAATTTCCAGCCCTCCGATGGTAATCTGAGTTACACATTTTTTCTAATGAATTATCTAAATATGTAAATTTGAATTTTCGGTTCGATAAATTACAAACGTCATTTGGCCAATAGTTCGATTGGCTCGTTCGGGAAACCAGATCTTCCGCACAGCTGGTACATCAATGTGGATGGTTTATAGAGTCTTTATAAATGAACAGTTTCGTCGAACCAAGTGATTTTTTTTCTCCGTGTATAACGATGCCACGAAATAATGGCGGAAAATAACGCTAAAATGTTCCTCGGACGAGACGTCCTTCAAAGTGCCTTCAATGTCCTATTCATTTTTGGCATTGTCGCAAAAAGTTCCTCGATATAGGCACTTTTGTCTATTTAAGAATTCGCGACACGTAACCAACTGCCCGTGTTTTTTTTCTTCCCCCAGGCTTGTACAACGAAAAGAGCGAATTCCTGATACCGGCTATTGTTCTGGACCATTTGGGTCGAGCGATGAGCGTTATTGACGGTGAAACATTTTTCAAAAATCACGAAGCTGGACAAGAACGTCGAATCACATCGACGGAAATCCTGACATTGTCGATGGAGTTGCTGCCGTCCCCTGCGCCGAGCGTGCAATTAGCTGCGTACCACGTGATAAGTCGAGTCATAGCCAAATTGGTCGAACAGGATAAGCTCTTACTCGAGGGTGAAAATTGGGAGGCGACGGATTTAAACATTACAAAATTTGAGGATGTCCTGTCGAGCACACAGAAAATCGTCAATACCATGCTCATAGAATTCAAGTGAGTTTCTACATCACGACGAATTGTCATGATATGGGAATGAGAAAATAACAAGTGAACAATGGATGTTCCCATTCGAATCAACAAGATTCGAGAAAAGGATAAACAATTAATTTAACCTAGGACTTTCTGTAACGAAGTTTAAATTTTTTTGGCCCGCAGATTGTGCGATACAACGGGCTGCACGGTCCAACCGCATACAGACTCTTACACGTACACTATAGGCTATTTACTTGCCTGGGCAAACGTACTTGACATGTGCGCTCACGCTCACGCCGATGTTCGCTACCAATATGCCGAGTTCCTCAAGTAAGTAGATAGATAGATGGATATGGTTTATTCGTGCACTAGGACACAGATTATCCTCTGGCACACAATCCACAGATAGGTATGACAATATAATTACACTTCGAAATACAATATCATTCCCTTAAACGATGTAAGGCCGCCTGTTTAAAACTAAGAAAACGCATTGTAAGGAGCGACTCAATGACGTAGAGGAAGCTCAAGTTACAAGAACGAGCGAGTACTCTCTCTCTCTCTCTCTCTCTCTCTCTCTCTCTCTCTCTCTCTCTCTCTCTCTCTCTCTCTCTCTCTCTCTCTCTCTCTCTCTCTCTCTCTCCCCTCGCCAGCATTTTATTATATACTCCCACCCTTCGAACCCTTTGCGTTGGACAGAAATGGTTTATTGTTTGGAGAAATACAAGTAATTCGTAAAAATTGAACATCGTGTTTTGAAGGCCATGGAAAAACGCATCACTTAAATTTTTGCAATTTGCTGTCGTTTGAAATAGGATTTATTATTCGTACGCTTAATCGAAGTACGTTAAGGTTGCGTGGAATCGACACTCCGAACAAGTAACGCAAAAACGATTTTCGGAAATTAATTTTTACTTCAATTTCTGGCCTTGGGACCATGTATCACACGCCCGGAATGCTTCGAACTTTCGGCCAAACGATAAAATCTATTGCGATGAAATTTATTCTGTACATGCGATATTGTTTCAGAAAGAGCTTAACGATCGACATTTTGTTGAATTTAGATAAAAAAGTGTACACATTTTGGTTACCATGGGATGAATTCTGAATTACTAACTGACGCACCGAATTCATGTAGATTTTAAGACCGTTGGATTCTCACCAGTGAAAGAAAACACATTTTGAGCGCCGTTTTAACTGATTTTATTTTAAAAAATGACGGAAAATTGGAATTTAGAGTTTGTGACGAAACTAGCAGCATTGTACCAACGTAGAAATTGGAGTTTAGAGTTTGTGAGGAAACTAGCAGCATTGTACCAACGAAGCTCGAAATATTATCGACAATCCAGAAAATCTAGTGCATCAGTTTTCCCACTGGTGTCAATTTCGCATGAAGAATGTGCACACGGACTTATGACAATCGCCGCCTATTGTCCCTCGACACTTTGCCGTAGTGTGAATTTTTGTCGCTCAGTCGCAGACGAAACGCTCCGAGGCCTGCAATACCGTCGTGAACGGGAGACGCGTGAAAATTTCGCAGCGCGTGATATATGGCTTTAAACTATGGAAATGAAAATAGTGAAAGATACATTTGTTTTTGCGGATGTGAACAATGTTAAACGGCAAACTATTTACTGTCCGATGACTAAATCGCGCTCCAAGTGGAATTTAAATTTTCTATCGATAGGAAATCTTCCTCCTTTGCGTTACGTTTTATTATAATTCATTTAAGTTTATTATTATAATCTTACCCAAAACGGAAGAATTCGTACTACCTCGTTGCGTAGCATTCTTACCCGCGAAAATCTTTTTACCCTTTCTCTTTCTTTTTCCGCCTCCCTCTCACCCCGGAAATAATTATCGGCAAAGGCAAATTTAGAAAATCCGTAAATTAGCTGCAACCCCTGATTAGACGTAAACTTTGTGGGCTCGCTTACGTATTCGTTTATTTGCTCATCTGTTTTTGGTCGTTTGCTGTTGCCATTTGTTTGTTAAATTTTAACGTAATGCTTGTTTGTTTGTATGCTTGCTTATTGAAATTGTAAATAACTACATTGCGCAATACCCAATAGCCTGAATCATATACCACCGTCTAAGTTGTGTTTGTTGTGAACATTTTCATAAACACGCATATGTACAGGCAGGCATTTTTTAAACACGTTTTTGCCACTTGGTTTTTTTTACCACAAACTATCGAGAAATGAACTATAGAAAAGATGTTGATTGCATCTATGAAAAAATTGTATAATAGTTAAAGAATTACGGTCGAAACACCGCTTACAGTTTTATTATATGTATAGGTAATGGACAATAGGAACTGCTTTTTGTGCTGTTTGTTTGACAAAAGTTAGTAAGATTCTTTACATGTGTAATTATACAAAATCAGTGTTCGCCCATACGAGCGAACGCTTCTTTACGCGAGGACAAATATGGACAGATAGCCAAACCCAATTTTGGCGAACATACCTAATTTGATTAGCATATGTCCTCATCGCGGGTGTATTAGATGGTTCGGTTGAAATCTGCTGATCTGCTATATGTCGAATCGCAAAGTTTCCTGGATGAACATTTTTCTCAAGCATTTTAAGAATTCGCTAAACAGCTCGATGTTGACAAGTAAATAGTATCCCAACGTTCGCATGCCACAGGAAAAATGCAGAAAGGAGGAAAACGGCTGCCATTTGGGCTGACCGAAAATGCCATTGCGAATCGACTAAACGTCATCATTTCTTTGTTTGCGAGGCACAGAAAAAAGGCTTCAAGTGACGTATTGTAACTGAGGATGAAAAATGGATTTATTTCGACAAGCCTAAACGGAGAAATTCATGGGTCGATCCTGGCCCACAATTTTTTTTATAAATTCGGCGTAATTTAAATAATTCTTTTTTCGGTTATTTGATTTTTTTTCAATTTTTTTATATCTTTTTCGTTGGGGCAGGGAAAATTAAAAAAAATTACCAAGGAATATAGAAATTAAAAATCGGTTTTATTAATTAAACATTTCTTTAAGCAATGTTTTTTTAATATTCATGAGTACACTCTGACGGGTGATAATCATTATAAAAACAATCAATACATTTATATTGTCGACACCACGAACATTGTATAAGCGTCGACTCAACAACGTCAACGCAGTGGCTTTTCCAGCGGAATTGAGGAAACAAAACTGCGATTGCAACGAAAACGAGTTGGCGTTTATACAATGTTCGTGGTGTCGACAATATAAATGTATTGATTGTTTTTATAATGATTATCACCCGTCAGAGTGTACTCGTGAATATTAAAAAAATATTGCTTGAAGAAATTTTTAATTAATAAAACAGATTTTTAATTCCTATATTCCTTGGTAATTTGTTAAAATATTCCCGGCCCCATCGAAAGAGATATAAAAAAAAATTGAAAAAAATATCAAATGTTAAAAAAAAATTGAATTATGGCTAATTTATTTAACATTTTTTTTAAAATTGCAACAATTTGAAGAAAAAAATTGATATTTAATTCGTAAGTTTTTATCAATAAAGACGCGTAAATTTTTTTTAAATTTCTTGCAATTTTTTAATCATATGTTATAAATTTCAACAATAATGTGAAAAAAAGTCAGCATAGACGGGACTCGAACGAGAGCCGTCCGGATGGGAGTCTTACTCCTTTGCCGCTGGGCTGCTCGCCTCGTTGTGTTCATGTACAAGCTCTACGGTGCGTAAGCGGGCTTCCCAACTTTGACCGGCGATTTCTCGAAAACGAAGCCGAGTTGGCACCGACAATTTTGGGGTGCCCACACTATAAGCACGCGAAGTGGGAGCCCGTAACTCGATGCACCTCCCGGACCGTCCCCACGTCAGAAGATAAATCCTTCCGTAATTACGAGAAAGTCTAAAAACGAGTAGATGAGTGATAGCGCCAAATGACAGGGCATTCTTTCGACGTGGGATTTATCTTTTCGCAGAGAAGTGGGAGAAAGCCGTCAAATCCAAGGGAAAATACTTTGATTAAAGTAATCGAACAAGTTATTTCAAAATAAAAGTACAAAAACTGAAAGATAAAATTAACGGATGCCAAAAATATCACGTGATTGAGTTACATTTATGCAAAATTTCGTTAACCCTCCATAACTCAACGTTAACGTTTTAAAATAGTTGACTATGGTAGGTTTCAATAAATAAAAAGATACGTATTATTTCGTTTAAAAAAATCATCAGGGGGTTAGTTATGAAGCAATAATGGGAGTGTGCCAGACATGTTACATTGCGTCGTGTAACAATCCTTTATCATGTATGGAGTGCTTTGAAGCAGTTGTTTTTCTTGGGTGCCATAAAACCACGTCACATTTCTAACGCACCGTTTGTCGTTTTAATATTTTTTTTCGACCTTCGCAACTTTACGCACACTTGAATCTTTCAATCTCGCCGTAAGTGAATTTCGAACAAATTTCGATCCAACTAACGCCATCTAGTTTGCATGAATTGCATTTAAAAAACCATACAATGGTTTGTAGTCATCATTTGACATTGATTTAAAAAAGAATTTAATGTCAATATGGGATTTTGTGAGGACTTGGTTCGTTTATTACAAACCTGTCACACGGCGATGTGAAAAGTTAAGACGAGACCAGGTGTGTCAGCGTGAAAAATTAACAAACGCGCAAATGAATAAATCGGCCATTAAGCATTCTACAATTAAACAGCAAATTACACTTATCCGCTATACTTCGTTAAATACCTTACGCAGATGAACAACGTTTTTTCCCATTGTTATTGTTTCAGAGATAACTACTTTCCGCATCTGCTCAATAACATCTTCAGACTAATGCCCGTCGAAATTCTTCAGGACAGTAAATCGAAATCTTCGAAATTTGTAGAGTTTTTTAGCACTGTACCGTCGCTAGAATTTCAAGGTATTTATCTAAAGTGAAAAAGAAGATAAGTCTGCGTTTGAACAGTTAAGAATATAAAAACTTTCTGCACTGTTTAGAGGGCTGGACTGAGTGGAGGTTAGATCACATCGTTTGCTGGCTGTTTACCAACAGCCTGAAACATCTGCCAGTCCTAGTGAGACAATGGTGGGGGACAGCAGACAGCAGGATAAGCGCTGCTGTTGAAAAAATAACGGTGCTTTACATTAGTCCCATGCTATGCCGGGATGAACTGCTGAATAATCGACTCGTCGACATTCAAAATATGCAGGTCATTCATTTATATTTGTAGCTTTAAGACAAGTACGGATATTTATTTATTTTCTCTTTTATCTTTGCCTAGGTATACTGTCTCCTCGGTAAATTCGCGTTTAACTGCGTTATTCAAGCATACCTCGAATTCTTACTTCCGTCACATCATTTGTTCGCTTTTAGGGTTTGGTAGTTAAAGAAGAAAGAAGTTTTTTGTTTAAAACCCATGTGCATGAAATTTTGGTAGTAGATGCTTCAGATAGAGATGCTCATTAATGTGTGACAAACGGTAGGAAACATATTTGCATTCGGTATATCCCCTGTATGTGAAGTGAGCGTTAATTACTTTTTCGCGCACCCCATCGAGTGGTTCGTCATTGGATGAGTCTTTTAAAGTGAACATGGGGTTCTATTTACCTTTTTCAGTTCCATTTGCGACTTGGGTCTCACGGAACGCCCCCTCCCACCCCTCTTATTGTTAACTATGGATTTGACGAATGTATAATAATTCTGGGTAATAGCGCTTCATTACAACTTTCAATGAAAATGATTTCGGTTAAGTTGCATAAAAAATTCAGTAGATATTGACAAGCCAGTAATCGGTAAGTTGACTTCGTGGAAACTCCACAAGAGGACTGCACGCAAAAACTCTATCTACGCATTGTTAGAAGCCCCGATAATAAAATATCAAACATCATACAATGGGGGGCTCCTCCCTACATCCCGGCTGTACGCTCAGCGTATCATGATTGCGGTTTATTGAATGAAATCGAAGTCAGTGTGTAATACGTGCTTGTAATACAACCAACATGATGATGATATCACGTTAGTTGTACTACAAGTTGTAATATAACTAAATATTCCTGACACGTCGATGCTTTAAATGATAGAATGAACAAATTACTACGGAACCCTACTGAAAGTATTTCTTTCGCGGATGGCCATATTTTGTCTGCGCATAAGCAAGGCCCTTTTAAATCATTAGTCAATTACAGTGGCGTTTAATGAAAAGGAAAATTACCACCAATTATTATACCCGACAATAAACAAAAATTAAATATTTGGCACAAATTTAGGAGATTTAGACATTTCTACATTTTCTCTGAAAAGAAGTGATTACAAACATTCTTCCGAGTCACATTTCTCTAAGTTTTATCATTAATATACTCTTTAAACATTGGGTGAGCCGCTGTCTTTATGGTCATCGTGGAATCTTTCGAATTTTGTACATGTTTAGGGCAAATTGTATCCGACATCTACAGTTGTTTAGGATATAAATTATTAGATAGGAATGTGGACAGCATGTCATCTCCACAAAGTACGGTATAAACGAGAACATTTCTAGATGCTTAATTTTTTGTTAAATCTTCTGTAAATTGGCTCGCAGTTTATCGGTATTCTGAGATTTATTTTTGATTCACTGCAGAAGAAAACCAATTAATCGTTGATTATTTGGGTTCGGAAAAGGTGTACCTCAATGTGTGCTCCGACGTGCACCCGGCCGGTTTTCAATAGTGCGTGGATTTTTATTGAAAAACGTGCAACTCTCGTTCAGAAAGAAAACAGGAACCAAAGAAGTTCGAGAGCAGCGCGATCGCCAAGCTATCCACCCAATCTTTTTTTTTATCACCCTTATCCGACGATTAACGTGAAAAAGAAATATTCCTACGAGACAATATCTAGATGAAAGTATTTCCCAAGCAATGGCACTCTCTACTTTGGACATAATTGTCATTATGGATATTCTACAGATAAAAGTGCACCCGAGTGTCCGGGAAGTGATTGCTCTTTATCAGATGGTCGATACGAAACTTGAATTGAGCATGGTCCTACCGATCAACCATCCCCTCGGTCCCGTCACCGTAGAGCCTGGTCAGCACGCCGGTGGTGCCGCTAATTGGAGAAATTGTCACAAACAACTGTCTATATTCTTGACTCATCAGGTAAATGATTCTAACGATTACGATACTGCTTTTTCCCCACCATCGTGCCGAACCATCGCAAAATATAGGCTGCTTTCGAAATAAATTTATACCCACGTTTCAATGTACTTTTCTTTAGGATCCTTTAGCCTTTGTGAATTCTATCGCTGCTCCAATTACAACCAAGAGTCTCTCGCTGATTTTTTTTCAAAACTCCCTTCTATCATTGCATCTTCGTTAAAACTTAATTCTTATAAAAGCTTTACTTGCCTGAAACGGCACTGAAAAATTCTATGTTATTAGAACGGTTCGATTTGGGATGGATTACTCATGTGGAAGAAAAACCTTGACAAAAAGTTCTCGGGGGTCGAGGAATGCTTGATATGTTACAGCGTTTTCCACATAAAAACATATCAAATACCCAAGCTCTCGTGCCACACGTGTCGAAAAAAGTTTCACGCTCCCTGCCTGGTAAGTCTCTCTCTCTTTCTCTCTCCCCCCCCCCCCTCACACACAGACGCAGACGCACGCACACACGCACCCACGCACGCACCCACCCACACACACACACACACACACACACACACACACACACACACAGCACACACACACACAGCACACAGCACACAGGGTGACAATTGTAAAGTGACTATGTGCTTTTAACGGTCTGGCACGAAGATATTGCCGAGAAAAAAAATGATATGTAAAGGTTTGGCGAAACCTTTAAAAAAATATAGCGTATTTTGTGACATAGTATTCGCAAAAAAAAAATTAGTGTTCTGGGCAAACGTCAAAATTCCATTCTGAGTTCAGCAGAATGTAGATAACTGAATTTCGAATACGAAACACTCCTAAAAAACTTTTTTCAAATGGAATTATATTCAATTTATCCACTTCGAAATGCAGCTTTGATAATATTTTCTCCACGACGGGATGCACTAAAACAAGATTTCCAGGATTCTTTCGTATTCGGGATTTAATTATCTTCATTCTGCTGTGCTTAACATTTTTTATTTTTCTTCCAGAATACTTTTTTTTTCTGGCACATCCTACTTGAAAAAAAAATAGGCTATATTTGTTTCAAAGAGGACTTGAAAAACCTTTAAAAATCATATTTTTTCGATCGCAAAATCTCTGCGCGCAATCTTTTGAAAACCCATGGCACACACATATAGCTGCACGCAATTAGCTAATCTTAATTTTTATTTGCAGTACGAGTGGTTCACAACCAGCCAGAAGTCCACGTGTCCTGTATGTAGAAATACATTTTAAATATGTCTGCTCACAAATTGCGAACGAACAATGCTGTTTTTCTTTTTCGATTTTAAAAAATGAGAAAACAGTAGGCGCGAAGCTTACTACACTCAAGCGTTTGTGATTTACTCGAACGGAGATACGCAACAAAATAAATAGCGTAAATAGCACGATGAGATGCCCTGTCCCGTAATCTCTGTCCGCGACCGCGGATGTTTGTGGGTCACGTACTTATGGAACGACTTGGCCACGCGAGGCCTTTCACTTTTTTTTGTGCCCAACGAGGAAAATATATGTACAAAAAAAAATACGTAGCATAAGTTCCCGACCAAAAAGTGACAGGGGGAGACGATGAGTGAGCGGTTCTCGGGTATAACATCCGCCGACGCGGCAGCCCGCACGTAGCATCTCGTCACAAAGGAAGCCAGATCATCAGGGCCGAAATCTTGGAGGGTCCGAAGTGGTCTGTCACGGAAAAAATGGGACCGCAACCTTTTGGTTGCAATTCTTTAGTCATGGTGGAACTTTATACGATTTTTTTTTGGTTCCGAATGAATATAGGTTTTCAACAACGCGATTAATTGCGTACTATGTTATCCTATGAAAGGAACGGGGCGACATGCGGAATCGGGGCTATTGTATTCCAGAAATTCCACAGTGATTCGGGGCTAAATTTCTTTGTGTCCTTCGACATTTCAAATTCCCCGAAGAACAGGCCAAATATGCGGAAACGTCGCTTCCGGGCGACTGATATTGAATCACTCCGTCGCCGCTATCTGCAAAACAATGCTGTGCGTTTTTTTTCTCGAAATTTCAAGCATATCGAGTGTTCAACCAGATTAAATTTAATAAAAATATAGATCACGATATTGATACTCGCATTCGTTCACCGGCCCAGGGTCTCTATCTACGGCCCTGGGACGCGTCAAAATATCATGCGCATATACACGGCGGAGGATCCGTACATATGCCGACTGGTTGACGAGTCAGCTCGTTAGTTGGTATCCGTCCGTTCGTACGGACGTTTATCCTTGAGTGTGGCAGCCAAAGCAACTTTTTCGGTTATCCCAGAAACACGTATCCGAAGCCCAAAAAAGGCTCGTTGAGTTTGAAAATAAATTCCGTCGAGTGGTTTGGATTTTTATCTTTAATTGTGCAGTGTCACACGTCTCCGCGACTTTTTTCTTTTGGCAGAAAACATGTTTGTACAGTCCCTGATGAGAGCCAACGGGCTTAGACAGAGCGTTAGATATTTTCGAGGAAACGCTTTGCTACGGAGCACCAATGGGGTGTCGAAACCGATTACGGAATCCGTTTCGAAAACTTCACCGTCCGCACCTTCGAAGCCAGTCGATGCTGAACAAGTTTTGGGTAAATAACCTTGCGAGTTGCGAAATTTGTACAACCCAAATTCAAACGCACATGCGCAGAGACGCGATATTTTATGCTAATCGTTCCGCCGGTTTCATCACGATATGGCATGAGAAACGCTTCGCTTTGTGAGCGAACGATATTTGGGTTTGTGATCGACGACGAAAGTTTCAACGAAAATGATTTTCGCATATTTTTTAAAATTCATCCAGCGCTGGACGCGGTGAAAAGTTAACGCGCGGAATAAGGAGCTTAACCAAACGTCAGACGCAAGGAAGTATTTTGTTAGACAATTGAAGTATTAATTTATTTTGTCGACGGACTAAATGAAATTTTATTTTATAAAAGACAATAGTTGTTGAATTATTACGGTTGCGATAATAATTGAAATTTCAAACTAAATAAAAAATCTGTCAAGTGTGTCGGAACACGCATGAAGTATGGTTCCCTAGTCATTTGTGCAATCTTTCGCAGCCTCCATGTTTAACAAATATGTTATTATTATTGTGTATGTCAGACCACAATCATTTATTGCACACTGGTTTCGATTTAATTTGATTATCCGAAATCATAATGCTCTAATGATAGAGACAGGGAAAAGGGGAGGTTTGTTTGATGTATGATATTTCATTAATGAGACTCCCAATAACACGCGACAAACTTACTCTCGTAGTCCTCTCATGGAGCTTCTGTGAAATCTTCGAATGAAGCTATGAAGTTTCAAAATCATTTTTATCGAATGTTCCAATCGACTGCTAGTTTCTAAAAAATTGTTCGCATTTTTCAAATTAAAGAGAGGGGCTTACATTGCACATCACCGTGGAGCTTGATATCTCGCAATAGGGCTTGAAAAATGATAAATGTAACCTTAATTTCACTTTAGAAGACCTTTTTATGGGGTGTTTATTGATGGATGGCAGAGAAAAATTATCCGCATTTTACATACAGGATAAATACCTGGAAACTTTTTTTTATCATTTCGGTCCATATTATTTGGGATCTCCATCTGAAGCATCTATTCGCGAAATATGGAAAACCGTAAATACAACCTCAAATTTATTTTGAACGACTTGTCCAAAATTCGTTGGTGAATTAACGACCTTGGTGCATGTAATGCAGTTGAAGTGGTACAACGGAGGTATTTAATCTGGGATAGATTGGAAACGTAAAAACGGAAAATGCACATAATTGGAGGTACAGAGGTTCAATTACAATTAGTCTTATAAACATATATGTACCTACACTAGTGGAAATAATTATGCTCCCTTTCGGACATTTAAAATCAAACCGGTGTGCTAATCTAGTGGTCAGATCAATTAAGTCTAGAAGCCTGGAGGTCTAGAAGTCCTATCAATTAAGTATCAAAAAGTTCATTTTTACAGTGACTGAGTCAAGAATCTCTCCGATTTGGGCTAGGACGAAGCAAAACATAAGTTGCTCATCTTTATCAACTACAGCTCTCCATTGCAAATTGTTCTTTTTTCTTCAAGGAAGCGCATGCCCTTCCTCGGCAATCACGCCCGATTTGGAACATTTTTTGTGATTCGTCGAGTCAGTTTTAGACAAAAATGTTCTTGAAATAACTACACGCTATATATACATATATTGTGTTAGGTACATGCATGTTATAGAATATGGCGAGGTCATCTTTATTTCGGCCAGTCGCGATCATATTGCTGCCCAACAGAACATTTCGAACTACAAACAAATCAATGAATTATATTTTATACGCAGGCGTCAAAATGCACAAATGCAGTGATTTTGACAAATGGTTGTTGGTCTGGATGAAGAAGTTTCCACACAAGGATCAAATTCCAGCAAAAATAACGTAAGTTCTGTGTGGTGTTTTTTCAAATTCATTTTCCGGGACCGCTCTTTTGGCAACTGCACGAATTGCTGTATTCCGAACGTCCAGCACTGTCGCTTTTCTGCCCTGAGGCTTATGCGACGAAACTATTTCGAAATATTTGCCCTTTCATTGCACGAATGTGAACGCTGTGGTTAGAATTGGGTTTTAGATGTATAATATCGTGTAAAATTGAAGGTTTGTAAATTTTACATGATGTCGTGGTTTGTTGAAATTTCGTTTGTGCCAGTGAGTAACATTTAGCAACGTGGTTTCTTACCTGGTAAATGCTGCTATATTGACACTCGAGGTTCCAGCCGGACAATTGTCATTGTCTGAATCGAGGAGGACAAATAGGGGAGTCTGGGCTCCATGGAGAAACAGTAAAAAAGTGTATCGGATAAATTGAAAATGTGGGTGACGCATCGATCGAACGAATCCAATATATTAATACATCGGTCGACGAGGTGAAAGTGATCGGACGAGGCTCGGATATTCGAACTAAGCGTGAGAGCATGCTACATTGAACGGCTTCATTACTTGTGTTCGCATTTCCATTTGAAAATTTGATTACCTTTTTGATAGTCATTTACATCCTATATGCAATATATGTAGAAAAATAAAGAAAAAAGATTACATTAAAAAAACAATTATTTAGAAAATGTATTATTCAGAAGTGTACTCATATTTACAGACTTAAATTTTGTAATGCATATTCCTTTCTCTACTTTCATTAATTACATGCGAGAAATAATGAATTTTCAAATTAAAAAGAATGGTGCATCTGCGTACAGTCAATGAAAAATTATATTGCTTAATCCTGTATTCGTTCCAATAATCGTATCCCGTGGTCTTGAATTGTGTCATAACACGTGCCTTACATAATGCCTTACAAAGACAACAGCGCCGCCCTTGGTTTTTGCCATTTGAGGGACGAGTTGAAATGCTGAGTTTGGACTCCTGTAGCTAGTTTCCATGACCTGTATGTAAATCTGTGCTCAAGGTTAGGCAGTTGGAAAAATCCGATCGTTGGATCGTAGCGTGAGGCCGTGACTGTTCGATACGACAAAAAAATTGCTTGAAAGCGAAATAAATGTAACTCAGCCAGTATATATGCCGCAGGTCTAAAGAAAACGATTGATGTTTTGGGAAACATACGGACCCCACTCTGTACTCTTTTTAAGGCAACTACTGTAACCTAGTTGAGTCAAATCACAATCCGAGGAATTTTCTTTTATATATCCTGAAAAAAAAACATGAATGCAGTATTCACGAGTTCAGGACACATTATTGTATTCACAACTAATTCGCAATGTTGAGGGCTCAATCACATACAAGAGTAATAAGTAATACAGAATTCTCGTGTGGACTAATGCCAACTGCGAAAAAATTAACAATATAAACGAGGTTATTCGAATCTAAAGTAGACGCGGCATTGTGGCAATAACGTAATATCCGCATGTTGGTAACGTTGCTAAGCACTCCACGACCTACGTAGTCAATAGTGATCGAGTCCCTTATTTACTCTGTTTCGGCAGCTTCACACCCGTATTCATAGATGTTCCGTGAGAAATAAGGATTCCTTGATCTTTGTTCAGGACAAAGGCCTTCGGCATCTTTACATCCATATTCCTCAAGAAACATCTATGAATACGAGTGTAAAACTGCCGAAACAGAGTAAACAAGAATTTCGATCTCTATTGACTGCGTAGTTTGTGGAGTGCTTGGCAACGTTACCAACATGCGGATTTTACGATATTGCCACAATGCCGCGTCTACTTCAGAATCGAATAATGAACCATGGCTAATAATGAACCTATGGGCAACGAATTCAGACGTACATAGCAGAGATGAGTAGGGAGATGTAGCGTAGGTAGAGATATAGAGCATAGCAGAGATGAGTAGGGAGTTGTAGGACAGCGTTCCCGTTTTCGGTGTGCTTCGGGAATGGCGCTAAATCGCGGCGGCGGGTTCGGCAATATCATTTTGTGATCATCGCCTCTGTCGAGGCTGCAGATTTCCGTGTAGCCGCGCGAGTCATGATCACCGCTCAAGTCGGTATCGCAGTCAGCGTGAACACGAATGGGTAGCTCGACGGGGGAAAAGTCGCCACCCTCGCATATCGTGCTTACTCGACAGGCGAACAAGCGAGGTTTTCCGTCCCATCGAGCTCGACATATTTGTATGGCCGTACGACGGATTAGAATATGCATTAAATGAATTTCAAAGTGACACAATGTATCGAGATCATTATTTTCTCTCGGTTGCCTGTTTGTGCCGAGATTGCGGTTTAAAAAATTAACGACGAAACGCGTTGAAAAATAAATCGCCGAAACGACCGTGGAAGGTTCAAAGAGAAATCTTGAGCCTTTGCTGCGGTTGTTTCAGCGGTTTTTTTTCAACACTAAACATTATAGATGAGTGTGTATCATAAATGTTTCTCTATCCTTAATGAGCGTCGTGGTTGAGTTGGTAGCCTGACGGATTGCCAATGCTTGCGGTCCGGGTTCGATCCTCGGTGAATCGATGTCTTATCTATTTTTTTCATTTTATATTGAGAAAAAATCGAACTTCCTCTCGATTTAGCTACTCGCGTCTGTTCAGGCATTATTTATGATATTTAATTCATATATGTTTAATATTAAGAAAAAAAGACTGGTACCAGGGATCGAACCCACGTCGTCTGTACTCAAAGCCCGCGCGCTGACATTTCAGCCGCAAGGCTCTTGTGACTGCAAAGCTGCCTTAGGTATACATAATTATCCGATATGAAATGTGTTGAAAAAAAATGCCGAAACACATTTATCCAATGTGAAATGTGTTGAAAAAAAATTCCGATCGAGGAAGACTTAAAGTTCTTTTTGATCCTTTCTCGATCGTTTCGGATTTTTTTTTCAACGCATTTCACATTGGATAAGTGTGTATATGTATATTACTGTAACTATACCTGGCGTTACAGTCTACGTGGAGGGGGGGGGGGGCGGGGGGGTTTGAGGTTTGCGTTACGTCACGATTTTAGGACTAATTTATTTTAGGACTAACTTGAATAGCTTAACGCATTTTGGTGCAAACTTAAGTTTATTAAGACAATGTATTTTTTAAAAAAACATTCGGAAGTACAGACCATTTTTTTGTGTAGCACGAGGGACATGAGCTAGGCGAGGAGTCGAGCGTTCAAACCCTAATTTCATTTTTCTTCTTTGTTCTTATTTCCCCGAATCTAATTTTTTAATATTTTCGTCCGCTAAAATAAATTAAACTTGTCGTGAAATAATAGATTAAATTACCGCAAGTATAAAAATATTCCCGCTTTTAGTTAATTTCAGTTCACGTGTGCTTATTATATAATAGAATTATTGTAGTAGGGAAAAAATTAGTATCAGAGATTGCCAATTGCCAGATAAAAATGGAAAAATCATGCGTGAGCTAAAATGATTCAATGGAAACCACGGGAAGGTAGTGGGTTTGGTAATACAAGCACAAAAAGGTGCTTGTATTATAAGCTGCAAACATCTTGTTTCATAAAGTATCATAACCTGCAAACATGTTGTTTCGTCTATGTACCTTTATACATAGTGAAGGAATATTGTATAATTTGTTCTTCGTTGTTAAATGGTCATTGATCCTGAATGACAAAGTCTCGTACGAAAAATAATTCTTCGTTTTTGCTAATGCAGTAGTTCCCTCAACTAAGTGGCAGATCAGGCTTTGCTTTCTTCCGAAATTGCGGTCGTTTTGGATAAAAGCTAATTTTCATCTATTTCGCTCGCACTCGTATATCACGAGGAACATTTATCAGTTCGTTCTGTGCGATCACACTCTTCTATGGTACTCGATCTTTGCTGCTCACGCCCATATTTTCCTTGTCGATAAAGATACGAGGACGGGAATCGAATCCACGGTGGCCCAATGTTTTGCTCATTTTGTTTAAGCATTTATAGTTACTAAAGTATAACGCATGACATTTTGCTAAAAGCTTTTTCGCAATAATTCACAACAAATGGAAATTCTTGAATAATGCATAATGCCTATATTTGGCACTGTTGTAGCAATGAATAATGCCCCTGTTTACCCATTACTACAGTAATGGATAACGACTCTATGTTCCATTACCCACACACCCGACTACACATGATGATATTCATTTTGCATGACTGATTATTAATGTTGTGCATGGTGTTCATACTTTGCATTGTTCTTCACCGAACTAATGTGTCCTTTCTTTTAATGGACATCATTCATTGATTCGACACAGAGCTAATATTTACCATTCGTTAATGGATAATGCGTTGTTTTTCGATAATTTTTTGCAATCGATAAACGGGCTTCGCAGTGTTTTGCTTTTATATTTCACGCAGGTAGCTAACGAACCCACAAACAATATAAATTAATTCATGATAGGGAAATTAAAATGTTGGTTTTCATACAGTATAGAGGACCTAAGAAAAATGGGACTACGTGAACTTGCAAACAATTCGGTATTATTTTTTATATTTGTGCATAAATGTTGCACATGACTAGCGCTGAATTAATAAAAACTTATAAACAAGTAAAAAGCTGTATTTTAAATTTTCGTAAAATATGCAAAATGAACAGAATTTTCAGTATGTTAAATTCCTGCAATTGGAAAAATGTATCTCCGTGATTTACCACGACATTATCTACTCCCTCTCATTCAACGTACATGTTATTCTTTCTTTGTCAAATAATATTTTTTTTCCCATGCAGGGTCGACATGCTGCACAAGGTTCAGACTCAAGCGCGTATCCGCGTAGCAAACCTCATGATAGTGGCTACTGTAATAGGCTGCATATGGGCTGTGATATCTGGAAAAAAAGACGCGAAAGCTGGACGGTCATTAACTCAAGAAAATAAAAACTGGCACGATGAGATAAATCGCGAATACAAAGAGAGTTTGGCAGCCGGCGCAAAGACGACGTAGTTGCTTCCAAGGACACCTGAAATCTAGCATATTTAGTCTATAGGCATGGCGCAAATATTTCAAATATATAATACATTGTATACTAGTATTATTCTAACATGACAAAATCTTGTTACGGAGGAATCTGCAGTACGATTATGTCCTCGGATTGTTTCAAAATAATGATATTGTACAAGAGGTTTGAATATGCAAATTTAATGAGGCTCCTCTTCAATTCTAAGATAATTGATTACTTTATTAATTCTATATTTACGTGTGTATGCATACTATGTTCGTTTCTGTATATACATATATCTATACATGCTTATATTGATATCTATATATATGTATATAATAATAATTTCGGTAATAAAAAAATGTCCCAAACTACGGCACGTGGATTGAAATTTGCATTCTCAGCGCATTCAATTTTATCAAAATTGTGCGCGGCGGGTTCAAAACGCGGTTGCTGCTCAACGGCGTTGCTTATTTGATCAGTCTGACTAGACTCGACTCCAAAAACGGTCTCGTGTACAAATCTGGAAACTCCGCCAGATTAGCACGATTGTTAGTAAAGGAGTTTAAGTAGGGGGGCGCGGGGTGGGGTGGGGGATTCATGTAGACGACGATAAAATTGCCAATTTTGATAATCTTTTGGAAAGGAATCAATCGTTTTAGATTTATGAAACTTTAGATACAATTTATTAGATAATTGAATTGTTTAAAACATTTTGTTTCGCTAAAAAATATTGCAGAATGGCGTGGTCTTCCACGAGTGTTTAGGGGCAGTTGTCCGCTTGTGGGCAACCCAACGACTTCAATATTGATCTAAAAAATATAAGTCAAGAATTTCAAGTAATTCAACATCCGAATGTTGAACTTATACTTAAGAAACATCTGAAAAGATGAAAATTCAAAAAATAGCGTTTGAAAACAAAATTCACACAAACTTGTCGTTTTTTGCAATAAAAAAGTAGTCTGAAAGTGATTTTCATGAACAAGTACCCAGATAGACACATGTAGATCTTCTCTGAGGCACAGAAAATCACACAGCTGTTAGGCAGGTTAATTCGATGGTACAAGGTAAAGATAAATAATTATTAACCCGAGTGCGGTTTCAGACAGTGTGTGGTACAAATTTATTAAGTTTTGCCCGTAGGCCTTGTGCGTGCGTGCGTGTCTGCGTGTTTTGTGTGTGTGTGTGTGTGTGTGTGTGTGTGCGCGCGCGCGCGCGCGCGCGTGCGTGCGTGCCTGCGTGTTTTGTGTGTGTGGGCGTGCGTGCGTGCGTGCGCGGGTGCGAGTGTTTTTTTATAGAGGGGGGGGGGAGGGAAGTGCATTACGCCCCGTAGGTGTTGTGTGGCGCGCACCCGTGTGTCGGACTCTGCACTAAGTACCCGCTTTATGAAGAAGCCAGAGCTTCTTCATAAAGCTGGTTTTTCTCCTGCTGCTGTTATTTTTGGGCTTTACGAGGTTCTATTTTCGATAATGAGCTGCGCCGCTTCTGTCGAGTGACTCGATACTGATCCATATAGGCAGCATGCATTTTGGTTTGTTGGCTACTTTAAAACATTAAATCAATATCTTTGCAGCTGTAGTAGCATACAAGTGTTGTAACTCCGTATAAAGCTTTGCACCCTCGTCTTTTCCATGAACTGTCACCGGAAACTTTGAAATTTTTAATCCGCCTCTCACGCTTTCCATTTACAATCTTTTCAATTTCCACAGCTTTTTCACGGCTATATTCGAATGTTGATTTTGTGGCTTCATGAATATATTTGACAATAACGCTATACGAACTTTCAGACACGCTGTTGCAGATATCCATAAGACTACAAAATAAATTAATCCCGGCAAGCCAATGCTTATAAGACGCATCATAAATACGATTCTTCGATTCCCTTAATTACCATTACGGATAAAATGTCCTGAATTTATATCTCTAGAACTACAGCGGTACAGAAGTACAAGCTTCAATCCAATACCTCTATTGGTAGCTTCCTCAAATTTTATATTCTGTTTACACGCACGGCAAATGAGGAGGTCTGATAGTGTAGTACAAACCTTAAAAATACAGTAAACCGATATCCATGTATGAGTTCCAAGAAACGTCCTCACTGTGAGAACTAGAAAGTTTTCATCCACTAGCACTTGCACTTTCAGTTGTACTCTGTTCTGCCGCTTCTCTGTCTTTTGATGTAAATTACTTACGTTGGAAATATTTTTTTCGTTTCTTCTCTGTTCCAAATGGATCACCTAAACTTCTTTTTAGGTACGAACTCATTTTCAGCTCTCAAAACCGTTGTATTGTAAATTATATACATTTTGCATGACTCATTACGAATGTTACGCATCATGGTGTTCGTATTTTGCATTGTTCATCATCAAAGTTATGTATCCTTTTTTTAAAGAACATCCTTCATTGATTTCACACAATGGTAATATCCACCATTTTTTCAATCGATTAAAGGGTTTTGTAGGGTTTGGGTTTTACATTTCACGCAGGTCGCTAACGAACCTACCAAGTATCGAAGCTGAAACCTTGCAAGAATTTTGAACAATGAGGATTATGAGGGTAGGGGTTTTTACCTTCGCTTCGATTAGCTGTCAAATAGCGTATAAAATACTATTTACATTTTCCTTTTGTTTATTATTCTATAAAAATGCCGCGGTGTGTAGCGATCGGCTGCAACAATAATGGAAATCATTCATTTCCGAAGGATATGCGAATGAGAAAAGTGTGGGGAAGAGCCACTGGTTCGTAATTTCAAAGCTTCTGGAAATTCCAGGCTATGGTCCAAACATTTTAAAGAGACAGATTTTCGATGAAAGAGTTCTACTACACGTTTGTATTTGTGTATTTTATCAATATTTATTATACACGCGGGTTTTATAAGTACTTAGTTGTCTTATCTTCAACATTTTGCTCTGAGATTTACCACAAGCACATCGCTATTTAAAAAAAGACAGTGGTTCCTTCAGTTTTCGCTTGGAACAAATCAATTTCTTCTGCTGCGTCTGCCAGAGAGCATCGATATTTGCAACCGTCTTCTAGGAAAGAACTGTTTCCGTGTTCTTCACAAAAAAAATCTTTTGATGATGCGTTTCAAGCAAAGCATGAAGAAACATCGGAAGAAATCCCTTGCTCCTGATTTTCAAGAAGAAAGAAGTTACAACTATTGCTAATAGTACTTCCAGGCCAAACTGCGCGCCCAAACACAGCTTCAACAAACACCGCATATATTCAAACTATTTTCAATCGATATCTTGTCTGATCTCAAATCAATATTCTCTACAGGATTGAAAAATATAAATAAATTTCATTTAATGTTATGAACATTTTTACCCATGGCAAATCATCTACATTATAAAGGTAGCCAATAATGAATGTATCTATTTCAGATTAGTTTCTTTTGATGCTAATAAAATAAAGATAAAACAAGGCAGACTTCGAACTTTCAAAATGTTTGCCATTAGCACCACTGAAGTTGGTAACATTTTCATAACACGGGTCAATTTTGTATATGAACTATGGTCCTTACTTGACATCTCGCCTAGTCGTGCTCTGGTAAATTACTTCGTGCCGATGTCATTCAAGGTAAGTCACGCATCTACAAGAGTTATAGTACCGTTGATAGTACCGAGAAACCTATTACCAACCCCACGAATCTCACTTCCCAACAAGCGACATTTCGTAGCTATAGGCACCACACACTATCAAATTTCTGGTGGGTGCTTCTCCTGGACGACTCATATATTTCTGTTCTGAGGGATATGCAAGTTGCACAAGTGACTGACAAATCACAGAAAGAAGTCTTTGTCTTTTGTCTCTATGTGAAAAAAATGATTCTATTATGGCCGACCGTGGCTTTAATGTCCAAGGCTTATTTGATCATAAAGATATAACGATTTAGACGCCAACATGTTTCAAAGGCATTAATCAACTGCACGGTATTAAATTAAAACGTGACTGACAATTAGCGAAAAATTGCATTCATATTGAACTCCTTATTGGACTGACAAAAACATTCGAAATCCTAAAATCTGATGTTAATGATTTCTATGTATCATTATTATCAAGAATATTTTTTATTTGTGTAATGCTCTATCATTTCAAAGAAAGAATTGTGAAATAAAAATAAACGAGTTAATAGCTTATTTTCTTTATTATCTCCAGATAATTTTTATGTACATATTTATTTAGAATAGCTTGGACAAAATATTTATTATAAAAATCATCCAAAGTCACTAACATTTCATTGATAAAATTGCTATTCCTGTTTATAAATATAAGTTTCATATCGACAAATGTGTAAACAATTAAACTACAGTACTTTCTACCAGTGCAATACAACTGACCTTGTATTTGGTAGTAACAGGGAGATCTTTTTTTTTAATTACTAGTCCGTTTCCTTGTACTAAATATATCACAGTTATATGGTTAATTTTTCGATGTCTGCTACTATAAGGATACTTTCGTTCAATAATGGTCTCCTCGCCAAGGAAGCCATCAAGTGATGCAGGTAAATATAGGCGTTGCATAGAAATAAACAAGCCACATTGATTCACCTGAAGGTTTGTTTCTTCCATATAATTTTGTGATGCGACTTTTTTTATTAATAATGCCGTGATTTCTAGCCCATGAAGCCAACCCACGTAAATTGCCAATTAGGCTTGCATATTTTTCTTGATCTGCACTTTTTACAGTGGGTAAAAAAGTATTTGTACACGTCGTCTTTTTTAACTTATCGTACGAAAAGAATACAAAGCTTTATTAAGTTTCTGTGTTCGGTAGCTTATCCTAAATATACATGGTGTCGGTTTACAAAAATGTTGGGTAAACACGAACAATTAGATAGAGCCAAATTAACAACAGTTTCGTATGAGATTTACAAATATTTTTTTACCCACTGTAGGTGGCATATGGTGTAAAATTTGCCCGCGGTGATCCTGACCTCACGGTGTCTCGTCCATTTAATATTAGTGGCTTGGCCACGCGTTTCCAGCTCAATAGCAGCAACTTACTTGAAACTGATTGATTTTCTATTCAAGGCCTGCAATAATTTTGTTTCCACGTAAGTATCGCCAAAGCAGTAGTCTCATTCTATTGCAAGGGAGTTTACTGGATCATACAGCTGTTTTATCGGCATACTCGAGGATGGGTAGTTGCAGAGATGAGTAGGAAGATGTACAGTACTCCCGTTTTCGGCGTGCCTCGGGAATGGCGTTAAATCGTGGCGGCGATTTCGGGAATTTAATTTTGTGATCAGCACCTCTGGCAAGATTGCAGATTCCCTTGTAGCCGGGCGAGTCATGATCACCGCTCAAGTCGGTATCGCAGTCAACGTGAATACGAACGGGTAGCTCGGTGGGGGAAAAGTCTCTGCCCCTCGCACATCGTGCTTACTCCACAGGCGAACAGCGCGAGGTTTTCCGTCCCATCGTAGTAAAAGTCGGTTGTACATAAGAGTTCGGAAATGTGAAAACTGTGAAAAAAGGGTAAAATAAAAGAAAAAGGATCAAGAGTTTAAACCTGCATTTTGACATCTTAACTACCTGGCCATCACGAATTCCTACACTGATTCACGCAGCAGAAGCAATTGGGTTTCACCCATTCAATTTCATTTGAACCAAACGAAGTAAGTAATCATGAATATTTTTCAGACACGTAAAGAAAAAGATGGGGATGTTCGCCTATTTCAGCGATCACAGATGTCTCCCCAATCAGACGCCCAATAGCTTGGAATTTATACAACATCGCTCTTTTCACGCTGATAACATTCTGATTGTATAATTGATAATCATGTTTGGAAACCCGAGAATTTTTGCTCTTCGAATAGCTCGTAATGGAATACACCCTCTTTTTCAATTTGGAATTGTTTCTCTTCATTTTAACTAAATCTTTCACGTTTGCATCATTTTTTCCTTATTAACGAGTCGTGGTTTATAATCGGGAATCGCACTCTCCAGCCCACCCTGAGCAATTTCCCGTAAGGTTAGGCTCGAAACAGGGCAACCAGATCGCCCTTCTTGACCGAGATGGATCTCCGCCGGTTAGGACGTAACAATACACACTCATCTATAATGTTTAGTGTTGAAAAAAACCGCTGAAACGACCGCGGCAAAGGCTCAATCTTTATCTATGAACCTTTCACAGTCGTTTCGGTGTTTTATTTTTCAACGCGTTTTGTCGTTCATTTTTTCAACCCGCATTCTCGGCATAAACAAGCAACTGAAAGAAAACAATAATCTCGATACATGTTTTTCACTTTGAAATTCATTTAATGCATATTCTAATGCGCAATACGGCCACACAAATATGTCGAGCTCGATCGGAGTAAGCACGATTGGCGAGTGGCAGAGACTGTTCCCCTGCCGTGCTATCCATTCGTGTTCAAGCTAACTGCGATACCGACTTGAGCGGTGATCGTGACTCGCGCGGCTACAAGGGAATCTGCAACCTCGTCAGAGGCGATGATCACAAAATTATATTCCCGAACTCGCCGCCGCGATTTAGCGCCATTTTCGAGGCACGCTGAAAACGGCAGCGTTGTACACAAGGAGACTATAGGGAAGGAGTCCAATAACTCCATATTCTGGCGCGTTGGTAAAAATGGGGCCAAATTGGGTTCCGCATAAGCGGCGCTGCGGAACTTAGTGATTGCGTGCTATATATAAGTGTATGTTTTGCGCATGCGTTGTTATCAGCTGTCTGTGTTGTTATTAGCTGTCACATAAACTGAAAATGTTAATTTTTTTAACCTTAATTCCTGTTATAAATAATTTTCGTGTAACTGTAGTAGTGCCTTAAGATGTATCCACATTTAAGTCGTAGTGCAATTGCCCACCTAATTCCGAAAAAACATCTTAAAAATGCCGTAACTATTTATATCCGACGTAAATATAAATTTCATTCAAATGCGCTTAGATTGCAGAGATTATAGTGTGTAAAGTCCGTAGAAAATGTCAGTGACTGGGACATGCGAGTGTAAATTGCTACCTCACATATCACTGCGTCAAGTGCAGTGCTGCACACGACAACAGAAAATGTACTTTAAATAACTCATCAGATAAACAGCTCCTCCGCTGTGCAAATGCAGAACTTTAAGTGATGCTTATACTACAAACGCTCATAAAGTGAGAGACATTAGACAATGACAAGTCTCCGAAAGAATTGAAGTGATATACCCGAAAGTCACATTGGAAATATCCTCTGTATAAGGTATGGCACCATTAGTCACAGTAGTAAAATTCGCCATGCAGTAGCGAGCATCATCCGCAGCATCACGAGACTCACCGCTACCATATAAGCCATCATTTTACATTTTTTTATTTTTACATTTTCATATTTTTACACTTTGCATCTTCTAAAACAATAGCAAGATGCTGATAACAACCGTCCAAACTTTACAATCTACCTACTACTAAGATACGTTTATTTGTTAAGTTTAATTTTAAGCACAATATCAAAAAACTGTATGGCACCGCGCGAGGGACGGCTTTCGATTCTCTCCTCGTAAAGTTTTATTATAACTGAAATTATTTTTTTTTAATTGAATTTATTTGTTATTCTTTTTATCGGTAAATTAATTTGATTATTGATTATATTTGTTATAAGAATCATGATAACACATTAAAATAGTAATAATTCCTAAATGATATTAACGTTAACGTGTTTATTGATGGTTGATGGTTTTATTGTAACTATCCAAAAATGCATTATAAAAATTATTTACAATGTCATAATACATCCTTCGTAATGAAACAAAAAATTAAGAACTTTGTGTTAAATAAATCGTTACACTCTGGGAACAATGATTAAGTTCTTGATTTATTCTCGACTGATAAATATAGATATATAAATATTTCTAGGATACTTGTAGCCTAGTGCGCATTCTTAGACAACGGTAACAAATAGAACTATGAATAATATTACTCGATGAATGACTACGCGAGGCTCGCTACCTCGCCTAACGTTTTTCGACCCTCTTGGTCGCTCCGATTTATATCGCACGAGCCTCAACTACGGCCATTTACTACCACACGTTTACTTGCTCCGAACGTTCGACTGCGATTAACTCGCTTCCGGTTCGCCTCATAGCGGCCGCCCGGAGCACATGGCGAGTGTCGACGTGGCGACCCGCTGGCGCCAACTACGTACGCATTAAATTTCAAAAATGCTTGGATGCTCCTTAACATTTGTAAAAATTGTCATACCAATTATGGCATTAAACTATTTAGATGAATTAGATCACAAACAAACAATAAAAGTGCAGGTAAAAAGTAAATATGTGTTTTTTTGACAAGCGTCAACAATTAGCCGCCGTGACAGGCAGTTTCACCCTGTGCACTGGCTGTATTACTATATTTTTGATACGCTAAGGACACGAACGACGCCTATAGGCCATATTTAACACCACGCTCGGGGGCCAAATTTACGGACGTTTCTTATACCGTCTCACCATACGAAGCAAGAAGACTAGACGTAAGGAGTACGAAGCCTTACGGCCAGGGAGACTAGAGGTAAGGAGTGGACACACAGTGCTTACGAACCGTCCGCAAAAACGCAGCAAATAAGGAGACGCTGCGATCGTATGTGCCCGATCGATTAGCTCCGCCTACTAGCCTCGTACTCCTGGCGTGCTCTCGGTTACTGTTGACAGCCCATTCGTGGTGGGGGACCTAACTGTTGCGTCTACCTCTCCTATTTCGCTGTCTTTCTCATTGTTGCAAACTCATAATAGCAACTAAAAATTAATGAAATTAAGCGGTGAACCAACTAAATAAACCAATTAGGAAAATAGAAACAGAACACAAATGTAGCCTTGACTGTCGTGGATTGGAAATCTTTCGGAAAAGGGTATTCAGTTGATTAATTTTTTTCACCGATGCGGATGAAAGTTTGAAAAAAATTGCCCTATGCAAACAATATTACTCTTGATGTGGCTTGTAGATGCAACTGCACTGGAGAAAAAAAGGAACTTGTCAAAAAATTGCATTTGTATTTGCAAGAAAAATAACTTATAAATTATGCTCCATTTTATGCTTATTACTCCATGGAGAATGAAGCGTAAAGGTTATGTTTCTCATTAACTGAACTACATGCATGGAAAAAGAAACTGAAAGCTAACCCTAATGACGATTGATTGGGAGCAATATTGAAAATAATTCTACCGTGGGCTTTGAGGAAAACAATTTCGCAAAGATTTTCTCAATCTTACAAAACACAATAATATTCAAAATGAGCCTCAAAGCGGAGCACAAAGCCACATGGAAATCAAATTCTTTTATTATTTGTGCGCATGCGTTAAATTTGGACTATTGCAATTATTTGAGACGTTATCGTCAGGAAAGCTACTAGTGGCATGATCTCGAACTATTGCAAGTCGGATTTTTTAAGACACTGGAACTAGGTATTGGCCTATGCTTTGTCCACTCCTTCTTTCTAGTCTCCCTGCTTACGGCGATCACGATCCAAAAGCATTCACAAAAATCCAGTTATTAGTAGTTGGTAGTTTCACCGTGCGCGTCACTGGTACATCACCGAACCGAAATGAACTAAGCGACAAGAACCGATGCTATCCGCCATCGTTGATTCCCGCTTGTCATCCATGTGGAATAACGTGTGTGTGGACCGTGCGGACTAACAAATTTTGCAAACTGTGTTAGATTTAATAAAAAATAATTGTGTCTCGGTATAAAATATATTTATCATGAGCTGCGGCGAAAACGGTTAACCAAGTGTTATGTATTTTCTCGTGCTTATAAATAAATGTTGTTTGTTACTGCTTTCGCTACGAAAAGAAAACATTGACTTAATTTCTGTATTTTGTTATTATTCTTTATCTATACAGCGTATCATCAGTGTGAATATGATGTGTGATAATGTGTAAAACTTTTGTCGTAATTCAAAAATGTTATCAATTTTATTGTATTTAGAAATAAATTTTGTTTGTTACTTCCGCAACGAAAAAAAAACATTCACTTAATTTTTCTATTTCGTTATTGTTCTTTATCTGTACGGCGTATCATAATGTATGACAACCTGCAGATGTTTTATCGAGATTCGAAATGCTTATGAATTTTGTGAGAGTGATAAACTATTAGATTTGTTCGCGCTAGCTACACTTTTCTACACTTCTTACACCTCCAGTGGACTTTCTATTACTGTATCTGGTCAAAGTGTAGAAAGTGTAGCTAGCGCGAACAAACCTATTATCTCGTCATGAGAGGACATCTTATAGCGCAATCGATCAGCGAAAATAATAATGCAAAGGAAATTGAAACGTAAAACAATAGGAAACAGTAAAAACTGTAAGATCGATTTATCTACAGTGTATCATACCATGTGAATATGATGTGTGATAATTTGTAAAAGTTTTGTCTGGATTTCTGTATTTCGTTATTACTATTTCTCTGTACAGCTTATTATAATGTGTGAATATGATGTGTGATCATTTGTAAAAGTCTGGATTCAAAATTTTTATGAATTTTCGTGTACCTAGAAATAAATTTTGATTGGTACTGCTTCCGCAACGAAAAAAAACATTGACTTAATTTCTGTATTTCGTTATTATTCTTTATCTGTACAGCGTATCATAATGTGTGATAATTTGTAGAAATTTGTCTAGGCTAAAAATTCTTATAAATTTTTCTTACGTCTCTAAATGAATTTTGTTTATTACTGATTCCGCAACGAAAAAAAACATTGACTTAATTTCTGTATTTCCTTATTCTGTACAGCGTATCATAATTTGTGATAATTTGTAAAAGTTTCGTCTGGATTCAAAATTATGAATTTTTTTGCGTCAATAAATAAAGTTTGTTTGTTGGTGCTTCCGCAATGAAAAAAAGTCTGCATTCCAAATTCTTATGCATTTTCTTGTGTCTATAAATAAATTTAGCTTGTTACTTCCTTCGAAACGAAAAAAAACATATTGACTATATTTTCGTATTTCGTTATTATTCTCCAACACCTCAAATAACCACGTACCGCAGATGTACGGCTCACGTGGAGTGCGCCATTTCGGTACTGTGGCCAGCACGTGTGTGCGTACGATACTGATACGTCAGTGGTATGCCGTACGGTACGCTGTACCGCAAATGTACCGGTATAGTACTGGTGCAGTACCGCCACCGTGTTCTCCAGTACAGTATCACTCCACGGTGACGGTACCGTGAAGGTTCGATTACGCTGGTACCCCGTACCCATCACTACCGGTATGTACAGTACAGCGTACTCCACATTTGCGGTACGCTGTACCAACGATACGTTTGGCTAACTGGGACAATCTATATTATCTATATAAGAATTGTATCTAGCAAAGGGTGCTTTTTGCATATCATACAACACTGGTTTTACAATTAGTTTGATCAAATTATCGCTCCATATGACGTAGCAAAGGGTACTTTTGTACATATTGTATGGAACCAGTACCGTACATATTGTACGGCACTGGTTTGTCGCTGACTTCAATTCGGTTCGGTAGGAGAGCAGCGCACCTCTCGCATCTGGATTTTCATTGACATTTCTTCAACGCTGCGTTCGTACTCCTTACCTCTGGTTTTCTTGATACGAAGATTGGACTCCTTCCTTATAGTCTCTTTGATGTTTCTTTTCATTTTCGCTCTGTGGAATGAAGTTTGTCGCGATGTACCTCCACCGCCGATGCGTCAATCATCACAGGCGCCACATAGTGACCGCAATGGGAACAGTATTTTTCCAGCAGATTCGTATACTATTTCTGTAGTACATAGTTCGGAACACAGTCTCACATACAGATCCTGCAACCAGCCCCCTGGCACTGCTGGGTCTACCGTGTCTCGTTATTGTCGCCACGTAAACTAACCCACCATGCGGCGCTAGTAGTCACCAGCATGACCCCCACTCCAGTCGCGCAGCGTCTGCATAATTTGCATTCGACGCGTCTGGAAAATTCATTGTTTAGAATAGAATTTAAAAGTATATGTGTATATAGGAAGGGATGCAATATTTACACTTGTTGCAATATTATGTATTTAAAAATATTTATTGAACGAAATAAACAGATAACATTAATATTTTTAAAATAATGGATTAGTCACGTTGTACAATGTTTTGCGATTTTTTTCTGGTCGAGATTGCTTTTTTTTGTTCTGCGTTGAGACGTGCAGAATATTGCTGCATCCGCATCAATACGTAATGATGTATTATGGGTAAAAAAACACTAGCGGCGTGTTCTATACACGGAAAAGAGAGCTTTTCATAGTTATACACGTTGTCCAATATAGACTCGACAACACGTGTTGAATTGCGATGAGCCACAAATCGCTCTTCTAATGCGATAAAATAATTACGATTTTACCATACTACGATTTTTTTTATTCGAGAACAATGACAGATCGAGAAAAAATGACGAAATAATACGGCGAGGTGCTTTGCGGAGTGGGGGTCATGCGGGTGACTACTAGCGCCGCATGGTGGGTTAGTTACGTGGCGACAATACGGGGACACGTTACTGTTAAGAGAATTTATCCCAGTGTCAGCCCCCTGCACTCAGCTCACTGGCTAGTCTCTCGATGACGCCAGCCGCTACGTGGCGCTGACAGTACTCCGCGTCGTCCGTGCTGCGCTTGCGTCACGCTTTTGGCGTATTTTATTTCATAACAAATAATTAAACAGTAATTGAATATATACATATAAGTGTAGTAAATATGTACAGAATTTTTAGCCTGTTGTCTTAATGATAAGTCGAATAAATATACAACAGGCTAGAAATTCTGTACATATTTGATAGATTTACATGTATATGTTCGACTATTTTTTAGTTATTTGTTATAAAATAAATATTGTCAAATTATTTCTCCGCAATTATATCTATATTTTATTATCAAGGTAGAACAGGTAGGAGATTAAATGTACACAACGGGATCGAATATTACCAAAAATATATTTTACTTGAAGCACGGCTTAAAAAATGATCGTGTTACATTAATTTACGTTTGACAATGTTTAGCCATCTTCTTTCCGATTTGATAATTAATTGTCTTGTCCGCGCACACGCAAGACAAGACAATTATCGACAAATTTTTACGAATTTTACGAATGTAGGATATAACATCAGACTCAGCAGCCGGTTAACCTGGCATGGCCTTCACGGCCGGCGGGGGTTTCGGGCAAGGGAGTAGGGGCGCGGAAGCATGCGAGCGCCGCGCAGTGCGAACTAACTACGGCGCATAGAACGAAGAGAGGTTCCCTATAGGAAATCATAGGAGCGTCAGGGGGCTGCCTGCAACTAAGACAAATTTGAATGGTGGGGGTAGCCGCGTTATCGTCCCGATTTTTTTGCCACTACGCGGCGTTGTCAGTTATTCATAGAAACGCATATGAGCTACATTACGACGCAAGGTTATAAATCCCGTGTTCACATTATAAATACCGTGATTGAAATCAATAACAAGAGAGATAAATGCATAATGACGACTAATTCCTGTGCGGTTCCGACCTGCAACACGGGACGAAAATCAGTAAAAGAGAAGTGCTCCGTGTTCGAAGTTCCAACACATCCAGATTTTTTCTAGATATAATTTTTCGATGTTTTGGGACATTTTAAACACATTGACATTGAAAAGTGGAAAAACAATTTCACCATCACAAAGCTTCCTCCATGAGGAAGCAAAATAATCAATTTCGCTCGAAGCTGTTTTGTATTTCCCCGTAAACATATTCATATACGCATGTATGACTGCGTCTGACTATCAAAAGATTGGTTAGGATTCCGCAAAAACCGTGCTATAAACTTATGAAGCTTATGAATAACTCGTTGCGCCGCTCTCGTGGCTATAAGTTGTACTTTCGTTTGGACGTGAACTGAAAACCCCCCAGCACGTTCGTTGCAAGACCTGTATGTAAGACCGTGGTTCGGAATCCTTTAGTATACTCAACGAAGTCAGACGTACATAAAAGGAAGTTCTTAAGGATTATATGTGCCGTTTCTGTTGGGGGCTGCCCCCATTGGTAGTTCTCGAGTCCTGGCGCTGGCGACGGTTTTCATTCTCGCTCTCGCTTTCTCTCGTGGGCTTAAACGTTTGGGGAATAATGGCGTCCTGCTTACTCTTATAGATGTTATGCCCCGAGGGCATCGTCGTGTCCTGCTTCTTCTTATAGGTATTATGCGCAGGGAACGCGTGCGGTCATTCCTGCTGGGGGCACACTCGCTCTCTCTTCCACCTTCACGTTTCGCAAGCGCTCTTTCTTTGTTTCACTACCGCACAGTTCCAAAAGACCCCTCTGTCTGCTCTTGTGTCGAGATCCGCTGGGTATCAGGCCGCCGGGCTCTTTAACTTTCAGATCTTTAAAGAATTTTTGAAAATGCCAACTAACGATTTATGTGTCTACGGGGGATGCCTTAATTCGAAACGGAAAAATCCGGATGTGTCATTTCATCGTTTTCCACAACACGATGACATGTAAGTCTTTTTCTTATTAGGAAAAATGCTGAAACATTGTACGATGTACGATCAATTCTCGGATCATAAGTGGCAAAATCGTTTGAAGAAGCTACAAAGTAATATTATTAAACACAAGTTCTTTTATTATATATATTGTTTATCAAAATATGGCCTTTTGTAAGGGTAATTTTATTCAGAATTTTTCTTTGAGGTTTTTTTCATACACCCATTCATTGTTTGGACGATTCTACGAATTTTGGCAACAAAAAAAAATCAAAAAGAATAAAAAACGAAATTCTGAAAAATTTCAAGTAAAAAATGAAAAAATCTCGCGATATTTTGTCGTAAATGCCATACTGTTCGAGTTGAAGAATCTTACTAATCAGAGTTTCGCGCAAAAGTAGCAATAAAAAATCTCTAAGGAAAATTCTGAAAAGATTTCAAACGTTCCAGTATATGCTTGGGCAACTTTTTATATCTTTGACTTTTTTTCTCAAATTCTATAGTTTTTGCGGTACCTTACATTTTCCATAATCGGCCTTTTTTAGCAAAAAATGAAATAACTTTTCCGGAAAAAACCGCACGGTATTTGAAAAATGAACCTTCTGCTACCCCTTTCACATTTCTCGTGGATAAACCTAATAAAAAGATTTAAAGATGATCGTCGAAAAAAAGAAGATCGAAAAATAGCCAAAAAACCACCACTTACAAAAGGGCATACTGGATCGAAAAAAAGTCATTAAAAAATATTTTCCAAAAAGCGGAACAAAATCTGAAAAATGGCGTTTGTCACAATTGGTTATTTGTATTTTTTCTGACGGAGCTGTTTAACTTTTAACTCGGTGAAAAATATTGTCTGACGTCTTGAAACTTTAAACGTAGTCTACGTATGAAAATAGAAAATACACATGAAAAGAATATGCATAGACTCCCAAGAATTTAATAATATCTAAATAGCAAGCCCACTGCCAACATTTATTGTAGCTGTATTCCAATTTTAATAACATCTCGCATAGCCACAGGAGCCGCGTAAGTGGATGATACGTCGAAGGAGAAACGATCGAATTTCGTATGCATTTTTTTATGAATATGCACGTATTTTTACTATATCTTGAAAATTGACAAATGAAGGTTTTTTTCGTCAATGAAATGTAATGGATGCGGGAATGAATTTTTCTTCATTGATGCTTGGGCATGACTCTAATGTTTTCTCATCTTTCTTTATCATTTTGGTCCGATGATTCTTCCGAAAATGGATAAATTTTGTGTGAAAACTGAGCGGTTTGTGCATGAAAAAAATATTCATCATTGACCCACTTTTTTCAGTTTTGAACATGTGAACGTTTTTCATTTTTTTACAACGTCTTTATTTTTGAGCACTAGCTTATTTAACAACTTCCCCTCACTTTTTGCTTATTATTATATATTTTAGATGCTTATTATAATATATTTTAAATACACACTGCTGGTCAAAAGTTTGAGTACACCAATCGAAATTTCTTACCGCACTTAAAGTTAGATACTATACTTAAAAATAAAGATAATCATATTTGCCAAGCGGCATTAGGTCATGGCAAGTTTAATTTATTTTAGCGGACGAAAATATAAAAAGACTTAGATTCCAGGAAAGAATAATAAAGAAGGAAAAGAATAACGACATCATCAGGGTTTGAATATTCGAGTCTCCGCCCAGCCCCATTTCCCTCGCGGTATAAAAAAATGTGGTCTTTACTTCTTAAATTGGTTTTTTTCTTAAATAAACTATTTTTCTGAAAGAAAATCACTCAAGTCCGTTTCGATTCTCGACCCTTCGCAGGAGCATATATTCGCTTCGCAATGAGTAAGAGAGAGATAGGTGTCTCATTCTGCCCCTCCGCCCCAACAGCTGGTCGCTCGTCACGCCGCCACACGGCAATTTGGGGCGCAGAATGCTTGTCTTCAGGCCGCCCATAAGAACTACTCTTCTATGTACGTCTGACTTCGTACTTCGTTGGTAGTCTCCATGCTTTCTGTAAAAATGGAAACCACTTCGAGGATGGAGTGTGGCGATTTTTTAGAGTTCCAGGTATATTTCTAGCAAAAAAGTTCGATATCCGGCAAGATTTTCTCCATCGACTCATTGAGTCCACTGTTCAAACTAACATTTTTTGCAAAACAATGTTGCCACACTCGATACCAGTTAACCTCGTCCGACTCGCAAGCCGCACTGAAAATTCAGCGAGCCATTGCAATACCGGTGCAACAAATGCTCGACCGAATTTCACTGCTCCTACGGATTGAAAAAACTGTGATTCGATTTCTGTCCACACTGGCAACGTTTCCTCAATTGTTTTTCAACGCAACAACGCCCGTGTTATTGTTCTAACCTCAATATTTGTTTTGCGCCCATACCAGATCCGCCTCCTACTCACATTACGTTGTTTTCGTTTCAGGATACGTTGAAAAAAATGAGACAGCTCGACGACAAGATAATATATCTCCTCAACACGTCCCTGCCAACGGAATCGTTTCAGACTAAAGTAGACGCGACTGGGACGTGTAAAGATTTATTTCAACAAATCCAGTCGGGGCACGCGCAGCGTGAGGTGTCGATAAAAAGATGCCTGCACACATTGCAGGACCGTGTCAAGAAGCTCAAAGAGGACAGGGACGCAAATCGTGATGATCCGGAAATACTTAAACAATTGCGCAAGGAACAAAATACCCTGAGAATGTTGGAAACTGAATTAAGTGTCGAGGAGATAGTCAAGAACCGGACTACCCGATTGTATTACGAAAAGTGCAGAGGCTTTTTCAAGCCACCATCTTTAGACTTTTGAAACTTACATTACCATTCACGAGATTTTCGTTTTCTTTCTTTTATCCGTAATTGCGACCATGGATGAAACGGAAAGAGAAATTGTTGAGAAGAGTGACAGAAGAATGAAACAATGAATATGCACAGGCAGCCACAAATACTTGTATCCTTGCAGCCTGTCTCACCAAGAATTCGAAGTAAAAGACTTTTAAGTAAAAATTGTACATATTTGAATACATAGTATACAAAGTGTTCAATATGACATTTAAACGATAATTGTGACCTTTCGAGTATCCATCCTATAGCTTCATTGAGATGTTGAACCCACAAAGTGAATTTTCTGGTACAGAGTTCAGCGAGAAACGGAGAATCTATTGGTACTCGGAGCTAGGCGAAACTGTAATAGAAGCGTGTTGTGCCAGCAGTCACCAGCGGCACTTTTTATGACATTTTTGAGCGGTGCCTACAGCCACTTGGTGCAGTTTGCCGATATGTTGGCGTCAGACACTCCAGATAATACGAGTGAAGCGAAACTCCAAAAATTGTAAATGAAACATGGTGCGTTGCCAGGCTTGTGGGATACCAGAACCGCCTAGAAATTGGAAGGTACTTCCAGTGTCTATGTCATTCTGCAATTCCGAAAAATGATTTAAATTGGGCAAGCGAGAATCGTCAGGCGGCACTCTATTACTGGATTCACGTTTAATTCGTTTAGCATGGTATGCTCTCTTCGGCTTTTCTTAGCTTGACGTCACAGTAGCCGATTTAGGGCGGCGGGGTGGAACGGAGGTTACAGTCCTGGGGCATCCTCCATGCAAATTTTGAGGTGAAAGTTGCTGAGGAATGGTTTGCAGTTAATGAGTTAATGGGTTAACAAAAATTATCACCCCAGAGCACGGTCTTGTATACAGGTATGGACATTTCGGTGTTTTGGCATGGTGGAAAGCATGGATACTAGATACAGGAGGCCACACTCGGCCTTTTAACTCGTCCCCAAAACGGTATCACGATAGATGGTGCTGGGGTGCTCCGGACCACATGTATAGATATATGCAAACATGGGTCCGATCAGAGAGGCTAGCCTCCATATTACTATACATAGGGTCCGCGGCACCACAGCGGCATCTATCGTTTCTTATTAGCGCCGCTTGTAATACTGAAGGGTAATATTGATATGCTTTTGTTTAAATTATGAAATGATGATATTTCAGTAATTTTTTGACTTGGAGGTGATCTATACTGTAAATGTTTTATTTTTATACGGTGTCATGTATGATTCAACAGCCATAATGTGAATATTGCATACTGGAATATTGCACACAAAAATATTTTTTTTAAGTCGTACATTCTAACGAAATGGGAGCGAGGGGTATTTATATTAAATGATTCGCATATTTAACGTAAAAAACGTTTTTTTATCCAAGCATCATGCATCACATTTTTGCTGTATCAAAGAAATCTCTAACAGCCTTTAAATTAATGGCAATTATAATTAAATTCGGCGACGATCGTATGCAATAAAAAAATACAAACTATTTGACACAATGAATCAACATGTGGTTGCACATGCCGATGTCAATATTTGTCAATATTTTCGCTAATGCGCGAATTAATTGCATAAACATAATATTAAGCTTCAGTTCTTACCTTTATTGGATGGTCTTTTTCTATTTCGTTTTTTTAAATACTTTTAATACCGAAATATCACTCAACGCTGCGTAACAGCGTAAACTGCATAAACTGTAACTGAAAAATATGTAATAATCACATATATAGTAATTGACAGTAATACGTCACTGTATATATGCCACACACTGCTAAGCCGGTCCTCACGCACCTATCCTATCCACCACCTATCCTATTACGTACCAGGCGTTGGTAACGCTTGCGGATATTTTTCGAATTACAAGATCTTTCATCACTTTCACGATCCACTTTTCGACGATTCCACCATATGCGTTCGGCTCCTTCACTCTAGTCTCCATGGTTGGACTCTTTCCCTATAGTCTCCTTCACGTTTTGTCGATACAGTCTCATTTTTGATTCGATAAGTTGTTCTAAAAAATGTCGAAAACGAAAGTGACTCAGGGCGATTTGAGAAAGGCAATGAACGAGGCCAAAAAGAAAGTTGGGACAGTGAAAAGAATTGAATCTCCGCTGGCAAAATATCCTTTTATATTTGACTCCAATTATTATAGGTTATGTTTATGTCCCTCATCGTATTTTTTTAACAAGGCTGGTGGAAGCAACAATTCACACAAATGATTTGCACAAAAATGAAAGTTATGGAAAAATATCCTCGTTCATTGTACCCCAATTATTATAGGCTATGATTACGCTTATTAATGTTTTTTGTACGACTGAGAAGCAGTATTTTTTAAAAAGCCGGCCATCATTGCGGCGATTACTATTTTCTGTATTGGAAAATAATTTCGCGCATTCTCACCGACATCCATGTTCGAGTCTTGTTACAAACGTTTTTGGAAATAAGGTACAGATGTATAAAGCTGAAAAAAATCGAAATGAAATTATCTATAAGATTGAAGTATGTTAAGAAAGAAACTTTTCTCAGCTCCTTTGAGTTACACATTTATAATAAAGAGTATTCACGTTAAACCTGCAACCAGTGCACTGGTCTAGTGGTTAGCATGCTTACGTCTAAAGTAGAACAATGGAAGGTTGCCGTTTTGCGTCCCAGCCTCATAGACATGGAGAGAAATCAATACAGGTGGGAGGTAGCTCCAGTTGCACACAGACGTCACGCACATAGTTTGGTGAGTGTGTGTGTTGTGAATGTATACGCCTATAGTCCACAATTCATTTTTCTATGAAATAGGACTGCTCGGAAACTGGGCAGCGAAATTAGGACCCGCTATATCGTTATATATTTTTCACATTTTCCGTATGCCCATGGTGGATGTGGCATGGTTAATGCGACACAGCAACTCAAGTCGGCTGTGGCTGTAGGGTGGGGAAAAAATGGCATGAGGCGGGCTCATAAAAAGTAGAAGAACCCTGTACGGTGGAACAGATTCACACTACTTTGAATCTGTAATTCAGAAGTGAAAGGACAACAAATTCATTAGCAATCTTAATTTCCTTGACCGAGAAACATGTATACCGAGAATGGACAGCTCATGTGCATTCTCTGCAAAACCATTGTGCGCAGCGAAGCGGTATGGCTTGTACATCTGAGTTCCAAGGCTCATAAAGAAAATATAGAGGTCGCAAAGAAGAATATCGCCGAAAGAGACAGTAACAAGCAAACTCCGGCAGCTGCGACGACGAAGAGGCCTGTATCCCCGAGCCGCGAATTGGCCTCGAGCAAAAAGGTCAAGAGTATCCTAACTAATTCTAGCAGCGACAAAGTTCGGACGAACTTGCCCAATTTCTTCGACGGTGCCAACAAAAATGAGACTCGGAGTGTGACGGGTACAGAAATGTCGGAAAAGTCTGCCATTGTCAAGGCGGAGAAGTCGTGCCAGGGAGGACAGAGAGCAGCTGCGCCTGAGAAGGACGATACATGCGCCGCTACGTTGCCGGAAGGATTTTTCGACGACCCCAAGCTGGACGCCAAAGTCAGAAACGTCAATTACAAGGATCCGATCGAGGAAGAGTGGGACAAGTTTCAGAGAGAGATCAAAGAGGAAGCGGCTCAGTCTGCGCAGATTATCGCAGATGATCAGGAGGAAGCGACAACTGTGCGTCAACTCGACGAGATCGAGGAACAAATGAGGAATTGGACGAGGTACGATAACTTTGCTTGGTGTCTCGTAATGTTTTCAAGCATTTCGTTATAGATGCAGGCAAATACGCGGGATAAGCCCAACGCGTTACGTTTCTTTAACGGCCGGAATGTTTGCTTCAGAGTAATGGACTTTGTGAAGCGCAAGGATCAGGTACGTACATGCGAGAAGAAGATGGTCAGCATGGGTGAAGCGGAATCCAGTGATGAGGACCAGGATTATGATGAGTTTTTAGACTGGCGTGCCAAGAACTCGTATTAATAGACTTGGCGATCATCTAGGCGAAATAATTTATTGATAGTACTGTACATTTAATAATCAATACCCTGAATACAAATTATATCATATTTTTGTAGACACTGTACACATTTTGCTTTCACTCATCTGATTGATACTAGAAGGGTATGTGGACTCTACTCAGTTCTTGGGAACTGTACACTCAACCATTCATAATTTATCTTTAAGGAGCGAAACACCCTTAGGCAGTTAAAAATAAAACAATTTTTGTTCTTTGAAAAAAAAACGGTTTGTTTTGCAATTTTGAAACTCGGAGTATTATTTTTTATTACTTTTGATTGTGCGTTTTTTTTTTTACAAAATAATTAAAAACTGCGGTCTTACGGCGATATCTTCCGAGAAGGTTGTGAGATGAGTTGTAAACCGACGTAAGATCTGAAGTGATGAATTTTTTTTGTTATTGCCATTTATATTGCGTGTGTGAGTAAAAATGTGTAAAAAAGGTATTAAGGTAGTTCTGCAGGTACACGTATGAGCGAAAGTTTCGGTCGAAGCGTATACTTAGTAGCATCCAATTCCTATACGATGCTGTTGTACATTGGTTGTACATTTTTGACAGAGCTTGTACCACGGTCTTATATACAGGTCTGGAAACTCCAGCGTAAGGGGTAGGTAGCTTATTGAAGGGAGTTGGTAGTCCACTAGTCGCCACTAGGTTCGTTGCGATCAGAAAACCCGCTACGGCGCGGTCGGGGGTTCAGACAGAGACAGCACTAGTCGGCCATGCTTCTATCTCTGTCCCACCTTTATGTTCGTTACGCGGATATTTATTATGAGTTCGAAACACTTTTAAAAGGGCCAGGGAAAGGGGTCAGTCCTGTCAGTTTCGATTAATGAAAAAATATAATCCTAATCGGAATCAGACAAACTTTATAAATCCAAGCGAGCGTGCTAAGCATATACATACGATTTTGAAGCTGTCACATTGCATGTGAACTTTGACAGAGTGGTTCCGTACTCTCCTCATACTCGCGTTGTAGGTTCAAAGCTATTTGTCTCAGTTTTTTCTTCCATCCGCCATTCCCGTGTTTTTTATGCAATTTAATAAAAATACAAATGCCAAAAATTCTCTGATATTTTTTATTCGTGTACGTGCATTTGTGTACAATCATGGAATCATGGAACAATCATGTACAATCATGGATACAACCAAGGAAGTCACAACTCCCTAATATTTGTAAAATTTTAAAAAGTGAAGAAATGTTTAAAAACAATTTAAACTACTATATAACAAATTATGGGCAATTTTTCTGGACATGAGGAATATAGTATATATATAGAATGAGGAATATAGAACATGGTCGCTTTTTTAATTTGGATGCCTCATTATAAATTCTTTTTTCCCTGCAACAATTTAATAAGACATTACATAACTCACGTTCGCTGATATTTGGCGATGAGGGCGCTTCGAAAATCTCGTGATGCAGTGAGGAATCTGCTACGACAGGTTCACAAGTCGATACGTCCATCGGCGGAAACAACTTTCTAATGTCCAGAGGCGGTCAATCTGCACAAGCGATGTCTGGAATGTGGACAGGAAAAAAGTTTGTCTTTAATTCTTATCAATTCTGTCTTCAACTCTTATTAATAAAGAAATAATTTAATAATAAATGAAATAAGAAGGAATTCCTCATATTTCATTCTGCACCCAAAAGGTAAGTTATATGTTTCGTGCAGCAATAGCAATTGACACTAAAACTTTTTTCTTTTCTAGTTCACGTTAAATGTTTCATTACTTACGTTCATTGCTTTTCAGAGATAACGGCACTTCCAAAGGTTCGTAACATGCCAACGAATCTGTGAGTGGAGATTTGCAACCTGGAACATCCATCGGTACTAACAACATCCCTATGTCTGCAGTTGGTGGACCAATACGAGCGAAATCCGCAATGTTTTTAGAACACATTTATTCATGTTTCAATTACGCATATTCAGTCTTATTTTTTGTCACCGTTGTAATAAAGGCTTCGTGTTTAAGGAAACTCACCGACGACAGTGCTTATTACTTGCATTGATGATTTCATGAAACTGGAGGATGCGCCAGAAATGTTCGACTGATGTGAAATGCTTGGAGAATTTCTTGCGGAAGTTGCACAATTGTCGTTCGCTGGAACGAGGTGGCTTATCGGAAATCGCTTTGCATATGCATGAAACGAACCAAAATTTTGCTGTCCTATGGCCACATCACCGAATTTCGTAGGCACAGCGAGTCCTTCAGTCGCGGACATTTGTATGTGGCCAACAAAAAAAATTGCGTAAGAACTCTTGAACCCACATCCGATTTTTTTTTCTGATAACTCACCTGTGCAATTATCTGCCCATTTGCTCCGCGCTTGACCCATTCGCGAGAAATATCGTTGTCGATTAACAATTCCCGGAATAGCCTCTTCCTACTTTTTCCACATCACTGTGCCTTCTCGTAGGTGAAATATGGAGCACTTCGTTTCAGTGTTGCTGGCGGATTGACAATTCCGTACGGCGCAGCATTGCATGATTTAATAAAAGTCTGGTTTCAATTTATCGAGGACGTACAGTATCCAAAAAGCAGAAAAAACAGTTATCAGCGACTCAGCGACACACGTTTTCAACCGCTCACTCTGTTGTTCGCCGTATTGAGGTTATGTATGTCAGGGTTTCGGAACCGCAGCGGCAACTAGTGGCCGTGCTGAGATCGAAATTTGCCACGCTAACTGATCCATCTGATCGCGGCAGCCAGCATTCGAGTTTCCAAACCTGTATGTAAGTTCCTTAGTGTAACAAAAATATAGTAATACAGCCAGTGCACAGCGTGAAACTGACTGTCATGGCGGCTAATTGTTGACGCTTGTAAAAAACACATATCGTGCACTTTTATTGTTTGTTTGCGATCTAGTTCGTCTAATTAGTTTAATGCAATAATTGCTATGGCAATTTTTACAAAGTTCTCAAATTTTGGTTTGATTACGAAAAATGTATTATGACTTCGTAAATAGTTTTTAGAATGCGTCTTTGGATAGTTACAAAAAACCATCAACCATCAATAAACACATTAACGTTAACAGCTTTTAGGAATTATTACTATTTTTATTTGCGTTATTATGATTCTTATAACAAATGTAATCAATAATCAAACTAATTTACCGATAAAAGGCATAGCAAATCATTTCAATTTAAAAAAGTAAATTCAGTTATAATAAAACTTTACGAGAGAATCGAAAACAGTACCTCCCACGGTGCCATACAGTTTTTTGATATTGTGCGTAAAATTAAACTTAGAAAACAAACGCACGTCAGTAGTAGTTAGATTGTAGACTTTGGACAGTTGTTATCAGCATCTTTATATTATTTGAATAAATGAAAAATGTAAAATCTAAAATGATGGCTCATGGTAACTCTGAGTCTCGTGATGCTGCGGATGATGCTTTGCCACTGCGTAGCGAATCTCTGTGTTGCTACTGTCGCTGCGGGTAGTCCATAGCTTATGCAAAGGATATTTCCGATGTGACTTTCGGGTGTTTAGCTTCAATTTTTTCTATGAGTTGTCCTTGTCTAATGTCTCACTTTATGAGCGTTTGTATATGACCTTGTAGTATAGGCATCATTTATAGTTCACTGGGTGATCCAGGTTTTAGATGGTGAGTTATTTAAAGTGCATTTTCCGTTTTCGTGTGAAGCACTACACTTGACGCAGTGATATGTGAGGTAGCAATTTACACTCACATGTCCCAGTCGCTGACATTTTCTACGTACTTTACACACTATAATCTCGGCCACCTAGACAAATTTGAATGGAATTTATACCCGAGTCGAAAAATAAAAGTTTTATTTTCCGGCGTGTTTTCGGTCTAGACCGAATTCACGTCGAAAACCGGCCCGAATAGCGAACCATTCCGGCCAGGCTTTGCAGGCCGAAAACACGCCTGAACTCTGGATTTCGGTTTCTCTGTCAGCCTGCTTGCTCGGGCCGAAAACACGCTGAAACTTACGATTTCGACCTCTTCATCAGCCCGCTTGCTCGGGCCGAAAACATGCAAAAATCTGGTATTTAGGTCTCCCCATCGAGTATCCATATTTGGTAATATATAACGAGTGATAATTAGTGCAATTCGATCTTGCTTCCTCTTAAATCTTTACGATAATAAAGATCTTTTTTACCGTGTTTTTTATTCAAAATAATGAATTTATACAGAGCCTTGGGTAAATTAGTTAGGAGTTAAAGTGATGTAAAATTAGGAGTTAAAGTGATGTAAAATTTGAGCTTTCATTAGCTGAATTCTGTCAATTGTTGAACTGTTCTTGTGAATTCCATTGATAATGAGGAGAGTTTAAGGTACGCAAATATTGATCTTGTGGCGGGTCCACATCTGAGAAGTTAGTTCGATGTCTATATATCGACCGCATGCGTTCAGTACTTGCATTCACTGAGTTTTGCGGGAAATAAACGTTTCCTGGTAGACATGGAGGAAAATTCAGCTGATTGTAGTCACACCGAGGTTAGCCATAGAAATAATTTTGATGTCCGTTTTGCTGAGGCCCCTGAGCAGTTACCACACCAGAATGACCAGGGAAGTCATTCGTTTTCGCCATATTAATATATCCTTCTCCCTGTGATTGAGGTACTTGTTGGGAATAATAGTAGGGCGTCGGTGGTAGCGGTCGGTAAGGTAGCGGTGCTTCATTTTGAATATTAACACTCGGCAGGGCTGAACACGATGTATCTGTTATTATATTGTTTTATTAACTTACTAATGGCATACACTATAGGATACATAAAAATACATTCTAGAAACATATATTCCGTGACAATTTCATAGATAGGGGAGACCGGAGCATGACAGCCCACTTTAGCTATTTTTTGTGATTTTTTAGCACCTGGTACAAGTACTTTTGTTCTATCTTGAACAAATGTGTCGTCACTTTACCATGATAAAAAAAAGAGAGAAAAGTACCTCGAACAATGGTTAAAAAATCTTGAAAATTTTTCTTTTTATGACGTTGGATAAGTAAAATTTACTCATTGAATGAATCATTGATAGAATATTTTATGAAATTCTTGAAGCGATCCGTCGTTCGATTTTAATTGTTCCTTGTTTATTTTCTTTTTCTGTTTTTTATTGCCTACCATTTCTTTCACAATTACTGCAGACATATAATAATATTTACTCCGGATTTGCCCATTCGAGTCAATTATCACCGAGTCTAAATACTTCCGATTATCTACAAAAAAACCTTTTTTGTTATTTAAATTTTTTTTCGTAACAATATTAATATTAAATAAGCAGATGTAGTCAGAACAAAATTTAATTTGTGACAATATGAAAATGTGCTTTTAAAAATTGTACAAAAAAAATAACTTGAAAAATTAAACTTTATCAATTATATCTTACCTTAAGAGGCTATACCAGTGTCAACGCTGTAAATTTGGATGATTTTCGGGAATTTTTTGGAAGAAAAGTACTCAATTAAATGTTTCGGAAAATTAAGAATATATTTGGCTGTATTTGACCTATATTACATAATTTTGACATAGAAAAATATATGAGATCCAGGCGCCTTATGCGCTGCCTTCGGAGGCGCAAAAAAAAAGTTCCAATAATTTCACTTACACGACGTTTTGAAAATTTTGGCCTCGTATAATATGGTTTCGTTGTTGTCAACCTACGACAAATCTCCAGTCCAACCTTTTTGTATAGTTTCCGATTTAATAACCTCGCCAACGACCTCTGCACTGATTGTCGAAACCTCTTCGGTTTCGAGCCAAAATATTAAAACCCACTTCACTTTTTTAACTCGATTTTTTTTTCATACCCAATTACTTGGGATTGTTTGGCCAACCGAACCTATTAGCCAGCGCCGTCAACATGCGATCATAACAGCGAGCGAAAAAAAAACAAGAGAGAAAACGATAGGCACTTGTTTTTCGCGTCAGCCGTTTTTTTCCTGTGACACTAGGCATTTGCGATGATAAAAAAGAAAATAGTAAAATTAAAATAAAGTGTTAATACCGGGCATAAAAGTCGGCATCTTTGCGAGATTAAAGAAAAACACATATATGATTTATGCTCTCAATTATACTCGGTCTACGAAATTTGCAACTTTTTGTATTTCTTTTAAAGATGAAGAACAAACCAAATTTGGCTTTGTTCAATCGTTTTCAAAGCTATGTCGCTGTGAAAATAGTTGTGGTATCGAGTGTGAGGCTCAATGTTATGCAGTTATTAATTAACAGCAGACGGCCAGTCTGCTGCCTTATAACAGTGGCATATTTGTCTGAAATAATAATCCCTGATGATCATCGCCGAGAAAACTTACGGCTTATAAAAGTTGAAACGATTGAAAAAGTTTGTTTCCTTATCAAAATTGGAGGCACAAAATATATAGGACGGCTTGTCAATAATCATCATATTGAATGAAATAAAATATGTTACGTTTAAACTGATAAAACTTAAATGTTTTTATTTCAATGTTTCTAGATTCTCATCTATAGTTTATTTGTGATTTTTAATTAGTTGAATATACGTCGAAATATTAAGTTTCGGCGTATTTTTAGCCTGTAACCTGCGACGTCGATCAGTCGACCGAAAAAATGAGTATCGGCATAGTTTCGGCTTGAACAGAACGCTGGATGTAAGCTGAAATCCCAAGTTTCAGCGTATTTTCAGCCTGCAACCCGTTATGCCGATCAACACGCCGGACCTAAGGCCCGGCGTTTTTTTCTGGCGCATTTTCGGTACTTTCCGGTTTATGAATCGTCTGAATTATCACGATTCCAAAAGATTCGCCGTCTTTTCGGTCTTAGTCACCAACCGTAGGCCAACTTTTACAATTTCGGCCGAATCGACTAAAGTTTTCGGCCTTAGTTTTCGACTCGAGCATAAATTACGTAACGCCAAATTTCCCTCTTTTTGACCCCTCCTCCACGCAACAGGACCGTAACGCGTGGCCTGACCCCCCCCCCCCCCTATTCCGTTACGTAACTAATTATAAAAGGATCGGGCTTATACTTATTTTATGAAGTATATATTCATCTAGTTGCATACTAATTTGTATGATTAAAAAAAAATTAACCCTGATTGGGCGACGAAAAAAAAATTAAAGTTGTCGGTCCGTTGTTCTTGTTATAAAGTTATGTTTTTTTTCTAGAATATTGATACTTACATTAAAGTATCAAGTCGCGGGTGATATGACGGTTTTTCATCTTCATTATATTTCTCAAAATAATAAGAGCTTGCACTTAATCTATTCTGAATGATGAGTTAAATTTTTTTTTAACTCGAACATGCAAAATTTTTGCTATTTCTGGCAGTTCTGAAATCGTGACGTAAAGCAAAACCTGACCCCCCCTCCCCCCCCCCCCCCAATTGCGTTACGTAATTTATGTACGCCCCCAACGTACACGAGAAATTGTAGAAATGTCAGGCGTAGATTTGAAAGCATCCGCTTCTTGAGTAAAAACATCCAAAAACAAACATCGAATTCTGTCACGGAAGAATATTAAATATGTAACAAAACAACAATTATCAAACGCAGATACACTTCGAAACAAAGCTGAATAATTTATAGAAACGGTGAGTCAACATAGCCAAGGTTGGAGCGAAAAACCCATTTAATTCTGATCAAAGTGGATTCGCCTACTGCCAAATTTGGACCTCGAGTGGAACAAACTTCGTTGAGAGCCGAAAATATATTTCTATTGGCTTCTAAATTTGGATAATGGACGATGAACTATTTGATGCATTGGTTCCAAGAATTCTATTTTCCCAATCGGGCCCAAAATCGACAATACTTCTGGATTCTTGGAGTGGTCGATGTCCAACTACATTTAAAGAAATGGATATGCAAGGGAAATATATTAAAGTTTTGATCATTCGAACAGGTAAATATATTGCATCAGTTTCATCAGTTCAGAGGAAAATTCGTTCTCATTTAAATTAGCAACTTTTGGGGGTACAACGAGAATGATACAGCCCCTTGATGATTAAGGCTTCCATGTATGGAAAAACTTCGTCAAACACTTTTTTCCGACATAGTAATGTTTTACAATTACGACGTCAATCTGTACTTGAGGGGCAATATTGCTAAGTTACAATCTCTTACACACAACCAGTTTTCTTCTCCACGGCTTACAAACATTTTTAAATATGCGTCGTACAAAAGCGGTTACGAAGAATGAAGACGACCAAACTCCGAAAACTCTGTAGAATTTTGCTTTCCACAACAATGCACTGACATGCGATATATGCGGCGAAGCTGCTATTATCACTTGTGCATGGTGTAAAAAATCTCTTTGTTTCAAACAATCTTATCATGGATCTCATTATTGTAATACGTATAATCCATAAAAAACTGTACAGTTAAGACGATTATTAAATAAGTGCGAAGTTGTCCGATTATATTGTAATCTTCAAAGGCAGTACGTCTCGAGGAGAATTTCTTCGTCAATATACAATGGTAGTCCAGCTGATTCCCGAAACACGAAGTTAGGCCGTGAATGCGAGCCTTACCTATGCCCATATTAATGAAAAATGAAAGTGATTTTCACCAGCTATTCACGAATTAGTACATCAAACAATACGCCATTTGTTGCTATATTCATCATTATCGTCATGAACTTCTAGTAATCGATGAGTATAACATTTTTCCCTTTAAACTTTATTTCTATCTTGGCCGGTTCAGGAGTTAAGTTGTCAAGAGTGCGTTCGCCCCTTAAGAGTGGCGTTCCATCAAAACAAGAGAATTTGTAGAGACCATTTTAACTGACTGTACTGTCATTGCAAGCCATTTTTATTTCTATCAATTTTCGTCCATGCCGCACGTAAGAACTTTGAACGTTTGCCCAACGAGATGAGGACGGTTAGGGAGAGGGGGGTGGGGTGAAGATGCAATTGCGTCATAAAACGAACTCATATTGACGTGAATTTAACCAGAAATTGCCAAAGGGTCGATGATTATACGATGCTCTTGGTTAAAAAATTGAAGGGCAGTATAAACCCGTCAATTATGAGATATCGGAAAAACTAAAAATATGTGTCCGCTACTTTCCCACCCTCTACATGTATGCAAATTTACATCCCAATCGGTTAAGAATTCTCGGGGACACGTATGAAAAAATTGTATTTTTGCAATAAACAATATAAAATTTGCTGTTATCTGCATCGTTCTCATCTCCAATGTATAATACACGGAAAAATAAACGTTGTTGCAATTTGACGTTTTTTTCATATCTCGTACCGTTAAGACGTTACCGACGGAAAACGAAAAACACTCCTATCCACACGATACCACAACAGCTAGTAAACTGTACAATTAGATTTACCTTCAAGCTACGTAGGGATGAACACATTAGTCCACATCGTAGAGAGCTTGGCGGGCTTACCGTCAGAGCTAGACGGCAATACTTCCTTGGTATCGCTGTCTACAATATTATTTTTGGAAATACTGATGCGAACTTTTCTCATAATCTAGAAGGTCGACGCGTCGCCAACGCCTGCATACGCTTAACATTTTTTATATTCCCGCACATAAGACCTCAACGTTCAGAAACTCTTTCCTCTTACCCGCGGTATAGTTTTGACATTCACTCCTCACTGAAGTCACTACTTTACCCTCACCTAATGTATTCGAACAGCACCTTTTTAGTCACCATTTTCGTATAGATTCGTAACTTGTTTTTATTAGTTTCCATCTTTTTAAATTATATCGAGCATTGTTGATACATGCCGCTGTTTTTTTAATGGATTTGCAAGGCTAATTGCTTTATGAACATAGTATTGCGACTTCGTTAGAATCCTATTATATTCTATTAATATAATTTATACACTATCTCAGGAACTAATGGTCGTACGGGAATTCGACCGCCGGTTTTGGAAACGTGATTACATACTCTAGAAGCTCTGATTATTATTGTAGTGAAAAAAAAATTATTTTTGCCATCAGTTTTAAAAAAGTACAAAAAAACGATGTTTTCTTGGTTTTTTATAAAATCCAGCTAAACATGTCCCCAAGAGTCATGCAAAATTCCAAATTGATCCGTTCATCGGTCTTTCTTGCCCGATTGACCAAAATTTGAAAAACAATTAAAGGAGCAAGTTTCCTCTTTCTCAGACATCATTTCATGATTATTAAGAGTAAAAAAAACTTTTCATTACTTTTCATACAATTGGGTATTGAGTACGCATTAAATGTTGGAAAAAAACCCTGAAAATCATATTGACTAAAAATTTTCGAAAAAAAATTTTTTTAATGAAAAAAAATGTTGAAAATTTTTTTTTAATAAAAAAATGTTGAAATTTTTTTTTTCAATAAAAAAATCAGTAAAATTTTTTGTTTAAATGGCATTTTTTTTCAAATCAACATTGTACCGCCAGCATTAGAATTACCCAAAACGTACCACGTGGAGGTACGCTTTGGGTAATTCTACGTACGCTTTGGGTAATTCTAATGCTGGCGGTACAATGTTGATTTGAAAAAAAATGTCGATATTAAAAAAAATCACGAAATTGATTTTTTTATTAAAAAAAAACGTTCAACATTTTTTTATTAAAAAAATTTTTTTTCGAAAATTTTTAGTCAATATGATTTTTAGGGTGTTTTCCAACAATTAATGTGTACTCAATACCCAATTGTACGAAAAGGAATGAAACGTTTTTTTTCCTCTTAATAATCATGAAATGATGTCTGGGAAGGAGGAAACTTGCTCCTTTAATTTTTTTTCAAATTTTGGTCAATCCGGCAAGAAAGACCGATGACCGGATCAATTTGGAATTTTGCATGGCTCTTGAGGACATATTGAGCTAAATGACCGTCCGTAAATATTAGTGTTGATCGCAATATGTGCAAAGTAGCGGTGGGTTTTATAAAAACCAAGAAAACATCGTTTTTTTGTACTTTTTTAAAACTGATCGCAAAAATAATTTTTTTTTCACTATAATAATATTCAGAGCTTGTAGAGTATGTATTCACGTTCCCAAAATTGCCGGTCGAATTCCCGTACGACCATTAGTTCCTGAGATATCGATGACTGAAGACAAAAGGACGTTTTTTTCATTCAAAGGCCGACATCTCAGCGAAAAATGGTCGTACGGAGATAAAAAAAAGCAAATTGAAGTGAATTGAATGGGCTCAATGACCTTGATATTGGTTAAGTCCGAAAAAAATCTCCGAAATCCGTGCAGAACTTTGAAAAATGTAACAATTTGCAAATCTTTTTTTGTCGTGATATTTCTTCCGACCGCGCAATCAGTGATTTAAAAAAAATCATTGTCAGAACTGAAAACTAGAAACTTCAAGCTTCAAAATCTTTTTACGAAGTTACAGCCTTTCGAAAAACACGAAAAAAATGATCAACTTTTCTTGCTCCTTTAATTTTTTGTGTCAGTGTAGTATTTAATTATAAGAATAATAAAGTTAAATTTTTTAATTGCATCACCATTTGCCTCAAAGTTTTGCCAAGGCATAGTTGATAAATAATCAGTCAATAAATCTATTTCTCTCTCAATCTCTCCGCCCTCTCTCTCTCTCTCTCTCTCTCACACTCTCTCATCGTGTGTTTGTTTCATAAGGTACTACATACTAGTGCGACGATAATGCATAGACGAGAATGAGAGCATGTACCAATTTTTATTTACATTATTACATCGTCATTAACATAAAAATTGGCGACTTGATCGCGCGGGGTGAAATTATGATTACTTTTATGTATCTTTGGATGCTTCGATGTTATGGGTAACTCTAGTCATACGTAAAATAACACTGCAAGCGATCTAAATCGTACTGAACCTGCAATCTTGCTCAGTATGATTCTCCGAATACATTCCGTAATTGAACGTTAAAAAATCTGACTAGAAAAAATATCGAGCCAAAAGAAACCTTGTCGCGGGTATGTATAAACATTGTGATTACATTTATATTCTGGATGGGCTCTATAAATGTTTTTTTAAAATACTAAACCTCACATACAAAACTAAAATACTTTCTTTATAAGAACTAACATTCTTTTTAAATACTTAGTAAAATTACTCAATAGTTTATTAAGATGAAGATTAAATACTTAATAAAATTTATAACATATATTCATTGGCGAAAACACTACACACGAAAATTATTTGAGATTTAATGGATTTCTTTACATTCCTTATTTCCTAGTCACACTTTACAATCTCATCACTTTATATTCTTTGGACTCTTAGCCGTGCTGTCAATGACGTGCAATTAGATATTTACAAATTAATGTGAATAATTTGTCTATAAGCTGATATTAAATATCATAAATCGCTATTGTTAATTTTTTATTACGACATCTCTGACAAACAAACCCCCTACAAAAATCTAATTACGCTTTTGCACATTTCTATGAATAGTTAGAAAGTCCTGGGAAATAACTACAGACATTCGCAACAAATATATAAATGGTCTACAGTTCGATGACGCTTTTATAAATACAAACTGCATTGCAATCCATTATTCGTAATCATTTTACTGCACAAAGATGCAACATTTGTTGCGACTTCATCTATTTGTATAGCAAGCCTCAAAAATCGTCTTCACAAATTTGGAACTCATATCTCTTACCATCGTGCCTCTCCAGAAGATCGCAAAGTGCTGCTATATAAGTCTGAGCCATTTGAAGTGTCTCGAACTTGCTCAATTTGTGATCTGCACCAAGATTCGGCACAACTTCGCGGAGTTTGTCGAAAGCATCATTCAATCCATTCATACGACGTCTCTCACGTGCGTTCGCGGCTAATCGGCGACGTTTTAAAACGTTCGGTGAGGGAGGTACGTCGCGGGATCTCCGACGTCCTCTTTTCGAGCTTGAAGTCGGCGACTGCAGGACTTTCTGCGATAGATGGCAATAATTCGTTAATAAAGCAAATTAAAAAAAAAAACGACGCATTGATCTTTGATGAAAATTGTAATTACCGAGCTTTTTTCGATTGTATATGACAAGCGATACGCGCAAATCTCACAATTATGAATTTGCATTAAAAATACTTCGCGATATTTTTATTAAAAATGATTACCTGAGAATGTGTTACTGGATCCCAATCATTCTTTGGAAAATCCTCAATGTCACCCCAGTTTTTGCAACTCTGGTTTGAATATCTCTGCTCTCCGGGAGGTGTTTCGTAACAATAAATCGACGGTTTCCGATCCATCGAAGTTTCCTCGTACTGGGTTGACCGTGGGGAGTAGGAACGTTGAGGATCGTATCTGACAATATTTTTCTCCTTGATTTTCATTCTACTGTTTGTTTTCTACCAATTTGCTGTTTTGGATGGAGTTGCCATAAATTTTGGCTAATCTGACGCAGTTTACACTTGTGCCAAAAAAATTGGCACCTCCAACTACAATGATTAGCAGTTGAGTTATCTATTCTTGAATTTCATGTATATACTTGATAATAATTAATTGATTTGAGTGTGAACAGAAAATGGTTCTTCTGTTGAAACTGTAATCACCATTAATGGAATGTTATTCTTCAATATCGTTTTTCTATGCCTATTTGTTTTACTCAGGAAGCTTGTTTCAGGGAATGATTAATTGCAAAATTCTAATAAGTTACTAATTGAAGAGATTAATGACATACCTCTGCGGTGTGAGCGGTGTTAGAATTCCATAAGGTTCTCTCTCATACCCTTCGGTTGTACTCGCATAAACATTGTTCCTTTTTCTCCCGAAATTATAACAATTGGTCTCTCTCCTTGGCGTCACAGTAATATCCATTCCATGAGAATCCTTGTAGTTCATTCTCATATTGTCGTAATCCGGCGAATCATATCTCGAGAGATATAAAGGATCGTAGGTTTTCGTTGGTGTTGGATATCCCGAGGTAAGCATTTCCGACGACGAGTACTGATACGGGCTGTGATGATTCGATATCAAGGCCATATCGCTTGACGTATCAAAATCTGGCACTTAAGCAATTAATTTTTTTTGGACAATCCACTACTCCAAAAGAAATTGTTAACTTCATCTGTTTGGTTCACACCAGCTCTTTTCGTTTCTTTTTGCAGTGGCACATACTTGACGAGTCAGACTTTATCGAACTGAAGCATACAGACGAGTAAATTATGCAGCGATACGAGCTCGACTTTCAATTAGCCACATTCAATAAGCATATTTCACGGACAACTCGAGTTGTAAACGACGAATTTCCGAATAATTCATAACAAACTAATTTAAAAGATGTCCCGAAATGTTGCACCAATTGACTGTACAAACATTTTTTTCAATCACTGTTAATAGAATATTTCTTTTATATCCCGAACTTTTCAAAATGGGATCCGCTTGACACATTCGAAAAATTTTCAATTTCCGATATTCGTATAGCAGAGTGATCGTTGGTTTCGCTCTTGAGAAACGATCCACGCGTTGTAAAGGTTCGTTTTTGAATGTCGCTCGTGCCAGGGCGGTTCTCCAGTTGGTTCCATCAACATATGGTAGGGTCCCACCACCGTTTCGTGCTGCTCATCTTTAGATAACGTTTGCACCTGGTGCCCCGGTCCGGTTTTCTGGCCTCCGTGCCATAGCTCCCCTTTTATTCTTTCTTTTCCGTTCTCTCCACCATTTTCATCATTTGTGCATCCGTGGCAAACGTAAAAAGACATTCTAAAGTCACCATTACTCTACGATACTGGCCAGCAAGAAAAGGAGCAATTACATAAGCGGAGGTATTCTGACTTCAATGATCTCGTGCTGGGGAGGGACGCCGAAAGTTCTACTCACGGTCTCGCATACTTGCGTCGAATGCCCTCTATTGGAAGATAGGTGGAAAGGAGAAGGATGCGGTGTTCCTGCGACGGCTACATTGTAATTGGCGGAGTTGATCGGCAATGAAAAGAAGAATGAACAAAAGAAAAATAGAAAAAGAAAACGCGAAGCGAACGGGAGAACTGAAGAGAATCTTTAAAGGGACTGCTCTTAACGCACGCCACGAAGCAGGAAAAAAGGGCACGGGCGGGGGGACCTGTTGGCAGCGACTCATCTATGGAATGGTGATTCGTTGATGCATTGAATATTTATGCATTCTTACATTTATATTGAATTGCTACATTAGGCAAATGTTGATACTTTAGTCACTAAGCCATTTTATCCCAGACAGGTTGACGGAAGCCAATTTTCTCAGGTTCAAAAGTTAAACGATAAAGACCAATCCCCGCAAATCATGGAATTCTTATTGAATATACTTGCTGTCGGTTTCAAATCATTGTTCTTATAGGTTCATATGGCCATTCAATGGCTAGGTAAGAATTGTAGGCAACACCAAAGAAGCAGTCGAGTAGACTGAAGATAAGGTCGGAAATCAAGGGTATGTAGAGAGTGATTCAAGTTGCACATTATGGAACATGAATATCGAGGAGTCAAGACATGGGCAAATCCGTAGATTTCAAAGGGTGGTCACCCCTCGAGAGGAGAGGTCTCATTAAACAAATTCAGCAATCGGTCGAGATATTCTTTCTCTCGAGAATATGGGAGAAACTAACGTGAACAAAAATAAACGTGAACAAAATAAATTAGTACATGATTACGAATCATGTACTAATCATGGTACGGCTACGAAAATTAAAATTACTACTCAAAATACTATAATTATAGAAATTGGCGCCGGGTTGAAATGCCGAACTTTGAGTGATCAGAACGCTCAAAACTCCGAAAGAATACTACCCCGAAAGGTCAAAATTCCGAACAAATTTTACCCGAAAGACCAAAACTCCAAAAGTCTGAACGTGGCCGAAAGAATAGCACCCCGAAAGATCAAAACTCCGATAGAATTTTGCACGAAATGCAGAAACTCCGATAACCTGAACACCGTCAAAATAATTCGGCTATGGAAGTTTTGAAAGTTTCAAAATTTTCAATAAATCGACGAATTATTTCGAGAATTTTTTAAATTAAGAAGTGATTTTACGTCACTTTAGAAATTTGTCTAGACAGTGTTATACGTTCTACATCATAGTTGACTGTAAATAATGTGTATCTATGATGTGTCGGAATATTTGCGAGTCCTCACCTCGTACTATTTGGTCTTCGAAGATTTGAAAAATCACGCAATCGAGACAACAAATAATTCCGTATATCAGCTAACATAAGTTCTTCTGAGAAGGGCTTTCGATATCCCATATACGGCCAAGTGGCAAGTAAAAATAGGGCAGCTGAACTTACTAATTGAAAATCAACTTATTTCGCCGACAATGCGTCTTGACGATTATGTTAATGCTTCAAGAGGGAAAAATTAATATCCATCTTCCGACGTTTTAGCCTTCATACACCGTGCAGTTACTATGCCAAAATGTATGTATGTATATATATATATATATATATATATATATATATATATATATATACCTGAGACATGACGATATGTATATAAACAATATGTGTATGTGTTTGTATGTTATTATAGACCCATGTCGGCACTTCGCGGAGCTTTCATACCGATCCATCGTCTTCCTTTCCATAAACCGCGGTGCATGCTACCACAACAGGAACAGTAACACAAGAGCGGCAGATGCATCCACAATGGAGGCTACTCGAATAGCCGAAGCACACGCTCCATAATAATGCATTCGGTGCTATCCCAGCATGGCGCTACCGCATGGAAGACTCCAAGAACTACCGATTGTAATATATATATATATATAGTATTCGTGTAAGGATCAGTCTTCTGCCATTCAAGCGGAAGTGCTGCAGGAAATGGCACGCGACCGCCGGGCTCTCAAAAAACAATTATATCTCATGTGTAACACTCTATCTCGGATCTAAGATTTTGTATAGCGCATGTAGAGGTCTTCGAGCCCATAAAAAATACCGTTATAACAAACTGCTCGGATGATCCATTAGACGCAACTTTTTCAGTATTCGTAGCCTTCCATTGAAATACAAAAATATACATCGCTATTGCTTTTCCATTTGTTATTGTTTATGGTTTGGTAATGTTTGTGCTGACATTCACTTTTTCATAATTTCACAATTTGTGCTGACATTCACTTTTTCATAATTTCACAAACACATATCCACGTCGTTATTGAACAATTTTCGTATTCTCTCGAAGAGCACATCTGCAATCATAAAAAATGAATCATCCAACATTCAAATATTTTCAGAAAAACTGCAAAGGTGACAATGTGAAAAAGCGTTGCGGCCGCTGCCCGGCCACTGCGTGAGTGGGGGAAACTGCTATAATGAGAGAAACAATTTTATAAAAATACATTCAGTACAGTAATACAAATTCTGAGAATTTCGAAATTTTGACCTTTTTACAAGATTCTGACAAAATGGCGGCGCTGAACCTAGATGGAGCAAGATACTTTTATCTCGTCGTGTCCTGCGGCCGGCGAGAGTGCTCTTCTAATTATTTGCCTGAAACGAAAATTCAAAATCATTTGAGTCCTAGTTGAAATTTGCCCTCTAAGTACGTCGGGAAATGTAAACAATTATTTGAATAAAAAAATGGATGCATGAATAGTTCACCTAAGTCACTATCAATTTTATTACACTGCATAATCATATGAACCGATGTGTGAGTTCTCTCAACGACAGCTACTGCCTACACTCCATCTATTGCATGCGCTCCACGTGTTTCGTTTTAAATTTTACAATGATTTTCATAGCTATTAAAAATTCACAATCACAAATTTTCAGGACAATCTGTATGGGATTAGGAATCTGTATTGGGTTATACATTTGTATGGGGTTAGGAGAAATTATTTCATACTTTTTAGTCCGTTTTAAAAACGTAGTTAAACATTTTTTTCATTTAAATAACTTTATTTTCTGCTTTTTAGTCGTGTGTATGTGAAATTTTGCTTCTCCTTCTCTAGGCGTCGCTTGCGTTGGGGGGCTATCTCTTTGACCATCGTAGAAATTGTCACTAATGCGCTATTCACTATTAATGTTATTGTTTTTTTCTAAATTTTTGCTCTTTCTCTTTCGTGAAACTATATTTTATATTAGAAAAATTTTCTTTTCTGTTATCTTCTCTGTCAGTGTCAGACTTGCTTGCCTGCTTACTCGTCTGTCATTCAGGTCGGAGCTATGTTCAAAGGTTCAAGTCTCTAGCTCATCCGAAAGTAAGTTTAGAGTCGATTCCAAAATTTGAACCGTACAGACAAACAGACAGATAAGAAAGCAAGTTAATAAAAATGTGGTAAAAAGCATGTTTGAAAAAAATGGCTTTCGATTTAAAAAATCGCCGAAAATAATAATTTTCGAAAAAGTTTTTATCAAGATCAAAATCCCCTACGTAGTTCGATGTAAAGTGTTAGAAGGTTCCAACAAAATTTAAGTCAATCGGTGATGAATTGGCGATGTAATGTTGTCGGGCACAGGACGTTATCAGATAATCACTTCATTCGGCTTCAGTGACGTTATTTTGTTACAAAATCTTGTAAGAAAATTTGTAAATATACTTAAAGATGTAGAATGAAAGCCACCAAATGGAATCTGCATTCTATCAACGGGGTATCCATCAAAAATTGTCGAAAATCATATTTTTCCCGGCACTACAATGGTAGGCCTCCTTAACCAGCACATTAGATTATGATCATGGTTTCATGGTTAGATTATGATTATGTTCTGATGAAACATGATTACATTTTGTTCCGGTACCCAAAATGTGGAGTAACTCACCATAATCGCCCTCTTCAGGTGATCGAACAGCTATCGACTGCTGATTGGGTAAATTTTTAGTTAAAATTGAGCAGCTACGATAAAAATGGCGTGAGTAATGGATCAATGATGGACTGACGAGGGCGAAGCAAAACGAATTAATTCTCGATCGACGATGATGTAATAATCCCACTTGCAGGATAATCCCGTGGGACTTTTATTATATGTGTTGAGCAGAGACCTAAGATATTGATTAACGGGCGCGCACGCCGGAAGGTTCCGGTTGATGATCAAATTGAGTTCAGTCATCTACTATGGGCGGCGTGTGATCAAGGCTGCGTGGGTCGAGAGGATATGGAGATGAATGTGTATGGGGTTACCCCGGTGAATCCGACTTTTCGAGATTAAAAAAAATGGCTTTTTCCCCACGATAGTTTCCTCGAATTAGTGGAATGGCTGAGTTCTTATTTTTGAGGGTTTCGTTCGCCACTCTGAGAAGCTCGAAATCGAATTAAAATGCAAGAATTTTTCAGTTTACATTAAGGGGTAAGGCCACTGTAAATTTTTTGAAAAATCGATTTTTTTTTTATTGGCTTAAAAAATAGTTTAAACCCTCTAGAATAAGAAAAAAAAGGTCCTGTGCGAAAAAAAATTTGTTGTCCTTAGGAAATGAAGGTCGCCGCCAAGCGTGTCAAAACTTGCTCCGAAACGACTGCAATTATATCGGAGATGGCGATTCCAAAACTTTCAAAGGCATCGTGGATTCGAAGCCTTATGAAAATGTTGATGTTAAAAAAAAAGAGTGCATAGATCACGTGCAAAAAAGAATGGGCACTCGATTGAGAAACTTAAAGAAAGGGACAAAAGGTCTCGGGGGAAGAGGAAAACTCACTGCCAAATTGATTGACGAACTAAGCATTTATTACGGCTTAGCAATCCGTCGAAATTCCGATTCCATCAAAAATATGAAAAATGAGATCTGGGCAACCCTTTTTCACAAAATGTCAACGGATGAAAAGCCTCAGCACGAAAAATGTTCGGAGAATTGGTGCAGTTGGAAGAAAGCGAAAGCAGAAAATGCCTTGGATGCGTATCATCACAATCAGCCAATGAGTGAGGAGGTTTATCAAGCCATCAAACCCATCTACATGGAATTGAGCCGGGACGAGTTGCTGGAGCGTTGCTTGGGGGCCTATACTCAAAACAATAACGAAAGTTTCAACGCTACCGTTTGGAGTTTGGCCCCCAAATCATCCTCAAGCGGAAAAACTGTACTAGATATTGCGACGGATATCGCTGTTTGCATATTCAATGGCGGCCTTACCAACGTCTTGCAAATATTCAAGATGTTGGAGGTGGAAATTGGTGTACAGTTATATAATTTCTGCATCGAAGCCGACGCCAAACGCATCACGCACGCGGAGACATCTCTGAGCGACGCGGCCAAAAGTGCGCGCGCGCTCCAAAAATCAACCAGGAAAGACGAAGAAGACGAAAATTTGGCTATCGAAGGACAAATGTATGGTGCTGGGATTGCAGACTAACGGTAAAAATTTTTTTTAACTTCTTTTTTTAATTTTTTCCAATAAAAAACTATTCGCAAAACTTTAAACGCGTTTTTCTCGAAACATGGTTTTTCAAAATGGCACGCAGCATAACTCGAACAATTTTCATTTTTTTTACTTGAAATTTTAACCAGATGTGAACATTTACATTATCTTGAGAATGTCGATCGGAATTTTCAAGAACTTTATTTATTGATTTTTTATTAACAAAAAACTTGCCGTTTTTTTCGTCAAAAATCAATTTTTTTTTCAAACGCACGCCAAATCCACAAAAATTGATACTTTTTAAAATCCGATCGACATTCTCTAGCTATAGCCCTCTAGATTAATGGTTTTTTTTTTGTTCTAGATTCAAAAGTGCACCAGTGGTGCTGCGTGCCGCGGAGCCCTGGAAGCAAAACATGTCCCGGGAAGATAGCTGTGGAACCGCCATTTTGTTTTTTTTTACTGTAAAAAAATTTTATAATAAAGTTTAATGTATGCCCGATAACACCACTAAAAGTTTTTTTTCAAATACCTTCAATTTCGGGAGCAAAAAATTAGTGAAAAAACCTTTTTTTTTGGGCCGTTACAGTGGCCTTACTCGTTAAATGCATGCGCGCGCGCGTGTGCGTGTGCGTGCGTGCGCGCGCGCGCGAGAGAGAGAGAGAGGGAGAGAGAGAGAACTAGTACAACGGTCGCGTGGCTCTCCCTTTACCAAGATCATTGGGGCACCATCACCAGTCCCTTTTTGTTCGAGTCAGCCGTGACAATTAGCGATATCCATCTACGTTCGGTTGCGCACTCTTCAACCCCAAGACCATTGCTTCTCCCCCCACGGCCACTGTATATTTGTATGCAGATCTGCCTGTCCCTTCGTTTCTCCCCTTCTATCCATTCCGAAGGGATCACAAGTAGGCCCGAATGGACGCATAATCAAAAGCAAGGTGTTGGGACGCGCGCTACCGCACACGGAAAGACGCGCGATTAACGATCTGATAATAGATGAAAAAAAAGAGGAAATGATGAGCAAGGTGGACTTTCGCGACTAAATTGAGTATCCTACCGATCCATGACATTTCTCCTCTTATTGCAACATTTTTGTCGGCATTCTCGTAACAATGCCTTTAATGTGTTTGTGTATCGATATTCTCCTAATTCGCCTCAGTCGGCACTGTATCGATTAAACTTATTAAAAGGCCGGTCAACTTATTCGTTGTCGATTTACCAGCATACATGATCCGTCGATCGAATAAAGTGCTGTACTATAGTACAGCACTTTATTCGATGGATCGATTCGTGGCTAGTATAAAGTGCTGTACTCTAGTACAGCACTTTATTCGATCCACGGATCATGTACAGCCTGTACAAAAAATAGTACATAATTTCGTAAAAACTATTTTCGACGTGAACATCTTCTCTAATTATAAGTCAATTGTTTTCAATCGATTGTTAAAAGGTTACGAATGCTTACTGCATGATGTTACAATGGTAACCTAAATAATGTGGCCCCAAAATATAGTTCTACTGGTAACCTGAAACAAAAAATTGTAAAGGTCGACTTAAAAAATTATATCTGCTCGTTTATCGATCTAAGGAGAAATATAATCATCGTAATTGTTATATCATTCTCATTTCTCGTGCGACCTTCTAAAAAGCATCCCACAAAATGTTTAGGTAAGGGGCAGATTGAGCCATTTCATCGCATCCACAAAATGGTGGGACTTCAACGCCATATATAAATATTCACGTTAGTCATTACGTATGGAATTCATATGTGCCCGGCGCAGACGATCTACCTTCTGATGTTAAGATTAATAATTGTACGAATTAGAATTATTCCCTACGCCTCGTTTATTGTTTATTCAAATACTAATGACTGTCCTTCAATTGAAAACCTTTAATTATTCCTGCAATAGTACAACTTGTAAAAAAGAAATGATTTTGATCGATCCATTTCCACACAAAGTAAGGAATTCGACTGTATTTACGTTGATTTGCTTGCCCCTAGAGACTGGTAGCGCGCTTTACAGCAGTGCGTGACTGACTCTGCCTTCTGTTGATAACTGGCCACTTACAGTGTTCCGATTTTTGAACGTGTACTTCTGGCATGGTGACACACTTTTATGTAAATTTATTTCTGCCATAACATGTTGTCATTAATATTAAATTATACGTACTTATACGTACTTATACGTCATTATACGTACTTATACGTCATTAATATTAAATTATACGGAATTATAATTCCGTTTATTATGTTCTTATGTTATTACATCAGATATATTCATCTAATGAACGCGGTTGATATAACGCATCGAAGTCGGTACAGTCAAATAGGACATTAAAGTTTAGGCGATCTGAAAGAAATGTGTATACAATTTTGATTGTGTCGAAATAGGTATATTATTCCAAAATATCTTACTGTAACCAAGAAGTTCTTACTGCGTTGAGTCTGCGTAAGTCGATGACGTACAATTTGCCAGCTGCCATTGACAAAGTGTCACAAACTCAGAAGCATGATCAATTTCCACGAGCTCCGCGATTATGAAATCGCGGAACTCGTTGAAATTGCACTTATGACTGAAATTGAGGAGTACATTTTTCAATTTTTTATTCGTACTACACTACCGATAAAAAGTGAAAGAATGATAAAAATTTCTGCATCTTTAGGTCATTTTCAAATTGCTCTACCTCCGCGAAAAATGACCGTCGGAAAAGATTGAAGAAAGCATTGTGAAGCTTGAAATCTCTAGTTTTTAAGATTTTACGTCTGAATTTTTTTTACCCTTTCTTGCTAGTGAATCAAAAGAAAAATCACGTAACGAAAATTTTAGTTTTTCGTAGTTTTTCAAGATGGTCTACAGGCATGGTAATTTTTTTTATCGGTGAGGCAATAAGATCTCTTTTCCTTGTTCCTTTCCCTTTAATTTAAGCTCTGAAAGAGGTCGGGACGCACAGTAATGGGCCATCAAACCAAAAATTACACTTTTGACTTTGATAATCAATATCTCATGAACCAATCGGCGTACAGAAAATTGGCGGGCAGTTCTGGAAAGCTAAAAGTATGCCCTTTAAGGGAAAAATCGATTTTCAATTTAAAAATCGGTAAGTATTCGTAATAGGGCTCCTGCTAGAATCAGGCTAATTTTGTTCGGGTTTGCTTGGGGTTGTTTTAAGTTGTTTGGGGTTGTTTGAAGCTGTTTGGGGTTGTTTGGGGTTGTTTGGGTTTGTTTGAACCCTTGAAGAAAATTAGCCTGATTCTAGCAGGAGCCCCGCTTTCGAATATTCACCAACAAAATATTTGGTATAAGACATTGATGTAAACAAATGTTAAAAAATGGCGTTTTTTTTGTAAATTACGAAAGTTACGATATTTCTGCAAATTACCATTACAACCATTATGATTAGGCATTTTTAAGGATGTCGAGTCCCTATGAAACATGTTAATGTTAATTGTTCAATAAATAGCTTCTTAATCGTCATGACATTTTTACACGACCTCCTGAATACTTCATGTGAAAACATACCAAATTTTTAGATTTCTATCATCATTACTTCAACCTCCTTAAGGGTTGAAATAAAAAATGATAAGAAAATTCTGAAAATTTGGTATGTTTTTGTATGAAGTATTTAAGAGGTCGTGTTAAAATTTCACGACGATTAGGAAGCTCGTTATTAAAAAATTAACATTTTATTAAGAACAATTTTTAAAAGGAATAAAAAAAAATGTATCAATAAACTTCGTTTTGTTTCTGTTGCTTTCAGTATATTGTAGATATTATAAAATTGAGAGGTCAAAAAAAAACTTATTGCAAAGTTACATCAGTTTCCATAAAACAACATTTAATTTGTGAATGTTTTTGTAAAATTTTTACACGACCTCTGAAATACTTCATACAAAAACTCATCGAATTTTCAGAATTTTATCATCATTTGCGATTTGGGACACAACATCCTTAATACGTTCATAGTATCAACAGAAAGTATTCTTACCTTTTTTATCGTAGCTTCCATTTGTACTTCTCCTTATTACATTCCCCACCATATTCCACTTGACATCCCCAATCGACGCCCACGTTGCGACCGCAACCGACTTCCCCCTCTGTATCGCATTAATCATGACATTTCTGCCATGGGTATAGGGAAACTGTGGAAAACCTATAGCAATGCAGTCGGTCCCAAGTTCGCTTCCCAGTCGCGGAGCTGGTTGCGTTTCGTCGAGAAATAAATCACAGGCGACAGTCATACACACACGACACACACACATACTTACCGGTCCGTGCGTGCGAAATCCGTGTAGAACTGGAGCTACGTCACGCCCGTATTTATTTTTCTCCCAAACTACGAGACGGCGATTCGAACCAGCGACCTCCCAATGTACTGGTTTAGAGGAAAGCACGCTAACCACTAGACGAGCACACCGGTTGTATCCATAGGTACTATGCAAAGCATTCAGTCGTTTTTAGGAGAAAAAATCGTTTATCGATCATTTCGCTCATGTAAAGAGTGTTATCGGACTTTTCGCTGACGTAAAGTGACAATCTGGAGAAACAAAAATTAGTTATTTTCCTTTCTTTCCTTCCTTTCTTTATTTGAAAAAATTCCATTCACTTTAAAAGGTCTAATTTTATTTGTTCGACAATTTTGCATTAAAAATAACAATTGTACTCTCTCAATGTAAAAAAATCCGTTTCTGAACGCGTTTTTCTGTTTCGAAATTAACTTTGTTTTAAAAGTTGTATACCCTCCCTGTATTACGCGGTAACGGCAGCCTACTTCAACCAGGATCACAAGACGAGCAGCTTCCGGCTCAGTCAAATGCCGTCAAGCGATAATCAGTTTAAAAATTAGCAATTGTTTTCAGATATAAATTCCTTCAGAAAAAATGTTGAGTACTAAATAATACTGTTGTGATCTTGAAGGCTTAAGGCGGGATATACATTTAGATGGGAAAAAATTAAGCAATTTTTAGGGATTTTTTAAACTAAGAAATAAGTATTCTGCCTTTATCAAACTGTAGGTATACTTTAATACTATATTTAAGCATACAAAACTTTTTCTTAATTAATTTATCATCTAAGCGGTGGAGCTATGGCAGGGTGTTACAGCAATGTTACCGCGAGAGTTGCAAATCGGCGTGCAGTGGAGCTTCCCGTAGACTTTGATTTGCAAAAAAATCACGCTACAGCACCAAAAGATGGCATGAGTTCAAATGAAGGCGGAAGATGGCCGAAGCTATCAGAATAAACGATCTGCGAAATTATCAAATCATCCGGTTTTTTTCTAGGCGACGCAGTGTATGCCGGTGCTTACATTCTCATACAAATTTACAGTTACGGTTTCACATGTGAATAGGCGGTCGTATTTACTTTTTTTAAGGCGGGATTCTACTTTGAAACCATGAAAAAAACGCTATTTTCGTGAATTTTTTCTGAGAATACTATTAAAGATATCGATATGGGGTTTAAACTGTTCAATAAATACACTCTTTAAGTACATACAAAAAAAATTTTAAATGTATTTTATTCATTTTTTGTACACGTAAAATATGTTTAAAGCCAACGCCTCGAAAAGCAGGTACCGTTGCCGTGGTCGTGAAATCTTCCCGACGGATGGTCTGAAACAAAAAAATCAAATAGTTTCATGTTCAGTATGTCTTCAGGAACCGACCTAACTAGAATATTTTATATACGTGCAAAATTAACAAAATGGCGGCTAGAATACGAAAAAAAAAATGCGTTTTTTTTGGGTCTTTTTTTGCAATAAAAAAATAGTTCTAATCAAAATTTTAAGTTGATTGTAGTTAGGTCGGTTGGTACACACATATAGAATATGTGTTCCAAATTTCATAAGGATCGGTTCAGTACTTTTTGAGTTATCACGACCACGGTACTTGAAAATGTCGTTTCGAGAAAAACGCGTTTAAAGTTTTGGTGAGTGATAAATCGTAGAAAAAATTATCTTACCCTCAATCAGCGATGCCTGGGCCATATAATATGCCTTCGACGTGTTCCAGGTGGATGTTTTTATCCAATTTAGCCTTTTCAAAGTTTCAAAGTAGAATCCCGCCTTAAATGCGGACATTCTGCTTTCATTAAATACTAGCTTTTGCCTGCGTCTTGCCCAGCGTGGACATTTTATTGAGCGAGGCATTTTATTGAGAGGAGGTAGACGAATACAAAAAAAAGGTAAGAAAGAGCGAACGAAGGTTGAGGATCATATTCGTCGGGCACTGTTGTAGACTGACGGACGGAAGTAGGGCAGAACAGAGTCACTTAATCATGATTTTGTTCTAAGCAGTATACCTCCGAATTAATAAAGTGATCAGTAATCATATTTTTTTAAATAGATAGGTTATTTATTTGGCTGTTACAGCATAAAAAACTGTAATGCACACGTTGCTTGCTAGACTAAACTTACATGAATATCACAAAAGTTAGATAGCTTAGTTGAGCCAGTGGGGTAATAATGGTTTTTTCTCAAAAGAGAAACATCAAAAAGGAGAAGAAAGCGTAGTTTTATCGAATTTGAGATATTTTGCCGCTTCGGATACTGTTGCCGTTGATGACTTCTTCTGCGCAGGTTTCATCAGATCTTAGGAAACTATTGAGCCTACAGTTTTTCTCTTGTACTTTCTCATCCTGCAAAAAAGAAATAGCTTTTGTAGAAAGATGCACAGGTACTTGGGGTGAGGTTTAAACACCTGATTTTTACTGCAAATCTAATGAGCCATGCTCAAGAGGCCCCTTGAGTTTGTTTTAGCTTAAATGACTCCTTTCCCATTTTTTCACTAATTGCACCGAGCCACCCCAAGACTATTAATATTAGATTCATTTTTATTCTGTCATCGTATAAATACACTATTATGGAATCAAAATGCACTTGGTTGGAGACCAAAATGTATGATGAACGGCCTTTTTTAGTTTTGGCGCGAAAATAGTAGCAACGTACGTGACTCTCAAACCGCACACCGGCCGGCGACGACGCAAAAGAGACCGAGCCGCGTACCCCGCCCGCTTTTTCTGACATCTCGCACTTGTACGTAGCCTGTTCCGTCTGTGCGCTAGTGTGGGTGGGGCAGGAGACCCCGCGGTCCATAAGACCCCGCTCTGCTCTAAGTGTTGGGTTGGTTGTATAGGAAACGATAAGGCTTTGAACTAGAGCCCACAGATGATGCGAGCCTATGCAAGAAGCACTTGTGAGTGCCTTAATGCATTTGTTTTTTTTTTTTCAAGGGTCCACGGGCTCGGATTTCTTTTTCCAGTTATATCAACGCGTAGGTGAGTAAGCTTATTTATTTAATTTCAATTTGGTTTTTTTTGTCTCTTTACGTCAATTTTTCGCTGTGATTTCCCACTTTGCATGAAAGAGGATCGTTTGTATCTGATCATTAATATCTCAGCAACCAATGACTGCACAGGGACCGCACAGGTCTTGTAGAAAATAAATGTTCTACAAGGCCCTTTAGTTGGTTTTAGAGAATTTTTTTGTTCACTCTTAACATTCATGTGAAATTTTTTTTAAAATAGACTATCTATTTATTGTTTTTATTGTTTTTCCGTAAATCTATCACTACTTTACAAATATTGAGAACAAGATTAATGTTGCCAGGTTTTTTCTCAGCTAAACGTACCCCCAATAGCCCTGCAAATTTTCCAATTCATTCGTCGAACCAGATTAGTTAACTCTGATAAAACGGGAGTCATTTGAACACAAATCTAACGAATCATTCCACAATGTTGAATTATTGCGTAAATCCCTTCATTTCATTCCTTAGCACACGTTACCCCTTTTTACCCTCATCCCGTACTATTGCGCTAGGCGTAGGCAACAAAGAGGGAAACAAATATATTATGCTCACATCCCTTCCGGATGTGACATTGACCTAACTGTGACCTACTTTTCTTCAGCTAGTGACTGGGAATAAAAAATGAGGTGACGACTAGATACAACAATTGAATTTTTGTATTAAGTCACTATCATCCTGAAAGCGTCAAAAGCTGTGCCATAGCTTGGTAAAACGGTTAGCCAGTGGTGATTAAGAATATTTATTTCCGGCTAGACAGTGATGAGTTTTGCTTTTCGTTCGAAAAAATATAAAATTGTATCCTACCTACTACCCAGCTAAAGGTAGAGAACGGGTAGATATAGCTAGAATTTTTTTCGTACGTTGTTTACATCACTGCACAGTATTTCGATGAGCTTCGTGATGTACTAATTACAAATACGGTATTTTTGCTGTTAATAAATTAAACATATTAATATTGAATTGTATTAATAACGTCTGAGGTGGTTTCGATACCGGGACTCTGGATTGGGGGATTGCGACGTTGTCCACTGAGCCAATCCTACTTTGTTAATTATGATATTTCGCATCGGGTACACATGTGGCAATGCACAAAGTTGGGTTATTGAGAAGTAGGCGTAGTGACATTGTGTGCAAATAACATTATCGAATTAACATGATAATTTCTTTCTTATTGAAAGCGATATGCGTGTGGAGTTACATGACCTCAAATTGAATTTGTGTACTTATTTTGGCTAGTGCGAAATTAACAGTCTTGGCATTATATAAGCTATAATGTTATACCGATGTAAATGTATCGTCAGTAAGGAAGTGAAAAAATTGTAGCGGTCGCGAGCGCGTGCTGTTTTCTTATTTTTTATTCGTAACGTTATCTCTATCTTAGGTTAGCTAGGCAGGTACGATGTAGGGGCTGCGTGGAATTTTGATCATATTGCAGCGACATCTATAATCACGATCGGTGGGACGGCGACTAGCCAAGCGAGTGCGCTTGGCGCTTCGCTTCAGTTGGCGATGTACCCAACTGAATTTTATTTTCTATTCGTAACGCCATCTGTAACTCGAGTTGGCTATGCAGGCACGACGTAGACACTGCGTGGAATTTTTATCATAAAGCAGCGACATCTATAACCCTAATCGGCGGGACAGCGACTATGCAAGGAACACATAGCCGCCATTACGGAGTCTTGTCTAATTCATGGCGATGTACCTAACTGAATTTTGTTTCCTATTCGTAACGCCATCTATAACTCGAGTTGGTGAGGCACGTATGATGTAGTCACTAGGTGGATTTTCGCCCATAACGCAGCGGTATCTACAACAACGATCGGGTAGATAGTGACTAGTCAAAGAACCCCTAGCCGCCATTGCGGATCGTAGTATCGGATAATTCATGGCGAGGTAGCCACGAGAATTTGTTTTTGCATTCGCAACAATATCTGTACCTCAAGTTAGCTAACCTGCCGTGAGTTGATCGTTAGACGTTACTACATGTATTTCACATAACCTTACTTTGTCGTTTGTAACTAGCGTTGGTTAGTTCATCATGTTCGAGTTACTAGGTGGCACGTTTATGGTAATACAGCGACATCTGCAGTAACGATCGTTTAGGCAGTGGCTAGACCAGGGCTAGGTTACAAAATGTTCACAATATTACTAGCTCACAGTGACTACCTAGTGGCTGAGTTCGTATGATATCAATTGTCCGAACCTGTTACTAGCATGAAACTTACAAGGAACATCCCTCAGGTGTCCACCTCCGATTTTGTTGAAACTCATATATGTGATAGAGCATCGAAAACTTTGAGACACGTATTTTTTTTATCTGCGGAAAAACGGATTTAAGGGGGGAAACCGCCCCTCAAAGAAACGCGTGTCGAGGGGTGATTTTGCAGTTTCACCGAGCTGAATGAAACAAAAATGAAAATTCTTCTAATGAAAAGCGATGAAAAATCCACTATGAAAATGTTGAGAAAAAATTAAATTAGGGGGTGAACCTAATTCAATTTGCCTTTTTTCACCCCACACTTAAGAGGGTTGTATGCAAATTAATCAAACAGGTATCATTTTGAAGGGGAATTAAAATTAAAGTTGATGGGTTTTTGCGTTTTGGCGGCAGAGCAAATTTAAGGGGGTAAACCACCCCTAATATAAATTTATTTATCATGGTCGTTTTTTCTTTGTTTAAAGTGTATCCGCTGATTTTGAATATTTCTATTAGCTACAATTTAATGTTTTATCACGTTTCAAAATTATTACATTCGTCTTAAGGGATAACTACTCCTCTGACGAGAAACATCATTGAAGTATCCGCTTTCGATTTCTCTGAAACCCATATATGTGGTAAAGCATTGCAAACTATTAAACATGTTTTTTTTTGTATCGGCAGAAAAACGGTGCTAGGGGATGAAAACACTCCTCAAAGTTTGTCCCACAAGCAGTCCACCGATCTGAATGAAACACAATCGAAAATTCCTCTATTATTAAGCGATGAAAAATCCACTACAAGAGTGTTGATTAGAAATATAATTAACGGGTAAACCACCCCTCGATTTGCCGTTTTTTACCCCACGCTTAAGAGGGTTGTATGAAAATGAATAAAACAGGTATCATTTTCAAGGGAAATCAAAATTCAATTTGACGCGTTTTTGCGTTTCAGCGGGACAGCAAATTTAAGGGGGTAAACCACCCTTAATATACATTTGTTCATCACCGTCGTGTTTTCTGTGTTCAACATGTATCCGCGGATTCAAAATATTCTCCCGCATTTTCAAATTATTACATTTTAAGGGTGAACTACCCCTCTAATTGCTTTTCGTTTGAAGTTTCGCAAAAGGTTTCACGAGTTTCGTTAAAACTGTTTTCATTTCATCGGTAATATCAATTTTATGTTTGTGTGTGCAGACATATTCGTTTTGAGCTTTAGGAGCGGTACTTTTCGAGTGGGGACGTGGGGCTACCGTTTACTCATAAGACTCATTTTGGTGTCGAAACGCTTCTGATTTTAATATGCACGTCCATCAAGCATCTCCATAGGAATAAACATACACTTCTACTATATCATTAATTGTAATAATTTCCAGAATAATTTATAAGGTTCACTTCGTATATTTCGGAACGATGATGCGCCTGGATCAAGCGATAATTTATTATTTTATCGCTTATTTAATTAAACATATTAACGAAACCGAGGGTTTTACAGTAGGTTAACGAACATGTTTTTAATATATTTTGACATATATTTCATTTGGGAATCATATCAGCTGATTTAATTAATAGTACTTGTGAAAAGTATCGCAGTTATATGCCGTCAAATCGTTTTCTTGTGACATATATTTTTTTTTCATATGATAACTATCAACAATCATGGCTCATAATTCCTGCAATAATGATAGTCGTCTAAAAAATGCTTTAAAAACAACGACTTCTTGCACCACGCACATTTGATAATGGCCAAATTATTACAGCCGGGTATTTCACAATCTGTGTTGGATTCACCAAAACCAAAGGTACCAGGATTTTCAAAATCTTCTGGTTTTTTAGATATATAATTACTTTTATATCATGAATATTTAAAAAGATTAGAATAACGCGGTGATGAGAGTTGATTGTGTGTAAGTGATTGCAGTTTAATTATATTATTCCTCAAGTGCAAATTCATATAAGATTTTAATAATCTTACACTGTCTGAAAATGTCGAACGACATTTTTCCACACTCTGAATCCAAATACATCGAGCGGCTGAATCTTTCCATTTGTACCTTTTGGAATAATCATTGGGATTATCTTCTTATCACGAGGTGTCGCTTCATGAACAACCTTAGGGCAGTGTCCACTCCAGGAGTCTATCAATAATACGCTATGTCTCCCGACGTTAGGAAAGAAAACCTTTTCCAACCAGGTTTTGGAAAGCTCGGTAAACACAAAACACATTCAATAGTTTTAAAAAATAGTAATGTTGACATCAATTACATTTCATATTAAAAAAAAAATCATTCATTATAATATGTGAGCATACGTACCAGAAGTAAGTTTTCCAGATTTGGATGCTGATACAAAGACGTTTTCTGCTTGAAATAGCGCTATCTCTACTCGTGGTCCGAATTCACCCTTTGTCTCCTTTAAAACGATGAAAAGTGAGGAAAGTAATTTCCCCTCAGCGCTTATAGTAGGCTGAATCGTATAGCTGTGAGTTATTGAAAAAATTGACTGTACAACGCATTCAACTTTCTTTTCTCCTTCCGTTGCAAGAGTTCGCGCCGAATGAATTTCCACATGAAAACCGCTTTGATCCGAATTATACACATTTTCCGTTCCATACTTTTTTATCAGTGGTGCAACATCGGCGACAAATTTTTCTGCATTATTCCGTAGTTCTTCTTCTCCCGTAGTTTTGCGCGTTACAAATTTATTGATTTTTCTGGATACAATGCGATGCTGTTTTTTTAAATTCCATATCCAATTATGAGAGGCCTTAAATCGCACATCATTGAAACCTATCTTCTTTTGGGCTTGTAGCGCCCACTTCTGAAGATCAATATCATGCATAATGACACCAGCATCTAGAGCAGTTTTCATATTCTTCAATGTATATTCAAAAAATTGCGCTAGCTTTTCTTTATAAGTACCGCTTTTATTCAGTTGATGTGTCCAGCGCCGCAATTGTCTTTCAGACTTGACAAATCTGTATTTCTGTTGGACGGTTTTGAGGCTATAGTTTTTTGTTTTACCAGATCTCTAGTATTTAACTGCTTTATTTTTGTAATCGTAGTTCAGCTCATCATCACTGGAACAGGAGTGAGAATCACTGTCACCAGTATCCTTTTGCCATACAGTATCTTCTACAGCATTGGCTTCGTACTATTTAAATGGTTCTTGAAAAGCGAGCGTTTCTTCCTCTAACATTTCAACTCCATTATAGTCTTGCATGGAACTGATCAAAATTTGTTCAAAACTGTCCGCAAGTTCAATTTCCGCGTTGTTAACCGGCGTTTGTGAAATATCCATATCTTATAATGTAGCTAGTAGAAGTTTGATAACGTTTATTGGGTTGACTTTCATGGCTGATGAAATTTGTAACTTTCAACACACAGTATATTGTTTGTGGCTCACTTTAACATGAAATGGAAGAATCCGAGGGCTAACCGTCTTATAAAGGAAGCGATAAAACTGCAAGCTATTGACAACTTGAATTGCCAGAGGCTAATCACACATTACCTGAAAATGTAAACGGAATATCAGGTAATGTATGATTAACGTCTCGCAGTTCAAGATGACAATAGCTTGCAGTTTAATATTTGCGCAGTGAAAAATTCTACGTAGAATACAAATTTTGCGCAAATATCCTTATCGCTTCATGACGCGATAAGAATATTCGCGCTGGAAGAATTAATTATTGCAGTTAGTCGAGAAGGCTTGATACGTAGGCAAATAAACATCGGTCTGTTCGTTGATTGTATAACTTCATACACCGAGATAAAAGATTTCCGAACGGGAGCATTCTGGATAATGACGCATTTAAGAATCGAAGCGTAAACATGTATCTACATATAATTTTTTTTACGTGGAATAAAAAAAAAACGAACAAACCAAATATATTTATATATACCATTTGAATTTTATTAATAGTATCGTTAATATATTTTTGTTGCTGCATTGCATCTTTGCATGGGAGATGGTTTCATCAAAACTTTTGAATTAGAGGAAGAAACATTTCAGTACGAAAATATAATTATGACAATATGAAAAGGTGAGTCTTATGAGTAAGGGGTAGCCCCACGTCCCCAATCCTAAAGTATCGCTCCTAAAGCTCAAAACGAATATGCCTGCGCACACAAACATAAAACTGATATTACCGATGAAATGAAAGCCGTTTTAACGAAATTCGTGAACCTTTTTGCGAAACTTCAAACGAAAAGCAATTAGAGGGGGTAGTTTACCCTTAAAATGTAAAAATTTAAAATCGTAATAGTTTTAAAACGCGGGACAATATTTTGAAACCGCGGATACATGTTAAACGCAGAAAACATGATGGTGATGAACAAATTTATACTAGGGGCGGTTTACCCCCTTAAATTTGCTGTCGCGCTGAAACGCAAAAACGCGTCAAGTTGAATTTTGATTCCCCTTCAAAATGATACCTGTTTTATTCATTTTCATACAACCCTCTTAAGCGGGGGGTAAAAACCGGAAAATGGAGGGGTGGTTTACCCCTTAATTATTTTTCTAATAAACACTCTTGTAGTGGATTTTTCATCGCTTAATATTAGAGGAATTTTCGATTTTGTTTCATTTAGATCGGTGGACTGCTTGTGGCAGAAACTCTGAGGGGTGTTTTTATCCCCTAACACCGTTTTTCTGCCGATACAAAAAAAACATGTTTAATAGTTTGCAATGCTTTACCACATATATGAGTTTCAACGAAATCGAAAGCGGATACTTCAATGATGTTTCTCGTCAGAGGGGTAGTTACCTCTTAAGACGAATGTAATAATTTTGAAACATGATAAAACATTAAATTGTAGCTTATAGAAATATTACAAATTAGCGGATACACTTTAAACAAAGAAAAAACGACCATAATAAATAAATTTATGTTCGGGGTGGTTTACTCCTTTAAATTTGCTATGCCGCCAAAACGCAAAAACCCGTCAACTTTAATTTTATTTCCCCTTCAAAATGATACCCGCTTTATTAATTTGCATACAACCCTCTTAAGTGTGGAGTGAAAAAAGGCAAATTGAGGGTTTACCCCCTAATTTAATTTTTTTTAAACATTTTCATAGTGGATTTTTCGTAGCTTTTTATTTCAAGAATTTTCGTTTTTGTTTCATTCAGATTGGTGGATTGCTTCTGGGTGAAACTCCAAAATCACCCCTCGAAACGCCTTTCTTTGAGGGGCGGTTTCCCCCCTTAAATCCGCTTTTCCGCAAATAAAAAAAATACGTGTCTCAAAGTTTTCGATGCTCTATCACATATATGAGTTTCAACAAAATCGGAGGCGGACTCCTGAGGGATGTTCCTTGTCAGACAGGCCCGCAATTTCTACTCGGTTGTTTTTCAAGGTTTTAAACGTTCTTATCAAATTTATTTATTTTTGAATACGCGTTTTATTACGTTTTATTTAAAAACTGTTTTCGCAACTCACGTTTTAGTAATAAACCGTTTTTTTTCGGAATTTTCACGTCTTTTCGAAGTTTTTGATCGTTTTTATTAAATTTTATTTATTAAACACGCGCTTTATTACGTTTTCCAAGTTTTTGATCCAAGTTTTAAACTGTTTTTATTAAATTAAATTTTTGAACACGCGTTTAATGATTTTTTAATTTAAAAACACTTGTTAAAACCAAACCCCCCCCCCTTTTTCGGAGAAAAGAGACAACAATTCCGAAGTTTGTATTTCTTTTATTATTCGAACACAGTTTTTGTTTCTTCGATTAATTTTATGAGATATTGCCAGACAGATAGATCCCACCGCTGTCACCAACTTGTTACGTCCCAGATTTGTGCTTATTGCATTGGTGCGGGATGTAACCTCATTTTGAACGAGTTAAATGAATTTTGCTCCTCTTTTGACCCGTAGACACGGACCGGGCACAGGAGCACACTGTGCTGGCGACCCTTTATATTTAATTTTTATCGTGAAATACTTCACTAACCTTTGTGCAGATAATTCCTTCCCCTTAGTGCGTCGATGGGCCGCAGTCTTCCGTGAAGGTGTCTCCTATCGCGGGACTTGGACAGGATCGTCGAAATAATACACACTTCGCGGGGTTTTTGCTTTTAACAAATAATGAACTGTATTGACGTAAACTAAGCTAATTACAACAAAATTTAGAAGTTAAGACCGAATATCCGGGTCTCCCTTTGAGGGGACTCCGGTTAGAGAGAACTTGAAGATTACTCTCGCGAGCCGCGTACGAATGAGTGCCGTTTTTGGGTTCGCACAAAATGTATATTGTTATTCCGAAAGAACTTCCAACCCAAGTCTCCTAGGAGACTTGAGTTGGAGGAAGCTGCAACGTTGTCGTGAGGCCGCGAATATTCGACTGACTATCTGGGACTCTTGGTCCCTTTTAATTGTTACTTCGCGGGTGAGGCGAATCGCTGATGCAATGGAAGCAACTTGGTCGCTCTATTCCCACAGTGACGATCTTGCTAACGCTGCATTTCTTGAAAGAGACTGCGTTCGCCGGGATTTCGGTAACGTAAGCCTCCGATAACCCGCGAGTCTCCGGTAACCGGCGAATCTCGCGATATTCTTTGTTCTCTTAATAAATACTCTACCGAGTTGAGTCAGGACGTAACAAGTATATTCAAGTGGTCTGCTTTTGGAAAATCAGAGGTCTGGATGTCTGCCTCTTCGATTTTGATCGTTTTGAGGATGATTTTGACCACCAGCCCAAGAGGCAGACATGGACAAATAATTTAGCACATTTTTTTAAACATTTTTGAAGCGCTGTCACTCGACAACTCAGCGCTACCATCGTAGCAGACCATTTTTCTGTGGTTCTTCAGTTTGCCTTTAATCGAACAATTGAGGTCTGCCAAGTGGACCTTTCATACACACGTTTTTAATCATAAAAAAACTTAAAAAATTGATTAGTACAAAAGTCAAAGGTCTGGATATCTGCCTCTTCGGTTTTCATCGTTTCGAGGGTGATTCTGACCAGCAGTTTAAGAGGCAGACATGAACAAAAGATGATGCATACTTTTTTTTAATTTTTGAAGTGCTGCCAATTGACAACGCAGGGCTGCCATGGTGGCAGGCGCTGTCTTTAATGTTTCTTATGGTACAATTATCGATATTAATAATGTCTGCCACATGAACGAATCATATAGAAAGTTTGGCAGCCAGCTTCCTTACTATCGAGTGTACTCGTGTGATACAGGGTGCGCCAGAGAAACTTACTTATTTGAAAGGTCAATAAAAACAAAAGTACTTCAATTATTGTTTTAAATGTTTTTTTATTTGAGAATACAATATCCCAATTTTTTTTTCATGTAGTCTTGAAAATGACATCGGATAAATGGCGACCCTCATTGCGCATACACTGATGAAGTCGATTTTTGAAATTCGTATCCACTCTTTGCAGCATATCAATCGGTATGTTGGCAATGGCGTCGCGAATGTTGTTCTTGAGGTGTGCTATGGTCCGTGGTCGATCGACATAAACCAGAGATTTCAAATAACCCCATAAAAAGAAATCGCATGGAGTCAACTCTGGAGAGCGTGCCGGCCATTGGAGATCGCCTCTGAGAGAGATGAGGCGGTCGGGGAAATGTTGTCGCAACAAATTGACGAAGACCCACCAGCAAATTGACTCCATGCGATTTCTTTTTATGGGGTTATTTGAAATCTCTGGTTTATGTCGATCGACCACGGACCATAGCACACCTCAAGAACAACATTCGCGACGCCATTGCCAACATACCGATTGATATGCTGCAAAGAGTGGATACGAATTTCAAAAATCGACTTCATCAGTGTATGCGCAATGGGGGTCGCCATTTATCCGATGTCATTTTCAAGACTACATGAAAAAAAAATTGGGAGATTGTATTCTCAAATAAAAAAAAATTTGAAACAATAATTGAAGTAGTTTTGTTTTTATTGACCTTTCAAATAAGTAAGTTTCTCTGGCGCACCCTGTACATCCGTTGTACAGTTATATTATAGTGAAATCAATTTTATGTTAGAAGTGTAATGATTTTTTAAATGAAAATGAATTACGAGTATTTGGAAAAATATTATTCCTAAGGTTTAACAATTTTGTGTACAACATTTCTAGTAAATTTGTTTGGGTATTTTATAAAAATTTATTTCACTTTTTTTATACATTTGAATTGGAAAAACATTGGGGTTATATTGGAAAAATATTGGAATTATTTTGATGGAATTTTTATTATACAGGAGCTAAAAACATTATGACGGATTAATTATACTATAAATCTGATTGAGAAAAAATGTTTTTGCAATACTATATATTATATTGCAAGTAACGCATTTTTTCAATATATTTCGTTATTTATTGGCCGTTTGGTTAATTGTGTTTTCATTTTTCAGGTACAATCAAGGGAAGAAAGCCTAAGATTAACAAATATCCCTGGGATTTTTCAAAATCTTCGTCCAACCGATTGGATTCGTGGTGAAACCGGATTTGACATAGCATGTTGATCGCCTATATTCTTGACGTGAGAATGAATCTAGGGATTTTTATTTTTCTGTTATAGCGTTATCAAGAGAGGTGGCAACGTTGTAATGGCATGCAATAAAAAATAATTGGCACCACTGAAGGACTGAGGAACTCGCCGCGTACTCTTCATACAGCAGGACGGCCTTTAACTGGTCATTTCTGAACTTTGAATCGACGTCACGCGTCAACCGACATTGTACCAATGTAATGTGATTTTTCCCTATCGATTTTGTTTAGGTAATTTTCCAATCAATCCAGTCAATCTTGAGATCATATAGAGATGATAGAGAGATGATTTACGCATTTCTTAACGTGATAAGGGACGCATTTTACACTCGTATTCTCAGACGTTCTTCGCGGAATACGGACGTTACACTCGTATTTATAGTACAGCCTTAACTTGTGCCACACGCCTACGGCTGCTTCGAAATTTTGAAATGAGAATTCTCCCAAACGGAACAACCAATTGGAATGAAATTCGTTGTGTGCATGCACGACACCTGCTCCGAGGGGGTGGTGCCCTCCAATATCCAAAATTTCGAGAAAAAAAATTACAGTATGTGGTTACCGTGCGAAAAATGATGAATTATTAACTATTGCATCGCATTTTCGGTAATTTTCTGAGCACCATCCCCTGGTCCGTGGAAAAGCACACATTTTAAGCTTTGTTTCACCGGTTTTCGTGGATGAATGGAAAGAAAAATCATTTTGAAATTTTTACATAAATGTAGCAAAAATGTACCAACAAAGCTCATTATTGTTGATCGATACATCACTAATATCCGCAGCCTACTCTCTTAAGAGTGTCTCAGCAAAAAAAAAACACGATACTACAAGAAGAAAACAGAGCGACGAAGCAGGCAAAATTCATAATGAGGTACCATTGTCTGGCACGCGCTGCTCTCCATCCGCTGTCCGCCTACTTCTTCATTCCTCTCCCCTCGGCGATGAGGGGATGGGGATATCAATCGTTCCGCCAGAAAGAATTCTACTTGCAGCTCTCGTAACGATACTCGAAACAGATGGAATGCTCGAAGAAGGGTTTTCCGCGGCGCATGCGGCATAATAAGGAAACAACCTGGTAGATAATTTTTATATATATTGTAACGATTCTGAGGACAAAGACGATTTACCCCAGGATCCCCACACAGCCAGGTAACGGCGAGTAGGAAATATAAACAAACGAGAACGAGCGGCCAACCGCCAAGGTAATCAGCACGTGTCAAAGCTCCTAAAAATGGAGAAAAGAAGGGATTCAAGGATTTAGTCAGAAAGGGGGAGGACCCCTTCCAAATTTTCAGCGTTCACGTGATCACACCAAATCCATATAAAACGGCCCGAAATCGCAGGATCGAGACTTTTTCTGACACGCCAACGTGAAGAGTCATCTCAGGTAGCAAATAAGACTTACAATTAGTATTAAGAAAATATTTTTATATCCCTCTCTTTACTCAAATCGAAAAGTAAGGGGGCAATTTCGATTGAGAGTCGAAGGAACCCATCTCGAAAAAAGAGGGTCTTGGCATCGCGTCCAACATCCTCTGACACTCACGGCGCTCCCGACTCCAAGACCCAGGTCAAATATCGGACAATCCGCAAGGATTGACGCACTGATCGCAGCATCGTGTCTGTCATCCGCGGAGTGCCAGAGTAACTCAAACGAGATAAGGAACTTGAGACTATCACCCGAAAACCCGAACATTCTAGGGAGATAAATATCCCATAGGATAGCCAAGCGCCAAAGGAGCCAGTACGAGGGACGCCAGGATTCACTAGGCTCGTTGGTACACGGTATTGCACCGTCTGCCCGGAGTACGTCAAATCCAAGGCTTCATACTTACGAGCAAAATTAAAAATCCGATAAAGAAATCAAGATTATTCGAATTCAAAGATTACGAAACATGTAAACAAAAATATCAGGGCCTAGATGTAAACACAAAGCGGCTCGAAGCAAAGGCCATTACACGCGGACCATCATATACACAAAGACACAAATATTATAGCAACCCGGCTGGAAATTTAGTTATGGCGCTAATCATGCGCGCGCCCACAGACACACACACACACGAGGTTAAGTTTGAAAAATCTATAGCAGGTTATTCGATATAACTCTCTAATTATCACAATGATATTAACTAATTAATATACTTTATGCGATACAACGAATAATTATTCATTTGTTCTGTTATACCATATCTACGATGAAGATGTTACAAGCACTCGGTAGCATAGGGGTAGCGTGACTAGCTATAGGTAGGTAGGTACCAGGTTCGATCCCATATATGCGAAATATTTTCTTCGAATAAAATCATTTCAGCAGGCCAGGGAATGACGAATTATGATACAAAATCATTGTAGTAGAACCCTAAGTGTTTCATTTCATTATAGGTTTTTGAAATATTTTATACATATGAGGTACTTTGGTGTACAGTGTACATTGCAAGCAAATAAAGATTTATTCGGGTCGAATCTTTATTTATTCAATTTGAAATATTTAATATTCAAAAAGAATACCTGATACTAATAAGATCGTAGTACGCCGTGAGAGAAGGAAACATTCTATTTAAAAAGGTTCTATTTAAATAAAAAATAAAAAAATTTACCGTGCAGGCAACCAGGTCAGGCCCATATGTGACATAACGTTACACATTGCATAACGAATGCAATGGTAATGCTTAAGTTTTTGACCTCGCTGATTTCAAATCTCGAATCAAGATTTCGAAAAAACAAAATGGCGAACCGGAGGTGACTATCTGCGTTACTAAAAAGCATCCAGTATGTGTAGGGATCGGTAAATTTGCGGTTTAAAAGTCACTTATTGAAAATCTTGAATGAAAATTTCGAAAAAAACAAAATGGCGAACCGGAAATATATTTTTATCTTACCCACAGGCAACTTTTTCTATCAGAAACCAATATTTGTGTGTTTTGAAGGTTGTTTTTCTAGAAATTTTGAATGAGAATTGGGGAAAATAAAACGTTGGTCTGGAAGTGAGGGAAAGTTTTCAAATAATTTCGGAAAATTAGTAAAATTGCTAAATACAGTTAAAACATCAATCGACACTTTACGAATTAAATATTACCCAAAATAATACGCGAGTTACATAGAATAATTATTCCTGATTTCAATTTCAATCATAATCGTCAGCGTCGCCGTCGTCGTCGTCAGAGGAATTGGTGGATTCTGATTCGTCACTGGTGTATTCCATCGATTTACTTAAACCGTACTTATCGCGAGAACTATCGGTTCTGAGCGAACGTTGCAAGGCTTCTGATGATAAACTTTTTGCTTTTTTCGGATACTGCTTGCCCATGCTCGATATGTATATATCTGAAGTTAAGAGAAGTCGATTGAAAACGTCTTGCATGGTCGCTGTTCTCGAGTGCTTTCGAGCAAAACACTCGCGATATTTTTTAATATCCTTGTTACGGGCTTCCTGTGCATCTTCTGACATTTGTCCGATAGGAAGCGGGGACCATTTAATTATCAAAGAACCGTGAATCAAAACTGTGTGAATCGTGGTTGGCATGCAGTACCAAGAATACAGAGTTACGAACACTTCGGCGGTTTTGAGACAATATTGTTCGAAAGCAGTTACATTTACGGCAAAGCCACTTGAAAGAACGTGCAATATTATGTGGAATCTTTTCATTATATTCTCGTCCAAACCCAACATTTTTGCTGAAATTTGAGTGTTTTCGAACAAACGTTGCGCAGTGTTTCCGTCGTTACTGCTACCAAATCCTTGTTTCGGTTTATCAACATCAAGATGCGACTCTTTCTTGAATGCGGCTTGAATAACTCGTTTTCGCTCAGCAACTACTGATTTTTCATCATCTTTTCGAGTTTGCCACTTGTGAACACCGATTTTATAGCCGATGAGCAAGAAGCACTAAAAAAAAACGGATCCACGCATGCAACATTGATAATCCAAGTTCGAGTCGAGGTCTGTCAACGTCTACAGTTTTCATCAGCTCTATGTCATTAAATTTCGATGATGTGAGATTGCATATGTAGCAACGCATTGCTGATTTTGTATTTGTCACGGAGTTGCAAACTTTATCGCCAATCATAGTGAAATATAGCTCATATTTAACAGTAACTTCCTTCCCGTCAATAAATGTCGTAAAAGGGATGAGAGACTCGATCTAATTATCAACGTGTTGCCGTTCCTGAATCGTTGATGACACAGTTTCTTTCAAAAATTGAATTCCATTAGGGCGACAATACCGTGGAGATGAAGGCCTGGGATTTTTCCAAAGAACGAATTATTTTATTGAGATATCCGACCCTAAAATTTGCAATGGAACTAAAGACGTTAAAAATATACTCGCATCAGAACGGTCATCATTCGTAAACTTTTGTTTATATTTACTGTGCCCAGAGCTTCCATCACAACCCTATTTACAAATTAGTCTTAATCTATTCGATTCTTCGGGGCCCAAAGAGTTAATAACGTCAGTTTGCACCTTTAGAATTCTGTCGCAAGTGTGATCGATCAAAAACTGCAATTTCACTTCAGCTAAGGTCTCTGTTACCGTTATATCTGAAGGGTAACACCGGTTTTTAGCAGCAACAACTTTTGCGTACGATGGATAAATAGCAACTTTTTTCTTTTTCAAAGATCCTCTGATGTCTATGTATTGCTATTATGTTAATTTTGCATTTACAAAATCTACCAGTGCTTCATCTGTGGACATCTCAAGTAGCCGTGGATCTATCAACGATTCATGTGCTGTTCGGTATTTCGCAGCTCTTGAGGGAGATTCTGTTGTGATGTCTTTTAAAATAATAGCAGCATCGTTTAATCCTGCAGAACTAAGTCTCATCCTGGTGGCCAAAGTTAATTCCTCCACGCAATGTGTTTCACTGACTTCTAAAGCCCTTCTTTTCTTGGTACGTTCACTGGACTCTTCGAAACTCGATTTCCGAGGTCGCCCAGGTACACCTGGAGCACTAGAAGCTGATGGCTCTCCAATAGGTTTCTTACAATTCTGGAAAAAATAGCGCGAGCGTAATACTATCCATCTTGATCCATAACTCGAGTTTTCGAAACATCAATGAAATTACTTACCAAAATAGTTATTGAAGTTTGCAACCATTTTTTATTTTTTTGAATAAATGCATCGTGGCTTCTGTGCACTTCTAGCCATTTACTTCTGATTTTACAAAGTAATTTTTTTAATGAATCCTTTACATTGCTGTCAATCGAGAAAGATTCGGATGACTCAAGAGTAATTTTCTCCTCCGTCGTATCGTGTGTGACCATGGATCGTTACCGACGTCACCATCGTGGTCGTTCGCGAGATGGACAAGATCAACGCCTTGTGATTCGCGCTATTGATCAGGCTGCTGGAAATTATATGCGAGCTCACGAAATTTATGGAGAGTGGCTGCTCCAGCATGCCCATGGGGGACGGCTAAGGCCTGATGAAATTCCAGATCGGCGTGAATTTCAACGTCTTGATGAGCGCTTTAATGACCAGGAAAGATTTGCCATCTATGGCGCTTCACATCAGAGAGCAGGACGTCCTCGAGTCCATTGGAGGATCGAGGAGCGTGTCAATGCTCTTGCACGGGGCCTATCCCACCATGGGCTTATGCCGAGTAGCCGCTCGCGTTTGTGTAGCGCATATTCCAGCTGGTCGCATAATTCGCGAGGAGGGCCTGCGACTGTATCGTGTGCAATATGTCCAAGCACTGCACCCTGGCGACAATCAAGTTCGTTGGAATTTTTGCCGCTGGATGCTTCAGAAATTGCAAAGAGACCCGCTATTTTTTTTAGCACGTCCTGTTCACTGACGAGGCGAGCTGCGCGAGTACCGGCATTGTGAATAGGCAAAATATTCGCATCTGGGTTGACAGGGACCCTCATGCGATGATGCAACGAGTCTACCAGGGTCGATTCAGCGTCAATGTTTGGGCAGGTATCGCTGGTGATAATATCATTGGTCCGGTCTATCTTCCGTCGCGGTTGAATAGTCGAAATTATCTGGTTTTTTTGCAGCGCGATTCAATCCATCGCTTACGAGAAATAGTTCCGCGGTAGAATAGCCAAGGCCTTTTCTTTGTGCACGATGGCCCCCACCACATCTTGGTCGGCAAGTTCGTGCTTTTCTTCACGAAGCCTTTGGAACGCGATGGATAGGCCGTCGGCCTGCGCCACATTTATGGCCATCACGTTCTCCAGACCTTAATCCTTTGGGTTTTTTCTTGCGGGATGCGCTAAAAGCCATCGTTTATAGATCTGGCAGAGCGATCAGAACGCCAGTGGATGTGACAATGAGACGCCGGATAGATGATGGAATGGCCCAGTTGAGACGAAACTGACAATTCTTGGCCAGAGTTCGGACCAATTTAGAGAAAAGGCTGCAAGCATGTCCGCGTAATGGAGGTCGACATGTGGAAGCTGGAGAACAAGCTCGTATGCTACGAGCCATCGGTATAAGAGGCGATGCATGTCACTTCAGCCACTAAAAAAAAATCCACAAAGAATTTTAGAAAATCGCGTGACTTTATTAAAAAATTTCACCGTGTCGAAAAAAAAAAAAAAATTCTGACGTTTTTTCTCGTTGATTACCATTTTTTAACTTTTTTCAATTCAAATGGCTGTATCTTTAGCAGGATTTGACGTATTTACATTCGGAAAAAAACGAAAATGTGCGTCTTTTTATGGCCTTCCAGTAAAAAATGAATTTAGATTTTATTGAGAAAGTCGAACATCCCTTTCAGGGCAAAATATGCAAAAATATTTTTTTTCTTAAAGCCACTCGCTATTTTATTTTTTTTAAAGTCCCCAAATTGTGAATACAAAAAACGGATTTTTGGTATTTTTTATATTATGGGATTCCTAAACACCGTGAAGTAACGCTATTTAAACATTAAAAAAAAATTAATATTCAATTGAAGAGTGTGGAGCACTCACTGTATGTTTACCACGGTTTTTGAAATACATATGACATATGTGGAACATATTTGTGAATAACACCAGACTTATGAAAACCGCTATCGTGGATACAGAGATACTACGATATCCGAAGCCCTTTAATTTCACCACTGCCTGATGATAAATGGACGAAGGAAAAACAGAGTTTTCTATTGATGCCTTAGTTTCGGAACTATGACACTTTGAAGGGGAAAAAAGCTGGACTTGCTTCGTTTTGTCGTACTTCGTCGTTGATTTTTGTGTGTTGGCTGCAGACCATTTGCATTGCCCGAATACACCACGTGGAGAATGTCTGCATTGGTATTCCTTGGCCCTGCAAAGGGCCGTTCTCTCTCTCTCTCTCTCTCTGTGTGTGTGTGTGTGTGTGTGTGTTTGAATGTATGTGTGAGTCCATGGCTGGATTCACTATGTTGGTCAGTGTTGCTGCTGAACAGTTTGCGCATGAAGGGGGTCCATCTCTATAGGGACAAGCTTTGGGGCCATGGTTTCCTGCACAGTAGCCGCATTTTTCTTCGCGTCGGCACGCGTTGGTTACGTGGCCAAAATGTTAGCATTTGAAACACTGGAGTACCCTGATATGGTCCTGCGCTGAACAGGCATTCCATCCTAGGGAGACCTTTGATAATCCCATGAGAAAGTTTCGATTTTCAGCCGTGGTCTCTCAATCACGACTCTCTCTCACGGGTGGCGAGGGAGGGAGGGAAGGAGGGAGGGAAGGAGGGAGGGGAGAGAGAGAGGGGGGGAGGGGTTGAGAAAGAGGAAGAGGGAGAGGGAGAGAGATATTGACCCCTCTCCAGTGTTTGGCATGTCGTTTGTCGCTATGCCGGTTGAACATAGAACCATAAATCGCATGGGTGCGTGTTCATCGGTACCGTCCTTATATTTTACCACTTCCTGACAATTGTGGTTTCAGTAAAATTCGTCGTTTTCCGGAGTTTTAATGAAAATATGTTAAAATTGTTCCGTAAAATCGAACAATTCCGTACATTTTCGGAAGCACATGGCCGTGTACCTAGGAATTTTTTCATTTGCGCTATAATTTCACTATAGAAAAATTACGTATTTATAATAGTCCCACTAAAGCATTAACCATGGAGGGATTCCGATTTTATACCATTTTGAATTGTTGGAAAATTCGATTTCGCAAATTTAGTAAACTTAATCGAATTTTGTATGGTGCCGATTTTTATTCATAAATAGAAAAAAAAAGATATCACATAAGAGCACTTGAGGGGTTCAGATGGTGCATAATATTCGATTTTATGAAAGGGTAAACGATGTACCCTTCCTTGATGTCGAAATATAGGAAATAATACCTTTCACATAAAAAGAATATTATAGTCGTACGATTTCTAAAAGACATTGTGCAAACAAGAAACTTCAACATTGCATGAAAATAATATTTATCAAGAGAAATTATGAGCATTTTGGTTGCTTTCCAGGATAGAACAGCCAAAAACAGCGATTTTATCTGAGAAAAAAATTGTTGGTCGATGTAATTATTCTTTATGGCTCGATATTCTAATTGTCATCTCAAAGCTGTTTTGACTTAAGTCCGGCATTTTTCTTAACGTGACGTATGATGAATTAAATATCGAAAACAATTCTAAATTGTGTTAGCCGTTTTCAACAAGGTAAATTTCATCCAAGTATTTTCCATCCATAAGAAACGATTTGCCGCCACAGAAACCAATGGCTAAAAGAAAGAAAAAAAAACTTCTCGCGTGAATCTGTCGACGAATCTTCTAAATTATGCGCCAACTAGAGAACTAAAAAAAAAGGGACAGATTCTTATTTTTTTATCACACCTCCCGACACAACAGTAGTGCGATAATTTTTTTTTTCTCTTTGTCATCACCTATTCACGATCATACGTGACTCGGAGACTTCACACAATCGATCCCATTGTGAGTTTTGAGAAAGTCTGGAAGCCCCGTCAGCAAAGAAAAGAGTGCAAAAAAATTAAAGAGATACGAGAGCCGACGTATTGGCGCGGATGCTAAAATTTTATGCGTCTGGAAAAAACCGCATAATTATCTATCACCTGTTAGCTCACCGCATTCTATACAAACCCTTCGAGCAACTTCTTTGCGGTATAATTTAACGAAGAAAAATGTCACGCGTAAGTCAAATACCATGATACGTATGTCAGACTAAATCAAACGGGGGACGCAAAGAACCGAATTTACATCGATTTAAATATTTATTCGTGAGCTCATATGATTGCTATCATTTAAAGCATGGATTAAAAAAATACCGTGCTTGAAACGGTTACAAAACATTAGTAAATCTTAACTTCAAATATTAAGTATCTCCATCGCATTACACGTTACAATTACTAGTGGTTTCGTGAACTGGAGTCGATATTTTCGCCAGAAAATAATAACTTCAATAACGAATGAAGAATTCGATATTTCTTGTAGCATCGCAGGTCAAACAATAAGGGCATAATTAAAGAATAATTTTGCCGAGAGTGATTTTATGAATCATAGAGGTATTATATTTATAGGATATTCAGGATAATAATCGTTAAATCGAAATTCTACTTGCCCGAGTTAAGATATTTCCCAAACGGATTAAGTTCGAGCGCAACTAAAAGTTTGTATGTGCAAGTCTGAATCGAATCAGCAATTAAGAAGGGACACCACTGTAATATTTTCGAAAAATCGTTTTTTGTAATCACTTTGAAAAAATCCTTTGAACCTTAAAAAATATGATGCATATTCGTTTATAGCTGAAAAAACAGTTTTAAAGTGGTTTTCGAGCTATTTTTGAGGGGAGTCTCCAAACGTTGAAAAGCGCCTCTGGTGATGCCACGCTACTGGATGCAGTGCTAGCTACAAAAAATACCATCCCAAAGTTTTATCCTGCACTAAAAACCGTTCCCAATCAGGATCACGTCACCCACCAACTGAAGAAATTCACTTGCGCATTTATTACCTACCAGATACCGAAAACTTCAAATATGTTTTTCTCAAAACCATGGTTTTGAAATAGGCACGCAGCAGAACTCGAGCAATTTTCGTCCAATCGACTTGAAATTGTAACTCTAGCTTCTTAGATTGCTTTAACAGTCATGTACGAGCACTTTTTCCGATTAATAGAAAATTGGAAAAAAATATTATATCACTTGTTATATGATAATTATGGTCGAAAAAATTAACTTTCTTTCAAATTCATCTGTAGTTTTTGTTATCCTTTTTTTTTTATTTTCCCCGTACTTGACTGCTAAAACTCATATAATTAAAGAAAATATTTCACTCTTAGTTCCAGGATTAAGTACCGCGAAGAGGGTTGGCTGTATATAGTGGCTATATGGCTATTGGCTATATATGCCTAATAAAGCCTACAAGTTCTTTTGATTATATATACTATACCTATCTGTTAAAAAAAATCCAAAGAAAAAGGTCGAAAACGTTCAGGTACAGTGGTGTCCTCTCTTAAGTGTCAAAGTCAAACTAAGTTTAATTCTGACGTTAAGTGGAACTAGAGTCTGAGCTTTGAAGCATGCGCCTACGTAGAGAAAATGTTGCAGGCACGAACAAGAATGAATACTGAATAGATGATGTACGCAAGGGGAAAAAAATGGGGACAATACATGAGGTCTATCGCAGGAGAATGGTCGTCGTCGAGACAGAGGACACAGTATTGGAATTTTCGTGAGTGGTTAAGAGAAGTTCACGAACTCATATATACAATATATATAATTCGATAAAAAAATATGTTTTTACAGATGACGCAGAGAATGCATTTGGGTATATCATGTGAAAGAAATCAGGTGGTTCCGCTCATTCAAAATAGATTGTGTGTGTGTGTGTGTGTGTGTGTGTGTGTGTGTGTGTGTGTGTGTGTGTGTGTGTGTGTATGCATGTGCGTATGCGTGTGTGTAGGCGTGCGCGTGTGCGTGCGCGTGCGTGTGTGTGTGTGTATGCGAAACACGACATAAATGCAGGCGGGAGATAATTTCCTGAGACCTTTACAATAACCAGTTTTGCATCTTATTTATGCACCAGACATGTTTTATTTTTACCGCATTTTGCAGAGAATGGTTCTTCTGGGTAATGAAGTAGCGACGAAACAACGAACAAGTTGATCATTTTTACATTCTCTAAAATGAATTATATAAGAGTTTTCATAAAATTGCACCGCACGATTGTGTTTCGAAACGGCATCTCGATACTTGTCTATTTTTGTTAAATAAGTGATATTCGATTTTTCATTCTTTTTCTTCGAAAAGACAGCACACAAAATTTCTTTTCCTGTAATCTGCGATATTATGATGAACAAAATGGCAAACGGGTAAAGAATATCCTCCTTCTCCTGTCAGCCAACACGCTTCATGCGGCTCGCGCGAGGGTCACGTTGCACTATATTTAACCGATGCAACAGATGCCACTGCCTTCTCGTGACTCCTGCGTCGGCCCTTGTTCCTCGAGCTGACTGAATATATATGTATATATGTGTGTGTGTGTGTATGCATTTGGTAGTACATGGCTCACGAACATTGAGTCAGCAAAGAGAAGTTCACCCTTATTATTGAGGGGCGTGTTTCGGCTCGTGCCATGTGGCACAATCCGGTTCCACTTTCGAAGAGAACCACCGGCAACCCCAGCTAATTTCATCAACTGGACGAATGTGGACACACTCTACCTTTGTGCCCCCATCGCGTTCGTCGTGCCTCTTCAACGCACCGATCTTCCAACATCTCCCCACCTCCTTAAAATACAGCATTTTCACGATTCAATCAACATTGCATACGCAGAGAGAATTGTATGCGAAAAATTACTGTCTTCGTAGCAGCGCGCAACGGTATAATTATTGTTAGGGCAATCGATATCAAAAAGGGTTGAAAAATTATATGGCTCGACGAATGTTTAGGGGAGCGCATATTAATTTTATCACTGTAATATATTTAAAAATTCACGCATTTTGCTATTCGAGAACACTGGAAGAAGCATCTTTCCAAATGAATTTAAACTGCAAAACACATGCAAATTTCCTACGCACTTCGACCAACGAGTTATTCAATACCGTAAAGAGTTAGAACAGATGGAATATTCTAAATGTACTTACGGTCCAAACTCAAGTAATCGGGAATTCTAGCATTAATATGATAAGTGCGCTGTACCGCATGAAAATGGCATTGGATCATAGAAAATTTTTTAGCGGTCTTTGGATGAAAGTCGGGAAAAAATGTGCGATCTATAATTCCAATGCAGGCTCCGCTGCATAATTCTACATCGCATTTACTTTTTCACGACTTCCATCCATATCATTCGATAAAACCTAATAAAAATTGCAGACTTTCTAAAATGCGTAATAGAGCGTTATTAAGCACCGATGTTTCTTGAATACCATACTTTACTTAGTTACCCCGAGGACATCCCGAAGGCAGTTTTCCTCTCGAAACTCTCCGATTTTTCGTAGCGGAAAGATCTCTGAAACAAAAAATCATCTCACGACGTGACAAATCTTGATTGTCACGTGAAAATAACAAAAAGAGAAGAAGGACGGAGAAACCAAGTGCGGTGAAATTTCGCGGGTTATGCAACTCGAGAAAAATACCAGCACTTCCTCTCAGTTTTTGTTAATGGATCTTTGCTGTCCAAGTTCGAGAAAGACAAGGAGCACGCATACCAGTTAAATTTTACCACAAACGGAAGCCGTCCTCATTTTCCAGGGACGAATACGAGACCCTCAATGGTATTATCAGTGAATTCGCCCAAAACACATTATCTAGTTTTCGGTAATCTTTCGCACCGCAGCCCTATCATATGTGTTATATTTCCCTCGTTTCTCAACTCAAATTGTGCATTGGAGCGAGCCGCTAAGGGAGCCCCCCATCTTTATCGTGCGTGAAAAAATTGCTGATCTTACGAGTACGCAACAGTGAGAATTGAATTTTTCGTACCCAATAAAATCGTTTCTAAAATTCCATTTACAGCATCATACGTAATTGCGCAAGTGAACTAAAGGAGATATAAGACAAAAAACGCTCCGAAAAAATGCATCGAATTGCCTTCATTTTATTAAATTATAATTCAATAGAAAAAAAGTGTATCTAACCGACATAAGAACCGTGCCTCCAGAATTCACCTGGCTACATTTGTCTAGACGGGCCAAAAAATTGTATTTTGCGACAATATTTTTATTTAATAGTATCACCTTTAGCTATATTCCCTGAAAATGTCTTAAAAATATTCCTAAAATTGATTGAGCTACAGCTCCTAACAATCGGCGGGGCGAGCGGTAACAGCACCATGGTTCAAATTTTAACCGTGTTTTTCTCGAAACACTGTTTTCAAAGTCGGCGGACATGATATCGCGAGAACTACTTGATCGATTGTGTGCAAATTTACAAGAGGCACGATGAGAAACATTTAAAGGTCGTTGACGAGCTGTTTTTCTTTTTAATCGATCTTTATTTTTTAATAGTTACGTAAAAATGACAACTTTGTTCATATATTTTGTATGCTCGTGTCTCAATTCATCGCTACGTTGTTAAAAACAGTTATTTTAAAAATCGACGCTCGTCAAAGACTCGTATTTATTGTTAACTTGAATAACCCGTTTGGTTTTTTATTTCAGATGGACCGTTTAAGCTGGAGTGTCCAGTCGTAAAGGTCGTGAGAAAACGTCATCATCTGCCAGTGGCCATGTTTTTGTTGTTTTTCTGTATTGTTTGGTGATTTTGTTTAAAGGTGTATACGTACTATTGTGGTAAAAAAAGCATTTCGTTTTCACCAACCGTTTCCCAGAAAAAAAAATCGGCACTCGGCGAGCTTTTTCGGACCTCTAGGTAGATGTAGTCCCTTAAATTTTCTAGTAAAATTTGATGACGCATTTTGGCATGTTTGTAGAACAGATAAAAATAGGCGATACGTATTTTTTATATCTGCGGAACCCAATATTTAAGGGGTGAAACGCACCCTTGAAAATAGGGATGATTTTCGTTTTTCGTCGATAAGTCTTTAGCTGATTCTGATTCGATTCTGAAGTCTTTATCTGAGTCTGATTAAAAAGCATTTTAATCAGCGTTTTAAGCTGATTAAAATGTTTTGCATCACTTCGTTCACGAGTTGCAGCCGAAACCCAAAGACGCCGTAATCTCTGCAAATAGTGTTCCCGATACGGTGGGAAGAGTGGAATTCTTTTTAATATACAATTGTTATTCAGTCGGTTTCCGAAGCACACAGTTAATCGATATTTGCAAAAGCCTTGCCCATTTCTGTGCCCGTATCAGCGGGAAACGGAAGCGGGATTTTCATTAGTTAGTGACGAATTATTGCAATTAACAATTAACATTTGTTGTTATCTTCGCCATTATCGTCATAAACGGCTAGTAGTAGAAAAATACAATATTTTTTCCCTTTAAACTTTTTTTGTATCTCGGCCTGTTCAAAAGTTATAGAAAGAAAAAAGTTTTTAACGGTGCGTGAACCCCTTAAGAAGGCATTTCGCCAAATCGAGAAAATTTGTTTCGACTATTTTTACTGATTGAACTTTGATTGTAACCCATTTTTATTTCTACGAATCTTCGTCCATGCTGCAACATAAGAAATTTTGAACGTTTACCTTTCGAGAGGGGGACGGTTGGGTAGAGGGGGCGGGGTGTGGAATTTACGAATATGCAGTCGCATCATCGAACAAACTTATATTGACGTGGATTTAATCCGGAATGGCAAAAGGATAGCTGATTATTCGATGCTTTTGTCTAAAAAATGAAACGGCAGTATCAACCGCTCAATTAAGAGATATCGGAAAACCAAAAAATCCGTAGCCCCTCCTTGTTCAGCCATATATGTATGCAAATTTACATCCCATCGGTCAAAAATTTTCGGAGATAGGTATGAAAAATTACATTTTTGCAATAAACAATATGAAGTTTGTTGTTATCTGGATCGTTCCATTTCCAATGTATAGTATACGGAAAAAGAAATGTTGCAATTCGAAATTTTTTCATATCTCGTATCGTTAAAGAGTTATCGACGAAAAACGTAAATCATCCCTATGTTCAACGGTGCGTTTTACCCCTTAAATATTGGGTTCTGGAGATATAAAAAAAAAATACGTATCGCCTGTTTTTATCTGTTCTACAGACGCCAAATTCCATCGAAATCGGAGGGGGACACCTCGCGACCTTGTTAGTTATAGTACCTACTACCTACCATCAACGTAAATCGATTTTCTGTACCCATGCTGTACCACAAATAAAAGTTGTGTGAACTTACCGATTGGTTTTTTTGTCCAACCGCTAGTTTCTTCCAGTTTTCAATGTTGCCTACGTATACCTCATCGCACATTCTTGATTTAATAATACGATCCGTATAAACCTCGCAAGTTTTATCCCAAATTGCTGGTCGGTTTTGAATCTGGATAATTAGCACATCGATATTGTTTTCGGGGACCGCTTTCGCCGCCGCCGCGTCGTCGTTGTCGGAAGAGCGTAGCGACGACATTTCTTCACGGCGGTTCGAGCACTACTGCGGCGATCTGCGGATTTGTTTCCGCGGTGTGCGGGGTTCCATATGAGTCCATAAGATGCAAAATTTCAGTGCGGAAACGCGCCGCAACAAATCCGTAGCATATCACAGAATTTAAATCCGCATGCGATTTTTTCTTGCAGTACGCGCGCTTCCACTGTGTTTCATACTTATCAGATTTTGCGAAAAAATCGCACGGAATTTTACCGCAGTACGCGGCAAGTCTAAGACTTCTAAAGGTATAGCTACCTAAATAGCTATCTAAATAAGGCTATCTAAATAGCTATCTAAATAAGGCTTTATGTTTTTACACCTAATTTGTAATTTTTTGCAATGAGTCTCGAAAACGATTTTCCATTTCCAATGTACTTAATTCAACCTCTGTTACGTAAATAAAAAAAAAACTTCAGACTGGATTCGTATGAAAATGATTGCATACCCGGATATGACACACGAGGAAAAAACTAATTGTTCTCGATTGCATATCAACATCAAATCGATGCGATGATTGACTGAGAAACGTTGAGAATCGAATTACAGAAGGAAATATTTTTTTATGTACAATGGTCGTTTGATCAGGAAAAAAAAATTCGCCTCGACGCAGCCAACTGTGTATATAATCGGTTTGGGCGCATCCTTTGCTGGCGGAGAGTTAAGGCACTTATTGTGGGGTTACATAGAGTTAATAGTCCAAGCTGACGTACCACTAATATTGTATTCCGGTCGTGTGTCATGTGCTGGAAATCGTTGAAGACCACGGGAGCGTGACGACACGCGACACACCGAGCTCTCTACGCAAAACATGGAATTCCATACATATATATATATATATATATATATATATATATATATATATATATATATATATATATATCGACAATGATGGGCGCGTGGCCGATGTTTATATACAGTGATCACCCATGCAAGCACCGTTAGCCTGAGTTAATTTTGGGATGAGTGATGGTTAGGACGCGTATTGGTTCAAAGTCAAATCCTAAGCCCGAGGCAATTTTACCTAGTTTCCGATGATAACACAAATGCTACTACAAATAAAGTATAGTTTCCAATGTCAGCACAAGTATTCAACACTTTCCCTGTACTCTCTGACGAATACAATGCAGTAGTGAACTAGGATGGAGTAGAAAACCCTGAAGTGATATCTGTTGGGGAAAAGGGAAAGGAATAGATGCATAAGAATTTTATACATAGAGACGCCGCGAATTAAGAGATCAAACGAACTTACAAAGTTAAGTTCGATCTTACTTATATGAAGTGGCTCATTCGAGATGATTGCAAGGTAGTACGCCTCTCCTCGTACGATTTCGCCACTAGTTTTAGAATGATTGAAAAAATTTCCTTCACTCCCTTGTGTAGTCGATGCTCCATACTTTTTAGAGCTTGTCAAAAATGGTGATGATTACTGGGTAAAAATTATGAGGATAAAAATTGGAAATTTTCTCCGGGGGATGTAATCATCTCGAACGACGCACTTCATATAATTAAGTTCGAACTTCACTTAGTAAGTTCGTTTGATCTCGTAATTCTATTTCGCGCCTCGTTCGTCGAGATTACAAGGTAGATGTTAAGAGTAAGTACATGTTTTGGACGGCAATAAGTATTGTGTTTTTATTAATGTTGTACAAACAACGTTTAATAATGTTTACATATGTAACGGATAAAATCTTACTCCAATACGACTGAAGCGAACTTGTTTCTATCTTCTGTAGTCGGCGAATTGGGTGTACAACTTAACTCGGTTCGTTTTTTTTTTCCTTAAAATACGCACTTATTTGAATGATAAAATGAATTAATACATTATTCAAAATATTGTCCATCGCTAGCCACAACTTTTCCCCATCTTTCTGGTAATGTATGAATTCCGTCGCGGAAAAAGCGTTCATCTTTTGAAGCCAAGGATGAATCGAGCCAATTTTTGATTCCCTGTTGTGACGTGGAGTGTATTCCATTCGAAGCGTTCTGCATCGATCGAAACAAATGGCAGTCGGGAGGGGCAAGGTCTGGACTATAAGGCGGGTGAGCCAGAATTTCCCACCCGCTATTTTCCAAATAGTTTTTAACCACAATAGCAACGTGAAGCCGAGCATTGTCATGTTGAAAGACTATGGACTCGTGTCTGGTCGCATATTCTGGACGTTTTTCGGCTATAGCTCGCTTTAAACGGATCAATTGTTGCCTGTAGAAGTTTCCCGTGATGGTTTGACCAGGTCTCATCCCAGGTTAGTATCTCATAGTGGATGACACCCTTCTGATCCCACCAAATACAGAACATAACCTTGGCACCATGGATAGTCGGCTTCGGCGTTGATGTTCCGGGTTGACCGGGCTGTACATACGATTTTTTCCGTTTCGGGTTGTCATAATAAATCCATTTTTCGTCTGCGGTAATGATTCGATGCAGTAAAGATTTTTTTCTGTAACGTTCTAGCAACATTTCGGATATGCAAAATCGTCGTCCGATATCTCTCTGTTTCAATTCGTATGGGACCCAATGTCTTTGTTTTTGGATGTATCCCGCGGCTTTGAGTCGTTTCGAAATATCTTGTTGCGTAACTGCTAATGTTTGTGCGAGCTCTTTTTGCGTTTGACACGAATCTTCATCGAGTAATGTCTCTAATTCTTCATCTTCAAACTTTTTTGGTTGACCCGAACGCTCTTTGTCCTTAACACTAAAATCACCACTTTGAAACCGTCGAAACCATTCTCTGCAAGATTTATCCGAGTATGCAGAGTCACCATAAACTTCCACAAGCATTCGGTGGGCTTCATCTGCACTTTTCTTCCAATTGAAACAGAAAATCAACACTTCCGGCAAATGGTGCTTATTTGGGACGAAATTCGTCATTTTCACCGCAGTAAAAATTAGAGTTGATGCGCAAAACTCGAAGGTTGTAAACGATGTTTGGTTAAGAGATGTTGATACTTCACGATACAGCAAAAATCAGCTGTTGCCGTTAATCTTTTATAGCACCTAGAGCCATCTTTTGAAACCAGACCGAATTAAGTTGTACACCTAATATTATTATAATAAAAAGTTCCGCTCACGATTAAATAAAAGTATAACGTATGCATCACACAAGTGCTGTATGTATGTATTTTTTTATCGTGGTAAAAAGGGGGAAAAATCTTTTAAAGACCATGGGCGTCTCCGCTGTGCCAGAAGTTAGGAGTTGCCTCTTAAAACCCGGAGCAGCGTCGTCGTCCATGTGCCGGACTCCCATCTCGCTTCATAGGGTCGGAGGGGGTCGTCCCTCGCGGCCGGGGTTCCCACGAGATGCATACCGGCTAAAATTCCCCCTCTCCTGGTAAAAAATCAAAATTTCTTAGTCAGGACAGGGGAATCATTTCTATCCAATGCCCGGTCGTGGACTGCGTTAGCATTACTTCCGGCCGGGCATCTTGTTCACGTCCTCATCTGATCGTATCGTCTTGTCGTGGTCTTGGCTACTGAGTGCCGGCCCTTCTCATTCGCTCAGTCACCTAAGCATCAGTCTGCAATCTTTCTCCTAAGGACAGTCTCTACGAAGGTGAACACGAGGGCCGACCGTTCGCTGTCCTGGGCCATCGCGCCAACGATGTTGTTTGGCGTGATTTCTCCAACTGTCGCCTCTAGTCGGCGTCTCGTCTCGGTCCATCGGTCACATGTAATGAATGTGTGTTCCGCGTCGTCCCGGTCGTGTCCGTAGTATTTGCAGTCTGCAGTCCGTACCCTTGCCATGTTATGTAGGTATCGTCTAAAGTATCCGTATCCCGCCAGGAACTGCGTGAGATAAAAATTGACCTCCCCGCAGCTCCTCCCGATCTACGGTTTCAGTTCCAGTATCAGCGTTTTGTCCACGTCCCAGACGTCTCGTTTGTCCATCTGGTCTGCCATTACCGTATCGTCATCTCCCGTTCCCGTCTTGCCGCATGTGTCCATCCCGTTTGTACGCTCTGGAGGTAGATTCTCCTTCGCTCAAAAGCTAGGAGGTCCACCGGGATCACGCCCGCCACGACCAGAACTGCCTCTGCCGAGACAGTCCTGTAGGCGCAAGCAATCCTCAGCACCCCTTCTCTCTGTACCATCGTCATTGCGTATCTGTATTTAGTTATGTGAAGTGCTTTCCCCCATATATCGGCACCGTATAGGAGGATCGAGTAGGTCGTCGATATGAGTAGCCGTCGTGTACTCGGTCTTGGTTCTATAGTATTTGCCGTCAGGTGGCTGGGAGATTTTACTCTCTCCGCCGCCCTCTCGGCTGTCCGTCTTATATGGTGTCAGAAAGTCATCTTCGTATCCAGAGTGATCCCCAGATACTGTATTTTGTTTTTGGTCTCCATCATCTCTGTCCCGGCAGTCATCGGTATTATCGTCGGTATTCTCTTTCTCGGCAGTAGCATTAGTTCTGTCTTGGTTGTGGCCAGTCGGAGTCCGTGTTCCGTCATCCATCCGTCCACCCACCTCATCACTTGGTTCAGTCATAGTTGGGCCAGAGACAGATCGCTTTCAACGATGACAGCTGCTAGGTCGTCGGCGTAAACAACTAAGGAAGTCTCCGGCGGCATCGCTAGCCACAGCAAACTGTCGTATACTCCATCCCAAAAGTCCAGTCCGAGGATTGATCCCTGGGCAACCCCCGCCGTGATCTTCCGAGTTCCTCGTCCGTCCGTTGTTTCGTACGTAATACGTCTGTTTCGTAAGTAGTCGCTCAGCACTCGGAGTAGGTACGGCGGGACCCCGAAATTGCCTCTCACAATCAGTGCTTCCAGGATGTCCACCCACCTCGCCGAGTTGAAGGCGTTCTGTACGTCCACTGTCGCCAGTAGCATCATCGAGCGAGTCCCATGGCAGTACTGTTGAGTCCGCTGGAAGATCGTCACGGCATCTTGGATTGCTCCAATTGTCGATCGTCTCTTCCTGAAGCCGTATTATTTTTCTGATAATCCTCCAGCAGCTGCGATTGCGTTCGTAAGGCTAGGTTTCATCAGTGGTTCGTACAGTTTTCTTATCGTGTCGAGTAAGCTCAGCGAATGGTAGGCCGACGGCGAGTGAGGGTCCCTAATGTCTTTGGCAATGAGCACCAGCCTCGCCACTTTCCACAGCTCACCGAACGTGTCTGTCGTCAAGCTTGTGTTGTACATGTCCAGGAGGACCCGCGGCCTCAGGTTGCCCATCAGCCGCAGAATCTCCCCCGGAATGCCGTCCAGTCCTGGGGCCTTCCCGATCTTCATCGAGACGGTCGTCCTCTCGAGCTCGTCTTCGGAAAAGAATGGTATGTTCGCAGTTTCATCGTTATTTTTCTTCTCCGTTCTCGTCTCGGGTGTTGGAAAAAGTCCGTCGATGATCGTCCGTGTCGTTGGAGGGTCCATCACGCCGGTCGACGTCCGAGCCCCGACTCTACCGGTTACTAACTTATAGCCGGTGCCCCAGGGTTCCCGATCGACCTCGTCACACAGTTCCCTCCAACACTTCCGTTACGTGTCCTTGATCGTCGTCGTCAGTTTTGTCCGTGCCGTCCTGTAAGCTATGCTATGCGTCTCTGCTTCGGGTCCCCCCTCCCTCGCCCGAGTGAGTTTCCTCCTATAGGCGAAGTAGGCCCTCCGCAGTTCCGCGATTTCGTCCGTCCACCAGTATTGTTGTCGGTTTCGTCCGCTCGTGCTGCTATCAGCTCTTCGGAGAATCAGTTCCTGTCGAGCCTTTTGAGATTCCACCGTGGCGGCGGTGTACTCCGTCGAGGTCGAGTTGTCGTGTCGCCTCCCACTTTAAGGCCGTCTTCTCGTCTAGAGAATAAAAATTTGGGGATTTTTTGAGATGCGATAAAAAAAATATATATATTATATTTTTAGTATCTATTATCTTACCACATATTTATACATCCTTTAACATTATATTGTATAAAAAAATTGAAAAAAAACCATAATTCCAATGGTTACAGGCTGGTAAAGGGGTGGTCGAAAAAACGGCCTCTCCTGGTTAACACGACTCCAACCCTCCTGGTCATCTGAAAAAAAAAATGAAAACAGATTCTTAATTAGTAAGGATGTCATTATAGCCCCTACCTCAGGCAAAAAAAATCGCAAAATGGCGGCTGTTTAAGAAAAAAAAGCTTGGAACGATACACAATTTTCTTACAGAAACATTCCTGGCACTGGTATAAGTAATTTTTGCAACAATTTATCTACTTATTGCTACATTGTCTCAAATTGTAACGTCGCATCAGGTATACATCAGAATTATTAGAAATGAGTTGTTCAACTGTCCTTCGACATACTATCGAAAATGGAGCGATAGGTGTTGAGAGCAGTGATGGGCATAACTAAATTAAAATGTAATTTCATTATTAATCTGGTTACAAAGTAATTCATCTACAGAGTAATCTCATTGAATAGCATTTCGTTAAATTGTCATTAAATTACTCAGTACATATTGTGTAATCTGTTATAATGTATTTTATTACAAAGTAATCTAATTATTAGGAGTACAAATAAGTCTCCGCCGTTAAGAAAAATAAAAATTGGGCAATTATTATGAAAGAACGGTATTTTATGTATTATTCATCTTGAAATTGCTTGTTGTCACTTCTAATGTAAATGCAAATTCTTCTTGCGTTTGGCACGAATCTCCCTCCAATAATGCTTCCAATTCCGCGTCTTCGTACACTTTCGGCCTTCCGATACGTTCTTTGTCTTCAACGTCAAACTCACCATTCTTAAACTTTTGAAAGCACACACAATAACTTCTCTCACTTAAGGTAGTCTTGTCGACAGGCTTCAATTCATAGGATTTTTATAATTTTTTTTGAGCTTCACTAAATATATTAACAATCGTCTCTGTAAAATGTCAGGTTCGGTTATCGACCTTATTACACAGAAAAAAATGTAAAAATGGCGTACTCTTGTGGAGGAATCCCGAAACAACATACAAAAACCCAATTTCCGGTCGGTACAAAAGTGTATACAATAGTGAAAATCCGTCAGATTTTTCAAAATAATCAGATTTACATAATTAACAGTTGTAGTAATCCAATGCTCTTATAAAAAAATGTGCTTATTGACCTAATTTTCATGTAATATCAAGTTTAATTTGAACTTTCGATATTGGATTTATTACCACTTGCTACGATAAAGAGACGTGACAGCAAGGTAACAGCTGACTGTAGTCGTAACCTCATCTCACTCATTCGAATTTCCACACATATTTCGTTTTTAACCGACATATTTCGCCGATACAAATGTTCCACGCTTTTTTACCAGTCGTGGCCCGGATACAATGCTTTACATTTCCCGCACCTGCCATTGTTTTGACAGATCGTCGTTGCAAAGCATGGAGGTTAAAGTCGCCTGAATAAGTAAAAAGAGACGGAGATAGAAGCAATGTTGCCAAATATTGAACCTAGAAATACTATGCGAAGCCTTGGAATAGCTATTTTTTCATTTTTCTAATTAAATATGAATATTTATTAAACAGTTTACAAATGAAAATTTTTAGTTATTACAAATTATTTTTTTTGCATATGTTAAAAATATCAATTGTACAGGTCTCGAGTATGATCAGTGGTATGACTCGTGTAAAGCGAGCCTTAGCCTTGCCATATGCTTGTACAAGCAATCGATGCGCATCAGCAGCGGATTCCTTCAAATTAAAGAAGTAAATTAAAAGTTCCTGCAAATGACGCTTATTTGGCTCAAAACTCGACATTTGGGCACGATAAAATTGTGATGCTGATACAAAATCACTAATATTTCATGGTTATGGTCTTGCCAGATGTCCAACCTTACGATATGACGTACATCTGACAATTTCAACCGTAACCTCCAGGTGGGGCCATCTTTTGTCAAACGGCGGAGGCTTATTTGTACTCCCAATAAAATGTTAGTAAATACTTTGTAATCTGATTACGCTATTATTTATGACATAATACAGGAGAAAATGTCATCTTAACCTCTAAAGTTGGATCGAGCATGGGGTGTCAACTTTGGAAACGCACAACTTTTCGGCCTGGTAGACACACAAACAACGCACACTACCGTATAATGTGCAATGACACGAATTGCCGAATTACGCGAATTACATGTAATATCCACTCGGGCTCGCAAATTGCAAGAACTGTAACTCGGAATTTTGTTCCACGCACAATTCCATTATTTGAATTAATATGCAATCGATTGATTCGTATCAGATTAGCTATCAACCAATTACACAGTAATTCATTACACTTGGTACTTGTGGTAACTAGTTACTTCGGGAATCTATTACAAAGTAATTGAATTATCCATTACAGTAGTAATTTTAATTGTTAGTTGTTAATTCAATTACTTTTTGCTCATCTCTAGTTGAGAGTGATATCGATATTTCTTTTCCACCAGCAAGTGGGGCGCAACGTAACTGAAACCTCCAGCCTGCCATTACACCGAAATTTATACGACGCAATAGATGGTGGTTCTGCAATAGAGTGCAAAGTGAATACTTCCACGTAAGTTCTCCAATTATGCGAATAAAGTGAGATTTCAAAAGCCGTGTGGTTTAGGGGTACATCACTAATTTTTTAATTTATACTTTGCGGATACACAAACTTGGTTTGTAGTTACATAATAAATTGCGTCTATTTATGTATTTCTTAATCTGATAGTCAACTTGTTGAGAAAACGTCACTCTTCGCCGAGCGTTTTTTTTTAACCATGCACGCCAAGTTGTTGCACATCATTTTCAGTGATACTTACATACAGTACTTGTGTAATGCAAACGTTGTACTTTTATATAATCGTGATTCGAAATTTTCATTATAATAGTAATATGATGCTTTTAAATAAAATATTGAGAATAGAGTATTGCTAGGTTTCGACAACTTTCCGTACGATTTTAGTAAATACATACATGCAGTACTTGGGTGATGCATACGTTGTACTTTTGTTTAATCGTGAGTGGAACTTTTTATTATAATAGTAATATGGTTTTTTTAACGAAATATTGAGAAAAATAGTATTTCTAGGGTTTGACAATTTTGTGTACGTTTCTAGTAAATTTGCTTGGCTTTTTTATAAAAAGTTATTTCACTTCTTTTGTACGTTTGAATTGTAAAAGTAATCATCTAAAAAAACTATTGTTTGAAAAAAATCACAAATATTTCGCGGTTAAGACGGAATGACACCCGACGCGAAACTTCGATGCGGCCCCGGCTTCCGACCGGTAGGGCAGAACTCAATCGAGCTTCTGCGCCCCACCGACGGATGTCACCGCGCGCGTTCGTCGCCGCGCGCGCGGAGACATTGCGTCTCGCCTTCCACGGGCCTCGACACGCTACGCAACGCATGTGTGCGTGCGTGTCGGTGCGCGTCTACACCACGGTGTGGAGAGACGTTATTGGCGCTGCACGGGCCTCGATGCGCGTCGTCTGCAGACCACGAGGCGAGCGCCGCGCGCGGAATTCTCGTGAACTGAGCACGTCGAAATTCGGGCGACTTTTGCTTGCAATTATCAACAATTACACGACAAATCTAGATTACCACTTTTCTCCTAAGATATGCAACGAAGTGCAGTGATTGAGAGCTCAAATTGTTCGTTTTTTATGTGGCTACCCGGTCTAGCTTTTCTCTAAGTCGTGACATTAGCCAAACATCTGAATTTTCATCTTTTCGGTCTCGAGTTCCGCATGATAAGCCAATCTACGTTTTTTTTCTCAAATTCAAAAAATTTGAGGGGCTGGAAGCTGTTCGTCTATCTATTTGACGTCGTTTGGCAAAGTTTCGACGGGATCTGAAGAGCCGTTTCAGAGATTTTTGGGTATCTATAATTCTGTTCTACCATACCGACCGCGATGAGGTGTCATTCCGTCTTAATTAGAATTTTGTAGATAGTGAAACAACCGATAATTTATTCGAGGGCATGTTTTATTACTTGGCGTTTTTTTACTTGTTAAAGTTTTTTAAGGGGGTTTCATATCTTTTTGAAACAGAAATACTTCATTTTTTAGCGTCTTTCACCTTACTGCAAATACGGAATGAGGGAATAATCAGAATATAGATATAAAATGCATGATGGGGTGGGGATAACAGTACCCAGATAACCACGTACTGATCTGGTGGAGTATGCCGTACCAGTACCGTAGCTACCAGGTACGTGCGTACGGTGCCGGCATAGTACCAGTACACCGAACCGCCACCGTGCTAGTGCGGTGACGGCGCGATACCGGCATAGTATTGATACGAGTTACTATCGTATGGGGTACCGGTACCGTACTAGTCACGCATACAATTGGATTCAGTGTACTTACACTAGTACTGGTACCGTACGGGAACGTCATAGGGTACAATCTCGGTACGCCATATCAATAGCACGTTTGGTTATTTGAGTAGATTTATACATGTGCGCCTCGTCGAAAACGACGCACCGAATGGGCATTACGGAAACAAGCGACGTTCCTCGAGCGTGCAACTGACAAAATTGTACTTTGCGAGAAAGACGTCGACTTCGTCGATAACGCCATCTCGCCAGCCAATGCTCATGTCCTTACGCTTGTCCTGCCACACGCCATACTGCTCGTCGTTCATTCCCGGAGCCCTGTATTCCAACAATCCCGGAGGATTGTTGGAAGGAGTTTTCACTATTTTCTCGTAAACAAAATAGATCGGGGGCTGCCAACGGAGATCAGGATAGAATCAGATGTTGCAAGCTTTTATTTAACTCGATTTTCTGTGCGATACACAGCGGAAAATCCATATTTCACCCACTTCACGACTGCTCAGAGCTCAGAGCTCTGAAATTTTGCATTTAAGAGGTGAAAATGCACATAAAAAACCACAAAATTTTCAACTTTTTATGTAAAATCAATATTAGCGATATCTAATTATCCATATAATATATTACTAACACATAAACAATTCGTAGCCGACTGTGTTTGTATGTAAAAAGTTCATATGTAACAATTATTCATACGTTCAATCTCAATTACAGTCTTTGTTATTTTTTACAAGCATTCTATGTTCCTAACGTACAAACTTAGACACGAAGTGAACTACTAGTAGAAAATAATTAGTAAAATCAATTAAAGACTAATAGGAGAAAATAAGTTACGTATAAAATTAAAAAAAACAAGCTTTTATTTAATGTACTAAAACATAGAAAAAATCTCTTTTTACCAAGTAACTTATATGTGACTATAAATAAAAGCTTGGGGCGCTCAAAACTTGGACATACAATCTTTAATTTACATAAATCCGTTAACATATCAACTATATTTCTAAAACAACCTTAGATTTAGTAAATAACAGCCCTGAAACTGAGTATAAACGTGTGATAATAATTTCTCTAACTACTATAGTGCTAAATTAAATACGCTTAATGAAACATAATGAAATTAATTGATCAAATTTACTAAATATTTAAAAAGTCGAGCGCCACAAGCTTTTGTTTATAGTCACATATAGGCGACTAAATTATACAAATTATTTTCTACTTTTTGGTACATTAAATAAAGGCGCGTTTAAAAAAAATATTTTTTACATATACATTTGTGAATTTAAGACGAAGGATTTTTTTCCTTTCCAATGGTGGAACTGGGCACGACTGTGAGATTCGGTCCGACGTCTTCGTTCGCGGTCGTCATCTCATTGGCCAGGATAACGTAGACCGTCTGCGAGTGCATTACGGCGAGCCAGTGTAGGCCGACCATCCGAGCCAGCTGAAATGCCCACGGGCTGCTGGCGGATCATGGAAGCACCGGCGGTTACGGGTTTTTCCATGTTTGGTGAGAGTTTCAGGCACTTTTTCATCAGCGCCTTGTGCCGCATCAAAAGCAAAAGCTGGGCCGAGTTACTTCAGTTTCTTGTCCCTTTCTTGAGTCTCGTCGCCTTCCGAGTCGGTTCTTTTAGCTTCTGGGATATCTTGACGTTACTCTTACTGTTCTTGAGATGACTAAGATCTCGCGCCGCGTTTGAAACTCTGGAAACAGTCAAATTATTATCAGCGTTCCCTAAGAGAAGACGACACGAGACGTTCGTACTTTTTCCCTCAATTTTGTAGATGAAAACTGCGAAGGAATAACGAGTATAAAACGGATAACCCGGGCAGTAGGAATTGCGGAAGACGAAAATCTCCGAGTCTGACAATCTACCAAAAACTATTTAATTACGAATTAATTTTGTAAGCGTAAATAGGGCCATTCGTTTTATGCACTTATATCCACTTTTACTGCTCTTACACTTTCACTGCATTTACATTTTGACTCCTTTTCGACTTTCACGCTCTAATCCTACTTGGAGGTTCGCGTCGGCAGAAGACATACATTTGAAGAACCCGACTGTTATCGTTTCTGGCGTGCCATCGGTTGTTTGGAGCTGCGTTGTCCGGGTAACGCGAGGAATCGCAGAGCGGGTCGACAAACGGTTCACTTCAGGCTGAAACGCAGCGTTTCAGCCTGAAGTGAGTCGGGAACATTTCTGCTGTGTTGAAGAATTTTTGTGGTAAAAAATTCGGTCGGAAATTCGGCCGAATATTACGAGATCTCAAAATTGCGTAGACGGATCGAAAAATGACCCAAACAAAATCGATAGGAAAAAAGACCATTTCATTGGTAGAATGTCATAAAATTTTCGATCCGTCGCCGCGTTTTCGTGTAATGTCGAATCTAACGTAAAAAGTCGTTTGCTACAGGCCATCTTACTGTATAAAGAGTCGTGGCGTGTTCGTCGTCTGTGACAGTGGTGCTCATTTTTCTTATGGCTGTGGTGCTCACATGTTCTTTTTATTACTTGGCGTCAAGACGCTACCGCGTCTCTTGATAACATTGTCTACACAAATTTCAAAATCAACCTAAAATCACTTCTTAATGACTAAAAATTCTTGAAATAATTCGTCGATTTATTGAAAATGCTGATACTTTTAAAATTTCCATAGCCTAATTATTTTGACGGTGTTCAGATTTTTGGAGTTTTGGTCTTCTGTGTAGAAATTCTTTCGAAGTTTTGATATTTCGGGGTAGTATTTTTTTGGAGTTTCGAGCTTTCTGATCATTCAAAATTCGGAATTTAAATCCGGCCCCGTTCAGGTTTTCGGAGTTTTGGTGTTTCGGGGAAAATTCATTCGAAGTTTTGATCTTTCGGAGTTTTGAGCGTTCTGGTAATCCGAAATTCGGAATTTTAACCCGGCCCTGAAAATGTATACTTTAAAATGCTTTTTTATACAGGTTTTCAAGAACGATCACACCTTTGGCGAAAAATAAGTGTTCCTTCTGTTGTTGCGCTTATAGGTAGTATCGGTAGAAAATAGGAAGATATGTTGTAGGTCCGATTTTATGTGTAGGCGAAATAATTTCTTCGTGATAAATAACTTCAGGAGATGAGAGAATTATGAATTATATTAAATAAAAATCATTGAGGTGGAACTCTCAGTTGAGTATTTTATTCTATTTTTGGTTTATGCAATATTCTATGTATTAGTAGACGAACTGTATGCCATCAGTATATGCCTTCATGGATGATAGCGTGTACGTGTGTGCGTGAATAGGTGTGGTATTCACGAACGGTATATCGACATCCTGCTCAGCGCCTGAAAGTGGAGAAAAGGTAAATGTGTTCTCGTTTAAGACAATAAGTAGGAGTTTATTTTACATTAAATTCGAAGCTACTTTACTACCTTCATCTCCTCCTACTCTTGTGAGGATCTACTGAGTCAAAATAGGCTGAACATTTTTACTCGGGTATATATTTAGATACACACATGAAGTCATTGGTGCGAGTAAAATTGTAAGGGACAATGATACGAGGGAGCTTCGCTCGGTTTCACACGACTTGGGGCACGCGCCTCCGTCGTGTTGCGTTCCCCTAGCTCAATTATGAGACCACGAGGGAGAGCAGGGGAGAGAGATAGGGAGCAAGAAAGAAAGGGCAAAAAGTATTCGTGACCCGTCATCGGAATTTCAGGAGCTCAAATAGGCGTGACGCTCAGCAGCTTTCCATTAAAGAGTCATACTCGAAACGCATATCAGTATTTTGTTTTTCATTGTACATCTCTATTTAAGAGGGTAAAGTGTTTCAACAATTTATGTTACAGTATACTGATTTTTAGACGTACCCATACGGCCTATAAAGGTTTCAACTCCGATGTTTCCGTAAATTACACTATACCGTTTTCGTGAAAAAAATTAAAACATAGACCCTTTAGCAGAGCTCCTTGTAAAGAATCGCAAATTGATCTGTGATTTTCTTGTCAATGAGCGCAGCGAAAATGTCAGCAAGAGATGTTAACTGTGATTGAGTTCACGTTCTTTCCTAAGAAATAGTGCTAAATTGCTTGGATTGAAAAAACAATTTCGAAAACCGTATAGTGGCTCTTATCAAAGCTTCGAAGTTGAAATATTATTAGACGTATCTACGGCTGAAAAATCAGAATCCTTTCAGGCGTTACGACTATCTGGCTGACGGAAAAAATAAAATTTCTCAGAATTTTCTAGGAATACCGAAAAAGCGATCAAAATGAGGATTTGAGGGTTCGATAGGCTTGTGTTGAAATATAAAAAAAAAATTATTTGTACAAATACCAATTCGCCGCTCAGTCGTAGCTACACTAAGGGCGTTTCTTAGGTGTTCTGCGGAAGGACGCCGAACTTTTATGAACCAGCACATAGAATTAAAAAAAAATTTAACGTCATTTACATTCGTTTTGCTAGAGAAGTACACACAATTTCTTTGAAAAATATGCACTTTTCGCAAAATGGCATCATTTTACATACATATTTTCCTCGCTTAAAAGTTGGAATTAAAGTGTTTATGAAAAAGCGAATTGTTGATGAATCGTAAGAATTATGTGTATTGTAAGACATCGTTTATTCGGCCTTCGATTAACCGACCTTCCGCATTATCCAAATCACCTGACTCATCCGAGTCTTCTGCATTATCCGAGGTGGACCCTCGCATAATCGGAGAATCTTGGATAAAATGGAAGATTCTGCTATGCCTATAAATGGAGTAGTCCTACATTACTAATTTGTTCCTTACTTCCGTATTATGTGACATTTCACGTATCCGAGGTACACGCTATTTCAACCCATGATTCTCCGCCACATATCTTGCTGGTTGAGGGATGTCGCCAGACGGCAGCACTTTACGTTCTGCCTTATAAAATATGTCTAGGGATTCTGTCGCTTCGCATGTGGATTCGCCTACCGAACGCCCTATTATTAAATAGCTTATACGATGTGTGGAATTTAAGTTCCGGGAATTTAGTTATAACTCGGGAACTGGCTACACTGGGTCGTTCGTAAACATATGTCTGAAAAGAGGGGACCTTCCTTTAGTTCCAGTCGAAGTTTTAAGTCGATAGCATGTTTGGTCTGTATTTTATGCGTGTTTTTCGAAAGCATCAAGCATGAGGTGCGAGTTTGCTTTACGCGCATAGTCCGGCAGTAATGGTTACCCAATCATTGCTTTCACGAAAAAGGATGCAACTAATTGATAATTTTGTGAAATAAAAATTCACATATATCATTATGTACAGCCTTGATCAAAAGTTTTAGGCACCCTGTACATTTTCTATCCGGACAAAAAACGAATATCTCGGCGAAAAAAACCGCAAACCAATTTGCCAAACGGGGTTTTGAAACGGACAATGCCACCTTCATTTTGCTTTCTTATTTTGACTTTTACGATTTTTTTGCTTCCCGTAAGTCATCTTGAATAGGCCGATTTTTCACGATTTCCGCACTTTGCAAAATCGTGCTGGACTTTGAAAAATAGCAATCTCATCAATTAGTAATAAGATATTTGAAAAGGACACCGTTAGCTTCGCTTGTGTTTTTTTTGTAATTGTTGCGATCTTTTTTGTTCTACGAGGTTTTACGAGGGTCGAATTCTCTAGCAATATGCTAGATTGCTTCATTTTGTTTTCTTATTTTTATTTTTGCGATTTTTTTGCATCTGGTACGCCACCTTGATATGCTGGCTTTTCACGATTTTCGCACTTCGCAAAATCCTGCTGGACTTTGAAAATGAGCAATCTCACCATTTAGTAATAAGATCTTTGAAAAGGACACCGTTAGCTCCGCTATAGTTTTTTTTTTAATTGTTAAGATCTTTTTTGTTTTATGAGGTTCTACCAAGATCGAATTCTATAGCAATAAGGATCGCTAGAGATTCACTCTACATGGGAACGCTGAAACCTTGTGATTTTAAACTGTTTGACCAAATTGGCTTGCCTCGAATACTTTTTTTCGATGACGGGGCCCTCCGGTGAGCCGGCGACCCCATCCGGAAAAAAATCGACCCGAAATAGTTTAAATGAAATAACCGCATAATTTTATTTAAGTTTCACCCAGGCAAGCATAAGGAAATCATTTAATAAAACCCGAACTATTGTCTTTGTCGTAATTTGTACAAGAAGTGGCTACTTTACTACGTACATTACATAGATTTTCAAATTCCGGAATTGATTGAACAGTAGGCAAAACCAATATATTACATTTTCCAGTCAATACATAATCATAAGAATACTGGAACCTCAACATTCACTACCCAGTAGAAGATAATGTCATTGTAAACTATGATCACCTGAGTTAGAACGGCGGCCCGACTCTGTTTACCAACGTAGGCTCGGTCTCCACTAAACGCCGGGATGATAACATCGGACCAACATTACACCCAAGTATCAGCGCGGCCCTACGTTGATTTCGCTGTCGACCCTACGTCGATTGCAGCATCGGCCTTACGTTCACTGCGACGTCGGCCCTACGTTGATTTTTTCATCGACCCTACGTCGATTGCAGCATCGGCCTTACGTTGACTGCGGCATCGACCCTACGTCGATTGCAGTGTTACGAAAAATGGCTCGATGACTCGAATACAACTACCGTTTATTATAAACTCTGTCCTTGTGTAAAATACACATCACATGATAATCACGTCTTTATAAAGAACCTCTGGTTTTCGAATCTCCACGTTATGTTTTTGGTGATGCCTTTTCAGGGCTGTATTATGTGTCAGGATGGTAATACGCCTAAGAATAGGTCTGTAGCCCAACGGCGTCTCTATTGTCGGCGCAGTCTTTGTCTGATTTCAGAATCTGGACCAATAATGGAAGTGAGATGACTTTCACATGTATTTTGATACTTGTCGAAATGTTGATCAAAAGTTTCTATCCTTGGGACTCCTGTTACAACGGGTGAAGAATAAGAGCTTGCCAGGATTTGGGATAAGGTGTCTTCAGGTTAATACAGCGGAGAATATCACGAATATATTATGTCACTCATTTAATAACACGTACGATTATCGGTTACATTGGCGTTAATTTTACGCGGATACGGATAACACTTGTGTCGGTTTGTTAATGGGATGGTTTAAAAGTTGCAACAAACGTTTTAGTTGCACTATAACGAATTCTTAACGAAACTTGCGTGTGTTATCCTGTAGGTACTGTACGAAGTACTACTAGCGTAACAGAAAATAGTAAGACTTGAGTGAGAGAGAACCGCTTCGTACCAGCAACTCTACAATTCTGTCTTACAGGTCGTCAGTACCGTGTTACGCAGGGCCGATATTCGTCGGATAGCGATAGCGGAGCAGGGGCCTACGTGACTGCATTTTTAGGAATGCATTCGTGGAACCCATCGATAAGTATGTATTTCCACACGGTAATCTGACTCGATCTGCAGTGTTTCAACGGTGTTGGACGAGGGATTCACGCCGAAGGCGAGGCGCAATAAGATTTGATGTTATACAATATTTATGAACACGTTGAGAGCTGAGCCACATATGCAGACCATGAAATATCGATACTCAATCCTAGACAACGATTCTTTGTGCATTGGTCGTGTGGTCACGTACGCAAGCCATGAGGCATAGCGATTTATATTAAGGCCATGTGCCACACGCCTACGACCGCTTTGAAATTTTTAAATCAGAATTCTCCCAAGCGGAACGACCAATTGTAATGAAATTTGTATGTGCATGCAGAACGCTCGCTCCGAGAGCATGGTTCTCGCTATTTTCCCAAATTTCGAAAAAATGTTTACAGTTTATGGTTACCATGCAAAAACTGCGAATTATTAACGATTGCAACGCATTTTCGGTAATTTCGCGAGAACCATGTTCTCGACAGCGAAACAGCAGACATTTTAAGCTTTGTTTCACATGTTTTCATGAACAAATGACAGGGAAATGTCATTTTGAAATTTTTACATAAATGTAGCAAAAATGGTACCAACAAAGCTCAAAGTATTGCCGACCAGACCGACAATTTAGTTCATCTTTGTTCTCAATGGCGGCGCGCAGTTCGCATCGATCGTTTTTACCGACCACGCTCGCCTCTTTCCGCAACAGTTTGTTTTTTGACAGGTCGAAAACAGGAGCTTCGGTCGAACCTCGAAAATTCGTTCGAGATGTTTTTTATACCATGTGTAATAGTGTGTGGGAGAGTGAATTTTTTTTTTCGTCTCGCTGTCGTGAGCTTTTTCGACTAAGAAGAATGAGAGGAGCCCGGTGGTCGAGGGCTCCGACGAGAAATCCCGACAAAAAAAATAGTCGACAGCGAAAATAGCGACAGCGAGAAGCCGAAGGGGAACGGCGCGGAGAAAACAACGGAAGTCAAGGTAGGTGCGTGCTACCGTACTTCAACGGCTTTCGGGATATCAAGGGTGTAAAGGTGCTGAGAAAACCTGTGTCTCAACTCGCCGACGGTTAAGTGGTTATCCAGGTCAAAGCATGTGGCCTCAACTTCCAGGCTGCTATGACACGACAGGGTATCATCGATTCGCCACTGAAAACTCCGTTCATCATGAGCTCCGAGTGGGCTGGTGATATCCAGGCCGCTCTACCCGATCACAAAGCCTGGTCAGAGCTCATTGTGGTGTACTTAGATGCGGCAATAATCACCATGGATTACGCCGTCGTTTACATACTACTATTCAAGCTTGCATGTATTACGCCCGATAAGCCTTTTCTGATCCACACCGTCGGCGGTGATGTGGGCCAGGCAGTTGTTCATTGCCAAAGACAGCTCACGGCATCACAATCTTTGGTTTTTACAACCCAAACGACGAGCTCAAATTGACCAGCACGATTGATCATGTCCTAGAACGTGGAAGCGAGTACAGGCATGAAGAAAGAAAAATATCGTCGGGGGCCGTTGACAGTGTTCTCAATTGTGTCGGTGGCAAGGAGTGCAACAAAAGATGTGCCTGGCGAAAGACCATGGGAAAATATGTTCTCTATGGCTCGAGCAACGTCGTAACCAGCGCACCACAGACTTTCTTCTGCGTTGCCCGATACTGGAGGACGAAGGACAAAATATTGCCGATGAAGCTCTTCGAGGAGAATAAGACAGTTTCCAGGCTGTATACCCGTCGTCTGATGCATTAGCACTGTCCGCATACCTTTGTGAGGCGAGCAGTGGACGAGGTGTCTCTTAATAATGCTCGAGGTAAGGTAAATGTCCTAATTATTGAACAGCTAAGGATCTGGGGGATTGAATTCGGTGAGAAAAAATATAAAATCAGGAAAAAATCATCGCTTTCATGTTCAAATAATACTTTGATATTTTTACTTTCGAAAAATCACCCTTTAAATTATTTTTAAATGATTTCAAATGAAAAAAAAAGAATAACAATGTAAAGCATGCACATGTCTCAATTATTGAACACTGGGAGTGCCTATGTCCCTAATATTGAACTGGCATGTCCCAGTTATTGAACACTCTTGAGAATTCTCTTTCCCTCTTGAAATTTTGTCCCTGAAATATCGGAGAGCAAAAAATATTGAACATTACATTCGTATTTTTAGGTTACATTTAGGTTATATACTCTTTTTACTTTTCTTTTTATGTTTATTGCACGAAAATACAAATAAAAAATATATTTGACGATCTTAGAGTTATTATTGAAAGAGTAAAGGTAAGTTTATTCAGGAACTTACAGTTTTTGTTTGAATAAATCCGATTCACACGATCTGTCACACGTTAACTGTCTCGATGTTTTGATGGGTTTAATGACGCCATCTTGGAGAATTCGAGTGTTCAATAATTGGGATACACTGCATTTTCTATGTCCCAATGATCGAACACCGTATTTTTTAATCAATAATTAATTAAAAACATTTTTTGTAAATTGTTATTTGCAAGAAATTTTCTGAGGAACCTGAAACGCCTTTACTTTTTGAGATGCGACAGTTTTTGAATTTTTTATGCCCTTAGGCATGTCTTAGCAAAAACGATAAAGTTACCACGAGACGTCAAATCGGGTCACCGTTGCTGATTAAATAATTTTCTTCTCCATTAATTAAAGCTTTTTTTGCACAAGTAAGGTAACATTTCAATAGCTAAAAGTTCCATATATGTAATGAAATTTTTATAAATAAGTAATTGCATGCAGGTGAATGAGAAATAATAAAAATACAAGATAGTGTTCAATAATTGGGACTTTTACCTTATGTGTTTTAATTTATTTCAAAGGATGGTAAGATGTCACCATCTTACCATCTTTAGCAACTCGGAAATTCCAAATTTGAGTTGTCAAAAATTATTGAAAACATTTAATTTTGGGAAAGCGAGTATTTTATTTTAAATTCGTCCGGGTCAAAGTGTCCTAGCGTGTAAAGGAAGGACACCACGGACACTGCCTATTTTTTATCGTAAACTTTGACATTTTCTTAAAGAAAACAATAAAATACCCATGTGAAAAGAACTTTTACGCTTTATTAGGTACATATTAAAATATGTAAAACAATTTATTTGTTAAAAGAATAGAAAGGTCTTGTGTATATTTTATTTTCCATATTTTTATTGTTATCGAAAATTATTTTTTAAATTATTTATATTATAGATCGCTAAATGAATAGATATCTTGAAAAATGGTTGCAGGATTTTCGTATGTAAAGGATGCCAAAATATATAAAAGGAATTCACAAATATTAATTTTTATTCGGTTCCAACGATGCAAACTTCAACCTGATACCCTCTCCGTGGAACGCAGTCGAACTATCGTGAATTTAATCGTGGAACTAAGAGTAAAATATTTTCGTTAATTACGTTAGTTTTAGCAGTCAAGTATGAGGGGAAACATAAAAATAAGTTTCAAAAGAGACGAGTTTTAAAATAAGTTCGTGTCTTCAACCATACTTTTTATATACTACTCTAAAAATTACAGGAACAGAAAATGCCTTCATTTTTTTAGCGTTTTTTGATGCGCTATCTATGTGAAAAATGGTCGCATCGAGATGAGAAAAAGCTTTTTGAAGCTTCAAGTTTACAGTTTCAAGATCTTTTGGCAAAACAATTCTGATGTACGATTACCGCGCAATCATAAGAAATAGCGGGAGAAAAGAATTCCAAATTTGTTTTTTTTTCAGGCGTTTACGGACTAAGAAATTTTGTTTCAGTTAACTCAATGTATAGGTCAGTTACCTTGTTTATTTAGCTTTAATTTGGTTTTTTATCTCTCGTCAATTCTTTTGCTGAGATATCCGACTTTGAATGAAAAAGATGATTTTGTCTTTGATTATCGATATCTTAGCAACCAATTATTGCAACGGGAATTTACGGGCAGCTTTGAAAAGTTGAATAAATTTCCTGCCAGCCCCTCTCGTTGATTTCAGTGAGTTTTGTCTTCATCCTTAACCTTTATTTGGTAAAGGACAAAAAATAACGTTTCTGGATTTTCAGTAAATCTACCACTACGTTACAAATATTGATGGGAAGAGTAATGTTGCCGCTTTTTTTCAGGTCGATGTACTCCGAATAGCGCTGTTAGTTTTCAAATTGATCCATCGAACCGTTTTCCATTAAAAGTTGTTCGGGGTTTTACAAAACAATTAAAGGCACAAGTGTATTTTTTCTAAACGTCGTGCAATCATCATCAAAATAAAAAGACTAATTTTCTTCGACTTTTTTCACAACTTGGCACTAGTTGCTAGTTAAATATAAGAAAAAAATTCGAGAGATTGCCATTTTTTTTAAATTTGTAAAATATTTCAGGAAACAATACTGACTTATTTTTTACACGATTCGGCCTTTGCGCACCATAATTTCACTCATCTTTAATTGCATCAATTAAAGTCGATACTTCCAGGCTGTATTTAATAATCGACCTGCGAACATTTATGCAATGAACTCTCAATATTTTCTACGAAGGTTATTAGGGTTATGGAAAACAGTTTTTTTTTCAAAACGAGACATGATAAAAAATTGAAGAAAAAAAATGAGTGTACAAAAATATTAGATTAATTGTTTTTACCAAAACGTAGAAGAAATTCACCAAAAAAATGTTCGTTTTGGAACACAACCGTTAATTGGTTTTTTTGCCAAACAAAGGATCATTTTTGAAAAAGTGTTTTTTGTATCCCTAATAACCTTCGCAGAAAATATTGAGAGTTAATCGCATACAAGATCTCAGATCGACTAGTGATTACAGCTTGGGGGTAACAACTTTTAGTAAATGGAATTAAAGATGAGTGAAATTATGGTGCGCAAAAGCCGAAGCATGCCAACAATGATTCACCATTGTTTGCGGAAAAGTTTTACAAGTTGAAAAAGATTACAACTTTTCTGAAATTCCTCAGCTTTTTTCTTAAATTTAACAAGCAACTACTGCAAAGTTCTAACAATAGTCGAAGAAAATGGGTCTTTTCATTTTGATCGTGATTACGCGATGTTTAGGAACAATACCCCAGTTCCTTTAATTTTTTTGTAAAACTGTGGTCGATCGGTCGTGAAAAACGGGTCGACGGATAAATTTGAAAACTTACACGAACATTGGGGGTACATTGAGCTGAAAAAACACGGCACCATTAGTATTTCCACCAATATTTGTAATAGAGTAGTAGATTTACTGAAAAACCATAAAATGTCATTTTTTGTCCTATTTTTCAAATTAATATTAATGGTGAAACATTTATTTTCACAAAAAGCAACGGAAGAGTCTTGACAAAATTTATTCAAGTTCTCAAAGCTGCCTATCAATTTCCTGTGCGATCATTGGTTGCTGAGATATCATTGATCAAAGACAACAGGATTTTTTTTCATTATTAATCGGATGTCTCAGCAAAAAGTGACGTAGAGGGATCACAAAAAAACCAAATTGAAGCTGAATAAACAAGCTAACGGACCTATGGATTGATTAAATTGAAAAAAAATCCCTCGAAAAAAAAAATTGGAAGAATAATTTTCTTGCTATCTCTTATGAATGCGCGAGAACTGTAGCTCACAAAATTATTTTGTCAAAAGATCTCAAACTAGAAACTTGAAGCTCGAAAATGTTTTCTTTTTTCAACTTGATACAACTATTTTTTAACATTGATACAGCCTTTCGACAAACACTTCAAATTGTGAAGATATTTTCTGTTTCTTTAATTTTTGTGGGGTAGGGTATAAAAAGAGATATATTTTTTACAATTTTCAGTGAATCGAAAAAAGCGCTCGTCCTTGACTGTTAAAGTAATCTAAGAAGCTACAGTTAAAATTTCAAGTCGATTGGACGAAAATCGTCCGAGTTCTGCTACGTCCCGATATAAAAAACATGATTTTGAGAAAAACCTGTTTTTCAACGGTTTCATAGACGCTACAGCCGAAAAAGTATTTTTTTCCGTAATCTAATCCCACCTATTAGTCGAAAATAAAACTATTTTTAGTTGGTGACTTTGTCCCCACAATAGGCTTACAAGCCATGAGGGCTGCGCCTACTGGCATGACATCGCCGAAAACGGTTTTCAGCGCCGGAGACTTCCTTAAAAAATAGCTCGGGTTACGGATTTTTCTGACCGCAATTCAATTTGGATTGTCTCGACGCGCGCTCTCAGCGCGGCACCTCTATCGAGCACCATCGATCAATGCGGCCAATCGTCGATGGACTGAAAGTGCTCAGTGGCGCCACCAGCATGAAGAAGAGAGAATCTCAGGAGGACGACGCCGACGCAGTATTGTCATCTGTGCTTCGTGCGAGTTGGTGTGCTTTGCCTCTTTCTTAATTTTTGTATGCCTCTCGGTCTCCTCGCGAATTGATTTTGCTCTGTGACGTGACCGCTCCATCTCAGACCAACGCACGCTCATAATAGAGTAGTTTTCAGTGTGCTCTCGGTTATTAATTGTTTTCTCTCGGAATTATTGCGGCCACGTGTTGAACACCCGCCGGTGTGACGTGACAATTTTTGCGAGTGAGCGCTCCATAAGTGTAATAAAAAAAGCTACTCTCAGGTGAATAAAAACCACGGGGTTCCCTACAAAATCTTGACTTTAACTTGGTGCCCTCTTTTTTCCAAGGATTCCAAAAGTTCCAAGGATTTCTAAAGTGTTTCCAACAAAACGATTTTTCGAAAATTTTACAGCGGTGTCCTCAACACAATTCGCGATCGTACAATTTTACGGCTCTTCTGTAGAGCGAGACTCCTTCGATCGTCATAGCTAGAAAACTCGATCCTTGAAGATACCTGCCGAAGATAAATCCCGGCAGAGAGAAAAAATGCTAAATGTATTTTTTTGCAGTAAATATAAAATTTTACTACTCTTTCGCAGAGTGAGACTCGGTCGATCTCGTTCGCTCGCGAATTTGGTCGCCGCAGATATCCTGCTGAAGATAAGCCATGGGAAAGAAAAAAATGCCGAAAGCAATTGTTTAAAAAAAGAGTATTATAAAATTTTACAACTCTTTTGTAGAGTGAGTCTCGAGCGATCTCGGTCGTGACGCGAGATTTTGGTAAAGGTCGAATTCGTCGACGATGAGCGGCATCGAGATGCCAAATAGTCCTCAAGCTTGTTTGTTTAAATTAATTGAAAAAGAATGGGAAAATGCCAGCACCCTTTCACCATACGAGTCTCTAGCAAACCCCGTTTGCTAGAAAGTTCAACCATAAAGAAATTTCCACGGATGACCGCCGTCGACAAACAAATCGATTCGAGGGCATTTGCTTAAACAATGCGCGATCGCAAAATTTCACCGCTTTTTCGAAGAGCGAGGCTAGCAATCTTGATTGTTCGAGAGGTTGACCAGAAAAAATGCTGCCAAATATGAACCCTGGCAGAGATAAAAATGCTGAACGCACTTGTTTAAATAATGAGCAAGGTAAAATTTTACCACTCTTTTGTAGAGTGAGTCTCGAGCAATTTCGATCGCTCGACATTTTGGCAGAGATCGAAATCGGTGACGATAAGCGGCATCGAGGTTACAAATAATGCTCGAGCTTATATGTTTAAATGAATTAAAGAAACATGGGAAATGCCTCTACGCTTCCACAAGACATCTTTTGGTGGTGGCCGTAGTCGAAAAAAAAAATCGATTCAATAGTATTTGCATATACAATGTGAAATGCAACAAAGCAATCGCTCTCCTACCGAGCGAGCGCATGCTTCCAATACAAGCGTACCATGGTCGCTAGGCATAGTTGTGTGTATTGTGTGATACACACATAGATGTAAGGTGTTGCGTACAACTGAACGGCGTGCGAGAATGCATTCGTTCTTTCTGCACGTGCCTGGCGTAGCAAACACACACGTACGCGCGCTTAGCGCCGTCTGTTTGGCTTCAACTATTCGTCCCAGTGCGAAGCATCGAGACCGGATTCGCGACCGCAGCGCCGTCCGTCGGGAGCGACGCGTAGCTCAAAACTGCGAGATCGAAATGTACCGGCGTGTGGCATATGGCCCTAAGGCCTTAGGCCACAGTAATGAGGATAAAATCATGTGCAAATTTAACCATTTTTTTTCGTATGAAAAAGTCATTCACTTATAAAATTAATTACACATCTATTTAGTATGAATATCAAGCTGTTAGAATTTTTTTTTTCGATGTACAACATGGCCGACTACTGATACTTTCTTTGGTTATATTTTTTAGGCGCTCCGCGGCGTGACATTTAGCATCCACAATTTTTTACCTAGAACAAAAAACAAAAATTCTCGTCAATCTATATTAGAATACGTAGAGAAGTACGTACGGAATTTAAAAAAAACTTTGTTTTATTCAAAAGATGTCGGTATTTGAACTTAAGAAATGAATTTTCAGTGGAAAATTGCGTTATAACTGCTCGCAAGATGGAAAGTTTTCGACTAATCAGAAAGTCCGTACGTACTTTTCTGCGAAATGCTATTAGGAACATAACTTTTAAATTTGAAATAAGTCGAGTGAAAATTGTTGAAGTTATTTGTCACGCCAATTGGAAAAAAGCTGTTTCAAGAAGTTCCGAGTAGTCGGCCATTTTGTACGTCGAAAAAAATATTTATATTTTCTAACAACTTGATATTCATACTAAATAGATGTGTAATTCATTTTATCAGTGAATCACTTTGTCATACGAAAAAAAATTGTTAAATTCGCACATGATTTTATACCCGTTACTGTGGCCTAAGGCCTTAACGAAAAAATATATAAGCACAAATGCTTACTTTGTATTTATATTTGTTCTTATTCTATGGATATGAAAATAACGTGTTTGCTCTAATTAAAGCAATTCATGCGGTTGGCTTAACAGCAGCATCGGCCTTACGTTACATTGCGGCATTGGCCCTATGTCGCTTGCAGCGTCGGCCCTGCGCTGATTGCGGCATCGGCACTACGTATCAGGGTTCCTCTCCCTTTAGACACTAAAAAGGATATTTTCATGAATTTTTTTGATAGGTTTATATTATAGATATGGATATAAAAGTTGTTAAACTTAATAAATACACCTTCGAAATACATTAAATGTTTTTTTATGTATTTATGTAACTCAAACAAACTTTGAGCGCGTTTTTCTCGAAACAACGTTTTTCGACGGCTTGTTGATAAAATCTTCGAAAGTACTGAACCGATCCTTATAAAATTTTAACCACATATTCTTTACAACAAAAGCTATAGCACATATCAAGGATGTTTAAAATTTTTATATTTACTACTTTTTTGTCAAAACGGTGAAAAAAACACGTTTTTGTTTTCTCGGAAAATATCAGCCATTTTGTTATTTTTGCATATATCAAAAATCATTTGAAATGCGCCATAGCCATTAACGTGCAGAACCTAAAACCGTTTGGCTTTTTTGTTTCGGATGATCTATCTCCGAGATTTCTTCAACAGCGCAGGCCAACAATTTTTAAGGACATTTTTTAACTCCCATTTTCGTATATAAATAGTGACTTAAATAATTAGAAAACTTCTGTTTATGTATTTCGAAAGTGTATTTATTAAGTATAACAACTTTTATTTCAATATCTATAATATAAACCTATAAATAAATAATTTAAAAAAATATTTTTATGTATTTATTTCGAAAGTGTATTTATTAAGTGTAATAACTTTTATATCAGTATCTATAGTATAAACCTATTTAAAAAATCACGAAAATAGCCTTCTTTTTAGCGTCTAAAGTCCAAAGACCCCTCAATACAACATGGGTCTTGGGTTTCCCACGTATTTTATCGAACATATTCTGCGCTGTGGAAATCCTTTTGACTTGTTTATCTTCCATGCAAGTTACTTAAGCTGCTTCGTAATCTACCGTTGAGTCCAGGCTAGAACTTCCATTTGGAAAATGTTGAGCCTCTTGGTCATCACATCCACTTTGATGCAAACTAGCTGCAACCGCATCTGCAGTTTCCGAAACATAACTGTCAAAGGTTAAGTGATGCTCAAAAGTGTTAAGTTGGCCTTCTACATTATTGAAACAACGAAACTCTTTTACACGAATATACGATGACTTTTTTTATCCGCCATTATTTCGCTCGATTGCTCGAATATTTCAACGATTTTTACTTAGTCCCTGAAGTTATCGTAATTGTTTTCACACCGACATACTACTAACATGGAAACTCAACCCTATTGTTAAATGTCAATGTTGCATGCTACATTGTGCCGTTGAGGCGAAGCTCAAGTGGAAATTTACTCAACGCTGGCATACGGTCGAGTACCATAGGTCTACTGACAACCTACTGCTGTTTTACGTCCAAGCATCGGCCGAACTCTGCAGCTGCAAGCTGCAGTAGCCAACTACGGCCTACGGTGATCGGCTACGGCCGGGCGGTGATCAACCAGAGTCGGATGTTACATGGTAGCCAGCGTTGCGCAAACTACAGAGCTTAACGTTGACTCGACGATCGAACGAAAGTTTCAACAACTCTGGGCCATAGTCGCGTTCCGATCGTCGGCTGCTGGTTCGACGCCGTCTTACCACCACACGTTGGCTGTGCTCTGGGTCTGCAACCCGTGGCCAACTACCGAGCCTAACGTCGACGCGATGATCGAACGAGAGTTTCGATAACTCTGGGGCATAGTCGCATTCAGATCGTTGACTGCCGACTCGTTGCCGCTTGATAGCCAAGCATCGCCCATACGTTTCGCCAACGTTGGGTCGTCATAGATCGACGATCGTTGGCAGCCGACGAGCTGCCGCAATACAGCCAAGCGTCGGCCGGACTTGGCATGTTGGCTACCCGCACATGGGTAGTTGATGCGTCCTGGAAAGCGAATATAAAGAACGAAGAGGATTTCTTGAATAATTATAGACAAATCTTAATAAGTCATAAATAAGCCTTAGAAGCTGTAATGATGGTCACGAAAAAAATATTTTGAAAATGCTTAAGGGGTTACCCTCGCTTGCGATATTGAAAAAATCGATTTTTTTATTGCATTTTATTTAAGTATAAGTATCTGACAATGAAAATTTCAAGTCGATCCGAACAAAATTGACTGAGATATAAGCGTTGAAAGAGAAGAATCCGTGAATTGAAGAACTGAAATTGAAACTGTAAACGCGTTTTTCTCAAAATGGCATTTCTGAAGTCGGTGACCAAGATTAGACTCCTTTTCGACCTGCGGCGCGCGCTCCGAATCCGAGGGGTGAGGCACAGCATTGATGGGCTGTAACGTTTGAAAATGTTCGAATTTCGCTTTGACACTTTGGGTAAATATTCTAAATACATACATAGTTCTATCGCTAAAAAAAAGCAATCGATGTTTTATCGTTGCCAATGTACATCCCGCATTAAAAAATGATTAACTAAAGTCTGAAAATTTGAAAAAGCATATCATAAAGGAGTACCACCATAATTTATATAAATTTTTCTAACCAGAAACTCCAACAGTACTCCAAACAGTACTCCAATTGCAGATTTATTCAATTGAGTATCTACTGAAAATAACGATTAAAGACTGTTAACATAAATGATGAAAAATTGGTTGATGATTCTTTAAGATATTGCACGAGTTTCATATCAATTTTAACAGCAACTCGAACAGTAGTTACATTGACTTTGAATGTTTATAAAAAGACTAGCTACATTGAATATAAGTGAGTTATTTTTTACCCTACTAGACCGACCTTTGGACAAATTGCCCTTTGCGAATACTGGCTATACAAATGCCTGGCGTAACCAGTTATGGTACAGAAAAACAAGCATGAGTATTTTGAATCGAATGAAAACATTTTTTGTTTTTTTTTCCTGTGCAAGACGTATTTAGAAGAAATAATACATCCGAAGAATTACAGAAACCTTGTTTACCGTGACAATCATTGGTTACGGAGGGTATTTCTCCAGCCAGTCTTTACAAGGGACGGTTTATGCCAAGATTAGATCCACAAGGTAAGAAGTATGTCACTAATGACCGAAGTTACTATTAGGTGTACAACTTAGTTCGGTCAGTTTTAAAAAGATGGCTCTAGGTGCTATAAATGATCTTTTACCTGTCGGATCGAATATACCACCCAATATAGAAGATAAATTGATCGAAAGAACCAAAAGAAAGTTTTACATTCACTACGTATTGAGTACTTTGTTTTCATTACTATATACAGGATGGATCAATAACTATTTGCACCTTGGATATCTTCGAAACTATAAGGTTCACAGAAATATTTGGTGAAATGAAATTGCACAGTACGAAAGGGGCCATCCGATAGCGCTAATAGTTTTTTGCAGGTGGAGGTACTTCGGACATTTGAAGGTGAACTCAATTTTTTTTAAATGGATCGGTATGTTTTTTTCCGTATCATGAAAGAGGAGCTTAAAACGAGTTCAACGACCTACAACCTAAGGTCATTGAAGGTCATAGAAAGTCCAGAAAAGTGTTTGCCCTTACAGGATTTTGTTGGCATTCGCCATATATAAGAAGCATATCGACTTGCTCTTCAAACGGATACATTGTACTCGATTGACCGATTTATCAATACTAATCTTATCATGTTTATCTTATCCTGCAAACTTATTAAAGTGTCCTTAAAACAGTGTCTATTTTCAGTGAACTAAACCTTAAGTATTATCGCCTTTCTGTATTTTGTGTACCTGTCTAGGAAATGTGTAAACGTACACAATAACGTACGCATTGATATTGATGGTCGTCATTTCGAACACTTACCATAAACGTAGTAATTTTACTTACTACCGACACTGTAAGTATTACCGCCTTTCTGTACTTTCTGTGACCTTCAATGACTTTATATTATAGGTCGTTAATCTTATTTTAAGCTCCTGTTTCATGATAAAGAAAAAAACATACCGATCCATTAAAAAAAAATGGAGTTGACCTGCAAATGTCCGAAGTACCTCTACCGCGAATACGATTGAACTATAATTTCAATTCTGCGATCCCATCAACTGCGCAACATTTTTATTCGTGTTCCCATGAAAAGCATTGTATGTCAGTATGTTGCAGTCACACTGTAATATGAAAATAGCAAAACAAAATTCCTAATGAGTCTAACGTCTAACCTAATGAGCGTCCCACATTTTTATGTCAGCACGCTGTTTTGTTTTTTGTTCTCATACTCTAATGAATATGTAATAATAATCTTATATCGTTCATTTTCTAATTATCTGCTTTAGTTACTACTGATTTAGACGGCGGAAATAACAACTGCGCGCTATCAATCATAGAACAAAACATTGACAATGAAAAAACAAAAAAAAAAACGTATGTACACATGAATATGTTCAGCGCATCGCACTATGTGATTTTTGTCTTTATTACTTTTTTACAATAAGTGACAAAAACAACAATAATGGACGGGAAGGGACTTCCTCGCAGTTTTCAGATTCCACCGAAAAACACAAAGTATGCGACAGTACAGGAAACAATTTATCGTGAAGTTTGTGTTTAGAGCGAATTATCCGGTAATTATATAGTAATAAATGTATTTACCGTTATTTTTCAAGTTTTACATCGCTTATATTTGATTGCGCTGAATAGAGAGATATTGATTGTGTTATCTTGTAAAATATTTTATAGTAAAATATGAGCTCTCATATATTTTCACACACGTTGTTTCTGCTGAAAGGCTTAAAGCGCTTAAGCATTGACGTAGCAGCAAATACAGCAGCAATAAATGCATTGCATGAGGCAATAACGACGAAACTATAGGTCCTTCCAGAGAAAACCACCGTGGAGCAACTGGAAACAAAATATAAACTGCACTTGACGTCTGCGACATCGGAGGAGTTTCAAAATTTTGATCGGGAACTACGAGAGGATTCAGAGATGAAAGAAATCCTAGTAAGTTATCAAGCTTAAATATAGAATATAACAATATGGTATAAAAAATAAAAATTAAGCTATTTTTAGCCGTTAGAGGATATGATTGTAAAATAGATTTTTCCCGCATTTCAGAAAAAAAGTCAGTAGTATCTAGATTATGTAAGTCTGAAAATGTCTAGACTTTTAGATAGTTTTAAAGGCTTAGTGATTTTAAGCTTAATTGGTTGAGCATTCAGCAGTTAAATATAAGTCAAATGAACATAAATATATTCATTAAAGATTAAAAAAATATCTGATGTATTTTTGGGTTCGATAAAAGAAGCAAAAAAATGAAACTTCTGAGTATTGATATCCATCACTTGGGATCTTTGACAGATTTTATCACTAAAGACGTTGCTCGATAGAAACAACAATATGACAAAGAGCTTGCCCTTGATATTAAGACGGAATGACACCCGACGCGAAACTTCGATGCGGCCCCGGCTTCCGACCGGTAGGGCAGAACTCAATCGAGCTTCTGCGCCCCACCGACGGATGTCACCGCGCGCGTTCGTCGCCGCGCGCGCGGAGACATTGCGTCTCGCCTTCGACGGGCCTCGACACGCTACGCAACGCATGCGTGCGTGCGTGTCGGTGCACGTCTACACCACGGTGTGGAGAGACGTTATTGGCGCTGCCACGGGCTTCGATGCGCGTCGCTGCAGACCACGAGGCGAGCGCCGCGCGCGGAATTCTCGTGAACTGAGCACGTCGAAGTTCGGGCGACATTTGCTCGCAATTATCAACAATTACACGACAAATCTAGATTACCACTTTTCTCCTAAGATATGCAACGAAGTGCAGTGATTGAGAGCTCAAATTGTTCGTTTTTTATGTGGCTACGCCGTCTAGCTTTTCTCTAAGTCGTGACATTAGCCAAACATCTGATTTTTCATCTTTTCGGTCTCGAGTTCCGCATGATAAGCCAGTCTACGTTTTTTTTCTCAAATTCAAAAAATTTGAGGGGCTGGAAGCTGTTCGTCTATCTATTTGACGTCGTTTGGCAAAGTTTCGACGGGATCTGAAGAGCCGTTTCAGAGATTTTTGGGTATCTATAATTCTGTTCTACCATACCGACCGCGATGAGGTATCATTCCGTCTTAAGAAAGTTTTTCTCATGGACTATGGCTACGGGATTTACAGCACAAAAAATAGCAGAAAAAACTTTGTTGAAAGCAACAAACTTTGGGCTAGTGTGAAAGGTACTGTCTCTTTTAAAGTCTAAAATATTGTTCATATTGAAATTGCCTACTCGATTGTATATCAGCGTTACAATTGAATGATTCATTTACAGTTGTGCTCGTCAATTTCTATACGCTCCCGGACGGGACAGCGGTCGACGACAATTTGGTCTGGAAATGTGCTGGAAGCGCCATTTCCAATGTAAAAGACTGGGATGGACGAAAAGGACGAAACGAAACAACTATTGCTCACTACTAAAAAGACACAAAAACCGGATATCTTCTTACTTATTTATTATTGTTTTCTTCAAGATTTGTATTTTAAATAATTAATTTTGATGAAAGCATTGTGATGTCCATAAATATGATTTGATAGTTATAATGTAGCATCAATTTTTACCCGATAAGTCCTTGAATAAATATATTCAGAAAACATCGTCCGTCTCCAGCCAATACTGATAAATGTAATGTAATTCCAGGGATAAATGTGAAAATCACCTGCCAAAAGTTTAAACATCCCTAACTTCAAAAACAAGGTCCGATCGGGGATAAACCCGGAGATATCGAATTGGATCTTGTTCTTGAAGGTAGGGATTCTAGCCTGGATCAGGAGCAAAATTTCTATTTGGATTCCAACTAGAGTCCGTAATAGTTTCGGATCAGGATTCTAGTTGGAATCCGATTTGCGAGCGTTACATTTCACTTCCGGATCCGATCCGATGCCGGACTGGATCCCAATTGAGAAAACCGGATCCTAGTCCAAATCTAACTGGATCCATGATAATATTTCTGCACGGGTTCTTAACGAGGCTTCAAACTATATGCGACAAAGTTATTTGTGAAGCCCTTTTACGTAGTTTTCATGAACTCACCTTAACGTTGTCCGTATTTCTGGAATGTTCAGATGTAAGTCAACCGAAATAATTTTCATCGAAAAATCTAATCAGATACTAGTACCTAGATTTTTCAGATTACTCAAATCAATAGTTGAAAAATTAGGCGGGCTGGGTGAAACATTGGACATCACTTTGAAGCTTAATATTTCGAATACGGGGTTGAGAAATGAGAAATGGTCTATGGAACTTCCATTTAATTTTGAATAACCATTCCAATAACTTCCCAATCGATAGGGTGTGCAATACAAAATATCGCTCTTTTTCGAATAAGGGCAAACCTAGCAATTTTTTTCTAGATACTGTCTTGCATGTTAATTGAGATCCTCAACCGACACTTGTAGATCTGCGTCCAATGCTTGTAGATCTGCGTCCAACTCCAGCGGTCCTCCGAGGTAAGCAGCATTGTGCATGCTTCTTATCGGGAGCAGGTACGCATTTTCCGTTGACATATCAGCCGGTCACGCATTACCTTCTAATATGAGTACATCACATCGTACGAGAATGCGGTAAACATTACAGAAACGCAAACTTTCTGCATGTTCGCATGAATATGTGGATGCAACATGACGGTGCACCACTCCATTATGCTCTGTGTTCAAGACGAGTGACGAATGAGATTTTTGGTGAAAAGTGGATAGGGCGAGGCGGCCCTGTAGCTTGGCCACCTCGTTCGCCAGATCTAACATCACCGGATTACTTTTTATGCGGCTTTGTCAAAGAACGCGTAATGGCGGTAGCACCTACCACGCCTGACGACATGAAAGAAAGAATACGCCGAGCATGTACCGAAATTACCCCACAAATGGTGGCTGAAGTTAGACGGTCTTTTCATCAGCGAATTAACAAGTGCCCACAAGTCGAGGGTCATCACTTCGGGCATCTTCTGTAGGTAGACCCAAACCAAGGTTAGTGGATCCTTTAAAGGTGATTATTCCGATATGTTTCAATTTTTCGACCATTTTCATACTTTGCGTGACGAGAATGACCTTATCTTGTAGGTCGCTGAATTCCTCTTAAAATCGGTAATAATGTCATCGAAAAAAAATACGTGGCTCCATTTTAAAAAGTGGAGTTGACCTTGACTTACCTTCAGCGCCTCCACCGATAAAAAAATAGGGCGGTCCAGTATGACGGCCGTCTCGCACACTGAAACTTTTGTCTGAAACATTTTTGGATATGATCAATAGTTTGAGTGCTATTGCTCTGCGACACTTTATGTGCCTCACCCTGTATACCTAATAAAGTGTATATTGAAACTACGGATATAATTGAGATCCCTAATTGATAGGGATCTACTTGTAAAATTCCATGCATATAATTATTAAGTTGTAGAGACGGGAATGCTATAATAGACGGACGATCGGATGCACAGGTTGAAGCCATAAGGGCCCTGTTTCACTATGGAACCCTAAAAACTTAGCTATTGCTTGAAAATATCCATTAGCCGGACAAAACGGGGCGCAGGTGAAAATGTATAAGCAATACGTTCAAAATTGCATGCTAATGCAGCTAATTTAGAAATCAATTGTAATCAATAATTGAGGCGGGCTAAAACAAGGTACTGCCCGAGTAGAAATTTGAGTCGGGAGAAAGGCGCGCCCCTTACCTGCCTTCCCTAGATAATATCAGGCCATGGAGAAGCCTTCCAGCTTGGATCAGGTTCGCCATGTAACAGGTCGTAGGCCAGGCTCTGGTCCGCCGTTGCTTTATTCGTGAACTGATCAGGAAGCGGCCGGTCAATGAGTGGGATATTATCAGAAAAATCGTCGGGGAATAGCCAGGAACTGACGAAAAAAGGGAAAAGAACATCGGCGAAAAATGACGAGGAAGGTGATGGTATACTAGTAACCCTCCGCATGGCAAACAACCCGGCGGCTGGGCAGGGAAATTATCAGAAACGAGAAGGGCTTTTGGTCATATACCCGAGTAAAATGGATATTATTGGGTGGTACTGATATTTATCATTTCACACGTATCATAAAATCATACGCGTAAGTCTACGTTGTAAGCAGAGCCCTTCTGTACGTGGTGAAATAGCGGGTCATAGTCTTATTGTTGTACGATGGTACCTTGGTTACGCGAAGAGCTCCGCTCAAAGTCACCTGGCGGATTGGTGGCAACATACTTCAGGTAATGTATGGCCGGTCGAAACATTAAGGGTTCCCGACGAGGCGACACCTACTTTACTTATTTCGCTCATTGAATAATTCGGGTATTCGTTTAGTTCAAATTAAAGTTTATTACCATACCGATATTTATGATGAGCATTTTCATTGTAGATGATCATTGAGGAAAAGAGCGCTCACAATGGTGAATGGAGTTTCGGCATATGTATTAAGTTAATCCTAATCAATTATAAATACCTTTGGTGGAGTAAATAGTGAAGTGTTACGTCCTAACCGGCGGATATCCATCTCGGTCAAGAAGAGCGATCTCCCCCTTTACTCGTTATTCGGACAATCCACGTTATATTAGGACAAGTTGCCTTGTTTCGAGCCTAGTCTTGCGGAAAATTGCTCAGGATGGGTTGGAGAGTGCGATTCGTGTTTATAAACCATGACTCGTTATTAAGGAAAAAATGATACAAACGTGAAATGTTTATTTGGAATAAAGAGAAATAATTCCAAGTTGAAAAAAAGGAGGGGATTCCATTACAAACTATATGAAGAGCAAACATTCTCGGGTTTCCAAACATGATTACCAATTATCCGATCAAAATGTTGTCAGGGTGAAAAGAGCGATATTGTATAAATTCCACGCTATTGGACGTCTAATTGGGAAGATGTCCAAGATCACTGAAATGGGAGAACATCCCCATCTTTTCCCATACGTGTGTGAAAAATATTCATGATTCTTTATTTCGTTTGGTTCAAATGAAATGGAATGGGTGAAACCCAATTGCTTCTGCTGCGTGAATCAGTGTAGGAATTCGTGATGGCCAGGTAGTTAAGATGTCAAAATGCAGGTTTACACTCGTGATCCTTTTTCTTTTATTTTACCCTGCTTTCTCATTAAAACCGACTTTTACTACGACTGCGATTACACTAATTATAGAAACATTAACGACGGCTAATTTCTTGTTTGAAAGAGAAATCGACGCAGACTCCTTAGGTAGGGAACTTGATAAGAAATGTTGGGAGACTTTCCTCCAATTACAATTATAGAAGACTCAAAGAAATAACTGACTACTCAGGATTCGGTCGGCAGACTGACTTTAAAATGTTTCTCTTTTTCGACGTAAGAATTAGGCGATACAAATTTTGAGAGAGTAGGGGCACACTTTGTTGGTGATGCGTCTCTTGTGGATTGAGAACAGTGCACAAAACATAGGTCGTCTCACATGATCGGTTAAATTAGAGTGGGGGAGTAATTTGGGAAATTTTTGATTGGGTAAGGGCTACGATCGATGCTGCATTTCTAAGAATTGGGTCTACGTTCTTTATCTCAAAAATACTGGGAAGGGAGAATAAGGAGACCTTGTGCACGGTGAAATGCCCATGGTTCGGGCCTTGTCGATTTTACGACCGGAGCGATTTGGATAGCTTGTTTATCAACCGCCGGAGTTTTCGTGTTATCGTTTCGAGTCGCCATGTAGGCTCATTTTTATGATTTTATAAATCTCACAGCAAGGAGAATACATAAACGTTTTTCGGTAAGAAACTACGCGTGGTCTTTCTACATAATAAGACGATAGTCCGACTCACAACCGTGGATCTCAAAAACCTTGATTCATCGCACTAAGTATCGTTCACAAATTTTCGTCATATTATTTAAAAGTACTCGTACTACAATAGTATGCATAACAAAAATTCTGTTCGGAAAATATTATATGAATATAATTGAATGCGTATATAAAAAAGGGAAAAAATTGATCGTTATGATTAAATAATCACGAGTGACCTGAACCCTGCGGATATTCGTCTCAAATTCCTTTGCTTTCAACGCACTTGGTAATAGATTTGATTAATCAGACTTCCGAGATCTAAATCTATCCAGTTCCTTCCAATAGAAGGCACCACTGACCACGAGGACATTTTTAACCCCGTCACTTGGAGTGTGTTTCCCCCTTGCACGCTCTGTCTTTTCTTTCGGTTGGCGTATGTCATTCGATTCCGCTCAAAATTTTGTTGAGGGGCCATACTCTTGATGACAGACGCCGGTCGTATCGACTCGGGCGTCCCCAAACTCGGTACGCCAGCCAAACAGAGAGTTTTCAGCAAAGGTTCTGGCTGGGTATACATTACGTGAAAGTGTACTTGCTTGCAATGTTCCCGGTCAGACCATTGTAATTTTGAACCATAACGCGTGAGCTATAAAAAAAAAACGATTTTGTGATCCTACCGGTCTGTTTCCTGAGACGGCCCGGTCAGGTGTATCACATGAGGTAAACCTAGTCGGTCTCCGATATAAAGTAGGAAATGCCCGGTCACATTTCTGAAGGGTGACGAGCAATGAACTAGTAACGCACTAACTAAAATGACAACAACGAGCTAAATAATCTACAAAACATCAACAAATAATCGTTCTTATCGAGCGCACATAAAATCAAATTCCATACGATATCCCGTAACGTGAAACTCGTTGCGCAAATTTCCTTCTCATCGTCATGAATTCTGTTTGCCCGAGAGCCATAAGGTATCACTTATGTCAACGCTGAGCTAGCGAAACACGAGAAATGTTTCCCTTCTCGAACCTAACTACGGGTAATAACAGATTTAGAAATGAATCATCATCATTTTTCTCTTTGTATGCCCACCTCAATGACAGAAAACCTAGCACGGGTTCGAAATAACGGGGTTTTATAGCTTGGGAGCATGAATCAACTAACATAGAGAACCACTGAGAAAGGGGACAAATTGCAAACTCCTTGAAGATGATAGCGAGAAAGGAGGGGAAGGGTCGGACGAAAGGAAGCGGAACGATGCAAGGGAAAGATAGGAGGGCAGAGAAAAAAAATTTCCTCAAATATTAGAGCATCTAGCTTAAGGGACCCTACTAGTCCGGAGCCCGGGAAAACGGTGACTTTCGACGATTCTTCATGAATATGCAGTTGATGAAATGGAAATTCTGTTTAGTGGCTATTGTGTTACATATTTCCAAGTATCCTTGCTAATTGTCTCACAAAATTCTGTAACAAAATTGCGGCGCTGAAGCTGGATGCAGCGAGTCACCTTTGTCTGTTGTTGTCCTGTGATCGGCAACATTGCATCGCTAATTCTTCACCGATCAACTTGATTTTTTTAAACCTTGTAACAATATTTTACATTGAAGTACGCAGGGGATTTTTGATATATTGAAAACTTTTCTGAAAACAACATTTTTCGGCGATTTTTTCACCGAAAACGTGTTTTTTTTTCAACTATGCACCATTGTTCCAAAAATCGATATTTTTCGATTTCGCTACATACCTACTTCGAAGGCAAATCTTGTCTAGAACTCAAATTATTTTGAATTTGCATTGGAGGTAAAAAAATTGGACGAGAACTCTTGCCGTCTACAGAACGCTATCAGACAAAGGTAACTCGCCTCATCCGCCTCTAGCGACGCCACTTTATTACAAAATCGTGTGCAAAAAAATCCTAAAGATACTTGAAGATATGTACAATAAAAGACCGCTAATCGGAATATTCATTCTGTCAACTATATTTTCATTTAACAAACTGTCAAAATTCACAGTTTTCTGTGGGCTCTAGACTGGTAGTCTCCCTTGACCAAGCACAATGAAGGTGGACCAAATCAGCTGCGCATCTTCAATACATATCCATTTCACTTGTTTGCCATTCACTTCACTTCAATACTTTGACGGTTTCTTCCCCATTCCTAGGTTATACGTACTTTGTCAATAATCAACCACGACAGTAACCGCAAATTTAATATACGACAGTTTGACCTCGTAATTTTGAAGGGTATTCATCAGTTTTTGGCTTAGTTCCTTTATAATTCACGCGCGTGGATTTTGGGTCACTACAATAATCTGTTGCATTGTATGGATCATCGTTTATTACAATAATTGTATTGTGAGGCAACAATTTATTCGTATCTGCCGCAAAAGCTCATATTAAAATATTTGTAAAATTCTATGGAACATTTTTTTAAGTTGGGTATCTCGTATATACTGGGTGGACCATTTAACGTAACCACCCCAAATATCTCCGTCGTCTGTAGAATGACGAAAAAAATGTCAAAAGGGAATTTCATTGATTTCGAAGGGCTAATACAGTGGTCAAAATATCATTTTTGTCAAGGTTTTTGCGTTCTCAAGGTCATCAATGGTCTTTCAAATGGTAACATATTTTTTCTTTTAAGACGTAGCTGATATTCAGACGAATCCAACGACTTTTGATAACATGACCTTGAAATGATATCATAGGTTGCGTAAAAACGGAAAATCGTGATAGTATTGACAATGAGAATATCTTAATAATGTAATTGATTTTTTTGAGCAGAAAATTTATTGTAACAAATGGTCAAAGTGATGGCCATTAACCTCAACACATTGATGTTCTGACGTTTACCATGAAGTTCCGACGACGCCGGCGGACATGCGAGAACGAATTTCAAGAGCCTGCGCCACTATGACATCAGAAACTATTCGAAGGTCGAGAGAATCATTCATTCGATGTCTTTAAAAATGTGTCGAGGTTAATGGACACCATTTCGAACATTTGTTACAATAAATTTTGTGCAAGAAAAAATCAATTACATTATTCCGATATCCTTATTGTCAATACCAGCAGGATTACCCTTTTTTAGACGTGTATTTCGGTGAAAAATCATTTCAAGGTCACCATATCATAGGTCGTTGGATTCGTCTGAATATCATTTACAACGTATTGATGAAAAAAAAAATTCTCATTTGAAAAACCATTGAATCTTGAGAACGCAACAACTGTGACCTTGACAAAAAGGATTTTTTCACCACTGTATTCCCCCTTCGAAATCAATCAAATTACCTCCTGACATTTTTTTCGACACTCTTAAGGCAACGAAGATACTTGGGGTGGTCACGTTAAATGGTCCACCCTGTATACATGCAATGTACACAGAAAGATGACGAGGCAATTGTGTACGCGCACTTCCTAGGCAGTGGGACCTCGAGAACGTCGAGGAGGAAATACAAGGAACTCGATGCTCTCTCTCTTTCTCTCTCTCTCTCACTCTCACATACACACACACACACACGCGCACACACACACGCGCGCGCGCGTTCACACACACACACACGCACGCACACGCATGTGATGCGCAGTTTAACTGTAGAATGCAACATCTGGTCGGCCGTTATATGTACTCGCAATGTTACAATACATAACGCGAATTCTGTTTATGATTCCACGATTATAATACTGCGAGAAAGGAAATAAAATAGGATTCATCCCGCTATACTCTTGGCTAGTTTGAATGCTTCCATGAAGAAACGTTCAATGGTCAGTGCTAGATCCTTTAACAATCGATGATCTTACCATGTATGCAAAGAGTATATATATAATCGAAAGAACATCACAGCCAGTAGAAAACATTCGACTTGATGATACCATACTTTGAGTACAGCAAGTGTGTGTGTGTGTGTGTGTGTGTGCGCGAGTGCTTGTGTGTGTGTGTGTGTGCGAGTGCTTGTGCATATGATTGCGTTATAATGAATAAGGGAGACTACTACACTAAGAAAAAAAATCATTGATCCTATATCATTAGTGTCATTGAATGAAATTTCGTTGATTCAATTGTAAAATTGTTGATGCAAATGATCGGATTTATTATTCCAAACAAAACTGTATTGACTTTGATAACATGATAAAATTCAATTTCTTTTTTTCATTCAAAAGGTATATTGTTAGCCGAGAACAATATATTATTGAATCTATCGAAACAATTATCGCGAACAAATTATATAGTTTTGAATGCATTTTCTGCAACGAACAAAAAAAGCGTTTCAATTCATAACATGAGTATTGTTGATTCGAGTACACAAGAAAAATGGAATTCCAAGAGAATGACAAGAATGAATGACAGAATGACAAGAGAATGGAGGAATCGACGAAGATAGAAAAAGACGGAGGTGTAAGTGGAAGAGCGATATTCTCTCGCTCCCTCGTCGCGTATGTTAAACCGGACAAGGGAATGTCGCAGAGAGTATCGTCCTCTCTCTCGCCGATGCATGCGCGGGCGAGTCACCACGCGTTATAGTCCAGGATTTTTAGACATTCGGTGCGCCAAAAATCCTGATAATTGATTTTTCGATTGGATTATGTCAGAGAGTGTCCCTTAAGTATAAAACCAAGTTTGTATCGTCCGAAACCGCGGGCGTTAGCCGCCATCTTGAAAAACGCCTTTTTGCAGATATCTCGGAAACGGTGTGTTTAACGTTGGAAATCGTAAGGACCTTTTTTGTAGAGGGTAAAATTTTCCATCTTTTTTATTTAAAACTTTTTTTTCTATTGTTAATACTTACTGAGATATAGTCGATTAAAAAACAAAATTTTTTTTTTTGGAAAATATCTCGATAATTTTTGGAAATACGAAAAAAATGTGATAATCAAAGTTGTAGAGCATTAAATTTTCCACAAGTTTGTATAAAACTTTTTTTGGTAAAATCAATAGTTGCTGAGTTCTAGCGCAATGAAAGTTGCCGTCAGGTAAAGAAAAACAGCGATTCGTGGTAATACGTTACTCTAGCATGCCAAAAAAAGAGTTATCGAAGAATTTTATGAGATCGACAGTAACAATAATATTTATCATGAAAAGGAGGTATATGGGCGATAGGAGGAAAGTTTGCGCAATAAAAACATTTTGACGAATTCTTTGAAAAAGACATGAAAATTTATTCATTTATTCATTATCCTTTGCGCTATTTGAGTCGCGTTTTACAAATTAGGATCGCCTCATCATCATGATAATAAAAAAATTGTTCTTGTCAAATTTTAAAGGTCGATGATAGATTTAAAACAATTTTCTTTGTTTGGAACAGGAAGGGCGATCTTCGATGGTTTGCGAGTTTTCTTCTTCCATGTTCAAGTCATAAACAGCAAAGGAATCCATGAAAGATTGATTTTGAACATCTTCTTCGTCGCTGTCGTCCACTGTAGGGATTGCGTTATCGCATGTTTGGCCACTGTAATTTGAACAAATTATGGAACATTTCAAGTCACTCTTTCCGCATCCGCAGGCAGCTCCGTAATTTGTCTTGCATTTGCAAGATATTATTTGCAGCAAACTGCGGCGCGGGAGTTTTTTTCGTTCCAATTAGTGATAAGCGATTCGCAGCGCGTTTCCAGCCCCATTCTTCCGGGTCATGGCGAAATCCCAGCCAACTTTGAGCTCGATGATACACTCTGAAGGAATAGTAACGGACTGCATCCTGCGTCAGCTGTATAATTGTTAAGTTGAGCTTGGTGTTCCGAGCTAATTTGCCAAAGTTCTTGTATCGGAGAGAGTCGATGGACAGTTCAGTTTTCTTACCTCCATACAAAGCAATAAAAAAACGCTCGCCAGCTTGAGCAATCATGTTGGGATCACTCCGCCTATCTTTGAACAATGCCACAGCCGTCAGTAATTCTTTGTGGTTCTTTAATGTCGTCAGAGTTTTGTATTTTCCAATTTTAAACGCAGCTGACGTTATGTCACAACTGCTGAATGCATGTAAAAATACAATGTTTTCTCTTACATTTTCACCATACTCAGGCTTCAGACAACGTGGGATGTATAGGGATTCTGGAGTGCGTCCGGTTCCGGGCTTGCGGAAGTAGATTTTTTGCTTGTGCGCTAATGCGTTCAACAATATTAGCAGATCGACGTCCTCGCCTACGACGATAACTGTCTCGTAATGCGAAGATAAATCCACAGCTGTTTGGATCATCAGCGCGTCAGCATCTTCCACAGCTTATTCGACACGAATTCCAGATTTTTGAAGTTCCTTTGATAACATTGGTATCATGCGAGATTTATTGCTGGCATTGGCTAAGAACTTTTCTTGAGGAGTTGTTGCAATCATTGTCTTGGTGATAATAAAATTTGCGGCAAAGTTCTTTTTCGATCGACGAAGACGTTCAGAGGACTTTGTCCCATGAGACTGATATCTTCAGGATTTCCATTAAAAATTACCACGGTATTGGTGCCGAAATGATTTTGTACACATGCGCCATACTTGAGACAAATGTCTTGCTGCTTGCAGCTGCTTACCTTTCTATATACCTGTATTCTATTCAAATAATCATACCGGTTTAGACTCGTCGATGTCGCTGAATTCAGCGCGACATAGTTATAAATCGATGAATATATATATAAATGAATATCCATATACCCATATTGTTAAAGAACGCACCGACCTGCACTAATTACCTCCTGCAATACTTGCCGCCGAGACGTCGCGTCTCCTTACACATTTTGTTTGCATGCTATAGTAACATATTACCACTAATCGCTGTTTTTCTTTACCTGATGGCAACTTTCATTGCGCTAGAACTCAGGAACTATTGATTTTACAAAAAAAAGTTGTATCCAAAAATTGTAGGAAATTTCATGCCCTACAACTTTGGGCATTACATTTTTTTCGTATTTCCAAAAATTATCGATATATTTTCGAAAAACAAAAGTTTAGTTTTTTAATCGACTATAACTCGGCAAATATTAATAATAGAGAAAAAAGATTCTAATAAAAAAGATGGAAAATGTTATCCTCTACAAAAAAGGTCCTTACAATTTTTAACGCAAAACTCACCGTTTCCAAGATATTTTCAAAAATACGTTTTTGAAGATGGCGGCTAACGCTCGCTGTTTCGGACGACGCAAACTTGGTTTTATACTTAGGGGATACCCTCTGACATAATTCAATCGAAAAATCAATTATCAGGATTTTTTTCGGAGCGAACCCATTTTTGGTGCTAAAATTCCTTGACTCTTATTCGCAACCGTTACGTACCACAGTGGTTCAGAATGACCGAATCCCTGGCCAAAAGTCGAAAAATGAAGGTTGAAATATGGATGTTCTTTAAATGGATCCTTTTAGGGGGGGGGGGTGGTTTGGGACATTCAGATCGCATAAGCTCAGGTCAAAATATTGTATACCTGCTATCTTGCAGCAGTCGAAAGTTGCCTCTCGTAGGAACACGCGCGCGACACCTCACTGCTCAGTTTTACAGTGCCCCACAAAATAGTAAATAAGTTTACAACGACGTGACCGATTCCAATTTTCCAAAATGGAAAATGTTAATGAAGGTATTTAGAAACATTTTATGTACTTCAATGTTCGAAAATGTTTGTTGTTATTAATAAAACGTTATGCTAACGGTGGTCGTGATTTTCAATTTTTTTCGCATTTTTAAAAATACACTTGTGTTGATACAAAAAAATGTTGACACATATTAACGCTGACATTGACAGGGACATGTTTGTTGAACTATCTATTAATGAAATGTACAAGAATTAGCTGCTCGGAAGGTGCCTATTTTGAATAATAACAATTTTAGTGTTACCGTGCACACTGTCGTACGCGTTATGCACTGTGACTAATGGCGATACTCCGTTCAACTTTCTATACCTGAAGCTTAAGGGGTGAGATGCAGTCAGAGGCGTGAAAAAACGAGCATTTTCAATAATTTTTTTTTACAGTAATTAAGTTTGTTTTACAAAAGTGGTTACACAGACTTTTTATGTTATATTTCAACTTGACTTGTACAAATCTACAGAGAAAAATATTGATTATTTATAAAAATATCGCGATCTTTGTCGGACCCCCTTCGGCATGTAGTGCTTTGCGGTACCATCATACAATTTTACTGGATCATCTGAAATAAAACGTATTATTGATTCTAAAATTGCGAATATTTTTATTTGAATACAAGTTATTAAATATACAAATATATCAGGTGTAGAAGTATGGAATCGGAATTTTCCTATAGATGATGCTAGCTATCAGTTTAGGGACCGTAAGACCGCTTCTGCAGCGCCATCATCTCCCTCTAACAGCTGACGAAGATTTTCAACTCACAACAACCCAAGTTCCCTACACCGGTATATTTTTCTATAATCTTAAACATGTCGAGTTTTGTGCCCACGAACTACGATTTGCGGACAGCATTGGTTTTTTGTTATCATTTAAAGAAAAGTGCTACAGAATCGCATCGAATGCTTGGCGAAGCTTACGGCGAACATGCTCTTGGTAAAACACAGTGTTTCGAGTGGTTAAAAAAATGCAAAAGTGGTGAAAAACTTCGCAGACAACAAATTGCAAGCCTTATTGGATGAAGATGATACTCAAAGTCAACAAGAACTCGCGGATCAATTGAATGTGACGCAGAAAGCCGTCTCCATTCGTTTTTATCATTTTAAAACAACAGACGTGTAATGTTTACAAAAAAAATCCGGTTTCGTACTTCTACACCTGGTAGAGGTTATGTGTGATACACAATATCTGATAAATGGCCACCTCGTCCCTGTTTGTAAACGTTCACTCTTTTGACAAAATGTGCAATAATCATTTCATTAATGGTGCATACAATTGCTTCATTGAGCTCCGGAATGGTCTGTGGATCATTGGCGTAGACTTTTTCTTTCTGAACACCACAAAGAAAAAAGTCCAATAGCATCAAATCGCACGATCTTGGTGGCCATTTCACATCGCCGCGGCTCGAGAAAACACGACCATGAAACTTCGTCTGCAATAACTATGAAGTAACAATGTAGCAAATAACAATTTCTATGCGTTGCTAGATCGTGTAATTCTCCATGACTAAACCTCAATACTTCTTGATTCCTGTCGTCAAAGATTAGTAGTCTATGTTGGCCACAAATGAAATAGTGCATAATTGTCAATAGTAGGAGGAAATGTCACGTCACTTTGAGACACCTGTTCGTTTACACAATTAAAATAATATTCTGCGCACTGCAATTACAAGTTAACACTACAATTGCGGTTACAGTAGTAACGTCGATTTTGAATACAGCAAACCCGGTTAAAGCTCTTTAAAAAAATGTTATAGGGAAAAACAATATGAATCGATAATTCAAACTCAACTCTGAGGGACGCAAAAATTGGGTGAGCCAAGATCGGAGTAGGCGTCCGAGCTTCCGCTGATATATTCTCGTCGCGGCTGTCACGAGGTTGGGAATTTCACCGGGAGATGTCAAGTCATGGTGTTGCCAGATCCTTTTTTGTAAATATCGGGGCAGAAATGAAAAAAAAGCGGAACTGGGACGAAAAAGTCGGAATGTAGAAAAAATGCACGACAATGGGTTACAATAATTTAATTTAAAATCACAGAGTGTAACGACGTCACTATGAAATCTCAAGATTAACTTCTATGACTACTCATGCCATCGAGATAAACAATTAATAAGTTTATCTAATTATATTCAACAAAATATATTATTATTTGCAAACGGAAGTTAAAATGCAAGGAGTTAACGATATTACGTTTTTACATAAATATGAATAATTTTTTTATAGAATATGTATTTTCAGCATGACTTTGCCGCTCGTAACATTTCCTATTATTTTAGGACAAATGTATAAACTCTTGACAAGACATCTGAAAAAAGACTTTTATTCGAATCTCCATGTTCACATGCTCCATCGATAGTTTATTGCGTCTGTCAGTCCATGTTTCATTGGCCTGAGAGAAAACCCTTTCAGTCGATGCATTTGACACCGGTACCGATGCCATAAACTATTATAACTTTCGAAAATTACGGAACTTTGGAGTTTAAAAAATGTTATGCCGTTTGTCGATAGGTTTTTTTTATTGACATCCTCAATAGCTGCTTTCCAAACGTCTTTGATTTCATATATTTCTTCATATAACGCATCCATATTGAAATGTGCCGTAATATTTAGTTTTTCTATCATTTTAACGACCATCGTATAATAAAAATTAGCATTCAGAGCAAATGGTTGAAACATATTAATTGAGTTGCTTTCGCCGGAATCAAACCGTGCCTCTATATGTTGTAAAAAGTTTTTAAAGTACAACATGCAGTTTAATTTCATATCGGAACTGGTTTGAGCAGGTATTTTTCTTATCAAATAGTTACATATGAATCCTACAAATTGGTCTTTAATTCATTAGTTTATGTTTATCTTAAGATTAGTGAGTAAAACGCTTCAAAGCATAACAATTTGTCACCCTCCAGCTGTAATACGGTGTCGTATATAATTTTCAACGCATTCTGAAAAACGTCGAAATATGCTTTGGTTTGTCCATGGCCGGTCGCTCTATGGCCAGAAGAAGAGATAGCCAACGTGTAGCAACATGTCGTGAAGCTAGTGCAAAGTCGGAATCGTAACATTGGAAAAAATCTTTCAAAGCCTGTACGCTTTTTGCGCGTGAAAAATAAGTCTCCGCCGTTTGAAAAAATAAAAAATTGGGCATTTATCGTGATAGAACGGTACTTTATGTTTTATTCAAATTGAAATTGCTTGTTGAGTCACTCCTAATGGAAGTGCAAGTTCTTCTTGCGTTTGGCACAAATCTCCCTCCAATAATGCTTCCAATTCCGCGTCTTTGAATACTTCCGGCCTTCCGCTACATTCTTTGGCTTCGACGTCGAACTTACCGTTCTTAGACTTTTTAAACTACTCGTGCCAACTTCTCTCACTTAATTAATAACGCTTACGTGGGAGGTGGTTTCGATCCCGGAACTCTGGATTGGGGGATTGCGTCGTTGTCCACTGAGCCAATCCTACTTTGTTAATTATATTTCGCATCGGGTACATACTCGTATGTGGCAATGCACAAAGTTGGGGTATTAAGAAGTAGGCGGAGTGACAGTGTATGCAAATTACAGTATCGAATTAACATGATAATTTGTTTCTTATTGAAAGCGATATGCGTGTGGAGTTGCATAACCTCAAATTGAATTTGTGTACTTATTTTGGCTAGTGGCAAAATAATAGTTTTGGCATTATATAAGCTATAATGTTTTAATGATGTAAATGTATCGTCAGTAAGGAAGTGAAAAAATTATACCGGCAGGACGGCGACTAGCCGAGGGACACATTGCCGCCATTACGGAGTCTTGGCTAGTTCATGACGATGTACCCAACTGAATTTTATTTTTCAATCGTAACGCCATCTGTAACTCGAGTTGGCTAGGCAGGCACGACGTAGACACTGCGTGGAACTTTTTATCATAAAGCAGCGACATCTATAACCCTAATCGGCGGGACAGCGACTATGCAAGGAACACATAGCGCTATTGCAGAGTCTTGTCTACTTCATGGCGATGTACCCAATTGAATTTTGTTACCTTTTTGCCATCCATAACTCGAGATGGCGAGGCAGGTATGACGTAGCGACTAGGTGGAATTTTGACCATAACGCAGCGACATCTACAACCACCATCGGCTAGATAGTGACTAGCCAAAGAACCCATAGCCGCCATTACGTAGTATCGGCTAGTTCATGGCGAGGTAGCCACGGGATTTTTTTTTCGCATTCGCAACAATATCCTTGCCTCAAGTTAGCTAACCTGCTGTGAGCTGATCGTTAGACGGTACTACATGTATTTCACATAACCTTACTTCGTCGTTCGTAACTAGCGTTGGCTAGTTCATCACGTTCGAGCCAATAGGTGGCACGTTTATGGTAATACAGCGACATCTGCAGTAACGATCGTTTAAGCAGTGGCTAGAACAGGACTAGGTTACGAAATGTTCACAATATTACTAGCTCATAGTGAGGCAGCCGCTAGGTAGTTCGCATGATATCAATTGGGCGAACCAGTTACTAGCATGTAACTCAGACAGGCTAACGCAATTTCTGCAAGGGCAATGGAAACATGTTGATTGGCCCATAATTAGAGGCATCTGGAGAAACACTAAAACAAACTCCACGTGGGAGATATTTAACTGTGCCTTCAATCGACGCTGGTCCTAATATATTATGTGCGATTGCACTCGATTTTGTACGTCCAAGAGTCAATTTTTCAGATACTTTTGAGTCTGCGTATAAAACGCGATCAAGTTTTGCTTCACAATCTACTAAATTGAACGATAAATTGTGTTCTACTTTATTGCAATGTTTAGTGATCGCAGCCGCCATCACTTTTTTTCATTGCTTATAATTTGAACATTTTCAAAAAACTGTTCTAAAGAAGTTGTCCGCCTAGCACTTTCTTCCCGATTTTTATGCTCACCACTATCTCGCTGTCGGGTAACATTATTTATCCCGCAATGGCTTATATAAAATTTGTTCTGATACAAAGTGCAATAAGACTTAACGTTTTCTTTGGCAAGTTTCAACTATAAATAATGTCGGAACAAAATGTCTTGAAAAGTACACTGCCGTTTTCTTTCCTTTTTCATAGGTGTATTATAACCGGAATGAGTACATCTTTGACCTGATTGTACTGCGTCAGAAGAATCCGTCTTACTCATTGTTATAACCTTTCAAGCGCCTGAAAACACACTCAAATAAAATCTCCATTATCAGACCAGCTTATCACTTTGGTCATGGGTTTACTATAATCAATATACAGGGTGTCCCAAATGGCACGCAACATTTAACTTTCGCGGCTTTTGCATATTGTTGCGTGACATTTGGGACACCCTGTACATATAGAAAAGTCAAGTATGTGTGCGAAGAAATCTTTCAATAAAAATGCTCCGGTGTTTCTAGGGAGTTTCGGAATTCTCTGAAAAGTTCCACGTCAATAGACAGGGTGTCCCAAATGTAATGCAATGTTTAACATGTGCGGCTTATGCATATTGTTGCGTGACATTTGGGACACCCTGTAGGTGGGTGGCAAAGATGTACAACCATGACAGAATGTTCATACATTTCTATAGAATACGAATTGGAAAAAGCGTGCAAAATTTCAACTGAATGCTACCACAGTTTGCAATGTACCTACCGTATTTTGTATTAAAGTGCCGTCTCTTTTCTACTAGATGTAACGTTCCCGCTATACATTAATGTATACATGTACGTCTATGAATGTATATGTATATATAGTTTAGAGTCCCGAGAGCCTCTAGTGAACGAAATCTTTATTAATAATATTTGGGTATATATATATATATAACTCGGTAATGACGGACGTTACAAAAAATTGTTGCACACAAAACTTGTATGGTGTAGAGGGGGCAATGAAATGCGACCAATTTTTTTCATTTCAGTGAAGGCGCTGACGCATTGTGAAGGTAACCTTCACTTTTTAAGATGGAATGGTACATATTTTTTTCAATCATCTTGTGGAGCACCTTAAGCCGCATAAGGGATCAAATAGACCCATGCCATGAAAATCTTACAGACCACTTTAATATTATATCGACCCGTATTCTTTGTTTTCTAATTTGATCCCTTAAATCGGGTATTGAGAACTAGCAAAAATGGTTCATCCACCCCGCTTCGTTCAAATCGTCAGACCCGTCTACGAATGCCTCGAAGAATTGCGCGTTTCATTATTCACTTATGGTCAAGTATTTTCTGTGATTTGATCTTCGTTTTGTCGCCAATTCGGCGAGATCGCACAAAAATAAAGGGCATTACGCCTGGCCACTGCATCATTGCGTCGGTCGACATTGGTCTTTTATGTGACACTTAGTCCAGTCATTACGTACATTCAAAAAAGAAAATGAATTTGCGCTTCTAATTTTTTAATATGTTGTAGGGGATACCTAGAAAAGCTTAACTTGAGATTGTCGACCAAGCTTTCCTAGGAGCTTTCGCCGCCATGTTGAAAAAAGGGGTAAAATTTGTTTCTCGGCAATAACTCGGCTATCCGATGAGATTTCGAAAATTTTTGTAGGACACTTTTTGTAGCTTTCTTTGTGCTCTACAATAACGCCTGAATCATTTTTAGCGTTTCATGCATCGTTATCGAGATATCGATCGATAAAGTCAAAAATTTAGGACATCATTTTTGTTTTTTGCTTTTTTTTTCTTTGGGTCTTAATAAATATGAAAAATTGTGGAATTCAAACTTGTAGAGCATATTCAGACCTACAATTTCCTTCTTGGATTTTTTTATGTTGGACAAAAATTACGATCTCCAGCGCGCCGCAAAGTCGGTGAATCCACACTCAGCGTCGAGCGAGCTGCTCGCTCGGTTGTGTCTGGATGTCGAATCGAATGGGAAATTGTTCAGGAAATTGATGGGATAAAAAATAAGTACATAGAGCAACAAATTAAGGATCACACAATAGTAATTTATTAAACAAATAATTTGTTTGTGCAGTAAAAAATATTATTCTTTTACAATACAAAATAAACAAAACAAAATAAACGGAAAGAAAAATATTTTTTTCTGCACTCGAGACACGAACGATGGACTTTTTTCATGTCTTTTTTCGCTTGGATGGTCCAGGCTGAAGATCTTCGTCCTCCGTAAACTCTTCGAGTTGTTGTGTCTGTTGAAACGTTGGAAATGATGCTGATTCGATGAGAGCGTCGTCATCATCATCGTTACAGACATCGTCGTCGTCGTCGTCGTCAAGCAAAATGTCGACTCTGGCGACGTTACTGCATGTTTGCCCACTGCAGTGCATGCAAATAACGGAGCAACTGATTCCCGCTTTTCTGCACCCACAGCCGGCCTCACAATTTCCTTTACACTTACAGGAAATGAGCTTTAATAGTTCAGGCGGAGCGGGTTCGGCGGTGCTGGTGATTGGTTCGAGCCCTCGATTGGTCTGTCGCCAACCCCATCCTTGTGGATCCTTGAAAAATCCGAGCCAGGTTTGAACTTGGAGATACGTCCGGAAAATGTGTTGACGCACAGCGCTTTTGGTTGGCGGGAGTAGTGAGAGGTGATTCACTTTATTCGCTGTCATTGATTTTGCGAAGCGATGGAATCGCAAAATATTTATGGACTTCTCGTGCTTATCACCACCATATAGGGCGATAAGGAATTGCTCTCCCGCGCAAGTGAGAACCTCCGGATCGACCTTTTCTTGTTTGAATAATTCCACCGATGACCGTAGCTCTGGATTTTTCTCGAGAGTGTTAATGAACTTCGACTTGCCGATGTTATAGAAAGATGATGTCGTGTCGCAACCGCTAAAAGCGTGAATGAAAAGAATGTGCTCCAGAACTGACTTGTGTTTGAAACTGTGCGGCGAGTACAACTTTTCCGGCGTATTTCCTTTTGCTGGTTTGCGGAAAAATATATTATTTTTATCCGGAGCAAGCCCGGCGAGTAAAACCAGAAGATCGATATCTTCGCCGACGATTTCCACGGAGTCATGACTCGACGCTTCTTTAATTGCCGTGTTCACAATAAGAGTATCCGCGTCCTCAAAAGCCTGCTCCACTTTTATTCCGGTCGTTGTAAAGTAACGGCAAAGCATTTGTATTAGTTGGTTCTTGTTTTGATCCCTTGTGAGAAACTTCTCCTGGCTAACTTTTGGAGTAGTTGTCTCATCGAATGTGAACTCCGGCGATTGGTTTTTTCTCGAACGTCGTACTCTTTCCGAAGTTTTGGTTCCAGCGAGTGTCATATCAGTCGGATAACCGTCGAATATGATTGCAACCTTTCCTTCGAAGTTATGTTGTACGTATCTGACGTATTTCTGGCAGATAAGGTCAAACGTTTCGATTCGACCCCACACAACTTTGTGGAGAAGGAATCCACCGTCGATTATGCAATGATGTCTGTTGGAACGTTGTAAATTTTCGGTCAAAGGTTCGAAGGCTTTGTATAATAATGACTTTGTTCCTTTCCGCATTCCTTCTTCGGTGAACAGCGACAGCGGGAACGGAGCAAGTTCGTATGCCAGAAAATGTTTCAGATCAGTCTCGGAATTTTTAGCAATGCACATTCTTTGAAAAAGTAGCAGTGGGTTGATCGGAACTGGTGACGAGTCGACTTTAATGCTGGTAGTTACTGCCGATAAGGGAAGCACTTTATCCTTTCTCTTGAAAGACAAGGATGCGAAATTTGCTCCGACGATTTTGGTCATCATCTCGCAACCAATTTCGTATGCACGATGACAATTAATGTTATCGTTTGCGATAACTCCTGTCCCGATAGACGTCAATTCTTTTTGTTGAGGAAAAGGATTGTGACCTGCGAGCCACATGTCCAGTTTCTCCACGTTGGAATTGTCTCGAGAAATTCGCGAAGGCCTCATATCGACGTGCTGTTCGGTTGTGCAACAAGATACTCCGGAAAAGTTTTCAATCTGTTCACAAATGTTTTGGAGCTGGACCATACCCAAAGTCCACGATGCTATTGTGCTGTCCGTAATTCCCCGTCCCTGAGTTAGTCCTCCCGTTGTCTTCATGGATCGCATAAGAGTCTGCTCGATCGTCATGTCTGACATAATCCCAGACCAAAATTTGTCCGTGCGACGAATCGTAAAATATCCACTACGACTGAACTTGATGTAATCTTCCATGGGTATTTTTTCATGCAAAGCTCGCATATCCTGTAGGTACAAGTGAGCAGACTTTGCATACAGGAAGTGACCGCTTGCGTGAAAATACGGAAGCATTTTTTCTATGGTATTGAGATGAAGTTCCCAATTACCCGATCTTTCTGCCTCCACAAAGTTTTTCACCAGAGAAACCATTCGGTGATACTGTACCCAGAGTTTCGCTGTGGGGCCTCGGTTTTCGATAGCATTCAATGCTTTCGCAAATTTCTCGTACGCGTTTTTCACCCCGTTGTTTTCTGCGGCTGTCAGGATGGTCGGTCGATTAAAAAGATCTTCCGCGTAGTAATCGAGTTCGTCACGTTCCTCTTCGTCGAATTCAAGCGAGTCCAACACAATTTTTGTCAACGCTGTGTGAGCCAAAATGTGAGCACGGACAGCTCGTGCATATGCATGACCGCAGAGTATTTTGTCGACACAATTTTCGGCGTAGATTAACTTGAGAAGATCTTCGATTCCACTACCCGACATTATCGCACCAATCGTTCCCATAAACGACATCAGTAGATGAAATCCACCGAGTCTTACAACAACGTCTTTTAACTCCGATGTTGGATAAGCGGCTCCCACGATGTCCCGAGCTTTCCAGTACAGCGGCTGATCGAATGTGACGATTGTAGTTTTTTGATTACAGCGTTTGCTGTTCCGTACAGCTTCTTGAAGCGATGTAAAGATCGTCTCGTAATCGGATGGCGGTGCGTTGATAAATGGAAGGCACATAACCTTTGAGCGAGCGTAATGCAGATTGGCTGTTGCACTTTCCATAAATCCATTCCATCCTGGAATTCCGATGGAGCAATTCCATTTTCCGTATAGCCAAATGAAATCTGGGATCGTTGGTAATATGTCGCTCGAAAGTTGACGGAGAGGTTCGGCGACAGTTACAGACTGTAAGCCTGCCGATTTATGTTGGCTGTAAGACAGTACAGGAACCATGCCCAATTGTGCAATCTCTGAGGCCGATTTAATTTCGACAATACGCGGAATTTCTCTCTCGCGCTCAATAGCCGTGAAAGGAGTCACACAATGAATTCCCCCCATCGCATGAAACGTTCCACGGCCGTCGAGAGTGTTTATGTTGAAATCCGCATTATCAAATACGAATTGACTGAATGAATTTTCCAGGATTTCACTTTCAGGTCGATGAATGCACGAATTCTCGAAAATCGTCACTTCTCGATACGGTGCACTGAACCCCATTGCCGATAAAATGTTGATGAGGCTCTTGGAACCGAATTTCTTATACAGATAAGTTCCAACACCGATCTGCAGCGGAGAGAAAAAAGAACGAGGACGCACAGCCGTAATTATTGCGTGAGCAATCGATGTGCACTTTTTTTTCCACGAGTCCAGTGCGCCACGTTTATCTTTCATTATTGCTGTTGAAAGAAAAACTTGTAGAGATTCCGGAACAGCGGCTTCGACATCCCGTACAAATTCATCCGAGGGAGGATAATTTTGTTTGTCGTAAACGACGCCTCTTATGTCCTCTCGAATTATAGCAGCAGCTTCGCGAATAACTCGGAGTCGTTCCTCGTGAGAGTTCTGCTTCTTTTCCTGGTACCATTTATCCGCAAGAATTTTAAATCCGGTGTTTCGGAAACAAACGACACAATTTCGCTTTTGTTTCTCGATAATTAGAATGTCCTCGCCATATTTCGCTTCTAAATGTGCTTTAACCGTTTTTATGTGCGGAATAAAATTTCCATTTACGTGACTCATTAATTCAGTCATCGAAAACTGGCATTCGTCGGAATTTTCTTTTAGAAATGAGTAAATCCCCTCCATTGCCTCGTCGACTTTGTTACCTGTCGGTCGTCCTCTTTTCGCACCCTCCTCAGGTAGCGGGTTGTACACACGATGCATGCATTCGCGATGGTAGCGAGCTTCTACGGCGATGAGATCAGGTACCGAGCAGACACGCTTGACGATAGAAGCGGCAAATTCATCGTTACGTCCGAGCAGATATTTTAGGACGTTATCTTTCATAGACTTTTCTCGAACCGTTCGAATTGCGTGTCGTCGATGCATTGGTGTTTTTGTTTGATCGGAAAACGGTACTCCACAAAACAAACATTTATTTTTAAAATCGAAACGGTCTTCGAGCTGCTGTTGATGTTCGGGTTCCGGTTCAGGTTCAGGTTCCTGTTCTTCCGAGACTGATTTTGTTCGACGAGCGACAAACGACGCGAGTCTTTCGTTCGCATAATTCTTGTAACACGCCCTATGCACACTCACAGATTCGACACTTTCTAGCATGCGTTGATGGTCCACATGACCTCTTTTCTCACTCACCGTCAAGAGAGTTCGAACAGCTCTTTTTTTAGCAACATAAATGTCGTCGATTAACGCTTTTTTACAAATAAAACAGTCTCCCATGGTCACAAAATTGTTGAAACACGTGTGCTCACTTCGAAAGGCTCGAGGCAACTAACCGAGATGCTACGAAAAGAAGAACACGTTTCAACACGTAGACCCTAACAAAAGGGTCCCTTTATACCTGACCCCTCCAACTCCAACGGACGCTCTATGCGGGCACTCCGTTATAACGAGTTTACAGCCAACTAGATATCGAAATTTTTGCCCAGAATATCGGAACCCTCGATTTACACTACGCACAGCAAAAACTCAACACGATACGATATACTAACTTGAGCGCGCTCGACGCTGAGCGTGGATTCACCGACTTTGCGGCGCGCTGGAGATCGTAATTTTTGTCCAACATAAAAAAATCCAAGAAGGAAATTGTAGGTCTGAATATGCTCTACAAGTTTGAATTCCACAATTTTTCATATTTATTAAGACCCAAAGAAAAAAAAAGGAAAAAACAAAAATTGTGTCCTAAATTTTTGACTTTATCGATCGATATCTCGATAACGATGCATGATACGCTAAAAATGATTCAGGCGTTATTGTAGAGCACAAAGAAAGCTACAAAAAGTGTCTTACAAAAATTTTCGAATCTCATCGGATAGCCGAGTTATTGCCGAAAAACAAATTTTAAGCGTTTTCCAAGATGGCGGCGAAAGCTCCTAGGAAAGCTTGGTCGACAATCTCAAGTTAAGCTTTTCTAGGTATCCCCTACAACATATTAAAAAATTAGAAGCGCAAATTCATTTTCTTTTATTTGCCTTTTTTTCGGACGAAATGACTGGACTAACTCAGCTTGACATCTTTAGGTAAAATTCCCAAGCTTGACCACCCAAACGAGAAGATAGCAGAGAAAGCTCAGACGCCTATTCCGATCTCAGCTTACCCAATTCCGCCGTTCCTCAGAGTAAAGTTTGAATTATCGTTCGATATTGATGTTTTAATATTGTTTTCCTCTATGATAACATTTTTTTAAACGAGCTTTAATCGCGTTTGCCGTGTTTGAAATCACATCGACTTGACTACTGTAACCGCGAAAAGCCATATTTTTTCAGTCGAAACTCTTGATTTTTCGCTCATCCATTTTTTTTCGAAGGGCCGAAAAAAATTATCCGAAAAGCGCACCTCAGGAGTTCCAAAATGGCCACGCAAACGTGTCAAAAAAGCACGGCCACATTATAATTGTCCCTCTAGTCCAAGAATAGTTGGCAAGGATGTCTTAATAAATATCGTTTTTATTTGTGAATGACCCATCACGAAAACTTAACGCATGTTTTCCAAAGCGACATTTTTCAACATTGTTTGCTGTGAATGAAAAACTATACATCTAATAAATATGAGTAGAATCGTATATTGGGGGGGGGGGGGTGATTATCTGTTGCACTACGTAGAGATTTTCGATAATTAACGGTTTATTCTTTTTTTTTTTCAATGAACAATTTCATTTTCTTATGATATTTGAAAAGCTTAGCTGAATTCCACCATTTCGTAAATATTCGAAATGTCGAATGTTTCTAACGTAATGCAACAGACGTCGACATCTACTTTGGGAATATTTTTTGCTCTCTGATTTCATTTTAATCTTGTAGTCAATAGCCTATCAAATAGCGAACATGAATTTCCTCATGAATTCATAAAACTATTAACTCTCATTTTTTGAATGCCTTCGAATACCCTTATTTTTGTCGTTGCAGTGGCGTCGTGCTTTAAGCAGGGATTCTTTAGTAATTTCCAATAAACAAATTCCCGATAGACTTCTAAAGCACTCTGCCTTCATCGCAATAACATGAATAAATAAAGTACACTTTGGCTATGCAATGATCACTACGCAATTTTATAAAGCTCGTTCATTCTTATTTTTATAATGATGTCTATGGAGGTTGAACAAAGTATACAAGGAAGAAACGGTTTTTATTAGTACAGACGCTCTTTTACGATAGAATATAAAATGAATGGAAGAGAATTTATATCGGGATTAAAAGTAGCCCATAAAAAAGCGGGAAAGCAGGATAAGCGTCATTGCAATTACGACCTGTATAACTATTGACCTCATACAGAAATGCTCTCTTCAGTTATGCGTTATTCAGCCATGTATATATAATATATATATGAAGCGGCAAGAGGTATACTTGACCTGGGTCATGAATTTGTCCAGTCACCGCTCTAAATCATGAGTCGAATAGTCGTCGTCGTCTTGCAGAAGATTCGCAGCTAAGCGATATACCACGAAGAAAATACATAGGTTTAGTGGATTATCACCCATAACGATGATTTGAAATATTTCATACGATTTTACCTGTAATTAAGGAAGAAGCGTAGGTTACTTGAGATTTAAATTGACACCTTCGTCGATGTCAAGATATCGGAGCGTCCGATCTTCTCTTGCATAAAACGAGACGGCATTTGAGCGGAATATAAAACGCATGAAAAACAAAACGAGGAAGGATTGACAGTAGCGCGATACCACCGTCGAGACGCTTGTCATAAGCGATGCCTTGGTGCTTTGAAAATACTCGTGGCTAACGACTCGTTGGTGGATGTATATATCGATATTTCCGAGTGGCTTCGTCATGCTTGCAAACTATCCTCACGCACGACGAGAATATAGCATGGAGTAGAGGTACCAGAAGTGCGCAACGACTGTACAGATATATGTATTGCTGGGTATGAAACGAAATGACCGAAAGTTCCGTGAGTCTCTACAGTGCGATGTACCATATACGCCCACGTTTTGTGACAGACGGTCATTAACGAACATATTAAAAACGCGCCAATGAAAAATGGTCTAAGACGATTGTCGATTATCTGCATATTCATATCTCTATTATAATAATAAATCAATGAATTATGATAATTATTTAGAATAAATTATATGTATATCATTAAAATATGAAGAAATATTGGATTGATACCGGTAGAGGGCGGTACGTCGAGTTAAGACCATGTGCCACACGCCTCCGACCGCTTCAAAATTTTGAAATGAGAATTCTCCCAAACGGAACAACCAATTGGAATAAAGTTTGTTGTGTGCATACAGGGCGCTAGCTCCGAGAGCATGGCTCTCGCTATTTTCCAAAATTTCGAAAAAAATTTAGTTTGTGGTTACCATGCGAAAAACTCAATTATTGACCATTGAATCGCATTTTCGGTAATTTGGGAAAAATCATGCTCTCGACAATAAAAAAGCACACATTTTAAGCGTTGTTTCACCTGTTTTCATGAAAAAATGACGTAGAAAAGTCATTTTCTACGTCAGACCGACAATTTAGTTCATCTGTTTTCTCACTGGCGGCGCGCAGCTCGCATCGGTCGGTTTTACCGACCACGCTAGCCTCCTTCCGGAACAGTTTGTTTTTTGAGAGGTCGAAAACAGGAGCTATAACCTCGAAAATTCGTTCGAAATATTTTTTATACGATGTGTAATAATGTGTGATAGAGTGATTTTTTTTTGTCGTTGCGCTGTCGTGAGTTTTTGCGACTAATCGTAAGAACGAAAGGAGCCCGGTGGTCGGAAGCTCCGACGAGAAATGCCGACAAAAAATAGTCAACGAGAAAACCGCTGCGGCCGATTACAAGGAGAAGGAGATCGGGGAAAATAGCAACAGCGAGAAGCCGGGGGTGAACGGCGAGGAGAAACCACCGAAAGTCAAGGTACGTGTGTGCTATCGTACTCAATGGCTTTGGGGATATCAAGTGTATAAAGGTGCTGAGAAAACCTGAGCCTCAACTCACCGAGGGTGAAGTGTTTATCCGAGTCAACGCATGTGGCCTTAACTTCCAGGCTGCTATGGTACGACAGAGTGTCATCGATTCTCCACCGAAAACACCGTTCATCATGGGCTCCAAGTGGGCTGATGATATGCAGGCCGCTCTGCCCGACCACAGAGTCTGGTCGGAGCTCATTGTGGTGTACTTGGATGCGGCAACTAACACCATGGCTTACGCCGTCGTTCACATACTACTATGCAAGCTTGCATGTATTACCCCCGGCAAGACTTTTCTGATCCACACCGCCGGCGGTGATGTGGGCCAGGTAGTCGTTCATTACCAAAGACGGCTCAAGGCCTCACAATCTTTGGTTTTTACAGCCCATCGAAAAACGACGAGCTCAAATTGACCAGCACGATTGATCATGGCCTAGAGCGCAGAAGCGAGTACAGGCATGACGTAAAGAAAATATCATCAGGGGCCGTTGAGAGTATTCTCAATTATGTCGGTGGCAAGGAGTGCAACAGACGATGTGCCTTGCGGAAGACCATGGGAAAATATGTTCTCTATGGCTCGAGCAATGTCGTAACCAGCGCAACAGACTTTGTTCTCCGCAGTGTCGCGATATGCCGGAAGGACTTTTTCCCACGCAGGATGTCAAATTTTCCCACATTTATAAAATATTTCCCGCTTCTTGTAAAATACTGTTTTGGAGATTAATGAGACATTTATTTCTTGATAATGAACTTGATTAGCCTCGGCTAATCAACACGATTAGCTTCGACACGATCGGCGCTGGGCCGATGGTGAATTCATACATGGGTGGGGGTCGAAAGAAGGTTTGGGAGGTCTAACAGAGGCTCTTCATGGCACTGAACTCGACAGATGGGGTTTGGTAGGTTCAACAGAGACTGGTGGTTTGTGCATTACAAAAGAAGTGGGTCCTGGAAGGGTTCAGAGGCTGAAAATTTTGCTCGGGTAACACTATCAATGTCATCCCGTCTAAATCACACCGGCGCAAGAGGCAGGATATCGCATTGGTAAAAACCCTGGCAGTTGATGCGATGTCACAATTAAAAATAACGCAGCCGTAAAAGTTGTTTCTGTAGGCAGTGGGAATGAGAATTTGTGTACCTTCCCAAGCTCTTTTTCTTATCCATGCACACCAAGTCGTTGCATAGCCTTTCTAGTGTACTTGTGTGGTACATACTTTGTACAATTATATAATGGCGATATCAATTTTATGTTATAATAGTAATATGATTTTTAAAAATGAAACATTATTCTCAAGGTTTAACCATTTTTATGTCCAACATTTCTAGTAAACTTCATTGGCTATTTTATAAAAATTTGTTTGTCTTTTTTGTCCATGCCAATTGATATAAAAAAGCAATTCTTTAGATTCTAATAAAAAATACTTTGAGTTAAATCAGATTTTTTATTCGGTCAAACAAGCAACAATGATTTCGGAAGGATGCTTTCACTTGCCGTCCATTTTTACTGTTTTTAAGTTTTGGTTTATACTCGAGACATGCGACTCTCCATTGTCACGCACGTGTGCACACACACATTTTGTGGACGCTGTGCTTGACATAGAACCCCCCACGCCCCAATCCAATGCGATATCGATAAACATATCGAAACGCATCTCGGCCGCCATAAGGAAGAGGGCTAGAAATGGGGGTGTCTAGAAAAATATTTGTCAGTATAGCATTCCTGTTAACATCAGTCATTTCAGAGATTCGAAAATCCTGTTTCTGAAAATTTGAACAAGTTTGTGGGAGATCAATTTCGAGAGAGTCCTCCCGCATCCGATTCAAATGTTCCAAAGATCAAAGGAAGTGAAGCATTAGTGATAATGTTCATCCTGGGCGATTCGGGGCTGTAAGGGATTCACGGAAAAAGTACGCCATCAAGCTCTTGTTGAGAAGTTGCCAGAGAAGGCTGCGGAAGTCGATCATGCAGAACAGCGAAAGAATTTGTGCTGGAGACGTGAACTAAAAGTTTGGATCGAACGATTGATGAAAGACATTCAACAATTGAAAAGAGAAATAGCCTCGTGGTCGCCGATTTATTCGCTGAGGATAAGGTTAGTAAGAAAAATTGGGAGCCATGTAACAGCCCGAAAATCTCCCCCTCCTCGCCGACTGCAAAAACGTCATTGGTCAAGGATTCAAAGTGGAGGGGGAAGGGTGGAGGAGGCAAGTATATATCTTGTGAAGACAGCTTTGAACAATTAGACGAACGGCAAGTAAAAAATGTGGGTGATCAATAAGATTGGCAAATATGTCGATTTATTCCCGGCGAGGAAACTGAACGAGCTGACACCCGAATCAGACTATTCCGTCACCAATATACGGGAAGTGAGTATGAGAAAAAAGTTCTTGATCGACTTTTGCAACGAATTCACTGTGCTTCTACCGGGGCGGTTCAGCAAAGTTCTTGAAGCTGATCCAGCAACATTCCAAACGATATAGCAGCGTACAAAGGAGGTCTACATGATTTACATCGGTGGAATGTTACACAGCATGGAATTTAAGAACCTGTCAAACAAACCTTGCGAATGTAGTGGCTGATCGCGTGAGAAGGGGGCGGCGAAAATCAATTAACTGCTTCAAGTGAATTGCAAGAGAAAAAGAATTGCCGATTTTCTCCCGCGGAAGAACCCCGAGTCGCAATGGGGTCTCGGCATAGCTCAAATTCACCCAAAAAGGATCATCGAAGCTCAACGACATGTTGGCAGAGATCTGCGCCGAACAGCCTAGAATTCTACAAAACTCACGACGCGCCGGCGAAACCGCCCATGGTAAAAAGATCGTCTTTCAGATCACCAAGCCGCTCGACCCAGACGATGCTGACAGCAGTGCTTAGCGATCTGCTGAGAAGGAATCTATGCATTTCGACACGACAGTTTCTCTATTTGGAGAAAAAAATGATATGTGTGTGTGTGTGTGTGTGGGTGTGTGCGCGCGCGCGCGTGTGTTTGATTAGGGGAAATATAGTAATCATTGAAAAAAAATTATTTTCTTACAATTTTTCGCGTGTAAATAGGACAAAATGTTGTAATCAATACAAACAAATATTTTCTTGTGTCCCCTTCCAACCATCTTTCCAGAAATTTCGCATTTTTATAGGCATATTTGAATTTCTGATCGAGAGTCGCATGGTAGAGACATCCGTTTTCTCGTACCACTTTTGGCGCAAGCTTCTGCAACGATGGACAATCCAGAGTCATCAGTTCGATGATCTCCGTTGCTAGTTCGGTGAATTTCTTCAACGACAACGAGTTCTCGAATCTCTTGATGTAGATGATTCGAGCGTGTTGTAAGATTATCGAATGAACATGGGGATCGTATAGTGTGGAAAGTCGCTATCATCCCATCGTAAACCATGGTAATATCCTTCTAACCACATATTCGTACTCTTGTACTTTTCCGGCAAAGAATGCCAGACGTACGGTGGTTCGAAGAGAAACGTTAAGGGCTTGCTGTCAACGCTCACCACCTATCGGATTGTACTGGACAATACCACCATGGAGAATGAGACAATATGCCGAAGTATTAGCGGGAATATTGGTCATTGATTCAAAAACGATGCGTACGTCAACGGGACCCTACTTGAGGGAATCGTTCTGCTTCGAGCAGTCAATGACAATGAGCGGAGGATACTTTATGAAATCTAATTTTGCCAAACATGGTTCGGGCTCTCTATTATAGTACGAATATTGAAAGTTTGCATACATTTGATAGGGATGCGCATATTGGTTCTTAGCAATGTCCAGATTCAAATTCCCCTAGAGATAACTTTGCGAGGTCAGGTACACACAGTCCACGCGCTTTCCCCATTGGTACCACCAGGGTATAAAATAATCCCGGTTCCGTCGCACGTCTTTTACATACCAATCGCGAGCAAGACAATAGATAACATTCGACTCCGAACAGTGGATCAGGACAGTGATTTGGGAAACTGTCATCGCGAGGGAAATGCCATACGATTACACATCACATTGCAATGGGTCCTTGCAATAGTCTCCAATAGTATTTGATAGAGTCTTCGATGCATAAGCTTCTGTTGCAGTTTTCCCTACTTTAACAAGAAACTTGAGGTTAACCCGTTGCTCCGTCGGACCACTTGGCATTTTTCCGAATCGTCATTAGTGCATAGACTAATTCAATCGACTGCTACAGTCAAACTGAGCGACCCGCTGGCTTGTCTAGCAAGCTCAGGGTGGGGGAAGGACCATCAGACATAATCATGTTTAAGCATGCCGCGGCACGCACACAGTTTGCTGTGAGCAGCATCAGTCCGGTTACTTAATAGTCACACCTCGAATGCTGTTAGAGGTGGAGGCGGAAATAACTGATATCAAAACACCCGTCATCTTCAATAATTCAATCGCGCATTATGTGATTCATACTCATCAGCCGTATGCATCCATAACCGTCAAGAACAGTGATGAAATACGTTTTTTCATTCAGCATAAAGACATGTGCATACTTCTCAGGCAAAGTTCGCTACGCGTATGCGGGCGAGTTACCAAAGCCGAACAATGGCATTTGCCATTTGTTCGATGAAGTAAGATACGAGTTCAATGCCATGGAAATAGATAGATATAAACATGTGGGCATAGCGAGTTCGATGAAGAGATACACATCCGTGAGTCACTCCAAGAACTATAAGCTTAAGAATGCCGGCTGGTATGATGTCTGCAGCGGGCATGCTGTGGCAGATTGTGATGGGAATGTTGACGTACACATACCGCTGAGCATGATCGTCGCGTGCGTCGCTTTTGCCCGAGCGAACCGCATTGAACTGCGCGACAAGATACAAAAGCGCAACGGACGCTATCTACCAGCGATGATTCCCGCTTGTCGTCCATCTTGTGATAAAGCGCGTGTCGAATAACGTATTAGACGAATTGTGAGATTTAATTTTTTTTAATTGTGTATCGGTATCATATAAATTTACGGTGATTGCGGCGAAAACGATCGAACGGATTTGCAGTTCGTGGGATGTCAGGCACACAAAGAAGAGCTCACGAAGAGAGTGACAAACTATTATCTCGCCATGAGAGGACATTTCCTAGCGTGCTTTTTGGGCATCGTACGGCACTGGTTTTAGAACTAATTTGATCAAATTATCGCTCTGTATGAAGTAGCACAGGGTGCTTTCTGCATGTCGTACGGCACTGATCTGTTGCTGTTCACTTCAATTCGCTCGGGAAACAGCGCCGCCCTTCTCGTCTAGACTTTTGCAGATCTTTCGACAACACTGCGTTCGTACTCCTTACCTGTAGTCTCCATGGTCTGATGGATCAAAGCCGTCTGCGGAAGATTATATACTCGTCTCCATCCACCCTTCCTCACCACACTGAATCCTTGACCATTGACGTTTTTGCAGTCGGCGAGGAGGGGGGATATTTCGGGCCGTTCCGTGTCCACGATCTTTTATTAAACATTATCCTCAGCGAACAAATCTGCGGTCGTGCGTGTGGGTGTGTGTGAATGCGCGCGCACGCGGGTGTGTGTGTGTGTGTGTGTGTGTGTGTGTGTGTGTGTGTGTATGTGTGTGCAAAAATGCTACTACGTTCCTCATTCCTCTCAAACATCCTCCATTTTTTTTGGAAATCCCCCGGCTGACTTGCGACTCCCTCTGGCAATTTTTTGTATCTATAATAGCCGTTGTGGGTAACAATCGTCAGGTATTGCCTCGACTCCTTGTCCACTAAAATCTGCATATATGCGTGTTTTAGATCAATTTCGGAGTACTCTTCCCCTCCACTGAGCCCTAAAAAAATTTCCTCGATTAGTGGGATAGGATGTCTGTCAATTACTAATTGGGGATTGAGAGTGAGTTTAAAATACCCACATATACGTACGGATTTATTATCTTTTATCGCCGGTATAATCGGGGTAGCCCATTCGCTTGCCTCTATTTTTTCGATATGCCCTAGTCGCTCCAACCGATCCAATTCCTGCTCCACCTTTTCTCTTAAGGCCACTGGTGTGTGATGTGCCATACGTGCGATCGGTCTACCTCCATCTTTCAGTTTTAACTTAAGCACTCCCTTATTGTACTGACTTCCCTCGTTACCGAATAATCGCGGGAACTCTTTCATTAATTCGCTCTTAACCGTTTCTATCTTGATGCTGTACACTCGGGTATTTTCATCAAACCCACGAAGCCTCAATGGTGTGTGACCTATCGCCTTACGTGCGATCGGTCTACCTCCATTTTTCAGTTTTAACTTAAGCACTCCCTTATTGTACTGACTTCCCTCGTTATCGAATAATCGCGGGAACTCTTTCATTAATTCGCTCTTAACAGTTTCTATTTTGATGCTGTACACTCGGGTATTTTCATCGAACCCACGAAGCCACAATGGCCATTGTTGTAACGCTACCAGCCACTGCCTGTCCATCAGTGTAGGACCATTTTCCTTCATGATGTGTAAGTCCAGCTTTGCTTTAGTGCCCTTGTATTCGACTAATACCTGTTCGAATTTTTCGATCGGTTCCAGCTTCTTGTTGCCGTAGGTCGTCAATATCTTCTCCGTTACCGAAAAGTGCCTTCTTCCGAAAAGTTTTCGCTGCTCTGCTACACTCATTACTGCTACGTATGTACCTGTATCGACCTCCATCTTGACTTTCACCCCTGCCACTGACAATTCCAGGAACATTGGAGCCGCTTCTCCTCTTTGTTTAACTGAGTCAATCCTCATGTGAAGAAAATCTTCCTCGACGCCATCCCTTTCCGTGCACTCCGACCCTTCTTCGTCCTCGTCTTCGGTCCTCCGTATTTTCCAGTAGTTTCAGTAATCTTCGGTCTTGTGGATCGGCGTGCCCACACATGCTTTTCAAATGGCCTGCCTTTCCACCCTTATCACAGCGCTTATAGCGGTCAACACAGTTATTTGCCCAATGATTCGGTCCGCCGCAAGAATAACAGATATTTGCCTGTCTCCCTTCTCTTTTGCTCAGCACTCCTTGTCTCTCCCTCCCGTATCCCTCCTCCGGGACCCTCCCTCCGATCGTCTACCTTTTGGATAGCCCCGGGCCGATATCGCGTTAATTTCTCGTTGCATCGGATTTTCCTGCACGATGGATGTGGTATTATTTTCATTTTTCTTCGCCATTTCGCGTGCCAGGCTATACGCCCTGTCGTACGTCAATGCTTGCTCTGCAAATAATTCCATTCGGACATTGTGGTCTCGTATTCCACATACTAACTAATCCCTCAAAGCATCTGTTAGTGCTGTAAAATTGCAGTGAGTTAATAGATTTTTCAACCTAGCTGCATATTGTACTACTGTCTCTGACTCCAATTGAGTCGCCTGGTGGAATTTACACCTTTCCGTGGCCTCTGATGGCTTTGGACATAGGTGGTCTTTAATTAACTTATTCAGATCGGCATAAGTTTTCGTCACCGGTTTATCTGGGATACACAAGTCCCGTATCAGTGTGTACATTTCAGTATTTACTCGCGTAAGCAGTATGGCTTTCTTTTTTCCTTCGACAGTGATATCATTTGCTAAGAAATATAACTCTAGCCGTTCCACGAACGTGTCCCAATCATCAACACCCAGTTGAAATTCTAGTTCAGACGCTTTTTCTGTCATTTTCTGCTCAAGGTTTGGCGTATTTATCTTTCGATTATCTTTCGACACACACACACACACACACACACACACACACACACACACACACACACACACACACACACACACACACACACACACACACACACACACACACACACACACACACACACACGCGCGCACGCACACGCGCACGCACGCACGCACGCACGCACGCACGCACGCACGCACGCATGCACACACACACACACACACACACACACACACACACACACACACACACACACACACACACACACACACACACACACACACACACACACACACATACACACACACACACACACTCTCTCTCTCTCTCTCTCTCTCTCTCTCTCTCGGGCTTCTGTGTTGCCTCCCCTCTCGGTGTCTTGTTCTTAGGCTTGCTCTTGCTCGCTTGCTGCTTCTTGTTTTTCCTCACTACTACCACTATCATCGGCTGCTAAATTGCTTTGCACCGCTTTGCCTTTAAAAATGTTTACTAATTGTTTTCTCAGTACCTCGATCGGCGCTTCCTTATCACACTCAACGTTTAATTCCTTTAGTTCTTCTATTAGTTGCGGCTTTGTTAGCTTATATATCCAGGAGGTTCCCCCTTGCCTTTCGCCTGATCCCAACGGCACGACCTTTGTTCCTTAACCTTTCCGTTTATCTACACTGCACTTTTGCACGCGTGTTTGATGTTAGTCCTTGGCGCCAATTGCAGTATACTAGTAAGACTGCTTTATTGTTGGCACAGGGTATTACAGGAATATATACTTGGATATTACTCTCGCTCAACCGCCTCTCGTCTTCGCGCCCCAAACTCTACTTACTGGTCAGTCTTCCAATGAGGGTTACAGCCCGCGGAAAGCGCTGTTGCCGTTATCGCTTCTTATGATTAATGCATATACATATACATATACATTACATACTCTTTTCTTCCCACCGCCACATTTTTCCCACCTCTACTTAATTTCCTCATTAGAGATCTCATGCACTGACGAAACATCGGTGCAATGTTTACAGTCTCGTCGGCTAGGAGAACGTCGATCGATATGATCCCTGTCCTCAGGTTTGTTCCGATGCTTATAATATAGAAGATACGATATGACTTCAGCATCCGTACGGTGATGCTCGAGCAAACGATCCCACAACAAATAAATGAATCGGCCCCAATGCATCAAGAGCAAAGCTTTTGGAATATTTTGCACGTCCCTTTGCTGGAATCAATCGCGTTCATTACGTGCGTTTGTGCAACGAGCTTTTGGACAAAATAAGTAGCCTCGAAACCGTTCTGTTTGTCATCTTTGGGGATGATGCTTTCCATCGATTGAAGGCTACAAACAAAATGTTCCAGGAAGCGGAAATGTTTGTAGAATCTGCAGTACCCACGTGCATTGGAATCATTCAATTTGTTTGTTGAATTTAAAATAGATCAGTTTAATAAATACGAAGATGCAGTTCCAACAATATTGAATACTAACCAGTACATACACACACGCACCAGAACAAAAAATGTGAAGCTCAATCCGCTGGATTATATTGGGGGTACAAGTAAGTTTTAAAGGATTTTTTAATGAAAATTGTTACTCTATTGTTCAAAAATGGTAAAAAATCGATTACCCCAAGCATCGTCCATCACTAGCTACTACTTTTCCCATCTTTCTGGCAGGATATGAATTTCGCGTTGAAAGAACAACTGGGCTTTACAGCCAATCCAAGAATCCATAATTTCCCTGCATTCTTTGTAAGAACGGAAGTGCTGCTCAGACAGGCCATGAGTCATTGATCGAAACAAGTAGTAGTCGGAAGGAGCATTGTCTAGAGAATACGGCGGGTGGGGTAGGAAATCCGATTTGAGTATTTCCAAATAGTTTTTGCCTGGCACTGCGACATGCGATCGAGCACTGCTGTCATGCTGCAAGATCACTTTGTCGTGTCTCTGCTCATATTCCGGCCGTTTGTCTTTCAATGCTTGGCTCAAACGCATGAATTGTAGTCGATAGCGATTCCCCTCGATGGTTTCATTTGGTTTTAGCAGTTCATCGTATATTACATCTAGCTGATCCCACCAAATACAGAGCATAGACTTTGATTCATGAATATTTGGCTTCGTCGTTGATGTTGATGCATGGTTGACCTTGGCGCATGATTTCTTACCCTTTCGATTGTCGCAACGAATCCACTCTTCATCACCAGTCACGATTTAGTGCAAAAAACCCTTCCGTTTTTTCCTTTGGAAAAGCTGTTCAGAGGTGAAAAATCTCCTTTGCACGTATCTTGGCTTTAATTCGTATGGCACTGAATTTCCTTCCATTTCGCCCATGGCCTTGACGCGTAATTAAATTGTTTGTTGAGTCGTTCCCAACAATTGTGCAGATTCTTTTTACATTTAACCCGATTCTTTGTTCAATAATCCCTCCAATACTATATTTTCACACGTTTGTGACCTTCCTTTACGTTTCTCATCCACCGTATGGAAAACACCACTTTTGATCCGTCTAAACCAGTACTCCCAAGTTGAGATTGATAGAGCATGTTCCCCATAAGTATCACACAGCAATCGATGTCCTTCGGCTGCTTTTTTCAAGTGCAAACAGAAAAGTAAAGCTTCCCGCAAATTGCATTTTATGGGCGCAAAAGTCGGCATATTTGGATTTAAAAAATAGTATGTTGCTGACACTCTGACAAAATAAGACGCGCTGAAAACTAAAGCCTATTGATGACGCTTTAACATAAAGGTAGTTAGGTTATGGTCCGATGCGATTCGATACTAGTAACTCCCTCTCTTGTAAATCCTTTAAAACTTACTTGTACCCCTAATATGATGAGCATGAATATTCTCGTGGAAGATCACAATGAAAAAACTGCTCATGTTGGTGAATAGAATTACAACAGGTGTATTAGTTTCATCCGAGTGGATTATAAATATCATTTATATGGTAAAAAGCAAAGCAGCTTTATACAGCTCTTAAAGTCAGGCTGCACTTTTCAGGATACGTCAATGTTCTTGCCGGGTGTACATTACGTGAAAGTATATTTTCTTGCAATATATCCCGGCCAGAATATTGTAACTTCCAAACATAGGGGGTAAGCAGTAAATAACGATTTTGTGACCTACCCGACCTGTTCGGTGAGAGTGCCCGGTCAGGTGAATCAGATAAGGCAGGCCTGGTGTGGGCCTGACATAATGTCGAAAATGCCCAGTCTTATTTCTGCACGGGTTACTGTCGAAGGATGATATATATGTATGCCTTCAATAAATTCGGTTGTTCCAGCATTTTTCAAAATATGTTTCCCGGTAATTATCTTGACACATAACGAATAACTTCGAAATGCTTTTAAAGAACGAACATATACTACTAACAAAAGTTAAGGGAACAAGAAGTTTCCGGAACTATTAGTTCATTTTTAAATTGCTCTATCTCCAGGAAGACTTACCGCAGGAGATAGTTAAGAGAGCATTTTAAAACTTGAAAAATCTCGTTTTCAAGCTGTGTCTTCTACATTTTCGACCCGTTGTTCCTAATGAATCAAGAGAAAACTTGCAAGAGAACAATTTTAGAATGGTTCGGTATTTTTCAAAAAAAGCCTATAGACACGTTTTTTTTGTTCAACGACACAAGCAGACGTCTTTTCCTTGTTTCTTCCCCTTCTAATTGAGCTCTAGGAGAGGTCTGTACGATTATTTGTTGCACAGTTCGCAATATTTGCAGTTCGATTTGTGCACAATAAAGTGTTTTACTTTAGAAGAGTATAACTGATATTTTTCAATGAAAAATTGGCAAACAAATAAAATTACACCATTAAAAAATAGACGAATTTTTTTCGATGAGAAAATCGAAAATGTACAAATTTTTCTGCTAATTGTCACTTTGTGAGCGGATGGTTTAAAGGATGCGCGAGGTTTTACTGATTGGGTTCGAAATGAGTACGAGGACGATTGCTGTTAAGACGTTATGTGTTTATTAGCGAGTACCAATGGTTAAGGGGGTGCACGTTGTTACGTTTGGAGACTTGGAGATGGACTGATTCCTCTCGGTCCAGAGGGAAGAAGTATGATCGAAGTAGATGGGCCTAGGAAGGTGGAGGGGATGATACGAGGAAGCGCAGCGAGGCGCCGGGGACCAGTGACAAAGGGACGAAGAGACAGAGAAGTTGCAATCGAGGGTTTTTAGGAAACGAGATGAGGTTTAGATGAGCGTTGAAGTTTAGCTGTGGGAAACGGTTAATAGCGATATGAAGTTTCAGATATTGGCGTGACTGGGTTTGGGAATAGGAGTTATGTGGACCGTGACAACTTCACGTGATCGAAAATACCGATAAATCTCGAAAAACATTGTTTTTACCTGAAAACAAATTAATCATAGTTAAAAACAATAAAGACGTTCCCCTAATTTTTTTATTGCTAGGATAAAAAGTCGGAGCAGCTTACCGCTTTGAATACTTTTTATGGATAGGATGACCTTAGAATAAATGCTTAAACATAAAGCAGTTGTCATGGTTTTTTTTACTAATAACTATTTTATTCCTCAAATTTCGTTTTCTCTTTCCGGAACTGCCCGTCAGCTTTCTGTACGATGATAAGTTCATAAGATATTGATTATCAAAGTCAAAAGCGTCATTTTGGCTTTGATAGTCCGTAACTGTGCGACAAATCATAGTACCGACCTCTTCCAATTCTCAAAGTAAAGGAAAAGAAACAACGAAAAGAGATCTGATTGTGTCATTGGTAAAAAAAAATCCTTTGCCTGTAAACTTTTTAAAAAACACCGAAAAAGACGAACGAAAAAATTCGCCATTTTCCTTTTGATTTATTGGTAACAAAGGGAAAAAAAAATTCGAAGTCAAAGTTCGAAGACTAGAAATTTGAAGCTTCTAATTCTCTTTTCATTTTGTCCTACGTTAACACGGAGATAGAGCAATTTGAAAATCACTTACAAATTTTGAAATTCTTTATGTTTCTTAAAGTATTGTCAGTATTGTACATTTTACATGTTTTGCAAGTATGTAAATGTAAATTTCCAAATACATTAGTTCATACGTCGTTCAGTATCGGACTGAAAGGCTCGTGGGGGGAATAACGACACATGGCTACTCGACAGACGATAAATCGTAGGATAGTTAATCGTTTGACGAGGTGCGGGAAAAGCTGCAGTTAACAGAGAATACAGGTAAAGAGGATCGAGGCGAGTGACCCACATGCTCCACCATCGATTTTTCTGCATTTAGAAAATTTTCGCGGTGCGTAAGAGGTACAGAGGGAGCCGAATAAGCTTGAGAAATACAAATGGGGCGGGACGTGCTAAACGCAGCAAACCTATAATTAGAGCACCTCGAGTGTGAATCCAATAAAGTGGGTGTTTTTTTCCTTTCGCTTTCGACCATAAATCTCGACTCTGGTTACCACGGGTTAGATGAGACCATTTTTAGCCAACTCCCACCAAACACATTTTTTTTTACCAAACAAGGAACATCACTTAAGTGTCCGCCTTCGATTTTGTTGAAACTCATATATATGATAAAGTATTGAAAACTATTAGATACGTATTCTTTTATCGGCGGAAAAACGGTTCGAATAGGGAAACGACCTTTTAAAGAAAGGCATGTCAACCCTCAATTTTGTCCAATGGTTCTATAGTTGATTTTTCATCGCTTTACATTAGAAGAATTTTGGTTTTTGTTTCATTCGAGTCGGTGGACTGCTTGTGGGTCAAACTGCAAAACCACCCCTCGACACGCCTTTCTTTGAGGGGCTTGATAGTTTTCAATGCTTAATCACATATAAGAGTTTTAACAAAATCGAAGGCGGACACTTCAGTGATGTTCGTTGTAAGCTTGAGCCAACTCAGACAACAGCAAAGTAGGTTTGAACTTTGCTGTTTCCAATTCTTAACGAATATCGGAAGATGTAAAAAATATATTTTCATAACCCTCTTTTAATCATTGTATATGCTGGTAAAAAAATCTGCTCAAACTGAAATCCTTCTCATTGCAATTTCAAAAAGATTTGATCGCAACCAAGTGCTTACTATGTAAAAAAAAAAGTTAACTGTTTCACTCCACACATAGAGAAACTGGGGATCTGTACTACGGATCTACTTCACTTTTTTCATGCGTTTAAGGTTGTATGGGGTCTAGCCGCCGGGGCCGAAGTGCGAGGGGAGCGCCCTATGCTCATGCATGGAGCCGATTGACTGTTACCAACTGTTAGGTATCAAATAATCGTCATATTAAACGTACATTTTCGAACTATATTTGTACATTAATTTATTAAATGTTTTCGTTACTTTGTATAATTATTTCCTATAAGATTTTCCGGCTCATTTAACGCGAGACGAGTTGGCAACGTTATAAATCGTGGTATATGATAATGGCCAGGTTGGCAGAAGTGTCGTGAAGATACAGACATTTCGTTCGACACATATCGAGACAGGTTCGTAACCTCAATATCGGCCCAAGGAGCTGTCAACAATGAATATTGGTCCGAGTAAACAAATTTCGCTGGAAAGAAAAAGTGTATACTAAAGCTGTCTATAATCTGGAAAAAATAAAAAAGTTCAACAATTTTCTGTTATTCTAAAAAAAAGTATGTATGAAGAAAGTTCCCCTTTTTGTCGTTGCCTAGAAATATCTAGAAAAATATATTTTTCAGCATCGGTATCAAATCAATGTTATGTAATTATTGCTGGTTAAAAGAATAAGAACAAAAAGTATTGGTTGTTAATTATCCTAACCGAGTAGTTTGAAGTTCCCGGGGACAATTACCAAATACGGATAAGATAGGTAGCATTTGTGCCGTTTACGACGTTGCCATGATTGCACAGCCTAATATTTGGTGCATTTGATTTTTGCACAAATTCGCTATTAAAAACATTTATAATTTTAGAACGGGTGATATTGTGCATCCTCATTTCCAAGGTACCAAGGGCTAGTCCGATAAATAGTCGAACCGTACCTATTTTTGCAGCTCCATGGTAGCAGTTTCTTAGCAAATATTAATAATGTATTAAAACAATTATCGGGCGTTTCCTATAAGCGTAATGTAATTAGCCCACGAAATACGTCGAGATTCACAATTTTTATTCTAAAAAACGGTATTGCGGATCGTACCCAAACTGCACAGAATGATCAGCAAAGGGATTATAAACTTCCAGTAAGCATTTCAGCTTTCTGATAGCATTTTTCCCTAGCTCCATAACAACCATAACTCATGCATGGCTAGGGAATCTTTTTACAGATGGGTAAGAAAACCTAATAAATGTATGCTCTTTTAGAGATTCCAAGCATTCTCCGCTATATTTATTATATCACACAAGCTCTACGAAGTAGATAATATTCGCACGATATCTGGACACAATATTAGGGCACAGCACAATGGATTTCGTAAAACATAACCTGTGCACTAACTTGATTGCGCCCGGTGGTTAGAGAAGTGATCAGGAAAATAAAACTCCATATATAATGTTGTATATTATTACGAACGCTACCCAGTTTTTCATATATTCAAATGCAGAATTTAGATTAAGTTGAAAGACCCAAATGTCGTATTTTCTATGCAAATGAACGCTACGTATGACGTGTTCATATGTGATTATGGATTTCGCTATGAAATTGATTCTTGTTTCGATTAGCATCTTCACACGATAACTATCCGAAAATATTACACAAATCGTAGAGTTCAATTTCACGTGCATCGTATTTTTCAGTGTGTTGTAATTGAAACTCAAAGTCGTTTCAAGTTTTTAGTTCTCTGTTTGCAAGGGCTAAATTAATATGGAAATGTTATCATTTTACATTGGAAATATATATCATTGCATTTCGTCTTCCAAAAAATCCCAAACGAATTTCGATTCAAACAATTAATTCTATCGGAATTTATTTTCACAATTTATTTAGACAAGTGCAAGGATGTTGATTCTGTATATCTTGCTTTGAGATTTCACTTAACTTGATATGATAACTGTGTTGTGAGTTTTGCATCACTTCTGAAAGCGTACGAAATTTCTATGACCAGCAAAGCTCAGCGATTGAGCGTGCTGATTTTATTTGGATGATGGAAGAAATTAAAATTCACGAAACCAGATTAGTTGCTTCCTTGCTATTTTATGCCCTTTAGGAAGGGGCATAAAATAGCAAGGAAGCAACGTGAAGATTTGTTATGCTCCCTTTTCTCACAAGTGTGACGGCTCGGTTTGTCATATTCGGATGTGATAAAATTAATTGAAATATCAATTTCGATAATTCATAAACCGAATCCTTTCCGTGAATATAACGACATGGTAATCAATCAATAGATCTGCATGAATTACTGGCCATCGAGCAACGACAATATATCCGGTTAGAAGAAAACAGCAGTTATAATAATGTTCTCGGAGGTATAAAGGAAAAATAAATGATAAAGAAAACCAGGATAATGAACAAGGAAAATAGAGGGGACGAGACATACAAAGAGGTAGAGAGAGGGAGGACAGAGGGACTGCTGCAGAAGAAAAAAGTAAAAAAGAAAATCTTGACAGATATTGTTACACGTAGGCTGCAGACATTTCTCTACAAAGATAATTCAAGACATGATGAGGTGATGAGAGCAAAAAAGGATCAAAATACAGAAAAGAGTTCCAAGGTGAGAGGCATGCATCAGTCTAAAAAGCCAATTACGCTGTAAATCATCGTTGATTATTTACGGAGCGTAACTTTTCTTCGAGAGCGAAAAGAATCTCCTAGAGTAAGCGAGCAGACGTGTAGACAGGTAATAATCAATTTTATACTCCTCGTCAAACTGCAATAAATTGATTATCAGCCATCGTTCTCATCTACTTGCAGCTTCTGAATAGAACAAATCCACGCACGAATCGACAGATCGTTCTATGAGAAACCATAGGAGACAGATTGAGATATTCTATAAATAGTTACAGTCGCATGGAAGAAACCAAAGTTTTAAAAATCTTCTATAGAGCGGACTTCTATAAATAAGAGCCATTGCATGGAGAAACCAAAGTTTTAAATATCAATTACATTAGTTTCTACTTTAAAATCGAGATTGTTTGGCTAACATATTTTTTTCCGGTACTTTATACACTACTAAAAAAAAAAAAATGTTCGAAAAGTTTTACGAGAATGTTCGGTGATTTTGATAGCCTGTGGGTCAGTGAAAAATGAGCGTAGCAAACTGAGGAAAAGCATCTTGAAGCGTAAAGTTTCTAGTTTATGCTTTCCACCAATTTTGCTTTCAGAAACCTTCAAATTTGATCGGAGAGGTCCGTACGATGGATTATCACCGGGATATCAGTTGTGAAATCAACGAGGACACTTTTGACTTTAATGACTCATGAACCAATGATTGTACAGGAAATGGAAGGACGTTTTGGAAATTTCAATGTTTGCTCTATAATAAAAAAATGCCCTCAAAAACATTATCACTTGTTTCACCTTACAAGAACGTTCTTATTTGCCTTACAATTTTTTTAAATTGTAAATTAAGCAATGGTTTTAATCTATTTTTTAAACTAATCAAATGTTCAAAGTAACATTTGTTCAACTAACCTAGCCAGTTCACGCTAATTTGGTACACAAAATTGCTAAACCTTAAGAATAATAATATTCCGAATATTTTATTTTTATTGAAAAAAATCGTGTTACATTTGTAACATAAAACTAAAATGGCCAATATATAACAGTACAACGTATGTACCACACAAGTACACTAGGAATGCTGTGCAGCGACTCGGCGTTTTCCGTTCTTACCGCCTGTATAAATGACTTTTGCGACAGCGTACATATTATTAAAAATGTTAAACGTCGCATCAACCGCTAGGGTTATTAGCAATGGGATCAACTGTCTCTTACACTAGTGTGATTCGGATAAGGTAACATTGATATAGGTATCAGTGTGAACGTCGAACCATTCAACTCGCGTCACGATGCCAGCGCTACGTTATATCCACTGCTAATAAATATTCGACTCTATTCGTTTCAAACCATCAAATATAACTTGATAGATGTCAGCAGTAAAACGGAGACATATTGTTCGCTAGCAAGACGACGCCGAAAGTCATGTGACTAAATATATCTCACCCAATGTGCAATAAGTATGCGATCAAGTTTATATTTTTATGTCACTTTTTAAATTATTTATGTAAATAAAATGTGATTACAAGTATCGTATGGTCTAGGGGTACATCGCTGATTTCATCCCTACTTTGCAAAATCAAGAATTTAATATCCATTTGCGTAAGAAATTGAGAGTAACAAAGGGTTATCTGATAAAATTGTAGGTAATTTTACTTCGTTGGAACCCAATCATGCAAAATACACTTTTGCAAATTTCATTTTCCAGCAAGATCAAATTGCGATGATCTATATACTATATAGAATAACTACTATCTGATCAACTCATATTCCTATGATCGGGGCATAGGGCAATTTAATATTTGTTCAACTTGAGAGTTATGTAGTGGAGGGGACAAGCTCCTTCGCCGAGCTTTGTCACTTAACCACGCACGCTAACATAAGTCGTGACACAGCATTCCCAGTTTACTTGTGTGATACATACGTTGTACTGTTATATGATGGTGATATAAATTTTATGTTATAATGGCATTACGATTTTTTTCAATGACAATAAAATATGTGGAAAAATATTGTTTTTGTCTGGCTAAACTGCCTGATTCTTAACTGACTTTCCTAGGTGAAAAAATGTTATCTCACTTTTTTGTACATTTGATTAATTTAGAAATAGATAAAACCTATGGCTTACATTAATATAAAAAACAATTATAAGGTAAATGAGAATGTTTTTATAAGGTAAAACCAGCGATAATGTTTGCGAGGGAATTTTTTTATTACTTGGCGTTGATTTTTTACTTTTAAAAAGTTTTTAAAAGGTATTTCCTAACTACTTGGACGGGAAAAAATCTTCATTTTCTTTAGGTCAGTCCAAAAATATCTGAATTTCCCATTTACTGAAAGTTACTTCGAAAGATATAGAATGTTGATCGTTTTTAGTTACTGTAAGACAAATACAGATTGTTGCTTTTTAACTAAAAACAATCAAAATTTTATATGTTTAAAGGTTGTGAAGCAAACACCAAGCCTCCGAGCGTATTTCTTCGCAGCGATCGGCGACATTGAACAATTTATATTTCTCAGTATACAGGAGAAATCCTTCAATTCTTCTCACCTCAACTGAAGGCAATGAAAAATGTATATCCGTAGAGGTATCCTTTTTTCATAGCCTCACGTTGATGTGAGAGAAATTCATGAATTGGCTCCTGTTTACCAAGAAATATAGGTTTTTCAGTGTCTCCGATGGCTGTGAAGATACCCGAGTGGAAAATGTAACTCATCACCGCCTAGCCACAAGCTAGTAAAGTTATGTTTCGAATCACTATTAGCTAGCCGTTTTAGCTATTGACTACCCAGCCTTGTAACGCTTTGGTCCTCTAGTGACTGAATACAAAAAATTATATGCTGACTAGATAGAAAGAAATATCTTACGGCTGCATAATATTTCTAACCTAGTCATGACCTACTTTTCTTCAGCTAGTGACTGGAAATAAAAAATTAGGTGACGACTAGATACAAAAATTGAATTTTTGTATTAAGTCACTGTCACGCTGAAAGCGTTAAACGCTATGACATAGCTATTAGGTAAAACGGCTAGCCAGTGGTGAGTAAGAATATATATTTCCGGCTAGACGGTGATGAGTTTTGCTTTTTGTTCGAAAAAACATAACATTGTATCCTAGCTACTACCCAGCTGAAGTTAGAGAACGGCAAGTTATAGCTAGAATTTTTTTTCGTCTGTTGTTTATATCACTGCACAGTATTTCGATGCGCTTCGTGATGTACTAATTACATATACGGTGTTTTTGCTGTAGATAAACTAGACATATTAATTTTGAAATATATTAATAACGTATACGGTGAGGTGGTTTCGATCCCGGGACTCTGCATTGGCGGATTGCGACATTGTCCACTGTCCTCCTTTGTTAATTATGACATTTCGCATCGGGTACATATGTGGCAATGCACAAAGTTGGGTTATTAAGAAGTAGGCGTAATGACAATGTATGCAAATAACATTATCGAATTAACATGATAATTTCTTTCTTATTCAAAGCGATATGCATGTGGAGTTACATAACCTCAAATTGAATTTGTGTCCTTATTTTGGCTAGTGGCAAATTAATAGTTTTGGCATTATATAAGCTATAGTGTTATAACGATGTAATTGTATCGTCAGTAAGGAAGTGAAAAAATTGTAGCGGTCGCGAGCGCGTGCTGTTCTCTTTGTTTTATTCGTAACGCTATCTCTATCTCGGGCTGGCTAGGCAAGTACGATGTAGGGGCTGCGTGGAATTTTGATCATAATGCAGCGACATCTATAACCACGATCGGCGGGACGGCGACTAGCCGAGGAACATATTGCCGCCACTACGGAGTCTGGGCTACTTCATGGCGATGTACCCAACTGAACTTTAGTTTCTATTTGTAACGCCATCTGTAACTCGAATTGGCTAGGCTGGCACAACGTAGACACTGCGTGGAATTTTTATCATAAAGCAGCGACATCTATAACCCTAATCGGCGGGATAGCGACTATGCAAGGAACACATAGCACCATTACGGAATCTTGTCGACTTCATGGCGCTGTACCCAACTGAATTTTGTTACCTTTTCGTGACGCCATCTATAACTCGAGTTGGCGAGGCAGGTATGACGTAGCGACTAGGTGGAATTTTGACCATAACGCATCTACAACCTCGATCGGCTAGATAGTGACTGGCCAAAGAACCCGTAGCCGCCATTACGTAGTATCGGCTAGTTCATGGCGAGGTAGCCACGGGAATTTTTTTTTCGCATTCGCAACAATATTTGTGCCTCAAGTTAGCTAACCTGCCGTGAGCTGATCGTTAGACGGTACTACATGTATGTCACATAACCTTACTTTGTCGTTCGTAACTAGCATTGGCTAGTTCATCACGTTCGAGTCAATAGGTGGCACGTTTATGGTAATACAGCGACATCTGCAGTAACGATTGCTTAGGCAGTGGCTGGACTAGAGCTAGGTTATAAAATGTTCACAATGTCTCACAGTGAGGCAGCCACTAGGGAGTTAGTATGATATCAATTGGGCGAACCTGTTACTAGCATGTAACGCAGACAGGCTAGCGCAATTTCTGCTTGGGTATCCGTCTTTTTAGCAAAAGAGCGAAAGATGTGTCTTTTCGTTTTTCCGAAATATCAGCCATTTAAAAAAGTTCTGGAACTCTCCAAACTGGCTTTCTCTTCGCACCTTAAGGAACCCTCATATTTTTTCTTTTTTTCGATGGCTGAAGGGCTCAGAATTTTTGATTGCGTACCTATGTTCTATGCAATACAAATTTATATTTGAGCCCCGCGATATCTGAAGTTATACGTGTTTTCCGTGATCGAGCAAACAAATCCCTATTTGACGTCGCACTATCTGCAGACTTTTTCAGTCGTTGTGCTTGATGCAAGGCGAATCGATATTTTTAGCGACTCGAGGCCTATGGGTTTTTAGTTGTGTTTAAACAATAATATCTTTATTTTTATTGTTCACACTTTTATTACCTGAAAATTAATTTCAGTTTCAGAAACAGTTCCCGAAAGAGACTCTTCATACATGAAAATATACATTTTCATTTTACCTATGTTCAATGCAAGACGATTCCATGTGTTTGCGGTTTTATTATTTCCAGTGTTAAGTACGAGCTCAATGTACTCCTTGCCGTGCTAATTGCCGTTCCTAATAAATCTGTGATTCGGTTTTCTCTGTTCAAAAAACTATTTAGTTGAATCCACTAAACTTATCTATTCAAATTTTCAAATCTAAATTAAATAGAATGTTTGTAAAGAAAAATATTTTTGTTTGATTGAATTAATGGTCTGTCATATATATATATACGTTATGTTTGAAAAATATATAGCATGATATTCAATAAAACTTTTTAATTATTACAATGATATTACCTGATTGATACAGTTTATGTGGTACAACAAAGAATTATAGGAACACATGTGGTCTCTTATGCCATATCTGCGACCAAAATGCTACAAACACTCGGGTAGCGTAGGTGCAGCGTGCGTAGCTATATGTAGGTAGGTAGTAGGTTCGATCCCATGTGAAGGCAGAAATATTTTCTTCGAAAAAAATCCTTTCAGAAGGCCAGGGAATCACGAATTATGATATAAAATCATTGTGGTAGAACTCTAAATTAAGTATTTCAATTTATTTTGGATTTATGAAACATTCTATTCTATATTCTAAAAAATATATTTGAAGCTAATAGAATCGTAGTAAAAAACCTATTCGATTTAAATAGATCCTATTTAAATTAAATAATTTTGGCCGTGCAATGAAGAATGTAATGAGATAGAGGTTTCAGAAGTAACAGCGAACTTCTCTCTTCGAACTGCATCAGGCCTTGATTTTTTACCCTGATCAGGCCTTGATTGTTTACCTTGATCTGGTCGAAGTCGGGGATTGCGTTTCAAAAATGATCAGGGCTTGATAAAAAATCCTGATCAAGGCCGGAAAATTAAATCAGAAAGCCTGGTCAGGTCTTTTTTGTAGCCGGGGCAAGATTTCTACTCGGAATATAAAGAGTACGCGGCGTGTTGGTCAGTAGAGTCTTTCAGTATGGTATTCGTTAGCGGGTTGAAGGTTTTCTTTTTTATCACTTGGCGTCAAGACGTTATCGCGCTTCTTGATAAGAAGCTTGCATTGGTTTTAAACAATTTTTTTTTATTATGTCAAATGCATTCTAAAAAAGCTAAAAATGGCATATTGCCCTTTTCTTTTGACTAAACTCACGATTTTTTTAGTTAGAACCTGTGAACTAGAAAGTGTAAACTTCAAAATGCTTATCTTTTATGTCTTACGACCATTTATCTCAGAGTTACAGCCTATTGAAAATTCCCGAAAATTTGTGGATTTTTTTTTATCCATTAAGCTTTTTTGGGTGAATAATTCAATCTATATCGTCATGAAATTAATTTTAATTGATAATTCATAATAATAAATATTCGTACAAATACAAAATAGGCTTCATTGAGAGAAAATAAATCTCGTTGTAGATGAAATGTGGCAAGCCGCGATGAAACTTAAGAAGTGGGCGTCTCGAGAAGGTGGAGATGCGTAAAATTCAGTGAAGATACTCTTCGCTTTTGCATGATGTCCTTCGAGTCGTTGAGGTAGAAAACGGATACCCAGAGAAAAGGAGAAAGGGGAGAGAGAGAGAGAGAGAGAGAGAGAGAAACTTGAGATACATCTAGGAGTGGTGACTGCCTCATTTGTTGCGTATTAGTGAAGGATAATCAGATCTCTGAGACTGCCGCCTTTCTGGCCTTTGCGAAAGGCGCCGCTCGTTGCTGCCTTTCTGGCCTTTGCGAAAGGCGCCGCTCATTGCTCTGTCTCCTTTTCCACGCCCGGAAAAAGTAAAAGGAGAAAAATCGGCCAGAGGAAAAACATCGATGAAACGAAAGCGAAAACTACGCCCTTTTGGATTCAGTCTATATGGAGGCGAGATGAGGTAACCCTTCGTGGATATTGGAATTTCTTCTCTCAAATTTTAGAATTCGTATTTTGGCCTTTTTACAGGGCCTCTGCACAAGCCAAGTTATTTGGATATTATTTACTCGAGAACTATGAAGACGGAAAAGAAGCCAAACACCCTTCCGAAAATAGTCAATGAACAAATGAGAATAGAAAATATTGTTCTAGGAAACACGAGATCAAGGCATTGCATACTGCAGTAGCTTTTACCTTATTCTCTTTTCCCGTCCTGTACATAGAGCCGATCGCCGTAATACTGTACATCCACACGCTCTCTCTCAGCCAACAAAGCAATTCCGGTGTTCTTTATTCCCGGATCCATCCAATCCTCCGTACAATATTTGCGCCATCGCTTTACGGGTTTCCCTTTTTCTTTATCTCATACCCATTCATCCAGCGATGTTCAACAATGATTCCTGCGCAATGAGAAACGGGGCCACCTGAGAGTACGGACAAATTTTTTTTTTAAAAAGCAAACGGAAACCGAGATCCTGGACACGTAAGTGGTTGAACAAACGAGACGGAAAAATAGTTGTGATGGTCATCGAGAAATATACAATCGCACGAACGAAAATGGTCTCATCGTTTAAAAATATGATTTCGCCTATCAAAACACTCAATCTGTACAACAAAATACTGTAATCCGTGTTAATTCAGACTTTTAAATTCATTTATATAACCATGAATTATTATTTCTTCTGATACTCTGGTACACAGTCTTTTTACTCAAGGAGGTTCTGCTTGAACTTTAAAAAAAGTGTAAAAGCTTTCAAATTTTGATAGCACTTGTGGAAAGGTATTTCCCTCCCACCTGCAAAATTTTCTGAAAATGAACCACCTACTTATCGGTAAAAAAATCGTAAAAGACCTCCGAATTACATAATGTCTAATGGTCAATACTGTTATGACGGGAAAAATAATCCGATATCAGTTACTTCAAAAAGTGGTGGCTTATTGAATTTTTCACGAGATATGGATTTTCAATAACAGAGATGGCGCAAAAAAATGGGTCCGATAGACATAGGTCATTTGGTAGGCGCCTTATCTAGAGAGTGGGGCCAACAAAAAAACAGACGTACGCATTTTTATTGTTGCACGAAGTAATTATTTTTATTTTATTCATTTACTTCAATAACATGGCACTTATTATAATAAACTTTTTATAATAAAAATAACATTGCTTGATGCGTTTAATACACAGCTATGCTGCTGAACTACAAAATATGTAATATCTATCTATGCTTTAGATAATACTACGAAGGACATAACAGTGTTCTAAATGTTTTTTTTTAATGGTAATTAGCCACATATAGGAACTTAGTAATGTCGTTCATTAATGAGAAACATTTTTCAATTGTCGTATATATGTGCGGTACAAGTACATTAGGTGTAAGAAGCTCAATTAAGACTGTACTACGCTTCTTATGAAGTCTATCAGAACATATTAATTATTGCGTTCGATTTGGTAATACGACGTTTCCCTTCAACTAACTTTGACAACAATTCAATTACTCCTTGATCGCCTTGAGTACCGTAGATGTCAGTCAGAGTGTTAAATGTTATTCTTGCGTATCCCATTTTTTATCTTATGCCAGCAGAAATAACTCCTCATAAATAGTGCTGATGGAGCCCTTGCCAAGTCGCGTGCCTTGGCCAACTCCTCTTCTGTGTCTAATATCGTGTGAAAACTCTTTAGTCAGTCGGTCAAGATATCATCGGAAATGTTGAAGTACTTTACAAGCATTTGAAGAACTTCGACATCACGTATGGCGTCATGCGCACCAGCGTGGGATGTTTTCCACTCTTCTATAGCGAGGGAGCTTTGGTTGAGCTGATCCCGCCTATTCAATATTTCGCGAAATATAGGAAAAGTGTCAGTAAAGCCGTGAATGCGATTGGTTACAAATGTTGGAACCATCGATACGCTCTTGATGGCACACATTCGACGAGGACTGTCGAATGGGCAGCTATAGGCAACGAGTACGCATTATTTTTGTATTGCCAACAAAAATCAGTCTAACTCTGTCAGCGCTATTTTGAGTGGAGTCGATGCAATTCTTACGCCGAGGAGAAACAAATCTCCATGATTGTTGGTCCATTGGCCAATCCATTTACTGCCGATGCAGCAAACGTAATGGTTCTCGTGGGATTTACGTATTAACCAAACGATTGATTCTCGTATCTCACACCATGTTGGAATCAAAACCGTCTGGTTCTAGCAAATGCATAGCTAATATTATTTGTTGCTCAACATGGATAGTTTAAAAAAAAATACCTTTCGTAGAGTCTTAAATGCTTTTGTTTTTGTTCTTATAGCTCGCTTTACATTTTTTATCTGTAATCGGTTGAAAAAGTCCCTTGTATGTTTCCCACCTGAAATAGCTATAGGACTTTCATAGACATTTGAAATGTGCGATGCTCCTTGATTTTTATTGCCACCTGCAACGGCAAAGCGGAAATCCGCTGATTCGCTGTGACTGTAGAATTGACTCTTCGATGCTTTATGAACCATAGCAGCATCCAGACGCTTGTTTGCCTGACTTGATGCTCCGTGACAACATTTGTCAACGCTGCTGTATAGTTTGTTGAACAGTTTTGACAGCTGCTCAACGAACGGTGCGCTGGAAAATCCACTGAATTGAAAATGATGCTTTATTGAAACAATATTTAATCCCATCATAGCCTGAATATTATTTTTTATAATTTTTTTATTCTCACAGTTTTTATAATCTCAATTTATAAATTCCTATTCCGACGTTTCTTTTCGTTAGTACAGACCTTTTATAAGTTAATTGCAGCTGAATCTGGTGCCATAGCTTTTGCGCTGCCATAAAAATTAAGGCGGCAGTCATGGTCAAATTTCTTATGTCCAAGATGGCAGAGAGCAAGATCACTCTACACTTCTTATCTCGTGTACTATAATCTAAGCCAAATGTATATCTATATCATAATCGAATCTAAATACTAGTACAATTGTACAATTTATACGAACAATCTATTGATGAAATAAGTATAATACAATTGAGTTTTGATATACTATACGCGCACCCTAAGCATTAAGCAACTTTAAAAAGAAATCGCAAAATACAGCACAAGATCGTGCCTTGCTACGCTATTATATACTTCAGTATAAGGTTTTTCCATTTATTTTTAATTTGCAAATACTACAGTATTTTTTTACAGTATTCGAGTTTGACCGTGTCAAGGGTTTTTCGAGCAGTATTCAAGCAGCATTTTTTTACAACATTCAAGTTTGACCGTGTCAAGGATTTTTCGAGCAACGCAGCACCAAACAAGTTTTATTCACCACATCCTCCACCGCTGATCCAGCAATACGCTCGTGCTTTTTGTATAGATGGCCATGAAGTGGTGGTAAATTTAAACATGCGGGAACTTTATTGAGTCGACTAGAACCCATGTCAGCTTCAAGCGTCCCGAAAACTGCTATTGAATTGTTGTCGTACAAGTTACACCTTTCACCGCATCGACGGCTGATTTTCTTCTCAGAACTTTCATCACGAGGAGACACTTTTGGCACCGCACGCTAAAAATCAAGGCTAGTCCAATCCGTTTTTCGTATTCAATGTTCTCTACCGAGAGTGGCTCGTGACGTGTCTCGCACTTCAAACTTTTTGCCATATTAGAAATGTCTATAACCCGTCGTCCTTCCACCGGAATTTCAAGGTTAGGGGGCTCGTTCTTTTCTATTTCGCGCACTTCTTGCGTTCTTTTCTTCCCATCCCGACTCTGTGCCATTTTTTGGTTAAACACAGCCTCACTCATAAACTCGCCCTTCGAGCGAAGTCGTTCTTTGAAAACTGTTTCCATTTTTTCAAGAATTCATGCTCCAGAAATATCATAAACACGACGTAAACACAGCAAAATTGCTACTAACCCACTGTGAGGGCGCGCGCACCACTTCTGGAAAGTTGCTAAGTTTAACACTTCGAATGATGCATACCGTATCAATAGTTAAGTAATTACAAAAACTTTTAGAATGCTCGATAAAGTGAGCTAATACCATTCTATGCATTTGGAAGTAGCAATATCGATTTATATACGATCACCTTCCGAGTATTGGCCATGCTGCTGAAGTCGAAGGACTTTATATATTTTATTGTACATTTTGTGTTATTACAAAAGCCAGGGCCGAATTTACAGATGTGGTGACCTTAGGGCAACAAAGAAGTGCCAGCCCCTTAATTATTTTCCAAAGATGATTCATTTTTTATAATGTTGAAATAATTGACTGCGAGAAACCAAGATCCTTTCAAGCAACATACTTCGATTTCGTATAAGACAAGAAATAAAAAAAAGGAAACTTTATTGTAAGCAGATCAGCACCGCCTTACAATTCGGTACCGCCAAAGTTTAAGAAATAAACGGCTCTTTCAATTCGCGAGACATTTAAACAATTATAATCCATGGAATATGGATTTACATGTTGGGGGTTGTACATAATTTTTTTACAGAAATACGCTTTGAGATGTTATTTTAAAAAGTGCTTCATGAACGTGTTTAAATTTGTTTTCTTCGTCAGATCTGAGCAGGATTTTATTCACTAAGTGTTGCATACCATTCGTCTGCAAATTTATGCTATAAATGTGAATTGTGAAAGCCATTCTTGCGAAAGGCCCGAGGGTTAGGTCCTGTTGCCCCCCCCCCCCTTCGCCGTCAAGTCCTAACGAAAGCGCATTACTTTTTTCACCCGACGGTACAATAAAGATCGGCTGCTTCTTTGTCTTAATTTCAAATTTCGGTCAGGTTAATTGTTAGTTCCAATAAACTCGTCAAAGTTGTCCGTTGACATTCCTTGTTTGCAGGAAGGAAAATCCGAATTAGCTCCAGATATTATGGGTTGTTTCGTGTAATTTCGTACCTGGCAGAGTCGAGAAAGGGACTGTTCATGTATTACGTAAGACAATTTTACCCACTTTCTGACCCCTCCTCCCCCCATGTGAGAAAAAAATAAGATTGGTTGACCCCCCTCAATCTTACGTATGATCAGTATCTACCAAAATTACAAAGAAATACAGTAGGAAAAATATAAAAATGCGTTGGTTTGTCTTATAGAAAAGTAATGTTTTAATGTGTATTTTTTAACCCTTTAATTTTGTGAATCATTCCAGGGGCTCAACACCCAATCAGGAAGTGGATTAACAACTGGAACGTCTCTGCCCTGTATTGGATCCATAATCTCATTTATGAAAATAACGTCGTTCACGTCCACCCACGTCCATCCATTAAATATGTGGCTAAAGTACGCACTTTTTCAATTTTCGGACAAATCCCATAAACTTTTATAATCTAAGAGCTATCTAGATCCCCTCCCACCACCCATGTAAGAAAAAATAAGACTAGTTCGCCCCCCCCCTCCGCCCAAATCGTCTTACGTAATAAATGAACAGCCCCTAAGATAGATCAAGTGATATGTATTGTGCTTGTAAGTTCGGAGCGTTTAGACAAGTGCTAAAGAGTAAACATTTTACGATCGGCTAGCGGGGAGAAGGAAGAGGAAAAGCGGGTACAGGGCAAGCGCAAGAAAAGTTAGTGCGAAACATTGAGAGTCACGGAGGCCTCGGAAAGTCGTAAACATACTGGCTGTCTGCCCTCTCGTGCGAGCTAGAAAATTAATGACTCTCCCGCACTATTCTCTTCTCTGATTAATCTTGAATGCTGTCCGGTATTTTCTCTTCATTTTGCTCTGCATCATTCGTGTCCCGTTTACGAGAGATTAATATACATTCGATCGTGGCCTAGGATTGTGGTGACAGAAGCTATCGTAATGTGTCCTAATGGTAAGTAAATTTGACAGGAGCATTCAAAAGCATTCTTTCGGAATTTCAACATGAAAATGTACGACAGCACATGATAATTATTACGGACGCATCAACTGATAATGGGAGCCTTGATATGCGAATCAGTAATGATTCGGAAATAAATAAGTGTTTGTTTCGCATAATGGCGAATGTTTACAAACCTTGGTTTGTCGTAACAATTTTTGATATATTCTTTCAACTGTTTATAATTATCGAGTCAGGAAAAAATTACTTATTTGAAGAGGAAACATCCGAAAGAAAAATATTAAAGATTAGCCTGGACCCGCGGCTTCGCCCGCGCTTTACCGGTTACAATAGTTGTTCTAACTACCCGGTCTTTGATAATTTACCTTGGTTATTTTTATTTGATTTATATTCCATATATACTGACTTTTAGTCCCTTACATCTTTGTTATACGTATAGGTAGATTGAGTATTTACTGACGAAAAATTCAATGGAAATCACATTGATTGATCTTAACTTTACTATATAAAAAAGTACTAAACTGAAACCTTGGAATTTTGGATAATATGTTATTTTCTGAAATGAGTTATCCAAAATTAAAGTTTACTTGATCTTACAAAATTTCATTATACACTACGATTCGCGAATGTGATTTGTTTGGTTTATAATAATGTGATTTATTTGGAACAAAACTTGCCACTTTAAAGACCATTATAATAGAAGATGTTAACGCGTTTAACAAATATATCCTTTGGCATTTAGCGGAACTCTACGGACCTATCATCGTGCGTATTGACAATTTTACTCCGAGAAAATAGTGTACCTATCTTTATATGCAACCATAAATACTTTTCCCATTTTTTTCAGTTTCTTTTCATTATATCTCCTTGTATTCAGTGCAAAATAAACTTTTTTAGTAACTACCACTTGCTAATAAGCCACTAGTTCCACTTGCGACTACCCGAAACGATCGAATTTTTGTTTACCATCGATTCATTATTGAAATTTCATTTCATAATATTTTATGAAATATTATGAATTTAATTTGATTGCATTAAAAAATAACAAAAAATCTGTTTGGTCTCATGCCATAAAAATCCTTTATTTCCTCGGAACTAATTTACCCGTATAACCTTTTAACGAACTTTCTTTCGAATCGTAGAACGTACTCGGGAGTCGAATAATGCGCGGACGAAAGAAAAGAAAGATCAGTACGATACATTAGACCTCGTAAAGTGTTTTCTCGTAGTCCCTGCTCGTAAAGCAGTCAAATTTGTCCGCACTTACCAATCCCACAGGGTGTTTAAAATGTCTTAAAGTTAGTGCGAGGACGGGGCAGGTGCGAGGCAAGGGGCAAAACGTCTCGACGGTAAAAGGACCGGCAATGCTGGATAGAGCGGAGATGAGATCAAGGCGGAGTGTGGGACGTGGATCGCCCGATAATTTGGGTCCTACCAGTTTGGGGCTCGTAAAGTAGAAGGGTCGGGTCACGACGAGGCGGTGGGTGAATATTCAATATTATTCTACCGCTGTTTTGATGATCACAGTACAACAATTCAATCAGGCAAAGCAAAGAGCAAATCAATTCGACCGAAGTATTTTATTTAAATTTAATATCTTTAAATATTTAATATTTGATTTAGCGATAATGAAATATGTACGGAAAATGACCAGCTAACAGCCCGATAAAAGGGATGAATTTTGTCAATTGTGTATGGACACCCAGTTGATACAATCAAAATTCCATTTAGCGGCCTCTATGCTACATATAATCAGGTAACATTTGAAAAAATCACAAGATTTTGCAGCCAAATAGCGGCGCTGAAACTGGATTAAGCGAGTAACCTTCGTCCGATAGCCTTCTGCGGCCGGCAACACCACGTCGCCAATTCTTCACCGCTCGACTTGAATTATGTTTTTAAATCTCATAACAATATTTTATATCGAAGTAAGTAGGACATTTTTGATATGTTGGAAACTTTTTTTCGGAAAACAGCCTTTTTCGACACGATTGCGATATCTTTGGCGCCTTAATTTGACCATGGATTATTCGTATTTGGACCAAAAGCAACACTTTTTTAAGAATAAAAAATCGCGATTTTAGCTTCCTTTAGAAGATACAGGACATTTTACGAATTATTCGTTATTAAGCGATTTAACTGGTTTACGTTAATGTAGCTTTCTTCGGAATGCGCTATTACGAGAAAAAAACAAGAACAGAAACATAACTTAAAGAAAAACACAAAAAGAAAAGAAAAAAGAATTAAAACCAAAAAAAGAAGAAAAAAGGCGGGTCTTCCAAAAAACTGGCTCGAGCAAAATGAAAGCTGAAAACGCAACCGATAATGAAACAAAAAAATTTCGGGGCTTCCAAGAAACCGACTCCCAAACAAACCCAAACAAACGCAAACAGGAAAACCCAAATGCGCGCGCGCGCGCACGCACGCATGCACGCACACACAAACATACAGCAGAGAGGGTTTGAGTAGATACAAAGGTGGGAGTGACGCCCCACGGTTCCTAATCTCCGCTATCACAGACACGCACACGCAAAACAGCGCTTTTCAGGGTCAAAGAATACCAATGCAAACAACCTCCACGTGGTGTATTTTAGATAACGCTAATGATCTGCAGCCAGCTTCGTTAAATCAACGACGAAGTACGACGAAACAATGTAAAACCCGCGAAAAATTCGATTTCCATCGAAAATCGGAAAAATATATATTTTCTCTTCGAAGCGCTGTAGATTCAAAACTAAGACTCAAAACGAAAAAAGTTTCTCTTGTTTTTCGTATTTTTTCGGCCATATTTCTTAATCCAATGGTCAAATTGAGGCGCCAGGGATATCGTAATATCGCCCTTTTTTCAAGCAAGCACCATTTGATCACAAATCTATATTTTTCCGTTTCCCCGCGTGCCTACTTCGAGGGCAAAGTTTGTCTAGGGTGCAAATTATTTTAAATTGTCGCTCCGGATAAAAAATTTGGAACTCTTTCCGATCGCAGGATACTAGCGGACAAATGTGCCTCGCTTGATCTAGCTTCAGCGCTGGACTATTTTGTTACAAAATTGTACAGAAATCCGGAGATATCTAAAGGTCATCAAACGACAGAGTTTTCATTCTGTCAACTGGATATCCATTAAAAAGTTCCGATTTCCCCATTTTCCGGGCCCTAAATTGAGTTTCCCTTATATAAACCGTCAACATGTACGCGAATAAATTATTATAGCGGATTCAGATGTTCACAGACATGCACGCGCGCACGCACGCACGCGTTTTACTTTTGGTCGTTGCCCATACGCATTTGAGGGAGAAACATACAAATCTGATGAATCGATTATACATTTAGTTAAATTAATGATTTATACTTTGCTTATTAATCTTTGGCAATTACTTTTTTTTCAAGTATACATCAAATGTCAAACAACTTCAGCCCGCATGTACCATAAACGTTCCGATCGAGGACTGTAAAATTAAGTCGAGATTGGTATGCAATTAATGATTGTGGTTCAGCAGACATAATGACAATAACAGCATATCAGTTGAGCATTCATTCTTCAAATAATTGCACAAACAAAATACTACGGAACCCGACTACACGCGGGTTCGTCTTACATGGCAAGTTTCTCTTATTGTACCCTTCGCCGCGTGTGTGGAGTATAGTTTTCGCGGCAAGCTGTGTAAAGTGGCTCCTTTAGGGAACAGTCAGGTTGTCAATGTTTTCTAGGCTTTCAAGAAGTCTGCAGATTATCATAGTTACTTCTCGTAGTACCCCAGAAGTTGCCAAATTAAAAATAGGACAAGGAAGTGGAATAGGAATGGAATCCAATGGAATCTACAATTAAAATATCCAATGGAATCTACAATAATATTATCGAGAATTAATGATTAATTATAAGAATTATTAAAACAGAAAATAGTAAATGAAGCCCGAATTCAGTTGTAAAAGAAAGGCGGGAAAGATCTCTATTCTTTTTTCAAGATATTGCTGTCTATTAATTAAGATTCCCATCGGAAGCACTTTCTTGACAAAATACCATGCACACAGGTTAGAAACTGTAAAAACAGTGAGGCTGTGACAGTCGGACGTACGAACATGCCGAAATGATAAGGTTTCCTCGTTCGTCTATGAATCCCTGAAATCCGAACCCATACAGACAGTCGGATCTTTTAAAAATATTTGAATATTCTACATACTTGCTACCGCTTACTATATTATATTCCGAAAATACCAATGCACTTTAGAAAATGACAGTTCACTGCGATAACAAAACGCTTCCAGTTAAGCAATTTTTATGGAGAAAATTCTCGAGATACTGTAATCTACCTAGTTTACATTTGTTTAAACCGAGCGCTGCTCAATCAATTGGTTTCGAGAAAAAATCGACCTACCTTTTGATGATCCAAAAGTGATTTTCAATACATTTAGTCGCTGCTACTTCCATCGCTTAAAAGTGTATCACCAAGTCATATTCGATCGCAGATACACTACTGGCAAAAATTAGGGAAAAAAATTTTCCGAAATTTTAAGGTCATTTTCCAATCGCTCTATCTCCATAAAAAAATCATTGCAAAAGGAAATTTAAAAAAGCATTCTAAAGCATGAAATCTCTGGGGCGTTTTTTTATCGATGACGCAATCAGATCCCATTTCTTCGTTTCTTTTCGTTTCGTTCGAGATTTTAAAGAGAATTTGGAAACAGTATGTGTGACGCCTTTCCCTTGATTCTTCCCCTCTAATTTGAGCTTTAAAAGCGGTCTGTATGATGATTTGTCGCACAGTTATGAGCTATCAAGCCAAAATTACGCTTCTGACTTTGATAATCAATATCTCATGAATCAATCATCCTACGGAAAGCTGACGGCCAATTTCAAAAAGCTGAAATGATGCCCTTCAACAAAAAAAGTCAATTGCCAATTTTTTTTTAAATTGATATGAGATATCGATGTAAAAAATGTAAAAAAATGGCGTTTGTCCCTTGCATTATAAAACTTATGATATATTCGTAAATAACCCTCGCAACCATTATATTTGGGCATCTTTTCCGCGTCCATAGTATCCGCAAAAAGCATGCAGAGCGTTAAAGAATCATCACACTGTAACGGGTTGAAAAATAGCTGATTTTCGCGATTTTTTTCGATGGTTAAAATACGCTAATCAGTCTGATTTTTTTATGTCAAATCAAAGCACATGAAAAAAAGAAAATAAATTGTCAAACGTTTACTTCATTTTCTGTACGTTTTTTCAACGGTTGAAAATGTCTTAGAAAAAAGAAGTCATCAAGGTATACACAGTTGCGGCCGTAAATATTATGCGAAACAAAATTTGTAAAAAGATTATTGATCCGTATGAAAGCCGGTATCTTGCTATGGAGGGTTTTTTAAGGCCATCTGCCACACGCCTCCGACCGCTTCGAAATTTTGAAATGGGAATTCTGCCAAACGGAACAAGCAATTTGAATGAAATGTGTTGTGTACATGCAGGACACTTGCTCCGAGAGCAGGGTGCTCTTACGATTCAAGCTTAAAAGTATCTCCATCGTCTGATGCATCATCACTGTCTGCATACCTTTGTGAGGCGAGTGGTGGACAAACTGTATCTAAATATGCTCAAGGTATTTGTTTAAATTTATTTCAAACGATGGTAAGATGTCCCATTTTACCATCCTTCGTAACTCGGAAAGTCCAAATATGAGTTGTCAAAAATTATTGAAAACATTCAATTTTGGGGAAGCAAGCATTTTATTTCAAATTCATTCGGGTCAAAGTGACCCAGTGTGTAAAGGAAGGAGGTCACCACTGATACTGCTCATTTTTCGACCATTACCTTTGGATTTTTTTTAAACAAAGGAATAAAGTACATAGTTAAAATACCATTGACGCTTTATAAGGTATATATTGAAGCATGTAAAAAAGTTTATTTGTTAACAGAATAGAAAATGACGGTGCACGAGTCGCTATAGCACTACTGGTTTTCAGTCAACCCTCTCCATGCTGATAAAGTTTGCATCGTTGGAATGCAACGAAAGGCTTTATTTATATTTTATTTTCCATATTTTGATTGTTATCGAAATTAAAAAAAAAAAATTATCTTATAAATCGCTAAATACATCGATATCTTCAAAAATGGTTTGAGGATTTTTGTAAGCAAAGGTTGCCAAAATATGAAGAAGGAATTCACAAATATTAAATTTTATTGCGTTCCAACGATACAAACTTCAACCTCATACCCTCTCCGTGGAACGCAGTAGAACTATCGTAAATTTGATCGTGGAACTAAGAGTAAAATATTTTCGATAATTACGTTAATTTTAGCCGTCAAGTATGAGGGGAAACGTAAAAATAATTTTAAAAAAGGCGAGTATTAAAAGAAGGTTGTGTTTTCAACCATACTTTTTGTATACTACTCCAAAAATTACAGGAACAGAAAATTTCTTCGATTTTATAGCGTTTTTTGAAGCGCTGTATCTATGTGAAAAATGGTTGCATGGAGATGAAAAAAAGCCTTTTGAAGCTTCCCAGATCTTTTGGCAAAAAAAAAGTGTGATCTACGGTTATCGCACAATCATAAGAACGAGCGGGAGAAAAAAATTCCAAATTTGTTTTTTTTCAGGGGTCCATGGACTAACGAAATTTTGTTTCATTTAACTCAATATATAGGTCAGTTAGCTTGTTTATTCAGCTTTAATTTGGTTTTTTTGTCTCTCTACGTCAATTTTTTAAGCTGAGGTATTCGATTTTGAATGAAAAAAGATCCTTTTGTCTTTGATTATCGATATCCCAGCAATTATCGCCACGGGAATTAAAGGGCAGCTTTAAAAAGTTGAATAAATTTTCTGACAGCCTCTCTCGTTGATTTTTGTGAATTTTTCCTTTACCCTTAACCTTTATATGGTAAAGGACAAAAATTGACTTTTTCTGGATTTTCAGTAAATCTACCACTACGTTACAAATATTGATGCAAAGACTAATGTTGCCGCATTTTTTCAGCTCGATGTACTTCCAAAACTCCCAGAAAAGATTGACCAAAAAAGATTAGTTTTAGAAAAAAACTGTTAATTGGTTTTTTCTTCCAAACAAAAGATCATTTTTGAACAAAGTGTTTTTTGTATCCCTAATAACCTTCGCAGAAAATATGGAGAGTCAATCGCATCCAAGTTCTCAGATCGACTAGTGAATACAGCTTGGAGGTATCAACTTTTAATCAATGCAATTAAAGATGAGTAGAAATTATGGTGCGCAAAAGCCGAAGCGTGGCAACAATGAGTCGCCATTGTTTCCTGAAATGTTTTACAAATTTAAAAAGATTAGAATTTGTGTGAAATTTCTCAGTTTGTTTTCTTAAATTTAACAAGCAACTACTGCAAAGTTCTAAAAATAGTAAAAAAAATGGGTCTTTTCATTTTGATCATGATTGCACGATGTTTAGGAACAATACACTTGTTCCTTTAATTCTTTTGTAAAACTTTAATCGATCGGTCCGGAAAAACGGGTCGACGGATCAATTTGAAAACTTACACGGCTATTGGGGGTACATTAAGCTGGAAAAAAATGTGGCAACATTAGTCTTTCCACCAATATTTCTAATAGAGTAGTCGTTTTACTGAAAAACCTTAAAATGTCATTTTTCTCCTATTTTTCAAATTAATATTAATGGTGAGAAAAAGGTTTTTTTTCTCAAAAATCAACGAAAGAGTCTTGTACAAAATTTATTCAAGTTTTCAAAGCTGCCTATCAATTTCCTGTGCGATCATTGGTTGCTGAGATATCTTTGATCAAAGACAAAAGGATCTTTTTTCATTATAAGTTGGATATCTCAGCAAAAAGTTGACGCAGAGAGACCACAAAAAACCAAATTGAAGCTGAATAAACACGCTAACGGACCTATGCATTGATTTGACTGAAAAAAATCCCTTGATAAAAAAATTGGAAAAATAATTTTCTTGCTATTTCTTATGATTGCGCGATAACCGTAGCTCACAAAATTACTTTGCCAAAAGATCTCAAACTAGAAACTTGAAGCTTCAAAATGTTTTTTTTTTTCATCTTGATACGACTATTTTTAACATTGATACAGCCTTTCAAAAAACACTTTAAAAAGTGAAGAAATTTTCTGTTTCTTTAATTTTTTTTTGGGTAGGGTATAAAAAGTGATATATTTTTTACAATTTTCAGCCAATCGAAAAAACGCTTGTCCTTGACTGTTAAAGCAATCTAAGAAGCTACAGTTAAAATTTCAAGTCGATTGGACGAAAATTGTACGAGTTTTGCTACGTTGCGATATCAAAAACATGGTTTTAAGAAAAACGTGTTTAAAGTCAACGGTTTTATAGACGCTGTAGCTGAAGAAGTTTTTTTTCCGTAATCTAACGCCACCTATTGGTCGAAAATAAACTATTTTTATAAACTTATATTTTATAAACTTACATTTTTTTATAACCTTATGTTTTTTATAAAATTGTGTTTTATACACTTATATGTTTTATAAAATTATATTTTATAAACTTATATTATTTATAAACAAATAAATAAACTATTTTTAGTCGGTGACTTTGTCCCCACAATAGGCTTACAAGAGTTAAGAACTGCGCCTACCGGCATGACATCGCCGAAGACGGTGCAGCGACGGAGACTTCTTTAAAAAATAGCTCGAAAACCACTTTATAATTGTTTCTTCAGCTACAAACGAATATGCATCATATTTTTAAAGGTTCCAAAGATTTCTTAAAAGTGTTTCCAACTAAACGATTTTTCGAAAATTTTACACCGGTGTCCTCGAAAAAATTCGCGATCCTAAATTTTTACCGCTCTTCTATAGAGCGAGACTCCTGCGATCGTCATTGCTAGATAATTCGATCCTTGAAGAAACCTGCCAAAGATAAATCACGCTAGAGAGAAAAAATACTAAACGCAATTGTTTAAACAAAGAGCATTGTACAATTTGTTACGGTTCCAAGGATTTTTTAAAAGTGCTTCCAACAAAACGAATTTTCGAAAATTTTACACCCGTGACCTCTAAACAATGCGCGATAGTAACATTTTACCGCTCTTCTGTAGAGCGAGACTCCTCCGATCGTCATCGCTAGAAAATTAGATCCTTGGAGAAACCTGCCGAAGATAAATTCCGGCAGAGAAAAAAAATACTAAACGTATTTTTTTTGCAGTAATGACAAAATTTTACCACTCTTTCGCAGAGTGAGACTCGGCCGATCTCGTTCGTTCGCGAATTTGGTGAGCCGCAGACAACCTGCCGAAGATAAGCCATGGCAGAGAAAAAAATGTAGAACGCAATTGCTTAAACAAAGAGCATTGTAAAATTTTACAACTCTTTCGTAGAGTGAGTCTCGAGCGATCTCGGTCGTGACTCGAGATTTTGGCAGAGATCGAATTCGTCGACGATGAGCGACATCGAGATGCCAAATAGTCCTCGAGCTTGTTTGTTTATTAATTGTAAAAGAATGGGAAAATGCCAGCACTCTTTCACCATACGAGTCTCCAGCAAACCCCGTTTGCTAGAAAGTTCAACCATAAAGAATTTTCCACCGAAGTCTGCCGTCAACAAAGAAATCGATTCGAGGGCATTTATTTAAACAATGCGCGATCGCAAAATTCCACCGCTCTTCCATAGAGCGAGGCTAGCGATCTTGATTGTTCGAGAAGTTGACCAGCAAAAATGTTGCCCAATATGAACCCTGGCAGAGATAAAAATGCTTAACGCATTCGTTTAAATATTCAGCATTGTAAAATTTTACTACTCTTTTGTAGAGTGAGTTTCGAGCAATTTCGTTCGCTCGAAATTTTGGCAGGGATCGAAAGCGTTGACGATAAGCGGCATCGAGATTACAAATAGTGGTCGAGCTTATTTATTTAAATGAATTAAAAAAGCATGGGAAAATGCCGGTACCCTTCCACAAAACGGGTCATTTGGTGGTGGCCGTTGTCGGAAAAAAAATCGATTCGATGGCATGTGCATATACAATGTTAAATACAACAAAGTTTCACTGCTCTCCTGCCGGGTGAGCGCTGGCATCCAATACAAGCGTACCATGGTCGCTACGCATAGTTGTGTGTATTGTGTGAGACACATGGAGATGTAAGGTGTTGCGTACGACCGAACGGGGGCCAGAATGCATTCGTTCTTTCTGCACGCGGCCGGCGTAGCAAACACACACACGCGCGGGCGCGCTCAGCGATCGCCGTCCGTTGGCTTCGACTCTTCGGCCCAGTGCGAAGCATCGAGACCGAACTCGCGACCGCTGCGCTGTCCGACGGTAGCGACTTGTAGCTAAAAACTGCGAGATCTGCACTACCGACGTAACGAGAGACCGCGTTGGAATTTTCTGGCATATGGCACATGGCCTTCAATATCAATTGACAAATTGGCGGCAGTTTGAAAATAAAAGTATCGAGTTTCGCCTATTTTTTCGACAGTTTTTCGTTAAGAATAATGACGATTTAAAAAAAGCTTCCATAGCAAGATAGAGAATGCCGTGAAGTATGTTGTGTCAACATTTGAGACGGATAACTTGAAAAATCTTCCTTTGAAAGTGTACGCCGTTTTGAAATACAGCCTTACGAGAAAAACGCGTTTAAAGTTTCGAGTGCGGAGTTTTCATATAAATTGTCTACTTACGATCAATCTGCCATACCAGGTCCATGTTTCTAACCATCTATGCTATCAGAAAATGTAAAGAAAAATCGATTTTTTGATAATTTTATACTGTGATGATTCTAAAGTTTCTCTGAGTTTCTTATCCCGGTGATGCGTTTTATCAAATTTTGGAACTTTTGTAAAAAAAACATTTTAAAAACTTTATTATGGTGTTCAACCATAAATAATTGCTTTTTAGGCAAAAAAGCTTTTTTCGAGATTTATTGGTACTTTTGTTTATGTAAAGTAGCAATCTTAGAGAAAAATTATAAAAATTAACTTCTTTTCTTATTGTTTTTTTTCCAATAACAATTTTTTTCATTTTTAACGGTGCAATTTTGTGTTCGCAAATTTTCTCATTGAAAAATAACAAGTATACTCTCTCAAAGTACGTAAAAATTGCAACGCTTTTTTTCTGTTTGAAAATTTACTTTCTTTTAAAAATGGTGTACCCCTGTATTTCCTTTCCTGTTTTTAATGCGGAATTTCTTTTTTGCTCAATTGGAAATGGTGAATTGAAACTTTTATCCTTTAATCTTTTTTACAAAATTTCGAAACTTTGATCATTCGGGTCACCGGGATAAAAACCCTTTGCATACTTTATGTAGACACTATGAACTCAGAAAAAAATGCGTAAAGATAACAGTTGCGATGGTTATCTACGAATATTGTAATTTGAGGAACAAACGCTATCTTTTTACATCGATATACCATATCGGAAAAAAATGTTATTAAGAATTGTGTACTCTCCCTTAAAGGGCATACTTTCAGCTTTCCGTAACTACCCGTCCGCTTTTTCTGTACGTTGACTGGTTCATAAGATATTGATTACCAAAATCAAAGCGGCATTCTGGATTTAGTAGCTTACAACTGTGCGATTAATCTCCATACAGACCTGTTTCAAAGCTCAAATTAAAGGGGAAGAGTCAATTCTTATTTTTATTCACAAGTAACGAGGGGGAAAAAAATGTTAGAAGTTGAAGCTCAAAAAATAGAGATTAAAAATTTTGATATACTTTTTCAAATGTTCTCCTACGATGATTTTTCGCGGAGATAGAGCAGTTCGAAAGTGACCTGAAGATTTGGCAAATTCTTTTGCTTCCTTAAATTTTGTCAGTAGAACAGTTGTGCTACCGCAGTCCAGTACAGTCACGGCATTTCGCATGAAGCTATAGCAGTGAGTTCCGTAGACTATGCCCGGAGCGGGTAGTTTTTTATCATCTTTTTCCGGCGCGTTTAGCCCCCAGCAAGGATTCCGAAAAGAGAGACAAAAAATATGTCTCCGAAGCCGTCGTAAGCATAAGGAGTCAAAAGTCAAAGGTGACAAAAGTCGAAAGGTGATAAAACAAATACATCGGAGGAGAGAGAGAGAGAGAGAGAGGGGGGGGGCACGCCCCGTTATTGCGGCTCCTACAAAGAGAATTTTACCCACTTGTTGACTCACTGCTGGAGGGCCCCGCGGAAACGAAGAATACCGAGGGAGACACGAAGCAGAAAAGAGCGCAAAGAGTAGGGATGAGAAGAAGAAGAGGATCCCTCTCTATTTGTCTCCCTTACTCTCGTTCCTTCTCTCTCATACGGGATGTTTTTCTCCTACCACGACGAGAAGCGCGAGGCCCAGGGCATTGAGGCCCTCGACAGGTAATCGTTGAGGGTCTCCTCCTCCTTTCAGCTCCCCACCACCAACATCCCCCAAGAACGAGAAAGACGGGCAGCGTGGTCCAGCCACGAGATCTCGTCCGGCCCAGAGAAGTCAAGACGTTACTCGAGACTTGCTCGACACTCGGCTCGTCAGTTTGCGCAACGCTCCGGTCCGTGCTGGGGATGTACAGGAAACACCCTCAAAAAAGCAATACAAATTACTCGCTACCCCGTAATTCTTGTCAAGTGGCGCACGTCGGAAAACGTAATTTTTTTCCGAAACAACCGCGCGACCTTCGTTACCGAACGAACTTGCTAATTGTTGAACTCATCTCAAAGTCTTTCATTTCACACTTTCGCGGAAAAGTGAGAATTTTCAGACCGCCCGAGTCATTAAAGCCATCGTGTTGCGTGTTGTTCGAAGTTTTATCGCGAATCAACCGCCGAGCCCTCCGCTGACAGTGAGAGAGTACGAGAGAATCGAGATTGTCGTGCGCGACTACTGAAAAATCCGGACCCCGTCTGTTTTTGTGGTGATAGTACAGCAATCGCACTCGAGTCAGTGAATTGAAGAGTGATAAACGTAACGAGGGACTCGTAAGACAAAATACTCTTTTACGTTCGAGTGTACGATGACAAGCTACGCGCCCTTCCAGCAGTACGACCTACTGGATTCGGAGGGTTACGGCTCAGCAAGCAGTCCCGAATCGAATCCTCCCCAAGGATCGGGCGAGGGCCGTACCGGTTGGCCGGTACATCACCATCAAGACTCCTATCCTCAGCCACCGAGATCACGTGGCAGCAGTTGTGGTAGCGTCAGCTCCGTCGACAGTCGTCACAACAATAATTACAGCAACGATCACAATCGTGGTGGCAAGGCACCGGCAAGTCTCTTTAACTTCGCCGAGTTCTACGAGGGCTACCATCAAGAGAGCGCAACGATCAACGAGTCGTTATCGATGAGGGAAGTCGCGACGCGGAATTCCAAAATGGAGCCCACGAAGTACGAATACAAAACGAGCTCTCACAGTAATCATCAGTTTTACGAGGACCGTTACGAGGTCGTAAACCCCTCTATCCGCGCGACCTACGTCAACGTGCATCACAATCAAAAAAATAGTCTCGATCACGGCCTTCATCATCACAGTTACGCAAACGGCCAATTGGAAGGTTACCTTAAACCTAAAGCGCCTTGCAACCCCTCCAAGAACGAAGTTGTCAACCGAAAAAGTGAAGTCGCACCTGACCATGACGTTCCCTCAAAGACAGATGTGGTTTTCTTCGCGGGAGGAATTTTTCCGACCGCCAAGAATGTCCTTTCCGCCCAAAGTCACGGCAACGTCGAGCTACGAGTGAACCATATTCCCAACAGATATCAGCCGTTAGAGGAGGACATGATGAGCGAGATCGATTTGGACTCCGAATACTGCTCGTCCGAGACCAACAACAGCGTGATGATTACCGGATACGTGCAAAAACCCAAGAGCACCGGAACACCCGGCATTGAAGTCATCAGAAAAAGACGTCTCGCTGCTAATGCCCGAGAGAGGAGGCGAATGAACAGCCTCAACGACGCATTTGACAGGCTACGCGACGTCGTTCCCAGCCTCGGGAATGACCGGAAGCTCAGCAAATTCGAGACACTTCAGATGGCGCAGACTTACATATCGGCACTTTACGAACTATTGCAGCGGGAATGACGAAACCCACCCGGTTGTAGGTATACGTGTGCGTCCATGTCCAGACTGTCTCCGAGAGTAGCTGCTCAAAAAAAGTCACGTTCTAAAACGAGAAGAACCAATTGTTGTTGAAGCGATTAGCCGTCCAAGCGTCGTCGATAAAAAAAAAATAAACGCACATCTGTTCTTTGTAAATAGTAGAAAGTAAGGGTTCATGTGTTAACACATTGACACTTGTAAATAACATGTAAAAAAGCGGATTTTTTAAAGTTATTGCCGGACGGTAGCTTAATTTGTAAATATCTTTTTCCCGTGCCAAAATTTTTATCTTATATTTAAATTTAAATTTATTTAAAATTCAAATCGATCAACGATACTCCCCGAAAAATGTGGGCTATCGTTTTGTGATTCACCGTGTAAGTTCTCGCTTCGAGAAAGCTGCACGCAATACAACCCCTGTACGCAGGCACTATAGTCGACTTTTCCACGAACAATTCGCAACACCCCTGGGCAAAAATGGCACAAGTACACATCTTGTATTTAATCTTCCTCTCAGTACAGTAAGCAAAAGTTGGCACTAGTGTACAAACCCGTACGTCCGTTCAAGTATTTTCTCTTCTATCTCCACTTAGCGGTCAATCACAATTAAATACAATTTTGCACACAGAGGTCCGCCCGGTCTCGCGCCACGGACCCTTGCCCTCCTCCTCGCCCTTCTCGCCGCTGCCACCCGCGGACCCGTCTTTCGCGCGGCAATGTTGCACAAAGAGAGCAAATTGAAATCTCCTAGCTGACAGAATGATAGATGGTGACACGCCGGGAGACTGGATTGTATACGCGCTACCGCGTTTATCCTTCTCTCTCCCTCTTGCCTCGTCTCTCTGAAGTTCAAAATGTACGTAAAGCCACTTCGACATTAATAATGTGAGAAAAAAGTTATTTTAGAATCGGAAGAAGTAAGAACAAAATACCACTACAAATAAACTTATGCCAGTATACAGAAGTTGCAAAAAAAGGAAGCATTGTGATTGTATACGGACTTTCACTCGTTATTTCTAGAATGACATCATGAAAATTCCGAGAGGATATTTTTGATATTTAGGTTTCTGGTATATTATTATATAGCAGGACAGATAATACACAATCGACCAGAATAGCACCAAATTTGGCTACTTAAAATTGTCATAATTCTAAGCTAGAAGAAGAAAAACGACGGAGAACAAAAATGTTTTCTCTCGCAATATGGCTCGCTCGTGTATATGGCAATACAAATCGATCAAGTACTTGCATTTAAAGCAACGATTTCGGTGCCTTGACGGGTCTGCATAACCTTGAGGCTCGAGAAACAGATTGACTAAAAATATTTTTGTCTGTTGGGAGTTTTGGTATGACGAGGTCGGGATTTTATACACAATTGGTGCGATCTTTCCAAGTTTGGGTTGTTTAATATTGGAAAACATGGACAAACGATGGAGTTATTATTATTTAAACAGTCTCGCCGTTGCTGCATGACCAATCGGTGTGGGGGTCCTGGCAGCGAAGATAATGCGAACCGAAAAATTTAAGAAATGTACTTTTAGTATAATAGTAAAACTTTTTATAACCGGATACTTTTTGAAATTTCGTAAATTATGGCAATAGCAAAATGTAATGTATTTTTTATCATTTATCATCAACAAATGGGTGAACATATTAAACATAATTTAACATATTAAAGGTATTTAATCAGCGGTCGAACCTTTCACAACAATCGTCCAAAGTCGGTCAATTTTTATTTATTTATTCGCAAATAAAACTTGAAACCCTATGCTATAAAACAACGCAATGAAAAAAAAACCTAATTTTAAAATATCAAGTCCTTGCAGGCCCCTCAATCGATCTGTTAACGATTATGACAATAATAACAATAATGACAATCGCGTCAATACGAACCACAAAACCAACGCCGACAACACTATATTTTCCCGATAATTACACAAAAACCGGAGAAAAATACTGTATTATAAAAAATATTGTTTCAAGAATATAACACGCGTAATAAAAATCGCGTCGTATTGTGCATGGTCGGGTTGGTTGTTCTGGAGAGTGGATGTGTTGGAAATTTTTTCCGCATACATATTATAAGTGTCCGCGGAGCTCCCGCGCAGCCAGATGAATAGAGAAGAGAAGACTCTCTGCGGGTGATTAAACGCGTCTATGCATATATCTACTCCTGTACGGTGGTTATAGAACGATGTGCCATACGGTACATATAATCGTAATGAATAATACGCATAAAAAACTCAATAATATTAATGGGCAAAAATGCGTGAGTGTGCTCTTCCTCAATTAAAGGACACAAGGATTGATACCGCGAACCCGTAAAAAGAATAGAATCGTGAAGAAGAATAGAGAGAGAGAGAGAGGCAGTGAGAGAGAGAGAGAGAGAGAGAGAGAGAGAGAGACTCTCGACAACTCGCGGCCGGTTGGTGTCAGTCGTTTCGACGGAAGAGAAGCCCTCATGGCGCCCGCGGATCTCGTCTTCTTCTTGTGAGATCAATACGCTCATCGGACACCAGCGAAATGCACGCTCATTAGTTCTCCTCGGTGCTCGCAAGGTCTCCATTTGTACTCGCACTTACGCGTTACAGTCGATTCACTCGGTACACAAATTGGTATGTCTACAGCGGACATTTTGCGCCAATTCGGACACTTATAGTTATTCCACACTTCTTCCAGCCACTCTCCAATGTTCGACAGCTTGGAAATTAAAAAAAAAAATCAAACTTCATTTTCCACTATTGTAGACGCATAATGCAGGCTTCAAATTAATTTTTTCGCGGCATGTATCCACCGCAATGGAATATTTGATTACAACTTTCGCACCGGTTTTGCGTTCGAAAATGTTTACATGGTCATTCAACATCATACCTAAACTTTACCATTTGGAAAGTATACATTTTGATATGTATTTGGACATTTCATATTTTTCTAACAAGCAGAGCTTTTGTGGAATCTTGTGTCTGAGTGGTGAACATTTTTAGGACGTTGGGCAATTTTGTTTCATCACTGCCTTAGCACGGAATGCCCCTCAGAATTAGCTACATCAATTTTATTCATTCGCGGTCATGTGTTATATACATGTCTATATAACGCGAGGAGAATGCATTAGTAGAGTACGAAAAAGATCACCATCAGCAGCATCCCCCAAGACGTTTGTCGCATCAACGACATTCGTCTTTGGTCACACCTTGACATCATTAACGCTCTCTAGGGGGCTTTCCGAGAGCGGAGAAGTAAAATAAGATCTACATTTTTCGTGCACCAGATATAAGCAACAGATGAAATTTAAAAAACATCATTTTGTACAAAAACACTATCAAAGGTAATTTTGCGTGCTGCGAATAATTATTCTTGAAGAAAGTGATCGCGATTATTGTGAAAGGACAATTATTCGAATTATTATGAAAGAACAATTATTCGAATTTTTGTTCAAACGATGGAAAATTTGTGGGATTAAAAAAAGATTCTTACACGAGCGTAATCCACTCTGGCTCCAATTAAACGTTTTTTTCATCAACGTTAATACAACACAAATACAATACAAAATAATAAATAGGCAGCTTAACGATGACTTCTCTCCGTGTAAAATCTTCTATAAATGGCGTACATTAATTAGTGCCTGGGTCGCATAGAATAATTTGACAATAACCGGCACATAAACTAAGATGAAGGATTTAAATCGTACAATTGTAAACTTTTTATTTAATTTTATGTATTCGTATTACTTAACGTTTCCTTGTACAGACTGAACGAGTTCCCACCAATAAAATGTTCCTCCAACTAGACCAAATGTATGATTTAAGCAATGTGCAATGACGAATAAAAAAGAAAAAAGGACGGAGCGCGAAGAAAATTAGTCCCTAAATAAACAACCTGTGTTATTTTACCATTATTTAATCCTTCACACGTGTATATGATTCAAGCCCGGTTTTCCCCGACCTACCGAATTTCATCAAGATGTCGATGACTCTAATTTCGATGTCTATAAAATCTACGTACATTTAATCGACAGGAGAATGCAATTATACACAGATATGATAAATACTGATAAACGCAACGCCAAACGAAACCGAATCTTCTATTCCAATCACATTTGGATAAAATACTTGAAATCGATCAAACGTTCGTGTCGACCGATTCTTAATCATTTCTGCGATACTTCTCGTTTCTTCCGCCCTGTACTTGCTCTCTCACTAAATGCCTAAGCAGATAATAATTTTTTTAAAGTCGCATTGAGGGAACTTGTGCTATAAGGGACAGAGAAAAGGCAGAACAAGTGGCGAGAAGGAAACAATCGATTACTTTTCCTTTTTTTACACATCAGTGAAATTTCAGAAAAAGAATTAAATTCTATAAATTGTTTCGTTTTACTAGTCGATGTTCAGATGAAGAATGAAGAAACTGTTGAAAATAATTAATTTTGACATGAGTTACACAAAAGCAGACATGAGTCTTCTCAGCAATCGATCAAATATAGTAATCATTCGATTCTGATTGCGATTATTTTACTGAAAGTTCATACTGAAATTATTGAAAATGCATACGGTTGTCCTGCTCTTTACTAATTTATCCTGATTAAGGATGTTGAGTCCCTATGAAACATGTTAATGTTAATTGTTCAATAAATAGCTTCTTAATTGTCCTGAAATTTTTACACGACCTCTGAAATACTTCATACAAAAACATACCAAATGTTCAGAATTTTATCATCATTTGCAATTTGGGACTAAACATCCTTAAATTCAAATAGAATACACTCCACAATAATGACGTAGTTATGACAGTTTGCTGCGATCTAAAGCACAGTGGTTGGGATTTACCAAAGTTCCATTTCAATAGAAAATTGCATTACATTATTCTATAGGAACGATTACTCTTTTAACGCGCCAAAAAATATATATAAATGTGAGAAAATGTTACATTTTGGGCGATTACCATGGTACGGAAATTTGAGTATTGAAAAGAATTATCATATTTTCAGCTCGACGAAAATCGTTCAAACGATCGTTTTGAAAAAGCCACACTAACACGATGTCGTCATAACTTTATAACTATTCATAAAATAATCGGTAGTCCTAATAGTTGTCCATGAAACCGGAAACTATGTGATCGCAACGAAATAAGTGGGTGATCTTTCAAAATTTCTCTGTTTTTGCGTCAATTGATGTAAATTAAGCGGCTATGCAAGATATTTCGAATTATATATTTTTGTAAGCAAGGTACCATCGTACGTGGATAAAAGTTCAGCCGGTGGGCTGTACCACGTACAGAGAAGTGCTCTGCTAATAGCGTGCACTTACGCTTATGATTTTGCGATACTTGTAAAATAACCCTTTGCGCTCGACGTCTTCTTCGCTCGGATAGTGAGCGAGAGTCACGTCGCGAGTGCAAAGGGATAATAAGTACCGATATACCATCTAATACTATCTATTTTACTCGGGTAGATGGCCAAAAGCGCTTCCAGTGATCGTTGATCACCTGATCAAGGAAATTTGATCGTTTCCTTGTCCAGTTCCTAATCAGTTCCCGAAAAAGGGAACAGCGGATTGGGGCCTGTCCCAAGACCTTTGGTTACATGGCGAACCTGATCCACGCTGGACGGCCTGAACATGGCCTGATATTATTTAGGGAACGCAGATCAGGGAAATCTTCTACACGGATATTGGTTGATACTTTAAAATTTCTCAGTTCTTACGTCAATTAATGTCAATGACATGATTGCGAAATGCATTTTCAGTGATGTATTCTATATCCTAACGTTCCTTTGCAGTTCTGAAAGCTTGCGACCTGTAGCTTTGGGTTGGAATTAGTTAATATTCCAATACTCCTGCATTAACTTTACTACCTTCTAGTCTTGTATAGTTCGCGAACAACCTAGTTCCGAAGAGTGATCTCTCTGATAAACTATGCGAACTAGTTCGCCGTCTATCCTGCTTTTAGTTCCCAATTCGCCTGACGACCGGGACCGCTGCGCCACGGAGTGCTCGGCGCTTATTTGTTGGTTTACCGCTCGATGGTTCGTTCTGTGGCGGTTTCGCCCAATACTAGTATTCAGTAGCACGGAAAATAAAAAGGATGGTACGAGTATATGGGACGAATTTGGCAGTAAAATCAATAAAATGACAAGAACAGCTAATAAAACCTCAGCTGGCATTCACAAGCTGGATAAATACCGCAACAAAGAATATTTAGATCGAAAGGAAGATCCCTTCACTGGTGGTAAGAACGGTGCCATGTATATCCTCATTTATATGCGTATACTTTGAAAAGGTTTTGCATCTTCGCGACCTCAGTGCCCTGTGAACGCGTTTTCTCAGCAACCGGACAAATTATTAGACAACGTCAAAAGTTATTAAAGCCAAGCAATGTTTTTAAATTAATGTTTTTTACACAATAATATGTAAGTAAACATTGAAATAAATAGAACTACGAAGGTAGTATAGTAAGCACAAAACTGATTAACTGACTAGTAGGTGAACGTGATAGACGATCAGTACAATTAACGGTACGACACAGTTATAAGTTTGTTTTTTACTAGAAGATTATATTTTTGTTGTTAATCTGTTTGAGTACCGATGACAATTGCTCAATTATATAATACTATTGAAGTTGATAGTTAAACTACAATAACTGATTATTTAATAAATAAAGAATAATAACAATTCTAATAATAATTTTTTTTCTTTTGCTAATTATTTCGTGAACTTCACATTAAAACATGAAACATTAATTCTTTGAGTTCTTTTCTTTCTCTAATACCTATACGCATTTAATTGCATACTCATTTTCAAACAAAATAATTCGGAAAACGTGAACGCACTATTTGAGAGAACCGCGAACTAACGAACTAGAAGAGCGAACTAGTTCGCCATGGAGTAGCAAACTAAATTGGGCGCTCTTATTGGTGAACTAACCTGCCCAAGACTACTACCTTCATCTTTCCATGTACAAAATTAAGTCGGGAAGCAGTCCTGCACTTGATCGGCATTCCCTAAATAATATCAGACCATGGTGAGGCTACCCAGTGTGGATCAGGTTCGTCATGTAACGAGTCTTAGGACAGGCCCCGATCCGCCGTTCCTTTTTCCGAAACTAATTGAGATCTGATTAGGAACTGGACAGGACATCGTTCAAGTACCGGAAAGGCTTTGTGCGATCTACCCGAGTAAAATAGGTCCTCAAAAACTTCAATAAGTAAAAAACAAAAACGCCAAGTAATAAAAAGTTCTCTCGAAAACATTTGGTTGTTTCACTATTTACAAAATTCAAATTAAACTTGAAATGGTTTCAATTCCATTTCAAACGATGGTTTTATTGGGATTGTAACTTTTTTATTTCAAACGTACAAAAGACGTGAAATAACTATTTATGAAAAAGCCAAGTAAGTTTACTCGAAATGTAGACAAAATTATCGAATCCTAGGGATTATATTTTTCTCAACATTTTATTTAAAAACCTATATAGCTATTATGATAAAAAAACACTAATCATAATTATATAAAAGTACAATGTATTTATCACACAACTACACTGGAAATGCTGTGGAACGACTAGGCGTGCATGTTCAAGAATAAAAGTTCGGGAAGATATACAATTTTCTTACAGAACCGTTTCTACTGCTTGCATAAGTAAATTTTGCAAGAATTTATCTACATAGATTATTTCAAATAGTAACACCGCATCAGTTACCGTATCAGGTATATTAGGATTATTAAGAATGAGATGTTTGACTTGTACTTGGACAGACTATTGAAAATGGAGGGACAAGTGTCGAGAATACCATCGATATGACTTTTCCACCAGAAAGTGCTACGCACTGTAAATCAAAGAAATGTATGCCATCCAATTGAATACGACGCAATAGAATTCATAAGATGTATGGTGGTTCTGCGATATAGTAGAAAGTGAATACTTCGACATAACTTTTCAAATTATGCAAATAAAATGAGATTTCAAGACTCGTGTGGTCTAGGGATACATCACTTAGTGTACGTCTTTCTAGTAAACTTTGTCGCTTTTTCATAAAAAGTTATTTCACTTCTTTTGTACGTTTAAATTGAACAAGTAACAATCTAAATAAAACCATTGTTTTCAATATATATATATATATATATATATATATATATATATATATATATATATATATATAGAAAATAGTATTAACGATATTCGAGTTTAATTTGAATTTTGTAGATATTGAAACAATCAAATGTTTTCAAGGGAACGATTTATTACGTGGCGTTTTTTTCACTTATCGAAGTTTTTGAGGAGATTTCATATCTTTTTGAAACAGAATAACTATATATATACAGGGCTACTGGTTATTGACCACGATCCCTTGAGAGGGTTGTAGGACACGTTTTCCGCAATCAAACAACCCAGCAATGTTTTAAGAAAAAGTGAACCATTTTTGAGATATTAATTTTATTATCTTTTTTTAAAGTAAGGTGTGGGCAACTTTAACCCGTTCTGGGTATCGATTTTTTCGGCCCTAGTTAAGGGGATCGTGGGTCGCTGAAGACCCGAGCCGTGTTAAAACATGTAAATTGCAATGAAAAAATCTGATGAAATTCCCGAACACTCGTCAATACTTCTACATCAAGGGCACGGCATGAAAATTGCAAAAAAGTTTTAATAAATATTTTATTTTTTGTCATAAACATACCCACTTTGCATAAATGCAGGCATTGACTAAAAAATGGCTCGGGTCTCCAGCGACCCACGATACCCTGATCGGGTTAAAAAGTAATTAAAAAAAAACAACTGTTCTATGCAATCAAACTTTTTATTATTATTTGTAGTTTGTGGATACAGTAACAAAGCATTATCAACAATAAAATAAGAATAATCTGCAACCATTTTTGAATTGGGGGTCCAAAACTCTGCAATTCTAGTAATTATTCTCAGTTTATTGTTGATAATCCTTTGTTACTGCGTCCTCAAACTACAAATAATGAAAAAGTTTGGTTCCATACAATAGTTTTTAAAATTAATTTCAGAAGTTGCCGACCCCTCACTTAATAAAATATTTCACCAGTAAAATGGTTCACTTTTGCATAAAGCATTACTGGGTTATGTGATGGTGGAAAATATATCCTACAACCGTTTTACGAGATCGTGACCAATAACCAGTAGCCTGAAAAAAAAACATCCAACGATACCGATATTGATTGCTCGCGGTACTGTGGTGCCACAATTGACAGCTTCCGATGGCGTTGAAGTTTGCATAGTTGGAACGCAACAAAAACTCCTTAAAATTTTTTTATTTCATCTCTTCATGTTTATGATTTATAATTATTTTTATATCTCAAGGGGTTAGGCTACTGTGACATTAGTTTCTAAAAAACTAATTTTGAAGGAATATGATGATTGAAAAGATAGTTAGGACATTTATTTATATGTATATTAACAAAGCTGTGTGCCAATTTGCATTAAAAAGTATTTATAATTAAATAAGTTATGAACGATCGGGTTAAGGAGTTTCGACAGCAAAATCGAAATGCTTGTAGAAGATTGAAATTCATATGACCAAGAGGTTTATTTAGGATGCATTAACTACCCAATAATTATTCCGTTTCTCTACATTCGGTTTCGGAGATTTTCAAGGTTCAAGTTGAACCTTCATCCACTTGGTAATACACGTGACCCTCCGTAAACACTAGTTATCGGACGGTAGGAGTTAAAATAATGCTCTGATTGGAATTTAAAAAACTGAACACACTGTTATTTGTGTTAGGGACGTCGTGTTAAAAAATTAAGCGGTTTCTCCACTTGGTTCATTAATAATACTTGAACAAAGATGTGAATTTTGAGACCATTTTCGGACATTAACAAAACTTGTAAACTAAATGTGTCAACATCGCGTTAACGAGCTTTCCCGAGTAAGCCACTCGACAAAGGCAAGTATTAACTGGCGGGTATTTGAAAATAAGTCAAAATAAGAAATGTAATTATTTATTCTATCTATAACATTAATAAAATATAACTTACAAGTTCGGCTAATATCCGAAAACCGTTTGAGCTCAAAATTCACACCTTAGTTCGAGTATTATTAATTAACCGAGTAAAGAAACCATTTATTCTTTTGTCACCATTTTTTTATTTTTTTTATTTCAATCGACGCATTATTTCGACCCCTGCAGCCCTACAACTAGTGTTCAGGAAGGGCCACGCGTATTACCAAGTGGATAAAGGTTGAACTTGAATATTAAAAATCTCTGAAACTATGTGGTGAAACGGATTAATTTTGGACAGTTAATCCTGAATTAATCTGTTGGTGATATGAATTTCAATCGTCTAAAAGCATTTCGATTTTCGTGTTAAAATTCCTCAAGGACCTTTGAACGTGAGGGTCTCAAGAGTGTACATGCTTTTAGCCACCCAGTTAATCTCAAACAAAAAAACACATTTTTTCCCTTAAAATAGCTAATATTAGCGAAAACTTGACCGATTTTTTCATGTACTTCATTCATAAGAAGAATGTTTATTTAATTTTTCCATTTTTCGAAGAAAAACAACATTATTGTCAATAACTAAAGAAAAAAATGTTACGAAGAAAAACGTCCGTTAAGACTAGGCTACTATGAAAAATAAAACCAGCTTGAAAAAAAAAACTCAAAAGTAGGAAAATAAATATTTTTAATATTTATATCATTTTTCATTATATCCAAAACTGTTATGCCAGTGCCAAACATTTTAAAAACTAATTTACTCTAAAGCTATATGCATTTACATTCGATTCGTCGATATACAACCACATAATTATTATTGTAGATAAATGTATATAGTTTATTGTTTATTTAATGGCACCGACATGAAAATTTCTGTTTATAAAAAAGAACATGTCCCGTATTTGCTTTTGATGTATTTTTTTGTACTCCACATCCCCTGAGATTGTAATACAGAATAGAAATCATCGCGATTAATCCTCAGAAACTGGTTAATTGGTTACGCGCCAAACGGAACCAAATCCTTCTACGCGAAAATCGAAAATCCCTACAAATCCTGTTCCTTCATGAGGACTCGATAAATTCCTGCTTGCCAACTTCCCTCTTGTTGTTCAAGAATAACAATGCTTCCTTCTCGGTGACTTCGCTCTTCGAATCCAACAGCTTCAACAAATCCTCCGGCTCAGTGGTAGCGGGCTGTATGAGTTGCGTCAAGAGAGGGAACATTAGAAGGTTGGGAATAAAAACTACTTACATTTTTGGGCAAAGGGTGAGGATTCTCATCGCGGCCAATAAGTGAAACGTCGGATTCGAGCATTTTCTCGTCCGTCCGCTTCTTCATGCCGACGTCCTTGTTCTCCGAGCGCTCGCGCGTTTCGGCCAAAATCAACTGACAATCTTCTTTCCAAATTGCCAACGTACGCGTTGTTTTTCAAATTTAATATCGCGCTATCTCCACGATGTCGATTTGTTTTACGTGTTTCCCGAGAAGGGCCCTTTCCGTCTTCAGGTTATCATTTGCAAGGAGTATCTACGCCAAATAGATGTTGTGACCGTAAATAGGGCCGTTTATTTTTTATGCACTTATGTCACCCTTTCACTGCTTTTCACTTTACGCTCTAACTTGCAGTTTAGATCTGAGAGAAGCCCTACACTTGAAGAACTCGACTGTTGACATTTTAGGCCAATCGTTTGATTGCCGCGGCGTTCCCGGATAACGACGCAAGGATTGGCGCAGCGTTCCCGGACAAGGACACGAAGATGCGCAGAGCGAGTCGAAAAAACGCCTCTCTTCGCGCTGTAACGCTGAGTGTTAATCGAGTGTGGAAGAAAATTCTGTGGTAAAAAAGTCGCCCGAAATTATTAGATCTCCAGATTGAGTAGACGGATCGAAAAATGACCCGAACAAAATCGATAGGAAAAAATCACATTTCATTGGTAAAATGTCAGTGGATTTTCGATCCGTCACCGCGTTTTCGCATAATGTCGATTCAAAGATAAAAGTCGTTTGCTAAAACCCCATCTTGCTGTATAAAGAGTCGCAGCGTGTTCGTCGGTAAGTCCGTGGTCCCCATATGTTCTTCGGTGAGACTGTAATAATTTTTTTCTAGTACTTGGCGTCGAGACGCTGCTGCGTCTCTTGATAGTACTCGGTGGTATACTGATACCTCTTATCCCTTTGCACTCGAGAGGTGACTCTCGCTCATCATTCACTATCCGAGCGAAAAAAAACCTCGTATGCAAAGGGTTATTTCACAAATATCGCAAAATAAAATGCATAAGTGCACGCTGTATGCAGCGCACTTCTGTACGTGGTACAACGCACAGGACGAACTTTTATCCTCGTACGATGGTACCTTGCGAAGCGTTTCGTTTGCACCCACCTGGCGGATTGTTGGCGAAACACATTCAGGTAATGTCTTCCCGACCAGAACATTGATATTTCCCAACATGGCGACAAGGCGGAAAGAAACCACGAATCACCTGCTTTACTTTTTTGGCTCGTTGAATAATTTGCCTATTCGCGAGGCTCAAATAATTAGTTATTGGGATCCCGCTATTTATGATACGCATTCTTATCCGCGTCGATTATCATTAAAATAATAGATCGTCAATCGTCAATATCGAGCTTTGCCCAATGATCAAATGATTCCTTGCTACAAGAAAACATTTATTGGACAATCGTAATAATGATATAGGTAAAAATAATATAATAGTGATAAAAGAAATTGTAGGCCCCTTTACAGTTTAGCTTGCTTCCTATTTTAGCCAGTGGTCGCGTGGTTTTTTTGCAGCTGCCAATGAATCACCCGTCTGCATTAATGTTTGCACGAGTTCCGGGCCGCTCACGTTAGAACCTTTTGGGGGTTTCACGAGCGAGTACGTGCAAAAAAGACGGAACACCTGAGAAAAGACTAGCGCATCCGGGTAATCGTTGGCTCCACAAGATTGCCGCATCATTCCGAAAAATCTCTGCAATCAAGTAAATCATTTATCATGATTAAAAATATATTTTTATTCAGTTTTTTCCGAATGGGCTGGTAATGGTGCACCAATATAAATAAACTTTCTAGCAAAGCGGCGGTACTCGATAATCTCCTCCGTTGCTTATATTTTACCATGGACTAAAATAATTTAATAAGTGATACATACTTCCAACGCATCTTGATTGAGGCGTGCTGTTATGAGGAATTGGAAGCCACTCTCCACGTGTTAGAGTTATACAGTGTTATAATAACGTGTAACTATGTGTGCGTATGCGCGCATCTGTGTATGTGTTAATAAGACACACAATCATAATAACACTTTTATATATAGATATACATTGATTTATATTTGATTAGATCTGATCACACGTGGGCAAGCATGTTCAGCGATGATCATATAGAGCTTGGATGAATTCGAGTATAATTCCATATCTTGGCAGATACACTGGTACATGGGCAAATACTTTCAGACCTGATCATGTACGAGTTGGATTTGGTTGCTTATTCATCCATACCTGGTTGGATATGTTCACGCATGCGCATACATATTCAAGTCTGATTATATTCAAGTGTGAGCTCGTATGTAGTCGTGAATTGTACTATATCTGGTTAGACATGACCACACATGGGCAGACATGTTCAGCTATAAATTCATATCTGCACATATTTACTTATGCGCGATCATATCTGACCAGATATAGAGCTACCCCTAAGCGCATAAAAATACATGTATGTTCATCTTTGACTATGCATGATCAGATCAGATTCATTTATGTTGCAGATAAACACCTACATGAGCATATCAGCTCAGATATGACTGTTTTTCCCCGGGCTGCAACACAAGAATGTATCAATTATTTTTGCCGAGGAAAAGTACCGCCATGCACGTTTGAATTTTAGTTGTATATGCTAGCAGTGATCACACGATAAAAAACCAAAACCAATAGCACATTGGTATTGATGCCGGCGTATCAAGCACATAGACAAACCGTTATGTACAAAAGACACTTCTATCACGTAATGAGACAAAGGCAGCTGAAAACCACATCACAAAATGTGTATAAAAGTGTATGTTCAATATAACAGTACTAAAAAAGTTTTCCTCTGCAGGGTTTCTCTCCACGAAAAGCTTTGCCAATAACAGGTCCCAACAACATCTGCTGAAATCGATTATCAGAATAAGAGATGGAGAATTGAAGTTGAGGAATTTATTGTACTCGGAGAAAACAGTACATGCAGCTGATGATTGCATGTGATTGTTCACTTGACATGGACGGTCACTGTCAAATGAGCATGCCAAAAATAACAATAAATAGCAAAAATTCCGATAGCATGTATAACAATTATTCTCGTGCATCAGGTTCAGCGAACACAAAAGCAAAATGTCACGTCATCTATCACCGTAAAAACTTACATTCTTGATAGATATTAGGGTCCGACCATCTCGTAGATGGAGACCGGTTTATTGGTCCGCGACTATAATCGAGAAATATGATCCTTGATTTCCTCGGTATTTGGTACGCCAGTTTTGGCTAATATTATTATCTCTTTTACCAGGTCAATAATATCATATCCAATCCAAGTACATACTAAATATTTCCTCAATCACGTTAACCATAAAACCTGGAAAGAATACTTTTTTTCACTTTTGTAAACACATACTTATCACTGTATCGGTACTCCAACTTTGACAATGAAGATCCACGGAAAGCATGGTCCTGGGAGAGCATGGTAGAAACAGGTAATACGATATTATGAAAGCAATTTAATGGATGAGTGTTGTTATAATATCTCAAGATGCTCTTTTTCTATGTAATTCCGTGTATGAGCAAAAATAACGAGACGTGTACGGCTTTTAAACGACGGAATACAGCAACTATAGCGGTATTCAGTTTAAATATGAATTAATGTAGATCCTTTTCCAGACGACGGCTTTTCACATGTGGAATTTGTTTCGTGCAGCTACTGTTCACATTAATTACAATGTTATTCAAAATAGTTCTCCATTCCTTTTGCTTATCCGGAGATTAAATTATACCTGAATTTTTAACTAATATACAAAGCCAATGAAATTTTCTTGATCAGCCTTTTTTGATCAGCTATAATTTTGAAATTCATAGAATAAAGCATGCGCCACATTATTATCTTCAGTAACTGATTTTTATTCTAGCACAGTCGTATGTTTAAAAGTTATAATGGAGTTGATATGTATCTAAAAATAATATTATAGTATGTTCACCAGATTTTTTATCGTTTTCGATGGTGAAGCATAATGCAATTTTTTTCAAGAACTTTGAAGCATCATCCGTCAAATTTTGAAAATAGTTGTTAAAAAGTTAAATATGGCTTCTTTTCACTGTATTTCACCAAGTTGAATAAATCGAATCATAATCAAGAAATGTTTTCCAAATTTTGAGAAGCTATATCTACTTGAGTACTTTAAAACTAGACAGCTGAACCTATATATACTTCTTTAGAAAAAAAAGTAATTATTTTCAATAATAAAAAAACATTTTTTCCTGCTAAGATGCATTCAGTTGAAAGCAAAAAAGAATCTACAAGAAAGTTCTGAATCCCTTAATTTTGCGCATTGGACAATGGTATTATATTTCTTCTAGATATGTTTGCTGTTCGCTATTATCGCGTTAAAACATTGCACTTTGTTATAAAAAAACTTAATCGCTGATAACGAAAACTATGCGGCACTAGGCGTTATTCAATTCATTTCTAAATTGAACAGAGCAAAAATGGTTTACCAGTCATGTACATAGAAAAAAACCCACCGAACCTTTCTACGCTGATACCGATTATGAACATATACAGCGTTGTACGACGTGCGAGACATCATGGCGTCAATCAAATCGTTCATGCGCTTTATGAATATTTGCGTCCGCACAGAGTTGCGTAATTCTGGACATCGGTCATCCTTTCCATGGATTTCCATCGCCACACGCACTTCTTCTCCGAATAACTAAAAAGAGATTATAAATATTTCAAGGACCACTTTAAATGTTTAATCATAATTGACTAAGAACCCGTTCTTCATATCAAATATAATAGTCAACAAGTTCAAAGAAGAGGGGCAGTTCGAATCACCGAATACCAATAAATTCCGAAACCATTTCGGACTTTACTCACCTATGTTCAATTGTGAATGAATATGTTCAAAGCACCAAATACCAATAAATTCCAAACCCAGTAAAACAATCTGTACCTGAAAAGCCATGGGCACATTTATTTTTTGATAGCCTTTGGGATTTAGATGAGCTGGAGTCAAATTGTAGGCTATTTTTAAGGAAGATTCTAAAAACGATTCTCACTTCAAAACAGATGACCAATGCGTCTTCTTGACTATGTCATCTGGTGTCTGCCGAAAAAAGTTATTCACACACAATGCACAGGCAGGTGAAGTTTATGTTCCATATTTTTTACGTCAAGTATGCAAACATGTATGCATTTTTCTTTAGAAATATACCCAGAAATCTTCCTTCTGCACAATACCGTTACGAAGGTATTTGATCAGTACATTTTAAATGTTCCCTTGTAATGCCGTACAGCGTCCAGACACCCCTGTTTCATTGGGCACCATCCATCGTCACGGCGTCAACGTGGAATTCGGCATTCCCAGGAGGACGATGCATTCAAGTATGAATTTGTGTAAAATAATACTCGTTACCGAGTTTTTACTCAAAAACATCCTAACACTTGAACCCATGACCCGCAGAAGGGTTGGAACATAAAGACGAGAGCATGATCTGATACTGTTATCGCCTGATGTTTCGGCGTGCAATTGCCGAGGTCAACGAATCCGTTGAATTGCATCGTCTGCCGATTAAATGATATACTCTCGCTAATTTTCATTTCATCGGCCAGAAGTACTCCTAAGCAGTGAAGCAACATAATATGTAGTAATAGCTGTAAAGTTTTAATGCTTTAACGAAAATGCACGTCAGAGAACTAACCTCGTCTGGTTGAAGCATCCATATTCGAACCCTTCCGGCGCATGCATTCAAAGACAACGCTTTGACATCCGTACTTTGAAATTTGTACCTTTTTTACGTACTTCGCTTACGGTGTTCGTACAGCTTGCTATTTTTGATACCCATCAATAAACACTCATAAACCCAATCAACTTCGTATCGTCGACCATGATTGGTTGTGACTTGGCCGCTTTAAATATCGTCTTCACGGCATACTGCTGCAATTCGGGGAGCGCAAATATCTGCTGCCTCAACGTCTCCTCTTTGATCACAATCTCCTCTTTGCACAATCTGCTTTAGCATCCGTTATCGCAGACTGTAATTGTTGAGTCTAGGAAACAAAGGAATAAAGGATTATATATAGTTTTGGCTTGCACACTGTGGGTAGCTCTTAATATCTGCGTTGACATTCTAGTGGATGAATTATTCATCTTTTTCAATTGGCGTTCGTATCTCCTTATGTGTATATGCGCTTTTTGCTTGGAGCGGCCATATCGACTTTTCATGCCGCAGGAATGACGACGGATATTATTGAAATGTAAGTTTCTCACTTTTTGACAATGCTTGCATCGTGCAGTTGACGACTTCCGTCGGTGATTGTAGAACAGTTTTTGGAGCGGCTGTAAAAGAAAATAGCAACATCCGAATTTATCGACCAAGTGCAATTAAGTTTTCCCTGCCGGTACAATCCCTTAAAAAAAAACAGTTAAAAAACTTGCTGAAAGCTTATAGACATTTAGAGAAATGAACACAAGCATTTTGGATGAAAAGAAACAATAAGTTTTGTTAGTATGTTTCGCATTTTTCAACGATTTGTTAATAAATTAACGATATTTTTATGATCTCCAATAAAATGACCTCAATATGTAATGTCTTTTATATGACTGATTTTTTCAGAATTTCGTATCATCCCTGAGCTCTTGAGAAACGCATTCTATATTATAATTGTTTGGGTTTGTTTCTCCACATCGTTCTTTACAAGAATACACGAAATTACTATAATATAAAAATCCAAAGCGAAAAAGACGCGAAAATGGCTTTCCGTCCTAATGCCTGTTCCAGTGCATACATTCGCTGCTTCCGCCACTTTGATCAACTCTTCAAGTTTATGTATAGTTGTTATATCGTGATCGATTTTCAATTTCCCAATACCGCTGGATGTACGTATCTGCGAATATGAACGATGACTTTATTTGGAAGGACTACTCGGCAAACAAAAAAAGACATTTCGCAAGCAAAATATAGGGATAAATAACTTTTAAATATTCTTACCGTAGCGGAAAAATCTTTATTCACGTGCGTACGAAGTCTCGCTTCCGACGAAAGAGGATGAACTTGAAGCAGGACGATTTCGTCCTCCGATCCCGGTGAAATCGTCCAAGCCCACGTTTTTGGCAACGGTTTTTCCAATAAATAGGACTTCAACGTTCTTGTTGTCAAAATATGCTGAATTTCGACCTGGTCACAATGCAACATCTCGGTTTCTTCAACATCTATCTGGGCGGACTAAAAACAATACATTTCTTCAAGTTGCGAACAGAATAAAATAATTATTTGAAATAATAAATTAGTCCATTCTTGCTGGCTATTGCCAAGTATATGTGATTCGTTTCATTTATAGATGATGTAAGGACGAAAAAACAGATGAAGGAGGTAAAAAGGAATATGCTCTGGCGTAAGGATGTATGACAAAGGAAGTGAGTGAGTGAGATGAACCTGTACATTTCTGACATCGTATTAATGTTTATGAACAGAGAAAAAGTGAATTTTGCAATCACATTACATGTCGTTCAAAGTCCTCTAGATTCGTAGAAAAAATGCAAATTATTTATATGAATTTTCAAAATATTACCACAGTGTATACGCTGAAGATGTTACAACGCATTTAGGACAATTTCGAACATTATCACGGAAATATACAAGTAGCAAAAATATATTACCTTAACATTGTGTTCTACAACGGCAGACTCTTCACAAAAAGTTGAAGGTTCCTGAAGGATCACATTGTTTATGTCAACCCGATATGTTTTTCGAGGGATGGCACCTTTACGCAGATGACATCTGTCGTGAGGAAGAATGTGTTTTGTCCCTCCTATGTTCACAACATCGACCCGCAGAACATCTTCATCAGCAAAATGCATTCCCCAAACGTAATTGTTGTTTCTGAATACAACATCAAGTATTCGTAGGGCCATTTTAGTGTAGCCTGATATCGTGCCTAAATACGTCCGCTCTTGTCACAGCGAAATAAGGGTATCCATAATAATGGTTGCCTGTATCGCACCCAGAAATTCCACCAAATTCTACCCGGTAAGTGACGTTTTTTGTCCTTCTGTACTCTCGTGATAAAAGAGTTATTGGTGAATTAAGCGGTGTTCAATATTCTTCTAACAATCGCTGAAATATGCGGTACATATTTGCGGAGGAACGCAGAGGCTCTTGGAGGGTCTGCAAGGGCTTCAAATTTAGAGATGTTACATCCTAGCGAATGTGCAGGAGGTGTCTAGTCTCGGTTATTCCAAATATCCTAATTTGCCGTCATAAGTTTATTAAATGTATAAATCTAAGAATAAGACGCATAACAGCATAAAAAGGAACGTGCGTACGTTCCGCACGCAGATTCGAACCACAGCCATATATGCACGATAGCAGCACCGTCAGTCATCGAATTTTCCTATCACCATAGATTTCAACAAGATGCGCAGACCCTTACCGCAATAAACCTTAGGAAGCCTCGACCCTAGATTATTTAAACAAAATATAGACGAGACAGCTCCGACGAATTTATAACTCTGACTGGAAATAAGACATCCGTTCTCGCAGCGTAGTCCGAGATATAAACTTCTCGATATGAGAAGTGACCATAGTCATAAATTGACGTAGCACAAATCATGCGCATGATTAGGTCTCAGATATCGAACTCTATATCCCATGCGCTTTTTCGCCGAAACACGAAACAGAGGTCTCCTTCTTTTTATAGGCAGAATATTCAGAACCGATACCCTGGAATAAGGCCACGCACGTAGCTGACGAACCTGTACACTATGCAAACACCATACTGCGACCAGTCACGCTAATCAACCGATTTATTCACGACCAATGAACCAATCCCTGAAGAACTAGATGACCAAAACCACACTCTCCCTAAGGTTCCTTCTCCCACTATTGAAACCCTCCTAATTTTGATATCAAGAAAGTCTTCCTTCCTGAAGTCAGTCTCCCGTCAACTACCGTCACATCAAGTTCTTCTATCGAGTCTCAATCCCAGTCTCCCGGCAATCTTGATCGAATTCAGAGCTCAGTCTTCCGTCAACCAATTTCGATTCAAGTTCTTTTACCGTGTCTTAATTCCGATCTACGTACGAACAATCTTATTGCAAGTCTCTTTCGAATTGATTAAACGTATAAGTTCGACCCACAGTCCGCGTAGAAATGTCAAATCCGTTTCTCGCGCTATAAGATCGTACAGAGCTTCAAGTGTCTCTCGCTGTCCATATATATATATATATATATATATTTACGTCGACCAAAAATATTGTGCGCTGTCACCAACCTACTCCAACAGCAAGCGCATCTGGCTATGAGCAAAGGGCCATATTCATAAGAGCGTTTGCGGATATCGTAACGAGCGAACACACACACAGCTACGGACACCAACAAATGTAAGCGAACCCCATAATTCTGTTATTTTTTTGTATTATTCCTTTACTCTTCTGTTATTATTAATTCACATTCAAATCCGACAATCCATTTGTAATATTAAACACGTAAAGACGTGTAAATTTAAGACGTCGGGTAAATTTATTTGAGTTTGTCAAATTATTTCTCCATACCAAAATATCGCGTCAATTCCTTCATTCTATTCTTTCCCACGCACTACCTCTTTTCGCGCGCATCCCGTGCTATTGCGCTGGGCGTAGGTAATAAAGAAGGAAACAAAAATATTATGCTCACATCCCTTCCGGATGTGACAGAAAATATGTTTTTTTATTGGATCATTTTGCAGCGTTGTGTCTTAAGTTGAATTTGCAATATTGGGATCTGTCAAATGGCGATATGACATCTGGTGGCGGAAAATCAAAGTACATTCCTGGCAAAGCCTTCCATAGCAATTATACGTAGCCGTGCGATAAAAGTACTTAATTTCAATTAAAAATATAAAATCGGGATGAATAGAATGCGCGAAATTTTCTCCGCGTTAAAACTACCGAAAGAACATTAAATGTGTTGTGAAAGATTGCGAAAGCACTTTGAATAAGGAGTTGGAAGTACGTTTCCACAAATTTCCCATTGCAGGGAAACGCTTTCTGCACGTAAAAAAATATATCGGAAATTTACAAAAAAACGAACAATTAGAGTCTTGGATGAGTCTTGAAAATTATAAAATTGTGTATAAAATTATATAAAATTATAAAAGTAATTTTACCTTATATTAAATTGTACCCTGTCATCAAAATACGTTCGCTTTCCACAAAATTGCGTTGCTTCAGATTGGTACTGCTCCAGTGAAAAATTGCACTAAACTTATCATGATATCAAAGAAATTTGCACTAAACTACACCACTGTTTATGTTTGACGAGCCCCTTATCACCGCCATGTTTTTGAGGCTCCGCCCATATGACAGATCCCAATTTCGATCCCAAGATCCCGAGGTTTCGTAAAAATTTGAAGACTTTACCGAGAACATGATTTTTGTGGAGGGGCAAATCGCCCACTGCGCTGTGGCGAAGTGCCCCGCTAGCCCGCTTGTGCCTTGCATTTGTCTCAAAAATATGCTTTATGATATAGTGTTCATTTATTAATGTTTCATTTTTATGAAAGTTCATGTTAACTAAATTAAACTTTTTATCAAGCAGTCATAGATTTTTGTATGGTGATGGATCTGCAGTCCTTTCTTGTTTCGATTTTTTTAATTTGCCTTCAGATAATAAACAGTCCGTTCTTTTGTAAAGTGGCCGGTAATTTAGCGGTGGAAATAGGAAAGATTATTATTTAACGGTAAATTCGCAGTAATAATCGGAAGCAGCGTCGTTTCCAAGGAATGATCGGCCGTTGCACCACCAGTCTGAGCTCTGTCGTATCTCTCGTCTGTAACGGATCTGGAAGAGATTTGGTTTCGATGTTAGAATGATGCTGGGAAAGCTGTTATGAGAGTTCTTCTCACATTGGTGAACCTTCCCTTTACATTCTTATACTTTGATTATATCTATGTTCACATACCGGAGAGAGAATATCGCGCGAATTGTGTTTGATGCATTAAACGTCACCGTTACAACGTAGCGGTGTTTTATCGCAACCGCGCGACGCACGCGTGTCGAAGCGGCCAAGATTGTCATTTGTCCAGTGTTGTCGATCTATGAATATCCTTAGAATTTCATCCACTGAATATAGTCAGTAAAATAATATTTATATTTGTTTCAGAATTGTTAAAAACGTTTACCCATGTATTCGAAGCAATTATTCGATTGTGCTCAACATGCTTTAATATTGATAATTTTGTTTGGCTGCCACTGATTTTTCTTCTCGCTTGTTACGCATTCATAATGAGAACCATAGGATTGCCGTCCTTGTAACAAATATGTTGTATATTTATGTCTCATCTATAAAAAAATATTTTCCAACCTCTATATCACGTGATACGATAGAGGAAAAGAACGAATAATTATGGACAGAACAGCCAGTGCGGAAAGAGTTAAACATTGATTGTTGAAGATAATTCATTAAGGGGTCTGCATAAGCTTGAAATTTGAAAGGAACTATTTCTTTATTGCATAGTTTTATAGCCTAGGGTCATAACTTCAATTTGTTTCAATCACCCCGCCACGAATTACCCTGTTTTTCCGTTCTTCTCGCAACCATGTTTTGTGAAACGTTATAAGTCGTATCTCAAATTTAGTCGTCTGATCGAATGCGAAATTCGGATAGCTTATGACATTTCCTATCGTATAACTGGATAATGTTTTGATATGTTTTTCCACTTGTTAATATCAAATTATGCTAGTTGTTTTTCTATGGTCGTGGATGGGCATTTCTTTTCTATACAGCGTACCATTTTCGTAATTTATCAAATAAAAACAACGTATCCGGTAATACAAAAGTTCTACTATTGTACTGAAAGGAATTTATATATATATAAATTATATATATATATATATATATATATATATATATATATATATATATATATATATATATATATATATATAAATTATATATATATATATATATATATATATATATATATATATATATATATATATATATATATATATATATATATATATATATATATATATATATATATATATACTGACACAAAAAATTATAGGAGCAAGAAAAGCTGACCATGTTTTTCGTGTTTTTCGAAAGGCTGTAACTTCGTCAAAAATGGTCGTACAAAAAAAAAGGATTTTGAAGCTTGAAGATTCTAGTTTTCAGTTCTGATAATGTTTTTTTTTTATTGAGAATCACTGATTGCGCGGTCGGAAGACATATCACGCCGAAAAAATTTTCACGTTTTTCAAAGTTCTGCACGGGTTTCGGAGATTTTTTCAGACTTGACCAATATCAAGGTCATTGAGCCCATTCAATTCACTTCAATTTGCTTTTTTTATCTCCGTACGACCATTTTTCGCTGAGATATCGGTCTTTGAATGAAAAAACGGTCTTTTGGCTTCAGTCATGGATATCTCAGGAACTAATGGTCGTACGGGAATTCGACCGGCAGTTTTGGAAACGCGAATACATACTCTACAAGCTCTGATTATTATTGTAGTGAAAAAAAAACAAAATTATTTTCGCCATCAGTTTTAATAAAGTACAAAAAAACGATGTTTTCTTGGTTTTTATAAAATCCACCGCTACTTTGCAAATATTGCGATAAACACTAATGTTTATGGACGGCCATTCAGCTGAATATGTCCCCAAGAGCCATGCAAAATTCCAAATTGATACGTTCATCGGTCTTTCTCGCCCGATTGACCGAAATTTGAAAAAATATTAAAGAAGCAAGTTTCCTCCTTCTCAGACATCATTTTATGATTATTAAGAGGAAAAAAACCTTTTCATTACTTTGCATACAATTGGGTATTGAGTACGCATTAAATGTTGGAAAAAACCCTGAAAATCATATTGATTAAAAAAATTCGGAAAAAAATTTCTTTCGAGATATTTCTTCCGACCGCGCAAACAGTGATTAAAAAAAAAATCATTGTCAGAACTGAAAACTAGAAACTTCAAGCTTCAAAATCCTTTTTTTTGTACGAACATTTTTGACGAAGTTACAGCCTTTCGAAAAACACGAAAAAAATGGTCAACTTTTCTTGCTCCTTAAATTTTTTGTGTCAGTGTATATAAATAAATATATATATATATATAATAGGCTTGTTTGTCGTAGTGCAGCTATTTTTAACTATCCCGTCAAAACTGGATATTATTAAATTCTATAGTGAATCTGTCTAAACTCATCCTCGATACTCGCAAGCACCGAAGCAAAGAGACATTTTTATCATTAATCAAATCATTTTCACGTTTCAAAACTATGTTTAAAGAAATGTGTAGTTGTGCGGCGGCGTGTTGTCGTTAGACGAAGGTAGAACGTCGCGTTCGAGGAACGACGGTAGGTAAATACCTAAGCCGCAGGGGTGTACTTTTCGGAGGATTTCCGAGGGTTTTTCGCCAAATTTCACTAAAAATTGGATCACAACACGTTGCTTGTAATGCGAGTCACTCATTTTCACGTCGCGACTAAAAAAGTTACTTTCGAAAAACACGCATAAAGCACAGACCAAACGTGCTATCGACTTCAAACTTCGACTGAAACTAAAGGAAGGTCCCCTCTTTCCAGACATATGTTTACGAACGATGCAATGTTGCCAGTTCCTGAGTTATAACTAAATTCCTGGAACTCGATTGCCACACCTCGTATTTGAGCTCTGAGCATAGCACGATCGAGAGAAGAGCAGAAAAGGAAAATTTGCGAGTTAGCGATGGGGAAGCTGGGAGTGAATAGTGCGTTGCTTGGTATCAATTTGTCCTGGCTCGTGTGTATGTATGCCGTATGCGGTGACCTGGCCTAGAGATTCAGTCTCCGCGAGAAAACGAGCGACGCGAGCCGAAGATCGCTTTGTCCTAGCCGCTATCCGGTATTTTATCAAAATTCTCCTTCTCACCGGACGCGAAGGGGGACATGAAAGTTTCTCTCCACGTTCTAGACTCTCATCTCGTACCAAGGGATCGATTTGCCCTGCATGCGCGGAAAGTAACGTTTGAATAATCGCCGTTTTAACAACTCTTATAAGAGTTCGCGAAACTGTTATAATAACTGCGCGTTGTTATAACAGCAGTCTTTCAGGGTTGCGAAGCAACGTAAGAATGTATAATATATCACGATATAATGTCGGTAATCACGGTATAATGGAATGTATTTCACCGTCATGTGATTGTTAACGGAAGACTCCGACTCAACATTTTTAGCCTGTTTTGATCCTACTCCTCACAGTGGTCGGACCCGTGCAGAAATGTGACCGGGCATTTCCTACTTTGTGTCGTGCTCTGACCAGACTTGCCTTGTCTAATTTACCTGACCAGGCCCTCCAATGGAACAAACCGGAAAGATCGCTCAATCATTTTTTACGGTTTACCCTTTATGTTTGGAAATTACAATCTTCTGGCCAGGATATATTGCGACTAAGTACATCTTCACGTAATGTCTAGCCGGCCAGAACATTGACATATCCTGAACAGTGGAGCCTGTCTTTAGAACTGTATAAAGCTATTTTGCGTTTCACCTCATCAAATATATTTATAATTGATTGGGATAAAAGTAATACATGTGTTGTAATTCTATGCACCATCAAAAGCATTCATTTCATTAAACAGATAATTCCGACATCGGGCAACAGTTTTGCAGCTCGACATCCCGTTAGAGGAACCGCGACGATTATGAAATATCGCTTTGACTTATGACTAACTTTGAGTCTTCTTCAAAATGGTAACTTTGTGTAGATATATACTTCCTATTTCTTTTGCACATTCCATTAGTAACTCAAAAAGTTGTAAAGGATGATAAAAATCGATTCACATTTTAGTTACCTTAAAAAGCGATTTTTGTTCTTATAGTATATATAGTAGGAAATGAATTATTAAAAAGTAACCACTTATCAATAAAGTCGAATGTCATTTCTGTTTTCGTTTCTACGGCTCTTTATGATCTTCCCTTCGCCCACTTAACGCCCCCTTGTTTCTTCAATTCTCAACATGAGGACGAAACGATAGTGATAAATTGGCATAATTTTGTAGGAACTGACAGGTATCGGGGACCTCTCAATCTGCTGCGATGTTTTACAGCGACACAACTGGAACTTGGCGGTCGCCGTACAGGTTAATTTCCTCTTCGATATTTCGAATCCCCCTCTCGAATATGCGAAGGTTGACTTTGTTTTATTCCTTTACAGGAGCAGCTGAATTTGTACAAGAGGCGACCAGCAATGTATGCCCAAGACTCGCGCTCGCGACCTCCCGCCGTGGAAAAGAAATGACATCCAGAATATACTTCAATCCTCCTGCTAGCGGCGGCAATGCGGCTGGTTTCCTATCGTTTGTCTGCAACGTGTGTTACAGCTTCGCGACGAGCATTCTGCAACTGGTCTTTGCGATGTTTCGAACTAATAATAGCAGACCTGGTAAGCTCGTTGGGTCGTCGCCACCTTTAACCGTAAATTATTTCATTACACGTGTTTTTATCAAGGCTTAATATCTACCTCGAGTCAAAGCACATGCCAAAATTGCCTACAATTCTGTAGGAAATTTATAACTCGTTTCTCATATTGTGCGCAAAGAAAAATATAGAATGGTGCAAGACGAATAATTCTTCTACAAGCCGCATACTACAATCAGGCTATTCGCTGAACTATTCAGACAATACAAGCTTTCATTCAAAATGTCCATATTTTGTAGTTCCACTTTTTATAATTTGATTTAAGACTGTATAAACGAAACCGTTTGATAAATGGATTTCAAATTTCTCACAATAATTATGATGATAATCTGATACTTTATGATTACAGATTCTCTCGTACTATTATCTAAAAATTATTTGAACGATTCATTTATTGCTCTGTACAAACATAGTACCTAACGAATGCTAAATGAATTCCACAGGATATTTAGGGTTCACCGATATCTGAGCGTTATCGGATCGCCCGGCTGACTACGGTGACATAACGAATTCCGGTTTTCATCTGTTCGCCGCCAACAAATTGTCGTTCCTTGTCAGCGAAGATCAGACGTGGGAGGAGCAGTAAGATTGCAAGCAGTTCAAGCAATGGAATACACAAGTTCTTGCGGTATTGGGATCCGACACAGCATCAACTTCTAGGACGACGACAATAATTCGATTTCTAAACTCTCGAAGTCTACCTTGGAAATGGTAGAAAGTCGACCAATAAAAATCCTAATCGTTTCAACCAAGTTAAGCCACACAATCGAGGGAAAATTTAGTTAAAGGAGTTCTAGTACTCGAAAATATTATAGAAATCTTGATAAATTATCACTTGGAAAATATCGAATATATATATTTTCGATAATAATTTAAAAATTGTTTTAAACAATGTTATACGTTAATACTTGAAGAATCATTGAATAAAATTTTTGGCTATTATGTCATGGTTCATTGAAATTTTTTAAAACCCAAACCCACTACCGAAACGCCGCGTAAATAAAAATCTTTGCTGCAAAGTACGTGAAGCTCCTTCGGTAAAGTATTCAAATTTTACCGAATACATGCGTGTGTACATATACGGGTATAATGTATATAGACGAAATGGCTGTTTTTGTACCGTTCATACTCTGTCAAAAAGGCCAAGGAAGAAGCAAATTTCCAACGCACTGTAAGGGTTGATTCTTTAAAAAACGCTAACGTCGATGGAAAAAAAAGCAAAAATAACAATCTGCTGCAAGCTGCGACAAGCTTTTCAATTAAGGGGGGAACCTCTTCCAGACATCAATTGTCTGCGTTTTTTTTATTGCTTTAAGAATTCATTTAGTATCTAAAGAATATATTTCCACGGTTTGAAGTCCAACCGAAACTCCCAAAGATCCCCAGGAAGTCACCAAAGTGATGCCCTCCAAAAGTACCGAGAGAATGCGCGTCCTTTGCGCCCTCTGCTTTTTTATTTTCATAGCCGAAAAAGTTTGCTAGTTATCTTTTTGAATAATAAGAGGCACTTCCGATGATTTTTTAATTCATAATTATTCGTAATTATAAATCCCTGTAAGCTCTACTTTTTAAGAACGAAAACTTCAATCGAGTTTTTCTCAAAATCGGTTTTTCCGCGCCGTGGAATGTAACTCAAAAAGTAATGGACCAATCAGCTTACAATTTTTCATGAATATTATTTAACTTATTGACCTTCGCATAAATCTAAAATATCGTATAAGTTTTTATAATAAATATTGTTTTTAATGATTCGTTTGTGAAAATGAAAAGTATTTTTTTTCGTTTTGTGGTTTTTTTTTTTTTTAATTAACTACAAGAACCTCGGCGTTCCTCGCCGCAAACTCCAAGAGCCACGTTTGAGCACCTCTAACGCCGCGATTGCGTTTTTTTTCGCCCATAAGTTTTTTTTCCGTATTCATTTGAACGTCAATATTATCATGTAATTTGATGCATTGCATTGGATGCTCTTAATTTTATGTAAAAAAATATAGCAAAATCTTTTGTTTGGAGGAGGTTCCCTCCTTAAGCATTCAAATTCTCGCCAAAGGTGTCCCGCGTGAGTTCTCATACGTGTGTAATGTGTATGAACGAAATAGATGGATGTTTTCAAAATGATATTGACTGAAAATCATGTTATGACATTTGTTTATCAGACGTAATAGAAACTGTAATAGAAGTAGCGACAGTTTTGATTTTGAATAAATGCAATGAAGTTGCTTGCGGTCTACTCCCGACTCCCAATTCGCTAACGACACTAGCGCTATGTCGCGGAACTACGTCAATCCGTCGGTTTCCGTGACCACTTCCCACCCCACAGTTCGGTCTCCTTTAGTATAGTCTCCATGATAACCCTGACCATCGCTCAAATTCAGCCGGATCTATGCGGCAGAGTCATTGAAAATTGGACCACTAGGATCCGTGCCATCGCAAAAGCCGCGGCGGACATTTAAACGATGTTATGTTCCATACATAACGGCATACATAGGCCTTTCAAATAAAAAAGAATTTCATTAATACCTCACACACAGCTTGTTTTATTCCATTTCAATATCTACCCGCCCTTATTGAAAAACTCTTTCATTTTGTCAACGTATTCCTTAGTTTTTCGCGGTTTACCATCTCGACTTTCGTCATACAATGGATTTGTTAATTTGTATTTACGAATAATACGATTCAGCGTACTTTTTCCAATGGATAAAGTAGTCGCAGTATAGCCAGAACTCTTATCTTCTGCAAAAAGTTTAAACATAATTTTACGGACCTTAATATTCGTGTGTTTCGCCATCGTGGCAGGAATAATGCTGATTTTGCATTATCATGCATATTGTGAAACTTGCACGAAAGAGGTTGCAAACAAACTGTGCATTCGAAGCCCCGCGAGATAGCGTCCCGATACTTTTGCACACTGACGAAACTCGTTCGACGCTGTACACAAATACTACGCCATACAAAAGAAATATATATCGCGCAATTATTCATATCATAGCTCTCTTAGAAATTTGAAATAATTGACGAGTTTAGAAATTAAATATTTGATCACTTTACTCAAAAAAATCGGGTGGCCCGAAACTTTAGCTCGCCACTGTATAACGACATGAAAGTATAGACACTAGACATATACTTTAGCTTTCAAATAAAATTTTGTTTTTTTTTCTACAAAGCTCGTGTCTGAAACTTACGAAGTCATTTGCGAGGTGTGCTTGCACACACAATAAAAATAATAATTTGACCGAGCCTGTACTTTCTTCTGCTTTCTCTGAAAACTATTTCTAACCCTAACAGCATTGTTCAGAAATAAAATAAATCTATTTACAGGTTGCAATTATCCGAACACTATTCTTGAATCTACAGTGAAGCTGTTGCAAGAAAAAATATCCAAGGCCGTAGGCGATGAGTTACACACTCAAACATAGGAAATAGGGCCTGTTTAAAAGAGCATTAGCACCAATATGGAAGGAAATTTTGTTGGCGAGAACTTGATGAATGCCGAGGTATCAGGAAGTAACGTCGACGAGGAAGTACGGCTACGAGAAGAGCTCAGACGTGGCCATTTGAAAGCGAGAATGACTTTCATACGAATTTTGTGTAGTCTGGTATGAAACTTTACAACCCGCGGATATACGGAAACTCCGCCGGGAAAAGGAATCTTCATGATTGTCCGTGAAGTACGATGCAGACACGGACCCACGTATATAGAATCGTAGGGAAGGAAGAAAAGGGCAAGAACGTGTAGCGACGCGAAGTTGGTGTATATAACCCGATGTAATGCTTACTCGCCACGGGCAATCGTCATAATTTCAATAATAATGGTAATTGCGGTAATACTTTGCCGCCGCGCCTCGCACTCCATTGTGGCCTATGCACGGAATATTACGTTGTTGTTGAGCGAGATGGTCGAGAAATCTCCTTGTGTAACACTCCGTAACATTGCCGACAAGTGTACTTGACCAATTATCCATTTTAGTACCACCAATATCGATACGCGAGCCTTTCGGAGGCCTCATGGCTGTACCATTTCCCGTTCCTCCATTTCTCGCATCTTTTTTATTTAATTTGTTTTTACATCGAACTTTGTGAATTTTTTGGCTCTTCAGGCCGATTCATTGGAAACGTTTTGATGAAAAATGTAAAATTTATACCTTGCAAATGATATTTATTATAACATACATAATAATGTATGATTATTAGCAACCTACATTTATGAATGGGAGGTCACGGTTCGGCTTCGGCAATGCTATGTATGGCCAATTCTCGGAGCGGTGGGCGCGTAGCCGTACACCGACTGCGACTGGCGCATAAACCAGTCAGCGGAAGGCCAATACTTATGATAGCTTCGTGTACATATGTAAGTTAAAGTCTGTGTACCAGGGAATCAGAAAAATATAGTGCCCTCTATACGGTACAGGTTCTCCACAGTTTTCCCGTGCCCTCGGGAATTGCGGTATAGAGTAGCTTAAAATGACTGTGGACGCGACGGAAGTTAGGTTAGATTAGCAACGTGCGGGTGATAGGAAACAGTTCCAGTGTGACTCGGTCATACATACAGGTATGGAAACTCCGGTAGTTCACATGCTTCCTTTGCCGAAGCTCGATGCTACAGGCGCTGCAATCGAGGAGTGTTGTGTGCGTCAGAGACAACAATAGTCACGCATCCGCGTTATAGCCTAACTCATGATCAAAAGAATACCCCTCGATACTAGTGACACTACAAATTCGGCTTCAATAGTCGAGTCACGCCCGCTACCGAAATATCATCGAGTTTTCAGACCTGTATGTAAGACCGTGGTTGAAACCCACGGGGGCATGCATTGGAATTCAAGATATATATAAATACTACCTATATATATATATACTACCGGCGGAAAGTTTCCGGAGAAAAGTTCAAAAGAGTGCCGGAACGGTTTTCTACGCTAATTCGGCGAGAAGCCATTAACAGAGTTTTGAAGTATATTTTGGGTGTGGGCGTTTTTTTCGTATGGGTGTAGGGGCCCTCTACCGAATCAAGGGAATCCTGAACCAAAAGGGATATCACGCTATTTTCAAAAAAACCACGCTGTGCTTTCTGGAAACCGAGTGATCGAAAAGGGGTTCGTTTTCCAACAAGACAACGACCCAAAACATACATCAAAACTCTGCTCGAAGTATCTTGAAACGAAGCAAAAAAGTGGCGAGCTTCGAATTTGGCAATGGCCTTCTCAGTCTTCCGATTTCAATCCCATAGAACTGCTGTGGGATGAAATGGATCGGCAAGTGCGCAAAGTCACTCATTCATCCGCCGAAATTCTATGGAATTTCCTACAAAAATCTTGGAAAGAAACACCCCGAGAAATTTTCCAAAAACTTGTGGAGAGGATGCCGCGTGTGGTGAAGAGTGTGCTGTCGGCGAGAGGAGGTTTCTTCGACGAGACGAAGGTTTAATATGTAAGTCAAAAGTTTAATTATATTATTGTTATGGTATTCAGATCAATCGAGCTTTGACTGGAGATAAGTGAAAAAAAAATCGAAAAAAAATCTGGAAAAATTCTCGTGAACTCACAAGGAGCAATGCAACTTTTTTGCTATCTTGAGGTTTTGTTCTAAATCTCATCGTTTTCGTACTCCGGAGCAATTTTCGAATTATCTATTTTTTCACAAAAAAGGAATATTGTTGGAACTAAAAATCGTAGAAAATGAAAAGAAAAGAAATTGAAGCTTAGGCTTCCCCCTTTATGATTTTAGTCGAAGAAATGCGTAACGAATTTTTTTACTGCAACCGGGTCCACTTAAAAACGAACAAAAAGACGACGAAAAATGGTCGTGTTCAACACCGGCCGCTAATTGTATAAAAAAAATCGTAAATTTTTTTAAAGAGACGAAATAAAGATAAATGCCTCCTCTTTGAAACGCCGATTATTAAATTGGCCTAGGTCAACTACCGGCGAAATGGCATAGAAAACCGTTCGGGCACTCTTTTAAACTTTTGTCCGGAACATTTTTAAATATGCACTTATTTTTCAATATGCACTTTTAAAATATGCACTTATTTGAATGATAAAATGAATTAATACATTAATCAAAATATTGTCCATCGCAAGCCACTACTTTTCCCCATCTTTCTGGTAGTTTATGAATTCCGTCGCGGAAGAAGCATTCATCTTTTGAAGCCAAGAATGAATCGAGCCAATTTTTGATACCCTGTTGTGACGTGAAGCGTATTCCAATCAAGGCGTTCTGCATCGATCGAAACAAATGGTAGTCGGAAGGGGCAAATTCTAGACTATAAGGCGGGTGAGCCAGAATTTCCCACCAGCTATTTTCCAAATAGTTTTTAACCACAATAGCAACGCGATGCCGAGCGTTGTCATGTTGAATGATTATGGACTCGTGTCTGGTCGCATATTCTGGACGTTTTTCGGCTATATAGCTCGCTTTAAACGGATCAATTGTTGCCTATGGAAAGTCTCCCGTCATGGTTTGACCAGGTTTTAGTATCTCATAGTGGATCACGCCCTTCTGATCCCACCAAATACAGAGCATAACCTTGGCACCATGGATAACCGACTTCGGCGTTGATGTTCCAGGTTGACCGGGCTGTACATACGATTTTTTCCGTTTCGAGTTGTCATAATGAATCCATTTTTCGTCTCCGGTAATGATTCGATGCAGAAAAGATCTGCTTCGCTGCACTTTTCTTCCAATTGAAACGGAAAATCAACACTTCCCGCAAATGGTGCTTATTTGGGACGAAATTCGACATTTTCACCACAGTAAAAAGTAGATTTGACGCGCAAAACTCAAAGGTCTGTAAACGATATTTGGTTAAGAGATGTTGATACTTCACGATACAGCAAAAATCAGCTGTTGCCGTCAACCATTTATAGCACCTAGAGCCATCTTTTGAAAACGGACCAAACTAAGTTGTACACCTAATATATAATTGTTAGCGTATATTATATAGAATATGTTATTTGAAATGCATTGACAAATTAAAATCTTTGCAAGTCTTACATAACAGAAGAATTGAAAAGATGGCTAAACGAGTTGCGGTTTTATGAAATTATCAATGTTCACATTTATTCATTTTTTATCGAAGATTCTAGCTTTAGTATGATATTAAAATATTTTTAAGCAATTGCCACATAAATTTAGACACTTCAAGGATAACTTAGAGAATGTATAAACGTTCTTGACGGAGAACGATCACTTGGATCGATAAAATTGTGCGATTGCAGACTCCACAAGGGTGGGGGAAAAAACATTCGTCATTTATTCCCCAACCAAACCACTCAACAAAAAATTGTTTTACAATATCATTAAGCGTGAAGAAAACAAACGAGCAATAATCCTCGTATTCAGCTATTTAATATTTATCTCGCAAACGGACTTTTATCTTGCTAGATGGGATGATCGTAAAATCTTGCGAAGGTAGCGGAGTCTTCCGTCCAGTCTGCGGTTTTGCGAATTAAATCGACGTTGATGTTCTCTCGTTTAGGCACAGATGTTTATGCATGTCGTGTACTATGGGCTGAGAATTGCCTTGTACCTATGCTACTATTGTGGAGTACGTTCTTTATCCATCGACTTAAGGTCTGGCTGGACCTTATCTATACCCGTTTATCTCGATATCTATACCCGTATTACGTATGTTCGCAATGTTTATAAGATTTAACGTCTGTATCCTATGACTCGTAATGAGAGCTTACAACGTAACTAGCTTTTGGGAGAGTTTTTCTAAAGATATCTCCTCATTTGGAATCCATCGTGATAGGAAACTTAGAGCGATGACACGTACAGCAGGTGTGCCGACTTCGATATCGCCGAGTCAGCGCATATTTCTGTGTTTTCAAATGCTGTAAAACACACACTGTGGCAAGTGTTGCCTGGCAGCTAAAGAGCCGCCTTGACACGTTGTCTATGCGAATAAACGCATGCGGTTTTATTGTACGAGCGGCGCTAATTTATATTATTAAGCCAAGTAAAAAAGTTCTGAGCGTTTTGGCATTGCGTCATACTATACGGCAATGTAAAGGTGACATTACGCTTCAAACAAAGTTATTTGGCAGTTTTGTGTTTGGTGAAGCCAGTTGTATGTTACAGCGTTCCAAAATGGAAGTAAAAGAAGAGAAAATTCGATACATTCTTCAGTACCACTACGACCAAGGTGAAAAGGCGGACCAGGCGACCAAAAATATTTGTGCTCTATGGACCCAATACAGTATCGAATGCAACAGCAATGCAGTGGTTCCAACGATTCCGTTCTGGTAATATGGACGTCGACGATGAGGCACGGTCTGGTAGGCCAATCGTCGAAAATGTCGATAAAATCATGGAAATCGTCGAGTCGGACCGGCATGTGAGCACTTCTTCCATTCTCCAGGACCTGAAGATTAGCCAGAAATCCGTTTAGAACAATTTGTATAAGGCTGGTCTCAAGACGAAGCTCGATGTATGGGTGCCACACGAATTGACACAAAAGAACGAAAACGACCCATTTTTGAAGCGGGTGGTGACTGGCGTTGAGAAAAGGGGCACATACGAGAACAGCCGAAAAAGATCGTGGTCTAATCGCGATGAGCCAAGAAGAAGAAGAAGAAGGTTTTACTGTGTGTTTGGTGGGACTGGAAGGGAAGCATCCACTATAAGCTGCTCCCATCGAGCTAAACACTGAATTCGGACCTCTACTGCCAACAACTGACCAGATTGAAGCAGGCGATCGACCAGAAGCGGTTACAATTGGCCAATGGGAAGGGTGTCATGTTCCATCAAGACATCGCCAGGCCCCACCCGTCTTTAACGACGCACCAGAAACTCCGAGAGCTAGGATGGAAGGTTCTATCGCACGCGCCGTATTGTCCAGACCTGGTACCAAGCGATTATCACCTTTTCAAGCATTTGCAAAATTTTCTTGACGATACACAACCGGCATCAAGAGAGGCTTGTGAAAATGAGCTGGTCAAGTTTTGTTATCCATAGGGACAAGGACTTCTTCAATCGCGGGATTATGCATTTGCCTTCACAATGGATAAAAGTTGTGGAACAAAAGAGCGCATATTTGATCTAAATCGGATAATCCTAACTATGTTAATTTCATCGTTGAAATAAAGCAAAAAACTCTCAGAACTTTTTACTTCGCTTAATATTTTGTATGCGCGCGACAGACACATCGGCTTATCCGGCGTTTTTTCACAAACGCAGCTAAGCAATTACCAATTTTCAGTCCTAAAAATAACTTCGGAAGAAGCGTTGCAGTCCATAGAGCCAAATCCCGATATAGAAAAATTGATAAGCTGAGTACGTGATCGTCCAGCATTATGGGACATGACCCATAAAGATTACAGCGATAGGATCTTATTCTTATTTCTTCTTATCGAAAGCAAATGTAGCAAGCCCAAAACTATTACGGATTCTAAATTTTCGTTCATCTTGTCACTTGGGCAGACGCACTCGTTCTGTCGCAGTTCTGCACTTTCCACGACCACCCGGCTTCTGAGTCGTGCAAAACCGCTGTGTGTGTAGTCGTCGGGCGGCAGCGGACTTTTATATTGTATAGCAAGCCCTCTACGTGTATAGTATTTTAGCTGCGGAGACTTTAATTTAACAACTGCTCTAAATAATCTTCTAATTCGATCATCTTGACCGATTTCCGGCCTGAACAGCAGTGCTATTGCTAACCTCAGAGGATTTAGGGAACATTGGTTCTTCCTGGTGGCAAAAAGATCAATTTCTGGATATCCGGAGTACTGTACGATTTTTTAAAGGCTTCATCTGCTAACTCAAACTCCGTCTGTGATTCTAAATTACGCGATTCTAAATCTACATTAGTATTGTCGGCTAACGAAATATGCGATACGAAAATCCATAAAGTCCTATACTTGTACCACTATCACATTTCTTTGGCTAGCCTACTCAAATTTGCAAAGCGAATGCCTCCCACCCGAATGATGTGAGCAACGGCTGTTGTATCGTCGATTCTAAAAAGGATGTCAGTTCCTAGCGCCTTTAGCAAAACATTTTTGCCCGAAAAAAGCAGCTTGCAGTTCTAAATGAGAAAAGACATTCCTGCTCATCCCATATCAAACGACCATTAGCTGTCTTACCTCTGCAACAGGCTCCCCAGCCAGAGCGCGATGCTGTCACATACGGAAAAAATGTGAGCATGATATTTTCGTTTCCTCTCTTTGTGGTCTACGCCTAGCGCAATAATAGCACGGGATGAGGGTAAAAAGGGGTAATGCGAATGAAGGAATATAATTAAGGAATTGACACGGGGTTTCGGTACTGGGGGATAATTTGACAGACTTGTATAATTATACAGACTAAATAATTATACAGTTCGCTCACATTTGTTGATCGTGTGTGCGCTCGCTCGTTAAAGCATCGGTTGACGCTCGTATGTTTGAGGGCCTTCGTTCGTGGCCAGATGCATTCGCAGTTGGAGTAGGTCAGTGACGCGCGCACAAAATTTTTGGTCAGCGCGGAGATATGCGTATATATATGTACGACGAGAGCTACTTGAGGCTCTGAACGACCTTAGGGCCCGAGAAACGGATTTGACTTTTCTATGCGGACTGTGGGTCGAAGTTATACGTTTAATGCATTCGAAAGAAAGACTTGCAATAAGATTGCTCGTACACTCAGAGGAAAGTGCATAATATTTACAAAAAACGCGCATGGTAAAAGAGAGTATAGTCGAATTCCCTATAGTTTATTGTCACCGCAATCATAATATGGTTAACACAACTATAAGCGAAAAGTATACGTAAGCATGCGACTTTGGTGGCGTGTTTAACTATCTAGTATCTCCGAAATTACTATACACTATTGTAAAAGGCTTTACGATATCGATATGGTTAATTCAGCTATATCACAAAATCCGCTCATAAATACTAATGTTGCATTGAGAGCAAAGTACACGGTATTTATGGAAGACGCCCACGTCAAAAGAGGGGACAGTAAAATCCTGTATAGTTTATTAGCACTGTAATCATAATATCGTTAACACAACTACAGGCGAAAAATATATCTAAACATGCAACTTTGGTGGCGTGCAAAGTACATTATCAAAAAAGCAATCTGTGAAAAATTCCACCTATATTGGAGGTAACAGCTATACGGAATTGCAGCTGGAATTACTTTTATTCGGTAGGCCAAATCGACGATCGACATAACATAAGTACCCGGTAGCATAGTGGCAGCGTGCGTGAATATAGATAGGTAGGTCGTCGGTTCGAATCTCCATGTCGGTGAAATATTTTCTTCGATAGGAATCATTTCAGGAGGTCAGGGAATAACAAATCATGATAAACAATCATACAGGCTAGGCTCACAATTGAAAATTTTTGAATTTATGTAACATTATATACATTTAGTAGGCATACCATTGAATATGGTAAAAACCACTATTTTTTGATAGTGTAAGGAATCATTCATTTTTTGAAAGCCTACTATATTGTTAAGCATTGACAAGCAGCGTATGCTTGAAAGATTGTTGGTTGCGGTTAACATATGAGCATAGTTAATGCAACTGCTAACATATCATAAACAGTACTATATTTTCGGCAGTAACCATGACTATTAAATATTATTGTCCCCTCAGGGTAATATAAAATATTACCCTATTAAATTATTACCCTATTAGATAATTACCTAGACTAGATAGATACCCTATTAGAAACGTAAGAAAACATCTTTTATTTCCATCGCTGACCTTGGAAAACCTCTATTGGCCGGACTGAAGCCGAATCTTCAACCAGCAATATAAAATATGGTTGAAATATAGTTGAAGTTACTATATAATTTTCTCTGTGTACGTAGATAGGAATTAAGACTCGATAGAATAACTTGATTGTAAGTTAATTGATGGGAGACAGAGTTCTGAATTCGGTGGATGTTGTCGGGAGACTGTCTTCAGTAAGGAAGTCTTTCTTGGTATGAAAATTAGAAGGAGTTCAATAGTGGGAGAAGGAACCTTAGGGAGAGTGGTTTTGTTCATCTCGTTCTTCAGGGATTGATCCATTGGTCGTACAGATTTACAGATTCGTTAGTCACGTGCGTGTCCCTACTCCAGGGCATCTGTTCTGATTATTATGCGTATGAAAGGAACGAGACCTTTGGCCCGTGTTTCGGCAAAAAGCGCATGGGATATAGAGTTCGATATCTGAGACCTAAACATGCGCATGGTTTATGTTGTGTCAATTTATGGCCATGGTGACTTCTCATATGAAGAAATTTATATATCGGACCACGCTGCGAAAGGGTCGATGCTTCTTAAGCTTTATTGCGATTCCGACTCTGCGTATCTTGTTGAAAGCCAAGGTGATAGGAAAATTCGATGCCTGATAGTCCTGCTATCGTGCATATATCGCTGTGGTTCGAATATGCGTGCAGAATGTACGCAATTTCCTTCTTATGCTGTTACGAGTCTTATTCTTAGATTGATACATAATAAGCTTATGACGGCAAATGAGGATATTGGGAATAACCGAAACACGAGTCTCCCCGGCACATTCGCGAGAATGTAACAATACATCAGATGAAATGGTATTTATATTTAAATTGCTTTCCTTTAATGGACATATCCGTTGAATAACTTTTCATTCTCCACCAATCAAACACCATAGCCGGGTAAGTAGGGAAAAATTGCCCCCGCATTTTTTCCAGCGAAATTTGAAGTATATCCTGAGGTATAAAAAAAACAAATTTTCTGAAAATGTCATCCCCATCAACGCAATGATTTTAGGATAAATGAATTTTTTTTTTAATATAAAAAAACATCCCGGAAACGGTTCAGTGGATCGATTTGATTTTCTTTGATACTTGGTACGATCAAACGTGTTACAAAATAAAATTATAGAACATCTTGCGAAAGATTAAGGTTTAAAAAAAATAATTTTCCTTGTTTTATTTTTTTTTACGATAATCCACTTTTTACGATAATCCACTGTACTGATATATTTAGTTATATTTAATTATCGCGTTAGTTTAATTAAACTAACAATTTTCTATTGTACATTATTGTCCTATTGTCCTTTCTATTGTATATTATTGTTTTCTATTGTATAGTACTGTACTGATACATTAACTAAATATATCAGTACAGAAATATAACTAAAATAGATGAATAAAGTCTGTTTCTTTTTTTGGTCCCATGAGGTCCGCGGACAACATGAATAGAGCTACAAAATTGACGAACGAGACCTAGGAGTCCGCGGACGACATGAATAAAGCTACAAAGTTAATTAACGAGGCCTAGCCGGTTCGCGGTCTGCGGGTTGGGAAAGGCTACTCTAGCCCATTGCGAGATCACTGCATCTGAGGTTATCTTTTCCAATTGATTTACGAAATGTTTAAGCCTCCCAGCCAGCTTACTTACAGGAGCTGAATCTACCGATTCGTATGTGCTTTATTCACGTGTCCTCGGTTCTGTCCTCATAGAGGCTTTCGATATCCCAGCCCCTCTGATTTCCCGAAAGTTGTTATTGTTGTTATCCGCCCTACATCGCTACTGCCTTCTTGCAAACCGTGCAGCGTTGCGGGCTTTGTGAGTTTTTCTTGAGGCCTTCCGATTCTGGCCTAAAATCCTTTGACAAGCGTTCCAGCAACTTTGCTGATTTTAGCTTTTTCTCGAAGTCCTTGCCAAACAACCATTCGTTAACCACAGTAGAGTTGAGTGTATCTTTGAAGGAAGTATTCAAGTTCGACAGAAGCAAGCTTCTGTCGAAGCTTCTCCGGATCCATGAATCATTATGCTGGATGTCAAGCAATGACCTCGCAGTATCACTCAGATTCTCGAAAAGAAGTAAGTTCTCTGTACGAATCTCCGTGAGAATGTAAGAAAGAGATTTTCCCAAGGATGCGCGACGTGCCCCGACTCTTTCCTGTCTCCATTCAACTCGGACATCTTTCTTTACAATGGCTTCCTGTAAGAACGTCTTAACCTCAACATTGAGCTTGGGTGGCTCAGTAGCGGTACAATTTGGTAGATGCGGATATTTTTCAATACATCGTTTGTTATCATCCGCTGGTAATCCTTTTACGAGAATGTCTTTCTATCTTATCGCCAAAACCTTATGAAGATTTGGACCAGGTACTTTTTCGTGCAGGAGTTTCTTGCCCAGTAACTCGAGAAATGTTCATCCAGCTTATCGACTGCTCGGTCGTATCCTTATGCTCAGTAAACTGCAGCGAAGCCTGTTGAGTGAGTGCGCCTGCAGATGGAGGTTCTTGTGAACCCGATGCTGGAAAAGACTTAAGGCAAATACATATTTCTGGCTTTCCAGTGCCTAATTACATAAACGTGTTATTGTTTATCTTACAGTAATTAAAAGCAATTAACATTTTATATCTTTAGAGTCTGCGAAGCAAAAATATGGATGCGCAGCGATCAGAGACATTGAAAAATTCATATTTCTTGGTATACAGGAGCTAATTCATTGAGTTTTCTCGCATCGACTAAAGGCAATGAAAAATGAATATCCTTCGAAGTATACTTTATTCATTGCCTTCGGTTGATGTGAAGAAAATTCATAGAAATGCTCTCCTCTATCGAGAAATTTGAGTTTTTCGATTTTTGAGATCACTGTGATATTTTTTACGTACGTACTTTATGTACCATCTACATTTTTGGTACATTTTATGTATCATTTTTACACACCAAATACATCCTATGTATTTTATGTGAATCTGGACTTACTTTTATATTCCTGTTGTGGGTTCGACTTTGGTTCTTTCTTTGGTGGAGGTGCCGATCCTCCTTCGCCTACTCATCTTCTAAAAATATAACGTCAAATTTTAATTTCACAAATCACGAAAAACCATCGTAAGTTACTTATTTGAATATTTGAAAACTAGTGACTCAAATGAATAAAATTACGAAAGTAATTAGAGTTTACTTGATACGTGACAGTTCGACGGTTCAATTGAGAAAACAAGGTTCTCCCATATGTGTGATCTCCCGAACTGATTCCAAGTCGCGGCTTTCTCCATTGGCTAGACTAGATTGCCTGCTTATTTCATTGGTCAAAGCAAGCGACCTATCAAGCGAGGAAACCGTATTTGAGCGAAGAAAAAAGTATTACCAATCGTGTTACACTTTGAGGGTGTTTCAAGGCAGACTGTGAATACAGTGAGGTATGACGTCAACTCAGTGTACTGTGGCGCTGTTGCGTTTTTCATTCATACACCCCGTGGATATTTTAAAACGGAACACGTTACAGTATCCTGGCGTCAACATTTTTTATGCGCAAAATCAGGAGCCACACCTAATAAAAATCAATGGGAACTTAAAATAATTAATTACAGGTAAGTTATTCTGGATATAAATGCAATTAATTCGATACCATACTAATGGTATGCCGGACTTCCGTTTCCGGAGTGAAAGTGTGAGGATGAGTGCGTGAAGCTGTGGGGTGAAAAGTGCCGAAAAAGGAGTGTAGAGGTGAAAGGGAGTAGCTAAAGTGCGTGAAAAGGTGGAGGACAGAGAAGGAGGGGTGGAATTAAAAGGGGAAGAAGGGAGAAAAGGGCGGAATGAAGAAGGAAAAGGAAGGAGAGCAGGTATGAGAAAAAGGTTAGGAAAACAAAGTGGAAAGCCATGTGCGGACGCGGGGACAAGCGGGAGGAGAGCAAAGCGCTCGGAAACGGGTGAACAGCGGCGGCATCGCACGGAGTGGAAAAGAAGCAGAAGAGAAAAGGAAGATTACGGGCCGGTAGGTAAAACAGAGAGGAGGCAAAGCGGCCGGGTAGATAAGGTAGGAGGAAGGAATGAACGAACACGGGAAGGGAAGGGAGAGGGGGGAGTAAGAGGAGAACGGGAGGGAGGGAGGGGAGGGAAAGAGGAGGGGGAACAGGGAAGAAGAAAAGGAAGGAAATCAGACGCCGAAAGGCTGCTGAAGGAAAGAAGCGCAAGTGTGGGAGAGATTAACGAGATGTGGAAAAGGAAAAGGGAGCAAGTGGAAGAAAAGGACCAGGAAGAACAGGAATCGTTCCAGAAGAGCCGGAAAGAGATCACCGAAGACAGGAAGGCAGAAGGAGGAGAGCATAAAGGAAATGATAAAAGCAAAGAGGGAGGAGCTACGAAGGGACATGGAGGAAGTCAAGGAACAGGGGAGGACAGTGAAAGATGAATTAGGAAGGATAAGGGGAGAGATGAGACAGGCAGAGGAAAGATGGAGGAAGGAAAAAATCAAAATGTTGTGGAAGGCAGGAAATCAAAAAGTTGAGGGAGAGTATAAGGAATATAGAGATAGCAAAGGAAAGCAGAGGAGAGGAAAGGGTGAGGGAGCAGAAGAAGTGAGGAGGGGAGAGGAGGGACAGACAGGGAGATGAATAAAAGAAATAGAACGGAAAATGGTGATAAGCGAGAGGGAGAAAAAACAGAGAAATTCTATAACAAGTGGAGCAAAGAAAGACGGGGAGGGGCAAAGGAGACCATGGAATGGATATTACAGAAAATAGGGCTACAGGGTAGGGTAGAGGAAGTGAGAGAGATAAGAAAAGGTATAGAACACAGGAAGGACACAATGATAGAAGTGAGAATGGAGAAAATAGGAGGGAAGAACGAGAAAGAAAAGGGAGCTGAGAGGAAAAAAAGAGAGAATAGAAGATGATGTGACGTGGAAGGAAAGAAAGATGCGGTGGAGTCTGAGAAGAATAAGGGGAGAGAAAGAAAGAAAGGGGAAGAGAGTAAGGGTAGGGTACGGGAAGATAGTAGTGGAGGGGAACACGTGGTTCTGGGACGAGCAGCGGGAAACGCTGAGAGACTGGAGGGGTAAGGAAAGGGAAACGGAACAGGAGGAGGGAGCGAGGGGAGAGAGAAAGGGAGATGGGGACTGGAGCTCGGCGGCACAAAACGGAAAGAGAGGCGGGAGGGCAGAAAGGGGCAGAGAGGGAAGAGGGAAAAAGAGGAAAGGAGTTGGAGGGTGGCGTTCTGAAATGTGGCAGGCCTTACGAATTAGGATAAGGATTTCTGGAAGGGACTGGAGAAATGGGAAGTCATAGTGATGATGGAGACGTGGATTAAAGAGAAAGGATGGCGGAGAATGAAGGAAAAGCTGCCAAGGGGATATTTATAGATGGCGCAATGGGCAGAGAAAAGAAATAGGAAAGGGAGAGCCATGGGAGGAATGATAATAGAGGCGAGAGATGAAAGGAAGGAGGGAAGAAAAAGGGCTAATGACGGTGAAAGTAGATACGGGGGAGGAGACATGGACAATAATTGCGGTGTACGTGAATGGGGACGTAGAGAGGAAAGTAGAAAGGCTAAAGGATTACACGGAAATACAGAAAGACGAGGATAGGGGGACTTTAATACAAGGACGGGAGTAGAGGGAGGTGGTGGAAAGGGGACCGCAGAGGAAGTTGGGAAGACGGGAAGGTGAACGCAGAAGGGAGAAAATTAGTAACAATGCTGGAGGAGGCCGGGTGGGAGCTCTTCAATGGGAATATAAAGAGGGTCGAAGTGGGAGAATTCACATATACTGGGAGAAGGGGAGAAGGGGTCTAGTCTATCACATAGTGATAGACTATGTGATGGAGGATAGGAAGACAAGGGAGGGTTGGAAAGCATGAGGGTAGGGGATAGGGTAGAGTCGGATCACCACCCGCCGATAGTGAGGATAAAAAGAGGGGGAGGGAGAAGGAGAAGCAGAGCAAGGGGGAGAAGGGTAGGAAGCGGTAGATGATCGGGAAGGAGGAAAGAGGAGTTAAGGAAGAGGATTGAAAAGGTAGAAGTGGGAGGAGAAGAGAGCAAAAAGCTGACCGCGGAGATTACGGAAAAAATAAAAACAGCAATGAAGGAGATTGAGGAGGAGCGGGATAGAGAGTGGCGGACTCCAAGAGAGGGATGGTGGGACGAAGAAAGCAAGGAGCAAAACGGGCGGTAAGAGGGGAGCTAAGAAAGTGGAGAAAGGGAGGAGATACGAGGGAGATGTACGGGGAAAGGAAGAAGGAGTACGAGGAGATGTGTGAAAGAAAGAAGGAGGAGGGGAGGGAGTGGATGATAAGGGAGGTAGCGGAGGCAAGGACGGAGGACAAGGTATGGGAAATAGTAAATAGGCGAAAGAGGAAAAAAACGAGTAAACGAACGGATAAAGGGCCAGGAGTGGAGGAGATACTTCATTGGTCTGCTAGGCGGGAGGGAGGGAGGAGAGGGAAGGGGAAGAGACACAAGAAGAAACGGCGACGGAGAAGAGGAAATAAGCAAAGAAGAAGTAAGAAAGGTGGTGGAAAAGATCAGGGAAGGGAAGGCGACGAGCGGGGACGAGATACCGAATGAAACGTGGAGATGGGGAGCAGAGAAGGCGGTAGAATGGGCATGGGAAAAATGCAGAAGGGTGTGGAGAGGGGAGGGATGGCCGGAGGAGTGGAAAGAGGGGATCATAGTGCCGATAGTGAAGAAAGGGGCGGGAGAGAGAATAGGAGATTACGGGGGGGTCACTTTGATGTCGTCGCTGTACAAAGTATAGGCAATGGTTCTCGCGGAGAGGCTGGAAGAGGAAGTAGAAGAAAGAGGAATGGTGCAGCAAAACCAGACGGGTTTCAGTAAGGGGATGGGAACGATAGACAATATATATATATGTGTTAAACTACATAATAGTAAGACAGGTGGCGAGAAAAAAGGGAAAGCTGGTGACAATTTTCATAGACTTAAAAGCGGCTTTTGACTCGGTGGACAGGAAGGTGATGTGGGACGTGATAGAAAAGAGAGAAGTAAGGAAAGGTCTGAAGGAAAGGATAGAGGAAATATACGAGGAAACAAAGAGCAAGGTGAGGGCAGGAGGAGAGACGGGGGATTGCCTCTGGACAGAGAAAGGGGTAAGACAGGGGTGCCCACTGAGTCCGATCATCTTTAATTTGATGACGGCGGACTTGGAGGGCAAGATGAGAAAGGGAGAATGGGGTGGAGTAAAAATAGGACGGCAGACACACTGGCGTATGCGGACGACATGGTGGTAATTGCGGAGAGGGAGGAGGATATGAAGAATGCAATAAAAACGTTGCAGAGGTATTTTGAAGGAAAAAGCTAGAGGTGAACGTAGAAAAGACAAAAATAATGAGGTTCAGAAAGGGGGGAAGGAGGTACAAGAAGAAGGAATGGAAGTGGAAAAGAGAAAGGATGGAAGAGGTGAAGGAATTCAAGTACCTGGGATTCGTGTTCAGGAGAAACGGAGGTCAGGAAGCACAGATAAAAGGTAGGGTAAGGAAGGCAGGGATGGTGATGAAGCAGTTATGGGGAATAGGGGAAAGAAAGTTTGGGAAGGACGTAGGAAGGAGGCTATGGTTGTTTGATACGTTGATCAGGATGGTGATAGGATACGGAGCGGAGATATAGGGATGGAAGGAAAGGGGGGCAATGGAAGCAATGCAGGAGAGGTACATAAGATGGGTATTGGGGCTGGAATGGAGGACACCGGGATACATGGTGAGACAGGAAATGAAAAGAGACAAGATCAGAACGGGGAGAGCGGGGAGGTACGAGGAAAAGCTGTGAAAAGGGCGGTGAACTGGCAAGGAGATGCTGGAAGGAGATAAAGAAGACGGAAAGAAGGGGGGTGCAAGAGAGGGGTAAATGAGAAAGAGACAGAGAAGAGTTCGGAAGGATAGAGGGGCAGGCAAAGGGGGAAGGCAAGGTCAAGAGAGCGAGGGATACGAGAGGAAGGAGAAGGAGGACAAGAAAAAACAGGAAGAGGATAGATGGGAAAGGATATTGCAGTCGGGGTTCAATAAGTGGTATAAGGAAATAAGAACAGAGGGGGTGCCAGAGTATACATAGAAGCGGGATGGGGCAAAGCGAGATGCAGGTTTTAGGAGTGCGAGATGCAGCAAGATTTAGGATGGGAAATGAAATCAGGGAAGGGAGATACTGGGAAGAGGGGGAGGAGAGAAGGTGCCGGAACTGTGAGGAAGAAACCGAGTCACGGGAACACGTAATAGACAGGCGCGGGGGAGGGACAGGAGAAGAAAGAGGAATAGGGAAGGTTATAAGGGCGATACTGGATGAAGGGAGGGGAGAGGCATGGATAAGAGGGCTGGTGGAGAGGAGGGTGAGGAGGGAGGCGGAAGTAAGAGGGGGTGAGGAATGAAGGAAGAATGGAGTGAAAGGAGGAAACGGTAGTTGACGAGAGGGATAGAGGAACAGCAAACAGACATATGGCGGCGTGGAAGCGGCGTAATACAATAAGTGCGTGGCAAATAAAGATAGGGAAGAATGACGGAGCGGCAAAGAGAGCGGAAGGACGATAAGTTAAGGAAAAGTAGAATAAGGAGGAGAGAAGTATTAAAGTAAGCGCATGTGGATAGATGTAAGTAAGTAGGATAAGGAAAAGAAGATGTCCGGAAGTCTTTTGTGACCCCGCGGGGAACAAATAAAGAATTACATATATACTAATGGTAAGCGCTTCGTTGTTGTGGTCATAAGTTTTTGGAGTCCACGACCTCACTGCCATTGCATTTTCTTCATTCCCTCCATACTTCATCAATACGTCGGTCATCTCGAATGTAAGTGTCTGTTTTTTGGGAAAAAATTCAAAACAGGTCTACACATTTTTTAAACCCTTTGCGTACCACCAGGTGTCCTTTTGCACAAGCCAGGTGCTTATCGCCGTCTTCCCGACCTCGGCGCTGTTTATCGCTAAAGGCCTTAGTAAATGTTCAGCTTAGAAAAGGGACGAAAATCACTTAGAGCAAAATTCGATGAATACAAAGGATCACAACATCTATCACAACAAATTTTCCATTGGAATGTCTGCAGACCTCATGGAAGTTGAAAATTTGTTGTCCATTGGAATAGGAAACTCAGCACTACAAAAATATGGCAAAAGTAAAGACGGCGGTTAGCAGTTTATTCGCACAAGTAGGCTTGCTGTGGAATTCAGAAGGCATAAAAAAAGTTTTTTTTCAAATAAACAATGCCTTCGATAAAACGGTGACTGCATGGAAAAATTAGCATTGTATGAATTAGATCGATGAAGTTTTTCAGAATTTCTTGCCCGATTCTTATATTTTTCCTAGAGGCTTTTGGGACCGATTCTCGTATCTTATACGTATTTGATTTTTTTATAACATCATATTTTAATTTATAACAAAAATAAATTGTATTATAGCTTTCGTATACCATGGAATACCATGGAATGGCAGATTACACATTTCGCAGTCATTTCCGGTAAAACTTTTTAGGATTGTCAAAATAATTTTTTCTCAACTAATTAATGAAATTGTTAGTTTTTTCTAGTTCAATTTATTCAAATTTGCACTAGTTCATTATTTATTCTCCAAAATTGCAGTATAAGACGAAATATTTTAGAATATCTTATTCATTTGTTCGGAGCTGTTTTGGTGAAGCGATCTGACCGGTATGGCAGGCATCCAATTCCAGTGGAAAAACAACTACTTCTAGTTTTGTAAACGATGTCAACACCAGATTCTTATAGGTATAAAATAAGCTCACTTATATTTACTATCAAACCGTTCATCAATGCATTAAAAAGTATACGTTAAAGTGAAACGGAATGCATTATTTACATTTCTAGATCGGTCTGTGATCGCTTTAACGTTGAGCAAGCAACAGCATGGAGAACTGTGTAGAAGTTCGTAAAAACGATATATAAATATCTACCTACGTTTATGAAATGGCCCACGCATGAGACAGCGGAAAAAACGTCGACGCACGTGTATAGAACACACGGATTTCCGAAAGTTTTGGGAGAAGTTGGTGGCATCCATGCACTGAGAAAAAAAGCAATTGAATAAAAAAACATACATTGGTTGACCCAAATAAATATCTGATCACGGAGTGCCGCCGATATATGACATTGTGACAATCCTATAAAATATTGGAAAATGCGATTTTAATAACATGTGACTTTATTTGAAAACCTCTTCTGTTCTCTCAATATCTCCATTATCCTTAAAACAAAATGATATTCTATTAAAATCATTCTATTTACAATCTGTAGATGTATGGATGAAATAATTAAGCCATTGTTACAACATTTCTTATTTCGTACAAAAATATAATCAATAGAATGAATTATTTCTTTACTACATCAAAACGAATATGCCATTAGACGTAACATTTTCGTACTTCGTATAATATCAAAAGTAGTTGCATGAGATAGAGACAAGCATATATCATGATTGAAAAATTAACAATATCGATTCAAAATAATAGTATTTTTTGCCACAAAGTACAGGTGTCACCTGTAACTACGCATTTAGTCTGTAGTAGAAAAAAAACATAATAATCGATTAAATAAATGTTCATTGCAATCAAAAGAAGATATTTGGTAATTCAAGGAGTCAAGATTTTAAAATGATTCTATGTGCACTTGCAAACATTTCTTGATTGTTGTTTCAAATAAATGTACACTCAGGAGTATTGCTCAAAATGATTGAAAGAAATTCGAAGAATTTGATTACTTTAAGAATTGAAAATTTTTTCAATTTTTTTAAAATCTTTAATAAAAAGTGAGCATTAGAACCATCATCAGATACATACTATACGTTGATCTTAGTCACAGGCCGAGAAGCGATATTATGTTGAGTTTCTTCGGTGCTTAAAGCCATGTGCCATATGCCTCCAACCGCTTGAAAATTTTGAAATAAGGATTCTCCCAAACCGAACAACCGATTAGAATGAAATTTATTGTGTGCATGCAGGGCGCTTGCACCGAGGGCATGGTCACCTCAATTACCCAAAATTTCGAAAAAAAAATGACAGTTTGTGGTTACCGTGCTAAAACTGGTGAATTATTAACCATTGCATCGCGTTTTCGGTAATTTTCCAAGACCCATCCTCTGGACCGTGAAAAAGCACACATTTTAAACTTTATTTCACCTGTTTTCATGGATAAATGGTGGAGAAAAGACATTTTGAATTTTTTTACATAAATGGAGCAAAAATACACCAACAAATCTCAGAATATTGTCTACCAGACCGACAATTTAGTTCATCTGTTTTCTCACTGGCGGCGCGCAGCGCGCATCGACCGTTTTTACCGACCGTGCTCGCCTCCATCCGGAACAGTTTGTTTTTTGACGGGTCAAAAACAGGAGGTATAACGTCGAAAATTCGTTCGAAATATATTTCATACCATGTGTAACAGTGTGTGATACAGTGGAATCTTTTTTCGTCACTGTGCTGAATTTTTTCGGCCAAGAAGAACGAAGGAAGCCCGGTGGTCGAGGGCTCCAACGACAAATCCCGACCAAAATAATAATCGACGGGAAGACCGCCGCGGCCGATTACAAGGAGAAGACGATCGGGGAAAATAGTGACAGCGAGAAGTCGAAGGCGAACGGCGAGGAGAAAACACCGGAAGTCAAAGTACGTGTGTGCTATCGTACTCAACAGCTTTGGGAATATCAAGGGTGTAAAGGTGCAGAGAAAACCTGAGCCTCAACTCGCAACGGTGAAGTGTTTATCCAGGTCAAAACATGTGGCCTCAATTTCCAGGCTGTTATGACACGACAGGGTGTCATCAATTCTCCACCGAAAATTCAGTTCATTATGGGCTCCGAGTGGGCTGGTGATATCCAGGCCGCTCTGCCCGATCACAAAGCCTGGTCAGCGCTCATTGTAATGTACTTGGATGCGGCAACTATCACCATGGATTACGCCGTCATTTACAGAGTACTATTCAAGCTTACATGTATTACGCCCGGTAAGACTTTTCTGATCCACACCGCCGGCAGTAGTGTGGGCCAGGCAGTCGTTGATTGTCAAAGACGGCCCACGGCATCACTATCTTTGGTTTTTGCAGCCCATCGAAAAGCGACGAGCTCAAATTGCCTATCACGATTGATCATCTCCTAGAGCGCGGAAGCGAGTACAGGCATGAAGTAAGAAAAATATCGCCGAAGGCCGTTGACAGTGTTCTCGATTGTGTCGGTGGCAAGAAGTGCAACAGCGGATGTGCCTTGCGAAAGACCATGGAAAAATATGTTCTCTATGGTTCGAGCAACGTCGTAACCAACGCAACACAGAGTTTCTTCTCCGTTGCCAGATACTGGAGGACGATGGACACAATATTGCCAATGAAACTCTTGGAAAGGTCCCGAGGTGTCCTCTTCCGATTTCAATGAAATTTGGCATGTTTGTAGAACAGATAAAAATCGGCGATACGTATTTTTTTATATCTGCGGAACCAAATATTTAACGGGTGAAAAGCACCCTTGAAAATAGGGATGATTTTTGTTTTTCGTCCATAACTCTTTAACAATACGAGATATGAAAAAATGTCAAATTGCAACTTTTCTTTTTCCGTATACTATACATTGGAAATGAGAACGATTCAGATAATAACAAATTTCATATTGTTTATTGCAAAAATGCAATTTTTTCATACCTATCTCCGAGAATTTTTAACCGATTAGGATGTAAATTTGCATACATACATATGGCTGAACAAGGAGGGACTACGGATTTTTTGGTTTTCTGATATCTCTCAATTAAGGGGTTGAAACTGCCCTTTAATTTTTTAGACAAGAGCATCGAATAATCAGCTACCCTTTTGCCATTCTGGGTTAAATCCACGTCAATATAAGTTTGTTCTATGATGCGATTGCATATTCATAAATTCCACTCCCACCCCCTCCGCCCAACGGTCACCCTCTCGCAAGATAAACGTTCAAAATTTCTTACGGTGCGGCATGGACGAAGATTCGTAGAAATACAAATGAGTTAAAATGAAAGTTCAATCAGTAAAAATTAGTCGAAACAAATTCTCTCGATTTGGCGGAATGCCTTCTTAAGAGGTCGACGCACCGTTAAAAACTTTGTTCTTTCCATAACTTATGAATGGGCCGAGATCCAAAAACGTTTAAAGGGAAGAAATGTTGTATTTTTCGACTACTAGCCGTTTATGATGATAATGGCGAATATAACAACAAATGTTAATTATTAATTGCAATAATACGTGGCTAACTAATAAAAATCACTTTTCCGTTTTCCGCTGATACGGGCACAGAAATGGGCTTTTGCAATTATCGATTAACTTTGTGCTTCGGAAAGCGGCTGAATTACAATTGTATATAAAAAAAAAATCCACTCCTCTCACCATATCGGAAACACTATCTGCAGAGATTACGGCGTCTTTGTGTTTCCGCTGCAACTCGTGAACGAAGTGATGCAAAACATTTTAATCAGCTTGAAATGCTGCATCTTGTTTGCAAATGCCAAAGCAAAGAACGAAAGTAATACTTGGGGTAAAGATAGACTATGGTGCAAAGAGCGGCTACCCTGAGATAACCTTGAGATCACCTTACTATGGATTGATAAAACGTTTAATAAGAGCGCGTGTTGTTATCTTTTCGCTATACGAATGTACATGTGCTGACGAATTGCGTATATAAATTCACCAACGCTCATTATTGCAGCAGTTTACAATGGAAAAGCCAATTGTACTTTTTGAGATCTAAATTCAAAAAAATGTACGTTAATCCCGTCATCATTATTGAACTTTTATCCACACCGATAAGTGCTATGAATTTGTCTCCAGCTCCGGTCACCGATCGGGAAAAACAGTTCAGTAAGGACCTAGTAAACATAATCATAGAAGCGATGGATCAACCTATGGAAATGGAATTCGAAACCGGTTTGGATTTTCTGTCACCAAACGAAATTCATGAAAATGCTGCAATAGATGATAACAGTAGAGAAGATTGGCACTTACAACGATACCCGGATCCCGAAGTTGATGAATATGTATGTACGAAAGATGTAGAAGAATTTAGTTACGAAGACAAGACAAGAGCTGCAGATTACTGGAGATCCGGGACAGACGGGAATAGAACGATATCAGCTGCTCAAACAAAATTCACAAAGGTGAGATCAGTACGGCAGTTACGCCGATGGGCCCATAGTATAACCAAGGGTGGCAACCACAAACAAAAGTTAACAAAAATAGTTCCCTACGCGTTAAGGGGTAAGGCCACTGTAACGGCCCGAAAAAAAAGGTTTTTTCACTAATTTTTTGCTCCCGAAATTGAAGGTATTTGGAAAAAAACTTTTAATGGTGTTATCGGGCATACATTAAACTTTATTATAAAATTTTTTTACAGTAAAAAAAAAACAAAATGGCGGTTCCACAGCTATCTTCCCGGGACATGTTTTGCTTCCAGGGCTCCGCGGCACACAGCACCACTGGTGCACTTTTGAATCTAGAACAAAAAAAAAAAACCATTAATCTAGAGGGCTATAGCTAGAGAATGTCGATCGGATTTTAAAAAGTATCAATTTTTGTGGATTTGGCGTGCGTTTGAAAAAAAAAATTGATTTTTGACGAAAAAAACGGCAAGTTTTTTGTTAATAAAAAATCAATAAATAAAGTTCTTGAAAATTCCGATCGACATTCTCAAGATAATGTAAATGTTCACATCTGGTTAAAATTTCAAGTACAAAAAATGAAAATTGTTCGAGTTATGCTGCGTGCCATTTTGAAAAACCATGTTTCGAGAAAAACGCGTTTAAAGTTTTGCGAATAGTTTTTTATTGGAAAAAATTAAAAAAAGAAGTTAAAAAAAATTTTTACCGTTAGTCTGCAATCCCAGCACCATACATTTGTCCTTCGATAGCCAAATTTTCGTCTTCTTCGTCTTTCCTGGTTGATTTTTGGAGCGCGCGCGCACTTTTGGCCGCGTCGCTCAGAGATGTCTCCGCGTGCGTGATGCGTTTGGCGTCGGCTTCGATGCAGAAATTATATAACTGTACACCAATTTCCACCTCAAACATCTTGAATATTTGCAAGACGTTGGTAAGGCCGCCATTGAATATGGAAACAGCGATATCCGTCGCAATATCTAGTACAGTTTTTCCGCTTGAGGATGATTTGGGGGCCAAACTCCAAACGGTAGCGTTGAAACTTTCGTTATTGTTTTGAGTATAGGCCCCCAAGCAACGCTCCAGCAACTCGTCCCGGCTCAATTCCATGTAGATGGGTTTGATGGCTTGATAAACCTCCTCACTTATTGGCTGATTGTGATGATACGCATCCAAGGCATTTTCTGCTCATCACTCTCACGTTCGTATTGATTCAAGGGTCGTTTCTTCCCGCCTGACCGACGCCGCGTTGGATACGAGGTTTTCGTACCTTTTTTTCCAAGATACACTCGAGCACTCATTTCAACTACACGTTCGTAAATTTTACAGTGAAATTGTAAAGAAACCACGAAAAACACGCAAAAATCATCGCTTATGAAGAATCAATCGCTCTTTACTGTGCGCTTGCTGTCTCTAAACTAATGGAATTTTTCTTGATAATGCTCAAAAGGATCGAAAGGACACGTGGAACGTTAATACCGGCGGTTAGGAGCAATGGGGGGGGACCTATTGTGTCGTCCCTTTTCGTCATTATGTTTGCCGCAGGTAGTCGTTTCGGAGCAAGTTTTGACACGCTTGGCGGCGACCTTCATTTCCTAAGGACAACAAATTTTTTTTCGCAGAGGACCTTTTTTTTCTTATTCTAGAGGGTTTAAACTATTTTTTAAGCCAATAAAAAAATCGATTTTTCAAAAAATTTACAGTGGCCTTACCCCTTAAACAATTTCATCGGCGCTTTGGACAAGAAGCTGCCTGTCCATGATATGGATCTTCGACGATGGGCCTTACGTGCACGAAAAATTGTAGAAATGCCAGCTGTAGATTTTAAGGCATCCGCTTCTTGGGTGAAAACATTTAAAAAAACAACATCGAATTGCGTCAAGGAAGAGTACTAAATATGTAACAAAACAACAGTTATTAAATGCTGATACGCTTCAAGACAAAGCTAAACAATTCATAGAAACGGTGAAAATCAACATGGCCAACGTTGGCGCTGAAAACACATTTAATTCTGATCAAAGTGGATTCAATTTAGAGCTACATACAGGCCGCACATTGGCGAAAGAAAGGCGGAAATCCGTTGAGACAGTAGTGCAATCGAAAAAATCAACAACACACAGTTATACTATACAGCCTATGATTTCTGCGAGTGGTAAGCTTTTGGCACCTATGTTGATCGTTTTAAGCGAACCTACTAGCAAATTTCGTCCTCGAGTGGAACAAACTATGTTCAGAGCCGAAATATATATTTTTATTGGCTTCGAAATCTGCAAAATTGACGACTAATCATTTCAAGCGTTGGTTCCAAGAAGTATATATTCCCAATACGGGGCCAAAATCGGTAATACTTCTGGGGGTTCTTGGAGCGGTCAATGTCCATCTGCATTTAAAGAAATGGATATGCAAGGGAAAGATATTAAGGTTTTAACCATTCCAGTAGGTAAATATATTTTACCAGTATGATTAGTTCTGTAGACAATTACTTCACATCATAATTAGCAATCCTTGCAGGTACAACGGGAATGATCCAATCCCTTGATGTTTATGGCTTTCGTGTATGGAAAAACGTCTTCAAACATTTTTCTGACATAGTAATATTATACAATTATGACATCAATCTGCACTTGAGAGACAATATTGTTAAGTTAGTATCTCTTAAACACAATCAGTTTTCTTCTCCATGTTTTAAAAACTTCTTTGAATATGCGTGGTACAAAAGCGGTTGCGAACAAGAGAGACCACCGAACTTCAAAAATCTCGTGGAGTTTTGCTTTTCACAAAATGCAGTGGCATGCGATATGTGCGGCGAAGCAGCTATTATCACTTGTGCGTAATGCAAGAAATCTCTGTTTCAAACACTTTTACCATGACTATCATTATTGTAATACGTATAATCCATAAAAAACTACAGTTGTAACGGTTATAACATAAGTAAGCGCAAATAAATGTCCGATTAAATTGTTATCGCGAAAGAATAATATTACAATAATATACAATAATAATACAGTAATATACAATAAGCAGACAGTTGCTTCGCGAAACAAGAAACCAGTCCGTGATTGTGAGCCGGAAGAGTGATTTTCATTGATCCAAGGAGTGATCCAAGGAGTGAACCCAAGGAGTGATTCAAAACGGAAGAGTGATTTTCACTAGTTAGTGACGAATTATTGCAATTACCAATTAACATTTGTTGTTATATTCGCCATTATCATCATAAACGGCTAGTAGTTGAAAAATTAAACATTTTTTCCTTTAAACTTTTTTTGTATGTCCGCCCGTTCAAAAGTTATGGAAAGAACAAAGTTTTTATCGGTGCGTTGACCCCTTAAGTAGGCATTCCGCCAAATCGAGAAAATTTGTTTCGACGATTTTTGCTGATTGAACTTTCATTGTAAACCATTTTTGGTTCTACGAATCTTCGTCCATGCCGCACCGTAAGAAATTTTGAACGATTACCTTTCGAGGGGGGACTGTTGGAAGGAGCGGGCGGGGAGTGAAATTTACGAATATGCAATCGCATCATAGAACAAACTTATATTGATGTGGATTTAACCCGGAATGGCAAAAGGGTGGCTGATTATTCGATGCTTTTGTCTAAAAAATTAAAGGACAGTTTCAACCCCTTAATTGAGAGATATCGGAAAACCAAAAAATCTGTAGCCCCTCTTTGTTCAGCCATATGTATGTATGCAAATTTACATCCCAACCTATTAAAAATTCTCGGAGATAGGTATGAAAAAATTGAATTTTTGCAATAAACAATATGAAATTTGTTGTTATCTGCATCGTTCTCATTTCCAATGTATAGTATACGGAAAAAGAAATATTGCAATTTGAAATTTTTTCATATCTCGTATCGTTAAAGAGTTATCGACGAAAAACAAAAATCATCACTATTTTGAAGGGTGCGTTTCACCCTTTAAATATTGGGTTCCGCAGATATAAAAAATACGTATCGCCTATTTTTATCTGTTGTACAAACATGCCAAATTTCATCGAAATCGCAGGGGTACACTTCGCAACCTTTCCTTCTTAGAGGAGAATAAGGCACTGTCCGAGCTGTATCTCCGTCGTCTGATGCATCAGCACTGTCCGCATACCTTTGTGAGGCGACCGGTGGACAAGGTATATATAAATAATGCTCGAGGTATTTGTTTCAATTTATTCCAAAGGATCGTAAGATGCCACTATCTAACCATTCTTAGCAGTTCACAAAGTCCAAAATTGAGTTTCTGTCAAAATTATTGAAGCCATTCAATTTTGGGGAAGCGGGCATTTTATTTCAAATTCGTCCGGGTCAAAGTGACCCAGTATGTAAAGGAAGGAGGATACCACTGACACTGCCTATTTTCGACTGTTCCCTTTGGAATTTTTTCAAAAAGAAAGCAATAAAATACATAGTTAAAAGAACTTTTACGCTTTATTAGATATACAGGGTGAGGCACATAAAGTGTTACAGAGCAATAGCACTCAAACTATTGATCATATCCAAAAATGTTTCAGACAAAAGTTTCAGTGTTCAAGAAGACCGTCATACTGGACCACGCTATATATTTATCGGTGGAGGCGCTGAAGCTACGTCAAGGTCAACTCCACTTCTTTAAACGGAACCATGTGTTTTTTTCAAACATTATTACCGATTTTAAGACGAATTCAGCTACCTACAACACAAGGTCGTTCTAGTCGAAAATCATTCGCCACATCTAACATCACCAGATTACTTTTTATGGGGTTTTGTCAAAGAACGCGTAATGGCGGTAGCACCTACCACGCCTGACGACATGAAAGTAAGAATACGCCCAGCATGTACCGAAATTACACCACAAATGTTGGTTGAAGTTAGACATACGCATAATATGACAGATATACTTTGCATGTAAGTTCCATGCATGCTTGTAATTTGCAACATCCTTTGCATTCAGTGGAAGAGATCTTGTGCGGGAACGCACTCATTCCTTACATTCTAATTGTTCGTGTGGTCTCTTCAGGTACCGTCTTGAATAAAGACAGCAGAAAGAAAGGCTATTTCGGGCCGCATGCGTTTCCGCTTGTGTAACATACTTCCGGTTATGTACAGCGTACACTTTATCTCCTTGCTCATTTACATACACACACACGCGCGCGCGCGCACGCACGCACGCATATACGCACGCACGCACACACGCACATGCACACACGCACGCGCGCACACACACACACACGCACATATTTATATATATACAGGGTGTCCCGGATGAAGTGTAACAGGCTTATACCTCAGGAAGTAGGGGTTATGATAAAAAATGTTAGAAATAAAAATGGTTTCATTTGTAGAGGGGAATAATGCAAATGTCAATGTCACCTTGTATAACCCCCTACGTCAGATGGAGGACTTTACCATTTTTTGGTACAACCCTCAATTTCTTACCGTATATTGCCATAGCATGCCTCGAAAATTTTCGAAACACTATGGATAAGTATCTATTTTATCAAGTACTTGTTCAGTTATAGAACTTGGAAGTTACATTACCGCCGACATTAGCATTACCGACATACGCCTTGGTCCAATACCGGCCGTATAGTAACTTTCAAGTATCATAACCGAAAAAGGATCTACTGCATTAAAAAATCCTTATCCATAGTATTTTGTAAAGCTATCGAAGTAACCCAAACAAACCCAAACAAAATAAGGGTTGTGATGGAAAATTTTTAAGTTTACTTTGAATATGACCTTGGCTAAATCGAATGAACTCTTATTTTAAATTCCGTATACCGGTACCGCTTGCTATTTTGTATTTTTCAGAATTGCAAGGAAGTATCTGGTGATACGAAAGTTTGATTATTATACTGAGAGTACATTTTTATTTTTTTATTTTGGGTGGCTCTAATTGTCAAAAGTCCCTACACCAATTGGCTATGCTGCAACGGCGACACTTTATTCAACCCCTTAGCAGTTTGGTGAAAATGAGATTTTCGCGCCACTATTGTGACTAAAAAGATTGATAGAATTATCCTATAATCTCAGTAATACGGTTCTTGAGGCCACTGAAGCCAATCCGATAGCAGATATTCAAATTTCAAAATAGCGGACGCAATATGGAGGATGCAAATTTAAAAGATAATTTGTTATTGATGAAAAAAGTAGTCTACCGCTTTTAAGGGCGCTGAAATCAAATCCGATGGACGGTCTTACATACAGGTCTGATAACGACGGTAGTGGGCCTCGGCAGATTTAGCCTAATGCCTGATTCTGAACTGCGTGCCCGTTCCGCTCGAGCGTCCGGCGGACCCTCAGTGCGAAGCCATAGTGATTTCATTTTTTAAGTGAATACTTCCTATGCGACAATGTGTAGGCGTAAGGAATCGCGTGTCTCAAACCAGACAAAAGACTGGAGGAATGGAAAAGGAGAGTGAGAGAGACAGAGAGAGAGGGGGGAGCGAGATAACACATCCATATTATACCCGAGCATACGTGGAAATACGTATTGGACAGCAGTGCGCATAAGCGCGGTTCCATTCGTTTTACGTGTGAGTCCATAGCTATGTGTGGGTTCATACTGCGACTTCGTGCCCTATGTTGAATTCATTATTTCATTTCGTGTCTCTTTATTATATATATTCTGTGCATCTATATTTCTAATATTCTACTAGTTATTTTTAAGTTTATGTGCTATTGTATGGACAAAAATATTAACGGTTTAAATATATGGTGTAAATGAAAAACATTAAGAAAATTGAAAGTGTGGTTAAACGTGGCTGATGATCGCGGAACGCATGAGCCATCAACAAATTTTACATTCAATGAAGGTTGTGTTCTTACCATTCGAACCGAACGTCTGTGAACTTGGCACCCGAGCATATCCGATCTCAATTTTTTTACGTGATTTCGGACGGTTTTCGTTTGTAGTTGATTATAGTAAACTTACTTTCGTTTGTAGTAGCGCATAAAAAAAATTTAGACCACCAAAAAAAACGGCATTCCCCGGAATAAAAATAACAAACTTTTAGCATTTTTTTCATTTAAAATCGTTTGTAGTTGATTGTAGTAAACTTATTTTCGTTTGTAGTTGACAGTTTTTTTTCCAAAAAAATGAACATCGAAAAACGATACGACCGGCAATAATTTTTGGAGTGGGTCATAAATGCTAATTAGCATATGTCTGACATAAAAAACAAAAATTAAAACGACGGCATTACTGAAAAGCAATATTGCACGATTTATATAAGCAGATTTTTCTTTGCATACACCGCAAAAGCAGGAAAACAATCTATCCTATCGTACGGTAGGATAAATCGTGTGTAGTAGTAAACTAGATAACTACAAACCACACCTGCGGTCCGCAAACGTTTGTAATTGATTGTAGTTCTGTCTTAATCGTGGGTAGTTTCAGAGAAAGTAACTACAAACAGGAAATCACCTGAAACTGATTTTTGTAGTTTGATTGAAAACGTTTGTAGTTTATTGTGGTTCCGTATTTTAGGGATTCTCCGTCAATTCAGCCACTTTTTTCGACCATCTCAGATCTGCCCCATAATTGGTTATATGAAAGTACTACTAAAAGGCATATGTAAATTTTTTCAGATTTTTTAATTCAACATTGTAGAAAATGCCGTTTTTTCCAAATGAATATATTTCGGAAACTAGAAGTAACTGAAAAAAATAGCTCTACATAAAAGTTGAAGTTTTGTGTTAGCTTTCGAGCGGATGACTTGAAATAATTTTTACGTTCCGGTAACGCTGATTTTTTACCAAAAAAGGGGGAAATTATTTTTTTATTAAGAAACAGCCGTTTTTTTGGGTGCAAAAATTACAGAGTCTTCCAGTATGTCTGACGATATCGCAAAAAAAATCGCCAGACATACTGGAAGACTATAATTTTTTCGGCCAAAAAAATGGCCTTTTTTTAATAAAAAAACAATTTCCCCTTTTTTGGTAAAAAAAATCAGTGTTACCGGAATGCACAAACTATTTCAAGTCGTTCGCTCGGAAGGTAACACAAAACTACAACTTTTACGTACAGATATTTTTTTTCAGTTACTTCTAGTTTCCGAGATATATTCATTTGGAAAAAAACGGCATTTTCTAAAATGTTGAATTAAAAAATCTGAAAAAATTCACATAGAATGTCTTTTAGTAGTACTTTGATATAACCAATTATGAGGCAGATCTAATATGGTCGAAAAAAAGTGGCTGAATTGACAAAGAATCCCTCATTTATCGTTTGTAGTTATAGAGAAAGTGACTACAGGAGAGGAAATTACCGGAAAATAATTTTTCCACGATTTTGGAAGGATACGTTCATTCGTAGTGGTAAACTAGGTAACTACAAACGACGGCCGGGCTTTTAAAACGTTTACAGTTGTCTGTACTTCCGTACTTATCGTTTGTAGTTATAAAGAAATTAACTACAAACGAGAAGATCACCTGAAAATGATTTTTCCACGATTTTGGAAGGATACATTCGTTTGTAGTATTAAAATAGGTAACTACAAACGACGCCAGGGCTTCTAAAACATTTATAGTTGTATTTCCATTTTAATGGTTTATAGTTGCGGAAAACGTAAATACACACGAGGAAACCACCTGAAAATAATATTTCAGCAATTCGAGACGGAAATGTTCGTTTGTAGTAATAAAGGAGGTTCCTACAAACGACGCCCGCGCTTCGAAAACATTTATAGATACAGAGAAAGTAACTACAAACGAGGAAATCACCAAAAGATGATTTTTCTGCGATTTTGAAAGGAAATGTTCGATTGTAGTAGTAAACGAGGTAACTACAAACGACGCCCGGTATCGCGATCTTCCCCTCCTGCCATATCTCCTGCTTCGTTTCCCAACGAATTTCTTTCCTCGCTAACACATTTTAAGCTCCCTAATAGCAGGCTATTGAAGGCTCGAGAAAACCTTGTCACAATAGGAATATCTCGGACCCTCTATTAACGTAGAAGACCATTCAACCATCGCGTTGAGTGTATCATAAAAATCCATATAATAATCACATATAATAAATATAATAAAGATTAGGGACCGATGGGCAGTGCGTATCGATGGGCTGTACGTACTGAAGGGGGGGGGCGACAACCCCCAACGCATTACCCCCAAGCGAAGGAAACGTATAGTAGTAGCCCATCAGAAGGAACCACCCTACAAACTAGGGCTGTTTAGCTAAACCAGAGAAAGCGAGGTAGTTAGTCTTAAGTTGGACAAGTGCGCGAGAAGGTGAACCTTGGTCAAGAAGACAGTTTTCACCAAGTATTGTATCGCGTCACCGTAGCTCTTGATACATTTGTACGTGTGCCTTTATAATTGAATAAAATACCGTTTTTACGTTAACTAACAATGAGAAAAATCCGGAAAAATCAAAACAGTTTCGGTGCAAAGTGTATCTTTTAATAGTTGGAAACTTTCTTCTTGACCATTTTACCATACAAACGGAACATCATTTTTCAAGAGATTCGACAAAGGTTTAGCCAAATGCGCATATCCTTCTATGAAACGGCGATAATAATCCGTCAGACCCAAAAACTGTCTAATGCCCTTGACGTTCTTTGGGCGCGGAAACTCGTGCACCGCTCTTAATTTACGGGGATCCGGTTTCAATCCAGAGTCGCTAATCACGTGACCTAGATACACAACCTCTTTTTTCAGGAACTCACATTTGTCCAGTTGTAACGAGAGATTAGCCTGTCGTAAGCGATCAAAAAGCCTCTCGCATTTCTCCCCGTGTTCTTCCAACGTTTTGACATGTACCACTATGTCATCAAGATACACGAATAATTTCCGTCCTTGCAAACCTCTTGGTACCATATCCATAGCTCTCTGGAAGGTGGGAGGAGCGTTTTTCAATCCCATAGGCATGCGAACATACTCGTAATGTCCGTACGGGGTTGTAAAGGCAGTTTTGTGACAATCATCCAGGTGCATTTTGTTTTCATAAAATCCCGCGGCTAAATCGAAAACAGAGAAATAACGCGCTCCACCGAGTTGATCTAAAATATCGATTATATTCGGTATATGGTACGCATCCCCGAAAGTTTTTTCATTCAATTGCCGAAAAACGAGTACCATTCTCCGCCGTGGATTTCCTTGTGCGGCCGGCTTCTTGGGCACAAGCCACACAGGCGTGTTGTACGGGGAACCGGATACTCGTATTAACCTCGCTTCGAATAATTCTTCCAACTGTTTTCGTATTCCCTCCTTATGTGCTTCAGGAAAGCGGTACTGTTCCGAATTTACCGGCAAATTATCTGTGGTTGGTATCCTATGGGTCACCACATCGGTGGCGCCTAATACCTCTCCTGGCAGGTGAAATCTGTCGGCATTTTCCTTAACCAATACCCGTATTATATCGACTTCTTCATCCTCAAGATGATCTAAACGGAGCAGTTCAATTACTTTCCCAAAACGTTCCTCGTCTAGTATCCTGGCGTTCATGGTGAAACAATCGCAATCCGCGTTCATCAATGACTCGATAATCCTCTTTTCAATCAAGGTCTGCAACCTCTGTTTTCTTGAGAGATCTATTATTAAATATCCTTTACCATATTCCGCTTACTTTATTCTCGTATCTATCTCTTTTTTAAGGGGCAAGATTTTTCCTTCAGGCTCTGTGATCGTCCTAAACTTTATCACGTTCGGGCGTCAGCTTCCGAATTCTGCTGTCTCTTCCAAAACTTCCTCTAACTAGGCATCCGCTGTCATCCCTAATTACCCGTTGGGTTCCTTCGGAGTTCTTCCTATCATCGATCTTTCTATTTTGCTCAATGAACGTCAAATGTTTTCCTCATTCCCAATTAACGCTTTCAAAATTCTTTTTCTCATTGCACTGACCATTTTCCATTGACTATATGAGAGATGTTTCTATATTACCAGTTTTCCCAAGACTATCAATATCATCAAAGTTCTGAACATTCTCCAAATTTTTCCTTTTTTCGTTTGGATTTACGGGATATTCTTCCGGATTGCCAACCTTTTTTAAATTCTCAACACTACCAAAATTCACAAAATTTCCAAAAATCTCAACATTTTCCACGTTCCTTTCTTTTTCGGTTGAATTTACGGCATTCCTTTCCGGATTACCAACCTTTCCAAAATTCTCGACCCTATCAAAATTCTCAAAATTCACAACATTATTCTCGAAATTTCCAACAGTTTCCAAATTATTTCCAACCCCATTAAGATTCCCAAAATTCTCGACATTACTTTCAAAATTCACGACACTTTCCGAATTATTTTCGACACTATTAAGATTCTCAAAATTCTTGACATTTTCCAAATTCTTTTCAACGATACCAAAATTCTCAATACGATTAAAATACCCAAAGTTATCAGAATTATCTAGCGTGATTCCATTTTCTGCATTAATTTTGTAATCCTCGTCCTTAGGGCGTGAATCCTCACTCCGATACTCTGGATTCTGCCCACTGGATTCTCGTTTCTCGCTCTTGCTCGTCCCATTTCTATTCCCTTCGAATTCCTTGGGGTACCTCCCCCCTTCGTTTTTGCCTGATTCATCATCCTTTTCATCGCCAATTTCCTCGGTTCCTGATTCTAATAACGGGCTGCTATAATCATTGCCTTGGGATGCGGGAATTTCGGCACTCACCACATCACTCTTTTCCGGCGAGGAAGGTGAAGAGCTCGATAACGTCACCACGGGTATCACGATTTCAACTTCCTGATCTCTGGTGTTAGTTACTTGGATATAAGCGTTTCCCTTCGCATGAAACCCTGCTAAATGATTATTCCTTCCCCGCATGTAAGAGTTGGCAGATAGCCTTCCTGAACTTCCTTATTTTTTATGCGAACGTAAAATGATCTTGTCGTTTGAGCTGGAATCATCATACTTTCCTTTGTGGGAAGTGGTATTCTTAATCTCTGAACTTCCAAACAATTATTCTCATAATCAATTTTTGCAAGATTGTCTCTGAACTATTCCGATTATAAAATTCCCGATTGTTTTATCGGAAAATCACTGGGAACGATTTGGAACGTCGCGTCATTTCCCAGGGTCAGGACGTTGACGTATCCTAATGTGCGCGCGGTATTTTCTGTTATTCCTTTTAATAGCAAAATATGATCTTCATTAATAAAAACCGTCGGATCTAGTTGATCTTCATTAATAAAAACCGTCGGACCGAATTCGATCTACATAATCATCTACGCTTTCATTTACTTTCTGATAAGATTGCCAAGATGGTGTCACGGAGATAGTTAACGTATTCTTTAATTGAAGCGAATGTTATTTTCGAAATTTTATTCCAAACAGCTGGGGGTAATTTTCCTTTTACGCGCCGTAATGGCTGGGTCTCGTAGGCCACTCTGCTATGGTGAGCGCATCCTCAACTGCAGCTATATAACGCCCAAGTGATTCTTTTTTACCGTCAAAATCGGGCACAACTTTCATCACTTCCCGCAAAGAGGTTAGCCCTTCCGGAGGTAAGTGAGCCATTTTGGAAACACTTGGTTGTTCAATATAATTGACTGAGAGTTTTTCAATTTCTGGAGACAAATCCCCTGAAGGTCCAAAATTTGTTTAAATAGATACTTGCGACCAACTCTTTGCAGATGATTTTTGTTGAAACGGCCCTGGGACGTTAAATTGAGAATTTCTGATGGCCAAAAAGCTTTTTTTTGTACGGGAGATAAATTGTATTCAATGCATCATCTAGTTCGTCCTCTTTTAAGTCATCAGTTAGGGATTCCTTTAATTTTCCTGCTATTTCCGCGAGATCATCATCCTTTACTAAATTTTCCTTATCACTTCCTTCTGCCTCATCTAGAAGATCCTCATCATTTGTTGGAAGGGGCGATACCTCATGTTCGATATCTTCCTCCCTATTCGCCGTAAGTTTTTCATGACTAGGTTTCTTTGTCGATCCTTTTTCTGCTTTAGATTCTTTTCTTATGCGTCTTTCGTCTGCATATTGATGAACTACGGATTCGTCCAAAACCTTTTTAGAGCGAGTCTCTCGCGACACGAGCATGATAGGAATGTTATAGGGTTTTACTGGATTTTGAGAGCGGACATTTGCCCAGCTCAAAGGGTCATGAATTTTCCGAATGCACAATTTTTACGCAGGAATGAACTTTCACAAAATCCATAACTTTCATTACGTTACTGAACATGGACATGCAGGAAATAAAAACTTCTATTGATAGCGAAGCACTCACGATCCCGGACGAGCCCCCAAAAATTTGTTACGTCCTAACCGGCGGATATCCATCTCGATCAAGAAGAGCGATCGCCCCCTTTACTCGTTATTCGGACATTCCACGTTATATTAGGACAAGTTGCCCTGTTTCAAGCCTAACCTCGCGGAAAATTGCTCAGGATGGGCTGGAGAGTGCGATTCGCGATTATAAACTATGACTCGTTATTAAGGAAAAAATTATGCAAACGTGAAATATTTAGTTAAAATAAAGAGAAATAATTCCAAGTTGAAAAATCGGGTGCATTCCATTACGAGCTATTTTAAGAGCAAAAATTCTCGGTTTTCCAAACACGATTACCAATTATACGATCAGAATGTTGTCAGGGTGAAAAGAGCGATGTTGTATAAATTCCAAGCTATTGCGCGTCTAATTGGAGAGACGTCCGAGATCGCTGAAATGGGAGAACATCCTCATCTTTTCCCTTACGTGTGTGAAAATATTCGTGATTATTTACTTCGTTTGGTTCAAATGAAATCGAATGAATGAAACCCAGTTGCTTCTGCTGCGTGAATCAATGTAGGAATCCGTAATAGCCAGGTAGTTGAGATATTAAAATGCAGGTTTCGACTCTTCATCCTTTTTCTTTTATTTTACCCTTTTTTCCACAGTTTTCACATTTCCAAACTCTTATTGTAAAACCGACGTTTACTACGACTGCGATTACACTAATTATAGAAATATTAATGCGACTAATTTCTTGTTTCAAAGAAAAATCGACGAAGACTCCTTAGGTAGCGAAATTAACTTGATAGAAATTGTTGGGAGACTTTCCTCCGATTACGTTTATAGAAGACTCAAAAAAGGAACTGACTACTCAGGACTACGGCAGACTGACTTAAAAAATGTTCCTCTTTCTCGACGTAAGAATTAGGCGATACAAATTTTGAGAGAGTAGGGGCACATATTGGTGTTAATGCGTCTCTTGTGGATTGGAGAATAGTGGATAAAACATAGGCCGTCTCACATGATTGGTTAAATTAGAGTGGGGGAGTAATTTGGGAAATTTTTGATTGGGTAAGGGCAACGATCGATACTACATTTCTAGGAATTGGTTCTTCGTTCTTCATCTCGAAGATACTGAGAAGGAAGAATAAGGAGGTCTTGTGCGCCGTGAAATGCCCATGGTTCGGGTCTTGTCGATTTTACGACTGGATCGATTTGGATAGTTTGTTTATCAACCGCCGGAGTTTTTGTGCTGTCGTCTCGAGTCGCCATGTAGGCTCATTTTTATGGTTTAATAAATGTTACAGTAAGGAAAATACGTAAACGTTTTTCGGTGAGAATCTACGCGTGGTCTTTCTACATAATAAGACGATAGTCCGACTCACAACCGTGGTTCTCAAAAACTGTCATTCATCGAACTGAGTATCGTTCACAAATTTTCGTCATATTATTTGAAAGTATTCGTAGTACAATAGTATGCATAAAAATAATTCTGTTCGCAACATTTTATACAAATATAATTGAATGCGTACTTTAAACAAAGGAAAAAATTGATCGTTATTATTGAATTATCATCAGTGACCTGACCCCTGCGGATTTTCGTCTGAAATCCCTTTGCTTTTAACGCACTTGGTTGTAGGTTTGATTAATCAGACTTCCGAGATCGACAACATCTTTCCATTTCCTTCCAATAGAAAAGGGAACCACTGACCGCGAGGAAATTTTTAACGCCGTCACTTAGAGTGCATTTCCCCCTTGCACGCTCTGTCCTTTTTTTCGGCTGGCGTATGTCATTCGATCCCGCTCTAAATTTTGTTGAAGGGCCACACTCTTGATGACAGACGCCGGTCGTATCAGCTCGGGCGTCCACGTATGCCAGCCAAACAGAGAGTTTTCAGCAAAGGTTTTTTTTTCAGAATCAGCGACAAAGATCGTATTGTCTAGCGATGATTTCATCTGCTTCGACATATCGTCTCCCCGGGGGGAATCCATCAACGACCAACGAAGTGTGATGGCCTGTCCTCAAATCGGTCTCTTTTCCTTCTATTCGTCGGGAAATTGATAAAATATTGCGAATTCGAAAGTCGATCTGAATCCCAAAAATCGCGGGACATTACAATATAAAAAAACCGAATTTGCGGGATCAGGGAAAAAGTCCACCGGATTCACACGTGGAATACCTCATACATAAAGCTGTTCGAAAATATCGAAATAATATGAGTCAATGTTTCGCGAAACGTTTTACACAATTATCCGAATGGGCGAAGTAATTCAGATTTAATATTGACCTAAAATTCATTTATTCATCCAGGTAGCATTTTCAAAATTTGCATCCCGTTGGGTTCATCAGGCGGAAAAAGGAAGGAGCATCTGGGATCTTTTAGCCGGTCGTGTTAAAGCGATCTATATACATGCCTTAAGCAGGCATGTTTTCGAGCGATTATTTATGTGTATATAATTCCTCATTTTTCAAGTGTAAATTATGGGCACTTCATTGACCTTATTTCCGCATCGAAATATATGCTACCAAAGTTGTTCTCTCGCCCATCATACAGTTTTCTTTTCCTGCTACTGAAACGGAAGAATGTATAATGCACCGGGCTACGGCGTTTTCGATACAAATTTCGGGAAGAAAAAAGAAATCCAAAAAGAACAGGCTTTGTGTTTGGAGATCGTTTCCGTCTGGTGACCGCCGCCGGAGATCTCGCACGACCGGGCACACGCAACCTCAAATTCGTCACAGCGCATAAGAGGGGATTCGACCGTGTGCTTTTCTTCATCCACGGCGCGAAATCGTTAAAATATTGACGCCTCGCACGCTGTCCTTCGCTGTTCGAGCGTCTTCGCTAAATTCATCTACGATAGGGAGAAAAAAAGACAAAATACTATATACAGTGACTGCCAAAAAAAGAGACCACTACATTTCTTAAGTCAAAAGGGGGTAGCCGGTTAAGGGGGGTCTGACGGCCCCCACCGAGTTTGATCGAATCGACCCAAAAACCTGAAAGAGGGCTGAAAAACAAAATTTTAGAGATATTTTTTAACCCCCTAAACCCTTATGAAAACACCATAATCGCAAAAAATGCGTTTTTTTGATGTTTAATTTTTTTTTGAGCTTTCAAATGCATTTTAAAGCGGTTTTAACACAACCAAAATTTTGTTTCAGATGTGTAGACATGCCCTGAATTTTTCCAGATTTTTTCGTAAAGTTAAATCATGTGCAACATAATTTTAATGGCAAAAAAACCGTAAAAAATGGTCATTTTTTGTATTTAATACTATGGTTTTTATTGACGTATTAATGGTAAAAAATCGTGCACCATAGCATAGAAAGCTACTATCTTCCTCTACAAAATGACGCTAATTGGGCTCAATTCGGTCGTCTCTAGCGTCCGAAAATCAAACTTGAATAAATTCCGTTTTTATAATTTGAGCATTTTCAGTTACGAAAATGACACAAAATCATATTTTTCAATTATTTTTTTTAATAAAAGTACATTTTGGGGTTTCTGAGGTCGCCGATTACAAATTTGATGTCAAAAATTAGTTTTGTCACATGACAGCTGTCAAAACGAAGAAAAAATATTTTAATTTTTGAAATTTTTTAAAAAAGCTATGGGAACGATATTAATAAGGATTTTTTAGGTCGCTGATTATAAATTCATTCTTATACACGAATTTTTAATCGTAACAGCTGTCAATAGTTATATTAACAAACAAAAAATTACGTATTATTCAGAAAAAAAATTTGGAATTCCCCGACTAAACTGTCACCTGGCGGAGAAAATCCCAACTTGTACCTTATTAAGCCACGTACCCGAGTGCCTAAGGCCACCGTACCCACGTGGGCCTTAGGCTCGTATGCCCCTCCGCACGGTACTGCGCATGCCCACTACGCACTGACGCATCGAGAACCCCGCTCCACGCGGTCTCTCTTTCTCTCTGTGTTCAGCCGCCGTCCAGTACACACGTCATGCGACGCGCTCTGCTCCGTTAAACAAATCTATTTGTTTTGTTAACAGCGTTTTTTTAATTTATCGTTTAACCTGCCTATCTCAACACGAAGTGATTGAAGCAGTATTCTAAGGTGAGTTTGAATATCAATTTAAATATCAATCAACATAAAAATTGATTTATAATCATAACCTCAATCTACAATCGTTTGCCTCATAGTCGACTTGAAATCGTACAGAAGGTGGCCGTCAACTTCAAGTTGTTGTTTAGTTCACTCACATGAAAAGAATTAAAAAAAAGCAAAAAAAAAACAAAACTAAGACGAAACGATATTTCAATAAAAAAATGATTTGGAATACAATAATTTATTTCTGTTTTGTTTACCGATGTTTTCAACATTTTTTTTGTTTTGATTTACAATTTTTAATGTACTTTCGATTTTCGTTACTTTTGTTCTATTTGTTTTTTTAATTATGGTTTTTTTTTATTCCGGGTTTCAGTTACTTTTTTCATTTTTTTCAAAAAAAAAAAATAATTTGTTAATCATAATAAAAAAAATAACAATGTTCTTTTTTTTTCTTTAGGAAAAACTGTGCGATGCCACCGAAAAAACGAAAATGTACGGCTGGTGAAAGGTGCATAAGATGCAACAGATTGTTGCGTTATGATACCGGAAAACAGAAGTCCATTTCTTCAGATGATGACGTACACTTATATACTAAACTACTAGGTAAACGAGTAGAAAAAGGTGACGTTTTATGTCATCTGTGTCGTTCCGCAATCGCTAAATCCCGAACGGTTTCACCATCGACGAGCAGTGATTCTGATCCTGAAGAAAATCTTCAGTTGGATTTTAATCCCGAAGAAAATCCTCTGCCAAACGTCAATCCCGAGGAAAATCCTCTGCCAGATGTTGATCGCGAACAAAATTCTGTCGATCCTGTAGAGAGACATTCATCAACACTCTCCAATTTGACAGTATCAGATGACACAGAACAATCTTCGGAACAGTCTTCGCAACAATTGTCACGGTCGGAGTCTGGATCTTCCACAGGACAGTCATCACAATCTTCTAAGGACCCTCCTTACGTTCTTCGTCCAAGAGAACCGGACTATGAAATGATCGAGATGCCTTTCAACAGAGTTACCGCGACTCACAAATGTTGTTGCGTATGTCTTACTCCAATTACGACACCTCCGGTTGTTCCGTTTAAAGCGAGGTTACAGGTATTTATAAGTTCACGAATTTTCATTCCAAAAGGCAATCGCTGTTGTCCTGTACATCTTATCAGTGAACGTATGTACGTTGACGAAATTTCAAACTTGAAAATATTTTCGAATACTTGTACTATCAGTTCTCAAGAGTTGGCATTATTTTTGGATGCACTGTCCAAAAAATGCGACAACAGTATTTTAGACAGAGTAGATGATTACAATTTATCGGCAGAGCGCATAAAATCGCGAACTGGATACACAGTTGCAGAAATCAAGACTCTAAAAAACATGTTGGTCACTTTGCGAAATTCTCAAAATCGCAGTATTAATCAAGCTCTTTTAATATTCCTTTTTAAATTAAGAACTGGAAATTCCAACACAATCACTGCGTCAATTTTCGATATCAAATCTGAACAACTAGTATCTGCTTATTGCAAATCGGTTTTGGATTCATTCGCGAAAGACGTCTTTCCACTTCGTTTCGGAGCTCGGGCATGTTCTCGCGAAGATTTAATTGCTAATCACACGTCGCCTTACGTAAAAAAATTACACGGATTTGAAGATCGCCTGCTCTTGATTGCTGATGGTTCATACCTTCGACACCAAAAAAGTAGTAATAATTGTTACCAAAAAAAATCTTTCTCTGGTCAGAAAAAGTGTCCACTCTGTAAACCCTTCACAGTTTGTGCCACAGATGGATATGTAATAGATGTTTACGGACCGTACGAAGCAATTGTGAATGATGCGAAAATCTTACAACATGTACTAAGTGATCCGAACGGCTTGAGATCAATCCTCAAAAAAGGGGATGTTTTTATACTTGACAGGGGGTTCAGAGACGTCAAAGATTGGTTAGAATCTCAAGGGTTCGTTGTGTTGATGCCAGCGTTGAAAGGCAAAAGAAAGCAACTTCCAACAAATGAAGCAAACGAAAGTCGATTTGTTACGAAATTGAGGTGGGTGGTAGAGGCTGTCCACGGTATAATCGGTAGTAAATTCAAACTCTTGCATAATCAGTTTAACAACAACATGTTGGATTCAGCGATGCTTTATTGCAAAGTAGCGAATTTTTTGGTTAATGAGTTTGGAAAAAGACTGAATTGCGATACCGATTTACAAGATCAAATTGCCGAGCAAATGTTGAAAAGAAAAGGTGTTGACAATTCTTTAGCGAAAGTTGTGGAAGAACAAAACTGGAATAGGAAGAAAAGGATCTTCAAACCGTTAACATCAAATGACGTATTAGACTTTCCGGAAATGACAGAGCAAGATTTGAAGATCCGTTTCACTGGCTCGTACCAGTTATCGCAAACTGTTTCATACTTAGCTGAAATGTATACCGAAGAAGGACTTTTGAATATGCAATACTTGTTGGAGGACGATACCATTTTGAAATGTGAAGTTAAATCAAGACATATAAACAAGAAAGTATACAGATGTTACGTTCAGTACGACCCTAACAGTATTGGATATAACGGTATAAAAAACTACGTATGTGATTGTGCAAATGGGCTAAGAACTGTTGGTTGCTGTGCCCACGTTGCAACAATCATTTACTTTTTAAGTCATGCACGGTATTTGTCCAAAATCATCCGCCCAGCTCAAATTCTAACGAATCTATTTCACGTTGATAATGTCGAACCTGTTATTGAAGAACACAGTGACGAAGATTAACAACATAACAATCATGTTGCAATGTATGTATTACTTGTGTCTGTTTAATGTATATATTAGATGAATGTATGTAATATTATTATAAATAAATAGATTTTTTAAAATACAATGACTTTTAATTATTGAAAAAACCGAAATAGCAAATACCATTTTCATTTGATGACATGTGTAATTTTTTTTTTTTGTTAGCTGTTTGACATCAAATTTGTAATCGGCGACCTCAGAAACCCCAAAATGTACTTTTATTAAGTAAAATAATTGAAAAATATGATTTTGTGTCATTTTCGTAACTGAAAATGCTCAAATTATAAAAACGGAATTTATTCAAGTTTGATTTTCGGACGCTAGAGACGACCGAATTGAGCCCAATTAGCGTCATTTTGTAGAGGAAGATAGTAGCTTTCTATGCTATGGTGCACGATTTTTTACCATTAATACGTCAATAAAAACCATAGCATTAAATACAAAAAATGACGATTTTTTACGGTTTTTATGCCATTAAAATTATGTTGCACATGATTTAACTTTACGAAAAAATCTGGAAAAATTCAGGGCATGTCTACACATCTGAAACAAAATTTTGGTTGTGTTAAAACCGCTTTAAAATGCATTTGAAAGCTCGAAAAAAAATTAAACATAAAAAAAACGCATTTTTTGCGATTATGGTGTTTTCATAAGGGTTTAGGGGGTTAAAAAATATCTCTAAAATTTTGTTTTTCAGCCCTCTTTCAGGTTTTTGGGTCGATTCGATCAAACTCGGTGGGGGCCGTCAGACCCCCCTTAACCGGCTACCCCCTTTCCAATATTATGAAAACAGTTGGCAAAATCTTATCGTTTTTTGTTTATCATAAATGTACTATACTTCGGACTAATATGCGAAAAACATTTGTACGGTCTTTAATTTCAATGTAATATTCACAATGGTTTTCCGTAAATATCTCATTTTAGCCAAGGTGAAAATAAAGAGACCACTATCAACACCAAGGGTATAGCTTGTTGTTTTGTATGGTGCAGTTGTTTACTATTTTTGTGTTTTGTTCTTGGTTCTCGTATGATACTTTCTATGAGCTAGTATAATTTTTTAGCTTATTCTTAAATCGTTTCTCGACTACGGTAGATGTGCTACGATGACCAAGAAACAAACTTCCATCGATTTACGAAAATTGATTATAAAAGATATTTCGGCTGGTTTATCAAGAAGGAAAGTTGCTACAAAATTTGAAGTGAGCAAGACTCAAGTACAAAAACTGTGGAAAAAGTTTTCTCAGATTCGTTGTGTTGTCGAAGAGGAAAACAACGAGCGACTTCGTACCGGGACGATTCTCGCATTTTGCCAGAAATAAAGAAAAATCCGCGTACAACAATACCAGTTATTAAAGAAAATCTTCAGTTAGACGTGTCTCATAAAATGTTTCGCGGTCGACTCCGGGAAACTAGTTTACATAGCCTATTTTCCGCAAAACGGCCCTATATCAGCGAACGAAATACAATTAAACGTTTCCAGTTCGCAAAAAAATTTGTTGAACAGCCCATTGCTTTTTAGATAACCGTCCTTTGGTCTGACGAAAGTAACTCCGAGTTGTTCAACCGGAAAAGAAGGTAGCATCATGGTTTGGGGCTGTTTTGGTTGGTCCAGAGTGGGAAGTAGTTTGGTGCCAATCACTGACATATTGACTGCCGATAAATATATCGACATTCTCAGTGAGAATTTGGAAGCTTCGTTGGTTCAGGTCGGTTTGGAAAAGAATTTCATCTTTCAACAGGACAATGATCCGAAGCATACAGCGAAGAAAACGCAGCTGTACATGAAATCAAACAAAATCAAAATGCTTGATTGGCCAGCACAATCACCCGATCTCAACCCTATTGAGAATTTGTGGTCGATTTTGGACGCAAAAATCGACCAAACTAGTGTAAGAAACAAGGAATATTATTTTACGGCGCTTAAAAAAACTTCGGAGGAATTAGATGGCCACTATCTGCAGAATCTCGTCGAAAGTATGCCTAGACGACTCCAAGCCGTTATCAAGGCCAAAGGTGGCCATACCAAATATTAGCTGTCGTAAAAAAAAAAGTTTGTTATATTTAAAAAATGAAAAGTGGTCTCTTTTCTTGTCAATGTGTTGAGAGATATCAATGGTTATAATAAATTATAATCATTGTTATAATAAAAAAAGAACAATTATTGCTTCGATCGCCATGTTAAATATTTGTAAGGATAATAAAATTTGCCTACTAACTTTAGCCATTAGGCGATTAAAGCGGTTGGGGTTGTTTGGGTGAAATCCCAAACAAACCCAACCGCCACGAACATCCTCGAATATCTATTGAATGTCTTCGAACATCTATTGAACGCCTTCGAACATTTCACGGATGGCTTCGAACGTCTCACGAACGTTTTTAAATGTTTCTTGAACGTCTCTCGAACTTTTCTCGAGCGTCTTCGAACGTCTCACGAATATAGTTTAATATTTTATGTTGGGGATGTAAAAATAATTCGAAAGTTTTAAAGCAGATTCTGCACAATGGTAGAAATCATTATGCCAACATACGTAGGTAAAAAGCATTGTAAAAATGTCGTTTCAGCATCATGTGTCATCTCAAGGCCAAAATTCCTAGCACACTCGCGAAATAATAAAATTAAGCGAACGATATTGCGAGCGCTTCGTGGATCCTGTCGAAGAAGTTGATGTCAGCAAAATCGTAAAGTCTGTAGAAAAATATATAACGAAAAAATGCACACGGCACCAAGGATGCAGTCGTTATAGAAATGGAATATAAATCGTGATTGAGAGGTACACACTTTCAGTCAATGTTTGAATTTCCGAGATCGCAGAGAGCTTCGCGTAGAGGCATGGCGGACAACATTGAAAAAACTCTTTGCGAGCAAGGGGCTCAAATCAGTACGGTAGAAGAGTATATTGTGTGGGAACAACGATGTGACGAGTATATCGAGTCGTTAGAAGAACAAAATCAAATTAATCGACCACGATTATCGATCGGAAATCGTCAATCGTTGGTGGCTCAAATTGCACGACTTGAAGGCTTCAAGAATTCGGTGCGTCAGCATTTCATACACACGGGTGCAGGACATGGAAATCATGGATTTATATGGCACGAAATTGATACGGCATTCGAGAGCCGTATCTTGACTGGTGTAGTGATAAATTGCGATCACATCGAACCTGAACAATTCCTCAAAGACGCTAGTGATATCGTACTTTCACGCGTGCAAACCATTATCGACAAGTACGCGGTAGTGTGAAAATTAATACCGTTTTTAACGGCGAATTTGCGGCGGGTGACAAGCGTGCAAATAAAAGCACTAATACGAAAAACGATGTTTTTTTAATACGTCTGATTTACGCGAGTGGTACGATCAAAGAGTTATTGAGTCCATTCCGACATCACTCGAAGAGTTTCAGGAACGCGACAGCGGGTGGGCAGTGTCGCGAATATGTAACTTGACTATAAATATAAATAAATATAACCCGATGCGCGCGGGATGCCGCATAATTTTATCGCGGTCGGTAATGCTGAAAAGAGCGATTGTTAATGTGAAATCGCGTGATCAAGCGTGTTTCGCATGGTTAGTAGTAGTTGCTCTTCACCCAGCCGAACGTGACAGTGCGAGTAAATCTTCATACCCACACTACTCGACCGTGCTAAATCTTCAAGACATTGAGTTTCCAGTGACTCTGAATCAAATTAAAAAATTTGAAATTCATAATGACATTTCAATCAATGTATATACCATTGAGAACGATAGTACTCTTCCAATACGCGTGAGTGAGCGAAAGAGAAAAAAGTACGTCAATTTGCTCCACGTGGAAGATCCGCAGCAAAACATCGTTGGACATTTCGCGTGGATCAAGAATTTATCAAGGCTCGTCAGCTCAAAGTTGAATAAGCACAGTGGACAGAAATACATCTGTGATAGGTACGTAGATTTGATGTAATTTAATACATCAAAGCAATTATATCGAGACTGAAGTTATTTTTGTTTTCGCAGATGTCTACACTACTCTCATTCGAAGCAAAAATTTCAAGTGCACGCTGTGGACTGTGGCCAGATTAACGACTGTGCTGTCCGTCTACCGAACAATGCCAACAAGTGGCTCACTTTTAGAAATTTCAATCATAAGAAGCGACTTCCATTCGTAATATACGCCGATACGTGCGTTCTTGCGAAAATGCATGAACGAAACATGTACCAACACCACGAGGTTTCTAGTATCGCATACTACGTACATTGTTCATACAATCAATCATTATGCAGATATGAATCGCACCGTAGTAGGGATTGCATCGCATTGTTCGTCGAAGAACTAAAAAGTGCAGCTTTGCATGTGAAAGATATTTTATCTTGAAATATCCCCATGGTACAGTTAACATCCGACAAGGAGCTTGAATTTCGAACCGCGATTAAGTGTCACATATGTGAAAAAGATTTTGTACAAACCGATACACGAGTTCGCAATCATTGTCATTTGACTGGGCGTTATAGAGGCCCCGCCCATTCGAGTTGCAATCTAAATTTCAAACAATCTTTTTTCATTCCAGTAGTTTTTCACAATTTGTCTCGCTATGATGCACATTTTATAATTAAGGGGTAAGGCCACTGTAAATTTTTTGAAAAATCGATTTTTTTTTATTGGCTTAAAAAATAGTTTAAACCCTCTAGAATAAGAAAAAAAAGGTCCTGTGCGAAAAAAAATTTGTTGTCCTTAGGAAATGAAGGTCGCCGCCAAGCGTGTCAAAACTTGCTCCGAAACGACTACAATTATATCGGAGATGGCGATTCCAAAACTTTCAAAGGCATCGTGGATTCGAAGCCTTATGAAAATGTTGATGTTAAAAAAAAAGAGTGCATAGATCACGTGCAAAAAAGAATAGGCACTCGATTGAGAAACTTAAAAAAAGGAACAAAAGGTCTCGGGGGAAGAGGAAAACTCACTGCCAAATTGATTGACGAACTAAGCGTTTATTACGGCTTAGCAATCCGTCGAAATTCCGATTCCATCAAAAATATGAAAAATGAGATCTGGGCAACCCTTTTTCACAAAATGTCAACGGATGAAAAGCCTCAGCACGAAAAATGTTCGGAGAATTGGTGCAGTTGGAAGAAAGCGAAAGCAGAAAATGCCTTGGATGCGTATCATCACAATCAGCCAATGAGTGAGGAGGTTTATCAAGCCATCAAACCCATCTACATGGAATTGAGCCGGGACGAGTTGCTGGAGCGTTGCTTGGGGGCCTATACTCAAAACAATAACGAAAGTTTCAACGCTACCGTTTGGAGTTTGGCCCCCAAATCATCCTCAAGCGGAAAAACTGTACTAGATATTGCGACGGATATCGCTGTTTGCATATTCAATGGCGGCCTTACCAACGTCTTGCAAATATTCAAGATGTTGGAGGTGGAAATTGGTGTACAGTTATATAATTTCTGCATCGAAGCCGACGCCAAACGCATCACGCACGCGGAGACATCTCTGAGCGACGCGGCCAAAAGTGCGCGCGCGCTCCAAAAATCAACCAGGAAAGACGAAGAAGACGAAAATTTGGCTATCGAAGGACAAATGTATGGTGCTGGGATTGCAGACTAACGGTAAAAATTTTTTTTAACTTCTTTTTTAAATTTTTTCCAATAAAAAACTATTCGCAAAACTTTAAACGCGTTTTTCTCGAAACATGGTTTTTCAAAATGGCACGCAGCATAACTCGAACAATTTTCATTTTTTTTACTTGAAATTTTAACCAGATGTGAACATTTACATTATCTTGAGAATGTCGATCGGAATTTTCAAGAACTTTATTTATTGATTTTTTATTAACAAAAAACTTGCCGTTTTTTTCGTCAAAAATCAATTTTTTTTTCAAACGCACGCCAAATCCACAAAAATTGATACTTTTTAAAATCCGATCGACATTCTCTAGCTATAGCCCTCTAGATTAATGGTTTTTTTTTTTTGTTCTAGATTCAAAAGTGCACCAGTGGTGCTGCGTGCCGCGGAGCCCTGGAAGCAAAACATGTCCCGGGAAGATAGCTGTGGAACCGCCATTTTGTTTTTTTTTTACTGTAAAAAAATTTTATAATAAAGTTTAATGTATGCCCGATAACACCATTAAAAGTTTTTTTTCAAATACCTTTAATTTCGGGAGCAAAAAATTAGTGAAAAAACCTTTTTTTTTGGGCCGTTACAGTGGCCTTACTCCTTAAGGAAGTAGCCACCGCGTTCGAAGGGAAAACTTACGTGCTTCAAATAACAAAAGAAAAATATATTTCGTTTACGAAAACTGTCCAAACTACTACCGAAGAAACAAACAACCAAATTAAATTACGTTTCATCGATTCATATAAATTTTTGACCAGTCTTGAGAAATTGGCATCATTTTTAATGACGGACAAACTGAAAATTTTACGCTCACAATTTGATGACCTACCGATGCATGACTTTATATTTTTAACACGACAAGGTGTCTTCCCGTACGAATACGTTTACCATGTCAGCAGATTGGAAGACACGCGTTTGCCGCCGCGCGACTCATTTTACGGTTCCCTGACCGGGGAAACCATCAGCGCGTGCGAGTACTCACGCTGAGAGTGCTGGCAGCGGTTTTCCATTAAAACGCTTGGTGAATATAGCGATTTGTATTTGAAGACGGATGTCTTGTTATTAGCAGATATTTTTGAAAATTTTCGTGATTCGTGTATTGAAAGTTATGGGCTCAATCCGGCGTATTATTACACTCTTCTCGGATATACTTGGCACGCCATTTTGAAATATACGCACATTACGTTTGAATTATTAACTGACATCGACATGATTTTATTCATCGAGCGAGGTATGCGCGGAGGCCAATGTTCAAACAGATCTATACATGCTAATAACAAGTACATGCAATCGTACGATCCATTGAAATCATCATCATACCTGATGTAATCTGATATCAACAACTTGTATGGATGGGCATTGTGCCAACCTTTGCCTTATGCTCATTTTCAATGGATCAACGACATGTCGAATTTTTACGTATTATCCATAGCGCTAGATTCGCCTGTAGGCTACGTTCATGAAGTCGACCTCGAATATCCGCAACGTTTGCATGATTCGCACAGTGACCTTCCGTTTTGTCCGACACGCGACAAACCACCTGGCAAGCGCGAAGAAAAATTGCTCGCAACCGTATGTGATACGAAGCGTTACGTGATACACTATCATAATTTGCAGCAGTGTATGCGTCATGAACTTCATGTAACGAAAATACACAGAATTTTTAAATTCACTCAACCCTTGCGTTGCGTTCATACATCGAATTGTATTCAATTCGATGTATGAACGCAACGCAAGGGTTGAGTGAATTTAAAAAGCGCAGTGCGCAGTTTCGCACACGTGCTACAAATGATTTCGAGAAAAATTTGTATAAATTAATAAATAATGCAGTATTCGGCAAAACGATGGAAAACGTGCGAAACCGTATAGATGTGAAGTTTGTAACAAAGTGGGAGGGACGGTTTGGGGCAGAGGCAATGATCGCTAAACCAAATTTTCACAGTCGAAGTGTCTTTTGGGAACATCTCAGTGCGATCAAATTGCGAAATATGGAGGTAAAATTTAACAAGACGATTTATGTGGGTATGTGTATACTCGACATATCGAAAACATGTTTATATGACTTTCGCCACGAATTCATGATTCCGCTGTATAAGCAAAACTGCAAGATCATGTATACCGACACCGATAGTCTCATATACCAGATCGAGTCTGATGACGTTTACGATGATATGAAGCGTAATATTGACAAATTTGATACGAGCGATTACCCGATGGAAAACGTATACGGTTTACCATTAGTCAACAAGGAAGTGCCCGGTCTCATGAAAGATGAAAATAATGGTATGGTAATGACAGAATTTGTGGGATTGAGAGCAAAAATGTAAGCTTTGCGACTCGATGGTAAAAAAGACCCGAAAAAGGTGAAAGGTGTGAAAAGTAATGTCGTCGCGCGAACAATAAGTTTCAATGACTACACTCGCTGTTTACAAGAAGAAATTGAAATGACTCGTCAGCAGTCCTGCATAAGATCGAAGCTGCACGAAGTTTACACTATTTCAAAGTCGAAAATTGCTCTAAGTCCATAACCCGAGTAGAAATCTTGCTCCGGCTGCAATACAGACCTGATCAGGCATCCCGATTTCATTATCCGGCCTTGATCAGGATTTTTTGTCAAGCCCTGATCATTTTTGAAACGCAATCCCTGACTTCGGCCCGATCAGGGTAAAAGATCAAGGATTGATCAGGGTGCAAAATCAAGGCCTGATCAGGGTAAAAACATCAAGGCCTGATCAGAGTAAAAAACCATGGCCTGATAAGTGCTTCGTTTTTTTAAGGCTTCATCAAAGTGAAAAACCGCGGTCTACTCAGGATGATGAAATGAATCCCTGCTCAAGAGGTCCTATTTATTGCTGAAATAAAAAGTACCATGAATATTCAAAATAGAAAAAGGCACGAAATTATAAATAATGCCTTAAATAAAGTAAAAATTAAATCAAATCAAAATTATATCAAATCATAATTAAATTAAACAATGAATATTTGGTTGGCCTACGCTGTCTAGGCTAACCCGCACTGATAAATGTGATGCCATTGGTGCAGGTTAGCCCGGGTCATGAAAAACGAGAATGGTTAGCTGATATATTGAATATAAAAAATGATCTCGTTATTGAAACGTTGGATGTGGAATTTGGGGATCTGCATACCTTAAGTAAATTAGATGTGAGCTCTACTCTACGTTGCGAAAAGCATGAGAAAAATTGTGCCTTACAAAATGTGTTTAAAATGTAGAATTGGGGGAAAATGATGGGAAATCAATTCACACCATCGCTGGATGATGTTCGAAGACATTCATTGGTAAATGTTCAATAAATGTTCAAGAGACGTTCGGAGATGTTCGTGAGGCGTTCGAAAGACGTTCGTGAGACGTACGTGAGAGGTTCGAAGACGTTCCTGAGACGTCCGAAGACGTTCATGAGACGTACGTGAGACGTTCGTGAGACGTACGTGAGACGTTCGAAGACGTTCGTGAGACATTCGAAGACGTTCGTGAGACGTTCGAACACGTTCATGAGACGTTCGAACACGTTCATGAGACGTTCGTAAGAGTTATGTGAGACGTTCGAAGACGTTCGTGGCAATGCGCCCGCTCCATCTCTCATTCTTGCTCTCTCTCACACATACGTGTAATCCGATCGCTTCGTATCTCTCAGCGACACGGGTCAACCAACTTAAACTCTCCGCTCCAATGACTTCCCCCTCCCTCGCGAGACATCATCCCCCTCCCCCGCGTACTGACTCGCAATGGAGAAGCCGTATTCTCGGCCTCTCCTCTTTGTGCGGATCTTCGTGCTTGCTATACAGCGCTCACACAAATATATGAAACAAAAATAAATCAAATAATAATAAAATTAAAAAGTAAATTAAAAAGAGTAAAAATAAATAACTGATGAATAATCAATCGATACCCCCTTCCAGCGCCAACGATTTCCCCCTCCCCAGGTGACGTCACCGCCCCCACCGATTCCCCCTCCCGCGTGTGACATCATCCCCCTCCCCCCGTGAATCCCCCGCCACGCACCCCCCTCAGAGGACCTGCGTTAGAACTCTCATAGCTATACTACCCGTAATGTTCGAATAGTTAAATAACCACTATCTAAGAGCCCAAAAAACTATGTACAAAGGCCGAAAAAAATCGAAACTATAAAAAACAGAAAATTTCAAACTACAAAAAAAAGAAAAAAATCATTCAAAAAACCAAAAAATGTTGAACTACAAAAAAAGTTAATACTATTTAAAAAATCCAAATACATTTTAAAGTATAAGAAACGACTAATGTTATAAAATAACCAAAAATTTATTGACGATTGGGGTGTACGTAACAGGACACTACCCTAGCAACCCTAATGAAATCTCCTTTTTTATGGTGACATCGGGTAGTGGGCGCTGAGAGGAGTAACTCAAACAAACATTAGGTTTGTTTGTTTGGGGTCCAAAGATAATTTTCGAAGTCGGATTTTCTTACTGTCCCGTTACGTTGACCTATTGAAAAACCCAACATCATTTTGAAGTACAGACAACCCAACGAAAAAATAATATTACATTGGAAACCCGAAACGAGCTTAAGTGAGGCATACACCCCACGATTTTACACGCACACCCGAGGTGTCGCGTACACAAGTATTTCACGCACCTCACGATTTGGCGCGCACACCCGAGGTGTCCCGCGCCCACGTCAGTATTCCATGCATCCCACGATTCCACACGCATATCCAAGATGCCTTGCGCCTAGACCGGTATTCCACGCACCCCACGATTGCACACGCACATCCGAAGTCCCCAGTGACCACACGTTTATTGCACGCACCCCACCATTCCACACGCACATCCAGGGTCCTCCGCGCTTACACCAGTGCTCCGCGCACTCCATTATTCCACACGCATATCCGAGGTGCCCTGCACCCACACTAGTATTCCATGCACCCCACTATTCTACACGCATATCCGAGATGCCCTGCGCCCACACCAGTGTTCCACGAATCCCATTATTCCACACACATATCCGAGGTGCCCTGCACCCACACTAGTGTTTCACGCCCCACAGAATTCCGCGTGCACTCCCGAGGTGCCCAGTGCCTACACGAGATTGGACGTACCACACAGTTCTATAGCATGAACACCAGGGTGGCACAATTTTAAGCTCTATTTTTTCCTTTTTCTCGCCATCCAATTATCTTCTTTAAAGAAACAAAAAATTGTCGCAAAAGCTGGGAGCGGTCAAAAAATATTTAGAGGTCGCCCAAGCCTCCCATAAATTCAAATTTTCCTTAATAATTGTTTTTTTAAAATGTTTTGTCCACTTCTCATCTATGAGTCTTACGCTTTATAATTTTTTAATTAACCTCGCGAAAGCTCCAGCTGGCCAATAAATATTTAGTGGTCGCTCGAGAGCTTCGAAATTTCCAATTTTCGCCATTTTTTAATTCTTCTCTCACAAATTTGACGCGTTGTCAAATTTCCAAACCAATTAATCCTTCTTTCTTCAGAAACAATTTTTTTTAATTTACCCCACACTTCTGACCTAAGAGTTATAATCTTTGTTCTCATAAAATAATTCTTTAAATCTGTTGTTGGTAAAAATAATTATAGATCGTTTTATTCGTAAAACTGAAATGGCAGCTGTTTTCCGCGCATCGTAATGCGGCCCACAGTTATTCTCGTTAGTCAAACTGCGGACCAAACGTAGCTATACTCTGTGACGAGCGTCTGATTGGTCTTTGTTACAAATTATTATAATAAAATATTCAGAAAATGTAACACTACGCTGTGTATTTTGTTTTTATGCTACCAGGAATTATAGTTCATGTGAGATTTTTTTTTGGCGGATGTTCAGAATTTCGAACACCTTGGCTATCACTAAATGTTCATTGGCCGGCTAAACCTTTCGCGAGGTTGATTCGCAAATTATAAAGCGTAAAATGCACAGGTGAGATGAGGACGAAAAAATCGATCTTTGAAATGAAAATTTGAATTTTTGAGAGGCTTGAGTGACTACTAGTTATTTTTTGACTGCTCGCAGCATCCACATTTTTTTTATTTTAAGACGATAATTGGATGATGGGAAAAAGGAAAAAAATAGAACTCAAAATTGTGCACACTCTCGATATATACCATAATGCAGATCGATGCATGTTCCATCGAAAATCAAAACAAAAACTCGGCGTTACACCGACTTCAGAAAACGACAGCAGTACGGTCACGCGAAAGATTGATTCCAATGGCAATCACTTTGAACATCTACTGTGAATAAAGGTAATGTCACATAAAAATAAAGCTCATGTCACTTTTTTATCTTAAATGACTTTGAATGACTTTAACCCCTAAATGTTTTTATGCAGTTTTCGATGCTCTACAAGATAGTTGAAAAAAATTTACCGTACCACTTAAAAAAGTGGAGGTGACCTTTACTGTGCGACAGCGCCTCCACTGAGATAAAAAGTTTCAAACATTTTTTTGTAACATCGATAATTACAGAGATATTCAAGGTGGCAACAGTTAGTGCCTTACCCTGTATACGTATAGCCAGAACGGAGACGTAGCAGATGTAGATATAGCCGACGCGCGTTAAAATAAATAATTTTAGTATTCGATAACTCGAAAACTATTGTGAGTCGCCAACAATCCCTTTAGGGCTTGTTTTCGAATATTAGAAGGAAGGTCGGTGAAAAATTTCGGCTTGAGCGGGGGGGGGGGGCTTTTCAATACCTTATCCCAGTCATCGACCATGCAGCAGCTGCAGCACATTGTTTACGTAATAATAACTCGATTTTTGATCAATATTTTACAATTGAAAGAACCAAACGCGACCCTGTATTAATTGTATGTAAAATTCCGAGCTCGCCATCCTAATACCCCCCCTCAGAATAAAATATTAAAAATCGGATTTTGGGCCCGAAGCTTATGCGGGCCCGTTAAACAAATTAGGTCGATCTTCATTTGATACCAACTATTGTTTTAAAAACATATTACGATCTGAGGCATCCTATTCGAAATATTTTACCATTCCATTTACAATGGAACACCCCCTATAAATGAGGCGAGAAGAACCTTGAAAATAAAGAGAAAAGATAATGGCGACTCTGCGTTTTTTTCTTTGTATAGAATTGAGCTGTGAGAGTTCCGGGCCCAAGAGCCCTTCACAAAGGTAGCGCAGTTACCCCCACATATCGAATAGTTGAGAGTATTCTATCCAAGCCCGTTAGCATTTTTTGTAAGATGAAATGTCGAACTTTCATCTCCGTAGACACATACACGCATGCGAAGTTCATTGGCCGCATGATTTCATTTTTGGGCAACCGCGTTGAGCAGTCGTATTTATGAATTATCGCCAGGAATGAATTCGGTTTCTTAAATTTTTTTTTCAAGAAAATATATATTTCAACTTTTTTCTTAAATATGTATTGACAAATTAATGTTACCGCAAACTCTCAACCTAATTTAGGTGTGCATGTAGGAAGACTGCGCATGCATATATGCGTAAGCTTGTATGCGCGCACGTATACGTATATATTTATTTATGCACGTGGCACTTCGCTCTCGAGACGAACGTTCAAGTGCCATAATCTTCTCTCAACTATAAACTCGCATTGATTGGCTATAAGGAAATGGCTACTTGGCGCAAGCAAATTTTAATTTACAAGTTATTAAACATTTTTCTCCTCTCACTTCCACTCAACCGTTCCGCCATCGATATTGTGATGACAACTAATTATTGTTCGATGCGTAAGTCAAAGAGATGAAACAGGGAATAGACGAGGGACCTAGAGAGTTATCGTCGGTGCGGGGGACGTTTGCCATAACAGGATACCGGGAACGTATAGTTCTCCTCATCAAAGGAGCTCTGACCGGTGGTTTATAAAAATGATGGAGGAGCCAATGTAGAAAGAAAAGCAATTTCTACCATGCCACCCCGTGAGAATTGTCTTATATGATAACGTCATCGGAAAGCTTCGTTATAACGGTGAATCTTTTGATAACTCGAAATTTTTATGGATTGATTTTGTTCCACTGAGATGAAGGTTTCGTTATTACAAATCGAACGTAAAAAATTAATAGTGAACCAAAAAAATTAATTCTCTGTTTTATTTTGCTTAATTTTTGTTTTGCATCATTATTCCTGAGTAGAGGTAGAATTTTTTCTGAATCATTACAATATCGAGAAAAACATAAATCTACGAAGACCGCATTTGAAATATGACGTTGCGATTGGACATGACCCTCGAAATAATAGAGCGAATCGAAAGGTTTTGATACTGCATTTCCTCCTCGCGATGTGCATCCAGAAGACAGTGACTCCCGCATTAGTTACGACGCCAGAGATCCGAACTAAATTTGGGGAGGCCTATTAAATTCGGACAAGATTTGTGAAAAGAAAAATAACATAATTTCAATAGTCGAATACTTTGAATAAAGAAATTTTGGTGAAGGACAGCAAAGCCGTCGCGAGGATTCCGCTTTTGTGTTGTCGACATCGTATACATTTTCCTCATTTCGTTCCATTCGTTTGTGGAGCACTGCGGGATGCATCGGATCTTATTTGTACACCTGAGGAAATTCTCTTCATTTTGATGACTGGCTACAAAAAAATTCTCGAGCTACCGAATGTCATTGTACAGAACAAAAGCACGAGAATCAAAAATAAAGTTTTTTTTGCGACCGCTAAATTTGTGTTACTACCTTCGGGGTATTGAAACGTGCAGACCAAAAAGTAAGAACACTCTCTCTTTCTTCCATCTCGCCTCTCCACTACTCTCCCTTCTCGCCGCGCATTTGACCACTCTCCTCTCTCCTTTATTCGCTCTTCTCACGTCTCGCTCCTTCTCGCTACCACCGTTGTGATTTGAACTACGGAGCCGTCTGTCGAGGGCCCGCGTTCATGGCCGATTTATTCCCTTGTAACGAGCTTTAGAATCGAGAATAGCTCTATGGCAACGTATGCTCGAGCGCAGTAGCGAAAAACTGTAGCGAGAGTGATAATCGTAAAGATTGAAAAAAAAAGATAGACGAAGAATGCTCGTGCGAGAAAAATATGACAAAGCAACAAAAACAGAGAAGAAAAGAAAATGCTTAACTCTTTTCTTTTGGACGATATATATTCCTCTGCACCGTCGACTTCGTCATCTTCGTATTCATATATCTACATCAAGAGACGCGATATATACTTATATACCTGTACTATTACAATCCAGCTCTCAAGACCCGCGATATTCTTCGTCTCGTCATCGTCCTTATCATTTTCCATCGTTATACGTTCCTCCATCGCGTACTGCAGCGTAAAATTTATGGTGAATAATCCCTTTTACGCGCAATTCGTACCAAAGAGGCAGTTTGCATCTCGATTGAACGAAATACTCACTTGCGACTAGAAACGGCCAAAGGATTTTTAAAATCACGTTGATCAGAACTATTTGGGCACGAGATGAAATAATAAATAAGGAGGTTTGAATATTTCCAACCTACTGCTTGAATAAAGACCAAAACTAATCGAAGAAAATTACAACTGAAATTTCGTTAGTTCTTAGCTATAATTGTAACAAATTCTTAGTTCCACAATCCAATATAGTGTGGTAAGAAATATGCTGTTAAATTGTGTGAGCAGACATACCTATGAAGTATGGCTAATAAATAACCGGACTGAATTCATGACACTTTTTATTCGTCACCAATAACAGCAGAAGTTTTATCGCCTTCAAAGTACTCCCCTTGGCGGTCCCTACACCGCTCCATACAACGTTTTCATTGTTGAAAGCAGTGCTGGAAGTCCGCTTCTGTCAGCTGGTTGAGAACCTCCGTCGCTTTTGCTTTAACCGCGTCTACACTTTCAAATCTTGTCCCCTTCAGCGCCGACTTGACCTTGGGAAATAGAAAAAAGTCACAGGGGTGAGTACGGTGGATGATCCAACACAGCGATGGTGTATTTTGCGAGGAACGCTTTCACAGATAAGGCAGAATGGGCTGGTGCATTGTCTTGGTGAAGGATCCAGGACTTGGTCTTCGACAAAGCGGGTCTTCGTCTTCTCACACGCTCTCGTAGGACCGTCAGAACCTCGATGTAGAAATGTTGATTGACCGTCCAGCCCTCAGGGACCCAGTGAACGAAGACAATGCCACGAATGTTGAAAAAGACAATCATCATTGCTTTGAATTTGGATTTGCTCATCCTGGCTTTTTTTGCCTTGGCGAGCTTGGGCTCTTCCAATGCATGGATTGCCTCTTTGTTTCGGGATCGTAAGTAAAAAACCACGATTCATCACAAGTAATCCCTTGTCTAACAAATCTGGATCAGTGGCGATGTTGTTTAGGATGTCAGTAGTAATGTTCTGTCTTAATTCCTTTAGGTCGGGAGTGAGGAGTTTCGGCACCATTTTTGCGCTAACCTTCCGCATGTTATAATTCATGCAAAACCTGTCGAACACTTTCTTTGTCGATTCCTGTAATTTCAGCAAGCCCTCGGATGCTCAGACGACGTTCAGCGCGGGGTAATTTACCAATTTTTTCAATGTTTTCGTCCGTTTCTGACGTTGAGCGCCGTCCTGGGCGCCGATCGTCTTCGGTCGTTTCACGCCCTTCGTTGAACCGTTTAAACCACTCAAAAACTTGTGTGCGGGATAAACATTCATTCCCGTAGACTTGTTACAACATTGCATAAGCTTCTGTGGCAGTTTTTTCTAGTTTAACAAGAAACTTGAGGTTAACCCGTTGCTCTGTCTGACCACTTGGCATTTTTCCGATGCGTCACAAGTGCGTCGACTAATTCAATCGACTGCTACAGTCAAACTGAGCGACCCGCTGGCTTGTCCAGCGAGCTCAGCGTGGGGGAAGGACCATCAGACACAGTCATGTTCAAACATGTCGTAGCACGCTCGCAGTTTGCTGGGAGCAGCATCAGTCCGGTTATTTAATAGCCACGCCTCGTATACTTCAAAAGGTGCATAATTACTTCAGCATAGTGCCTTCCGCGCAATTACTTTAAAATTCTTCTGAACAGGATTATTATCACCGGGAGAACGTTTTTTAAAATATTTGAACCTCCAATATCATCTCTTTTTCTCATACATCCTCTCCCTATCTACCTCTCGCCCTGCCGCTAATCGCTCACAAATAAAATGCTTGATCAGAGATCTATTCAGTGGCCTTTATTCTACATATCTTCAAATATTTTTACAAATATTTTCACAATATTTTGTTACATAATAGTGGCGCTAAAGCGAGATGAAGCGAATCACCTTTGTCTGATAGTGGCCTGCACCTAGTAACATTACGTCGCCCATTCTACACCGATTGCATTGACATTTTTTTGGAAGCTTAAAACACCATTTTACATCGAAATGCCCAAGGCATTTCTGATGTGTACAAAACTGTTTATCAAAGAAATTATTTCCGGTGATTTTGTTTACCGATATCCGTTTTGTTTTTCCTACTGGAAGTACAAATAAATCTCCGCCGCTTGGCAAAAGATGCCCCCACCAGGAGGTTATGGTTGAAATTGTCAGATGTAAAACGTTATGTTGTAAAGCTGGAATCTGGCAAGACCACAGCCTTAAAATATTAGCAATTTTGTATACGCATCACATAATTTTTTTCGTGCGGAAATGTCGAGTTTTGAGCCGAATAAGCGTCATTTGTGGAAACTGCGTTTGGCACGAATCTCCCTCGAATAAAGTTTCCAATTGCGCGTCTTCGGTCTTTCGCAATTTCGACCTTCCGCTACGTTCTTTGTCTGCGACGTCAAAGTCACCGTTCTTAAACTTTTGCAACCGATCACGACAACTTCTCTCACTTAAAGCAGCCTTACTATATGCTTCTACGAGCAATCGATGCGACTCAGCTGCCGACTTCTTCAAATTAAAGAAGTAAACCAAGTTTCCGCAAATGGCGCTTATTGGGCTAAAAACTCGAAACTTCGCACGAAAAAAATTATTTGATGCTGATAAAAAATCGCTAATATTTGAAGGTTATGATCTTGCTAGATGTCCAACCTTACGCTATAATGTTTTACATCTGGCAATTTCAACCATAACCTCCTGGTGGGGTCATCTTTTGTCAAACAGCGGACATCTATATGTACTAACAATAACATGCACCAATCCATCAAAAAACGATTTTTTTCTTATTTCCCAACATAATTTGAAGGTAAATCGGATAGGAACTTGAATTATTTCGAGGTTGGGTCCCAGGTAAAAAATTGAAGGAGAACACGTGTCGGCCGCAAGACCCTATCAGACAAAAGTGACTTGTTCATCCAGCTTTATCGTTGCCATTTTCTCACAAAATCTTGGAAAAGAATTAGTAAAAATACTTGAAGACATCTGGAATAAACACCACTAAATGGAATTTCCTTTTTCAGTAGGCATCTACCCAGATGGCAAAATCATATTCTATGTATGCCGTACTCATATCGGGATCGGAACATCGCACATTCTATGTATATATTTTTAATGTGAAACATTTATACCATGCATGTTCTAAGTATATCAAAAAATTATGACATACATGTACTCTGTACATCTGCAGTACATACTTATATACATCCCAATCACGTACGATGTATGTGTATCGTATATTCGTTTATACCAAATGCACATACACCCTGAATATGCATACCCGAATCAGACTTACACATGTGTTTCCACATTGACCCATGTATGTGCGGCTTGCGTATGTTCCCTACATATACATAACATATCCACCAACTTCACATTCATGCACGAATGTACGATATGTACTGTACATGTACATACACTCTGCATGAATGCATTACATCACTAACTGCCTCACACCTCTACAGCGTATACGTACAAACGCTGCATGTTTGGTGTGTGGGCAGATGTCGTACACACATGCAGGGCACATAGGAAAATGCGGATACAAGATATATGCATGTGTAGGATATCTGGTACGTACATGCAGGATATATACGTGTGATGCGGATGCGTAGGTAAATGCATACACGCCGGGTTGGATGCTTGTATCACACGGTATGTGTCTAAATATTGTAGGCCTATGCAAAATACAAGCATGTACTACGAAACGTGTATACATATACCACTTTCATCTGTTCATCCATTACATACAAATATATACTACATCTACGTAATACTAACTATTCTCTTATTCATAATATACGAAGCAATATATCTATGTATGTCGAAGTGAGCTCACACAATACAATTTTCATTGGTTTTTCGGAATATTTATTTATATAAACTCAATACATACATAAGTACGGTTCTTCATAGAATTAAAAACTTAGTTTATGAGGAATAATGTATAAGAATGCATTATTCTAACGCAAAAGAAACTTAATATCGTATGAACTTAAAAAAAACCTCATAAAAAACAAAAACTTCATATGGAATATTCAACTTAAGCAGAAATAAAATCTGTAAGACGCATTTTCTAACTGTTATAGACAAAACCCGGGTCTCGGGGCTCTAAAAACAATACAATAACCTCGAAACAGATTTAATACATACTCATTACTTTATGCATAAAAAGATAATAACGTTGCGATAGCATAATCAATTTTTTTATACATTATGCTATTGATTCATGAAATAAATAATAATAAAAAACGATCATTATATGTGGTATATACAGAAAAGAGCCGTATCATCGATGTATAGGAATGCATCGTACTAACGCAAAAGAAACTTAATATCATGAAGTTAAAAAAATCGATGTATAGGAATGCATCGTACTAACGCAAAAAAAACTTAATATCATGAACTTAAAAAAATCTCATAAAAAAAACAAAAACTTCATGTAGAATATTCAATTTATGCAGAAATAAAATTTGTAAGACCAATTTTCCAACTGTTATAGACAAAACCCGGGTCTCGGGGCTCTAAAAACAATACGATAACCTTGAAAGAGATTTAATACATACTCATTACTAACTGCATAAGAAGATAATAACGTTGCGGTAGCATAATCAATTTTTTTATACATTATGCTATTGATTCGCGAAATAAATAATTAAAAAAAACGAATAATATAAGCGTTACATGCAGAAAAAAGTCGTACAACAGGTCGATGACATAAAAATTCTGTTGCAGCCTCAGCTTGTATCTTTATGGAAGCACCGTATAACGGTCTTTTTTGAGGTTTTTGAATGTCGAAAGATAAGAAATTAAAATCCAAATTGAAAATAAACTGATTAAGTTGGAGTAAAAATGATGATAGGCTTTTAAGAGCTTACGAGAAAACCGGCAATTTGATTTGTTTTTGCTGCTGCTCTAATTCTAGTCCTGTTCTCCATATTTATCTGTAGCTATACCTCTTTCGTCATCGTTGTAATTTTTGAAAACATCGCTGCCTCTCTCTTCGCTTCACATGCTGACTCCAAATATTCCTTTGGCACTGTTGTATGGTTTTGTACCTTTTTCTAGGTTACGATTTTCTTCCCCGACTTGTGTCTCTTTTCTATTTCCTGTAGTTTGATACTGACGCTCTATTTCTTATCTTGATTTCTCTTTATTTTTCTCTCCTTGACTCTTTTCACAGGCGCCATCTTCGTAATTATATTCACGTCTAGCTCGAGATCTGCCATCAGCGCTTCTTTCATCTTGATCACTGCGTTTTTCTGGGACAGCAACAACCTCATTGTGCTTAACTTTCATAGATGTATTTTTTAGGCGATCTTGACATCTGACAAGCCAAGCTTTGATCTGACCAATCACCTCTGCTTCATTTGATTCCGCTGTTTTTTTACGAAGTCGAACAGCAGTAGTATAGCTATGCCAGTTCTAGCACTGCGATCTCAGAGGGGAGCGGGGCGGGGATCCAGCGCGGGGAAACCAAGTGCCTGGCGGAGGGGGTAGCGACCGCGGGGAAGCCAAGTGCCTGGTGGAGGGATAGTCGACCGCAGGTATGTGACGTCACGGAGGGGCATACTGGTGGTCTCTGCGGAGGGGAAAGAGTCTGACGCGGGAGAGTGGGTATGTGACGTAACATGGCAGGAGAGGGAGAAAGGGTATATCGGGGGGTGGGGGTTCAAAAGAATTCTATGAATTGAAAAAAGATTAAATAATCGTTTATTAACAAAGATATTTTACAATAACAGTGTGTGCAGGCGTGCGCGCGCGCGCGCAACTGTGTGTGTGTTTCTGTGTGCACGCGCGTGTGTGGGTTTTTTAAGTGTTGCCAGCGACATCATTATTCTGAAAAAAAACAATACATACAATTTTTTTCAGTAATCTATATAATTTTTGTATGAATGATGCTAAAATTCAGAAATTATACATACATTAGCTGAAGATCCCATTCCGGCAGGTCAAACAAGTACTGCGTTCGACTACTTGGTATAGTGGATAACGGCAGTGGCTGCAAAACAGCCCCCTCATACCGCAGCATACCGTTCTCGATAATGACCGACAATTGCAGTTGGTTCCACAAATATGTGCCTATCCTCGAGGAAACAGGATGGGCAAAACTTTGCTCGGTTGTTTTCGGTAATGTAAAAATAATTTATACAGTATGCGTTCTGCACATGAAGGACATAATGCTGGTGTCGCGAACTTAACGCGTTCTCTTCCACCTCACAACTTTCGCCAGTGTCCTCACTCTCGTAGCCGGAATTTACGAACTGGAGATCATCATCCGCAATATCCATGTCCATCATTTCTTCGTCGGGCTCGTTGTTGTCGTCGTCGTCGTCGTCGTTGATTAGGTCATCATTTTCCATTTGCTCATGGTAGCCGGCAGCAATATGGTTTTCTTGCCCGTTATGGGCATCATTAGCTATAGCCGGAAACAAATTCAGGCTTCAGAAATAGGCTGTATATGCGCTACTTAATGTGATGTACTGCAGCGGATATTGGCAGTTCCTGCACCACTGCCCCCTTATGACACCATAACGATCCCGATAGTGGCCATATATGCGGTTCACGGCTCCGAACACACCATCCATTTCGAGCATGCACGAAAAGCAGTACATCACACCAGCACATGGAGCATAATACAGCACCGTGATGCACAACACCGTTTCACCGTTAAAGTTATGAATGTTTTGCAAGTTTAATCTTATTCTTCGCTCAACATAATGTGCGTCATCCGAGTGACTGTAATATCCATTTTCATCCCTATCACGGTCCATTTCAGCCATATCCATTTTCTCGTCGCTGTCGTCGTCGTCGCTGTCGTCGTCGTCGCTGTCATCGCTGACGATGTCTATCACCTCGATTTTGCCATCGTTGCGGTTGGCAATTCCTCTACCCACTTGATCATTTATCACCATAACTTCACCATCGATGATTTCATACACTTCGTCATCCAAGATTTCAATAACTTTATACACTCGGTCAGCCATTATTGTACACTTTTCCTCGTCTAGTTGTAAACTTGCTCCTTCGAAAATTTTACACCGAAGAATGAAAACTGGAATGGTGAAAACTCTCGTCCGAAGCCCTTTTCAATGTCTCCATTAGATTGTAGTACAGTGGGGGATGATCGGTAGAATGTGCAAATGAGTTTTTTTCATCATTAGTCGGGATGTGTAGAAAAAAATTAACCTTCGAGAATGGTGAAAGCTGTCGTCCGAAGCCCTTTTCGATGTCTCCATTGGATTGTAGTATAGTGGGGGATGATCGGTAGAATGTGCAAATGAGTTTTTTTCATTATTAGTCGGGACGTGTAGAAAAAAATTAACCTTCGAAGATAGTGCATCCTAGCCAGGGATAGACGAAAAGATGTTTTAAAACGATCTCTAGGGGTAGGCAGGTATCGTCCAGAAAAGGGGCACTTCATCGTGGAGGTCATAGCTGGCCAGACCCGTCAAGTATTGACTTTTACGATCTCCGTAGTACAGTGTCTACATCACGGAGACTGAACTGGCTCATTGTAAAGGGCATCCTAGTGTTTTCATTACGAATGGAAACAGTGCTAAAAAAAAACAAACATCTCCAGTCGTCGCGCCCTCGTTCCATGTCAAAAGATAATATCACTCGAAAGTTCGGTCGAAGACTGTGCTACGTGGGAGCAACGGATCGACGGGTTCGTCGAAGTACTGAAAACGCGGAGCCAAATTAAGCGCCAACGATTATCAACTGAACGTCAACAGTCAGTGGTAGCCCAAATATCGCATCTGGAAGGATTGAAGAATTCCATGCACAGGCTTTTTCTACACACGGGTGCAGGAGACAACGGTGATGGATTAATATGGCGAGAAATTGAGTTGAACGCGTTATGGTACATACCTCAACCCCTGCTCAATGAAATTAAATAACGTGACAGTGGCTGAGCTTTACAACAAACACGTAATCTTAAAATAAATGTAACTAAGTATAATCCAATCCGCGTTGAATGTTATAGCTTATTGCCGTGGAAGATAATGATTATAAGGGCTGCAATTGATGTGCAATCAAAAGATAATATACGTTGCGCATGGGCGGCTGTCACAGCTTTATACCCAGCTGAACAAAACAGTGATCATGCATCTTCTTACGCACATTATCTAACGGTATTGAATCTACTAAATACTGAATTCTCAGAGGCCGCAGATAAATAAGTTGAGCTTCAAGCAATCGATTCATCACTGTGTATACCACAAATAAAATACATTGTTTCGATACGCATGCAGAAATGGGTCCCGTGTAGAGCTAGCCGCGGTCTATTTTTTCCCATTACTTGCTAGTGGCTGGCAGTGAAACTAGCCCGCCGCTAGCTTTGTATGTAACACTTCGAAATCTAACCCCTAGCCAGATGTTCTAGCTCGGTGCTAGATAGCTCTTAGATAGACGCTAGCTGGAAAGAAAGCTATTTTATAATTCGACGCTGGATAGGGTACGCTGGTTAGGGTTGAATAGAAAATTAAAAGAAATCTGATCACTTTGGGAAAATAACAAATTTCACTAAATATTATAAATATCGAGTATTAATACACGTAAGAAATAAGATAAGTAGGCTAGAAATTATTTTAATTAATAATATCACATTTAAAGTAATTTTTTTTTGTTAAATATTTATCGTTTTTTTAATGGTGCGCGATCGCGTTTGTATTTTTTCGTTATTGTTGTACTGATTATTACTTCATTGTTTATTGTATTGTTGATTACTTTTTTAATGGATTATACCTTTTTAATCGTTGAGCACTTTTTTTAAGATGCGTGATCGTGCCATATTGTATCTCGAAGGCTTTCGCTTAATTATTTTATCAATGAAAAGTTTTTTTAGGTTTCGAAAATGAAAAATTAATTTTAGTCAATAATTATTGACTAAATATAATTATAATTTATGATATTATTCAAGTTAAATTACTCGGCACATCAAGAAAAGGTAACGCATAAAAAAATCATCTTAATTTTTGTTGGAAAATTTTTTAAAACCAATATATGCATAATATGTCGATATAATTTTATCATTGCATATCAATGCTTGTATCTTTCTAAAACTAGTTGGATTATTAATTTTTTTTTGCAAATGAATGTTAATTTTTATCAAAAATTGCACTTACCATTGCGTTCTTGATTTTGCAAACGTTTTGCGATAGCATCGTTTATATCGGCTTTTATAGCTCGGTATTTACGGACTCTATCTCGACTGGATTTTTTCTCCCGCTTTTCGTCCATAATTTTTAATAATTATGACGCGAGGAATAATTTTTCTCCGTCTGATAAAACTGTCACACGAAGAAAAAAAGTTATAATCCACCGTGCCATGCACTCAGGCCGACGACTCGATGTATCGAGAGAAAATCTGTTCTCTCCATCTAGCGGCTAAGTAAGTAACACTGCGAGGAAACATACGAGGAAAACTACGTTACCGTGATCTAGCGGCGAGATACCCAAAACTAGCTAGCAAAAACTTGCCAGCCACAACCTAGCGCCTCGTGAGTTATGCTATCTAGGTCCATCTAGACAGCGGCTAGGGTCAAAGTAGTTTATACCGAGTGAATTTCTATACGGAAACAGCCATAAGCATATATGTATGCCATTGGCGTGTAAAGTTAACATAATTACTATATCGTTATATGTGCAGACGAATTAAGCAACAATCCATCATTTCGCAGGTGTTTGCATTACTTTAGATCAGAGGGCAAATTACAACCAAATGACATCGATTGTTGAGCAGAAAATAACTGCACCATCGGACTACCATTGGACAACCTATAAGTGGCTCCAAATCACCAACGCCAGTCGGAAAGCATGACATCCATTCATAATGAAGGCCAATATAGCGTGTTTATGTTTTTTTTTAACTAATGATAGAGTAGATGAGGGTGTAACAAGACTGATGAGAAGAACGTGGCAAACGATGTGTATCAATACCATGGAATATTTATTATTGACTACTACATGTGTTGTTCATATGACGAATCCCTACCATAGTATCAATCACATCGCAGCGCTGATTCCACATCATGATTTGTTGAAGAACTGGAAAAACTAGCGCTGTGCATAGAAAACATTTTCTGCCACAATCAATGCTCTTTATGTTGTAGGTCGCTGAATTCGTCTTAAAATCGGTAATAATGTCATCGAAAAAAATACATGGTTCCATTTAAAAAAGTGGAGTTGACCTTCACGTAGCTTCAGCGCCTCCACCAATAAAAAGTAGAGTAGTCCAGTATGACGGCCTTCTCGAACACTGAAACTTTTGTGTGCAACATTTTTGGATATGATCAATAGTTTAAGTGCTATTGCTCTGTAACACTTTATGTGCCTCACCTTGTGCCTATATTATGGGTATATATTATGTGCAAACATAATATAGACATTCCTATATCAAAGGAATATTGTAACCTAAAAGTAACGTGTATGATTAGAAGTTAAGCGAATTGCCACAACGAGAGAAATAACCAGATTCGACGAGGACGAAAAACAGCCACATCCCAACGGAAAAAGACAGCAGGCACAGCCAAAGTCATCTAGAAAACACCAACGCCATAGAACGCACGGATCGAACAACCAACGCAGGACATTCCGTATACGCATTGAGCCCTATAACCGCGATACCCAACCGATAAGAAAACGGTGTACAAACGAATACTTGACATAAGAATAAAAAGTGTGATTTTTTTGGATATACAAAAATAATGTTAATTTCGAGCGTCGCGCGGTGACTAAGGTCAACAGCAGGTTACAAAAGACGCCGCTCGCCCGCAATCAGACTCCTCGTCATAAGCAGGGTAGACAACCTTGGGAGTCGACCAGGCGGGATGGTTCCAGTTATACTCTGGATGATCCTGACCCCAACAACATTCCATCATCCACCGAATGCCACATGCGTCGAAATCGGAGCATCTCTCAAAAATCTCCAACAATATACGGTTGTAGCGACGTTCACTCCAGCGCGCATACGCATACGCAATGAACGGCATCTATAAATAGAGAAACATTTTTTTTTATTTGTCACTATTATCGAAACCCAAGCGAAAAAGAAACTATCACCATATCCGCATACTTACCACAGCAGGATTAACAACCTGGATCTTCTTGAGATGCATGGTGATATACTTTTGGTCTTCTCGGAAGGAAATTTTATGAACCAAAACTTTCGTGGATAACCGTAGCGAGAGTGACTCAGACAAATACGTCAGACAGCAGGAAAATTCTTCTTATATATGCTTCACCCCACCAAAACAAAATTCACCCCCACCACAGCCTACTGATATTGTGCAGGACGCCCAATCTTAAAAGGGGGAGGTTTCGCATCTCGCGACAATTCCAAATACACAAGACTTTCCTTTTCCAATCCAGTCGATACTCTCTCGCAAATGCCGAGCGTGTGGAGCGAAATATTTAACACTCGAAAAATAGTACGAAGACATTTCGGAAGCTATGCAGAGCCTTACCGCAGTAAATCGACGGTAGATTGTATAAACATAACACAGACTAGACGGCTCTGATGAACTTATAACTCTTACTAGAAAAGAATACGACATCCGGTCTCGCAGCGTAGTCCGAAATATAGACTTCTCGATATGAGAAGTCACCATAACCGTAAATCTACTTAAGGGGTAAGGCCACTGTAAATTTTTTGAAAAATCGATTTTTTTTTATTGGCTTAAAAAATAGTTTAAACTCTCTAGAATAAGAAAAAAAAGGTCCTGTGCGAAAAAAAATTTGTTGTCCTTAGGAAATGAAGGTCGCCGCCAAGCGTGTCAAAACTTGCTCCGAAACGACTGCAATTATATCGGAGATGGCGATTCCAAAACTTTCAAAGGCATCGTGGATTCGAAGCCTTATGAAAATGTTGATGTTAAAAAAAAAGAGTGCATAGATCACGTGCAAAAAAGAATGGGCACTCGATTGAGAAACTTAAAAAAAGGAACAAAAGGTCTCGGGGGAAGAGGAAAACTCACTGCCAAATTGATTGACGAACTAAGCATTTATTACGGCTTAGCAATCCGTCGAAATTCCGATTCCATCAAAAATATGAAAAATGAGATCTGGGCAACCCTTTTTCACAAAATGTCAACGGATGAAAAGCCTCAGCACGAAAAATGTTCGGAGAATTGGTGCAGTTGGAAGAAAGCGAAAGCAGAAAATGCCTTGGATGCGTATCATCACAATCAGCCAATGAGTGAGGAGGTTTATCAAGCCATCAAACCCATCTACATGGAATTGAGCCGGGACGAGTTGCTGGAGCGTTGCTTGGGGGCCTATACTCAAAACAATAACGAAAGTTTCAACGCTACCGTTTGGAGTTTGGCCCCCAAATCATCCTCAAGCGGAAAAACTGTACTAGATATTGCGACGGATATCGCTGTTTGCATATTCAATGGCGGCCTTACCAACGTCTTGCAAATATTCAAGATGTTGGAGGTGGAAATTGGTGTACAATTATATAATTTCTGCATCGAAGCCGACGCCAAACGCATCACGCACGCGGAGACATCTCTGAGCGACGCGGCCAAAAGTGCGCGCGCGCTCCAAAAATCAACCAGGAAAGACGAAGAAGACGAAAATTTGGCTATCGAAGGGCAAATGTATGGTGCTGGGATTGCAGACTAACGGTAAAAATTTTTTTTAACTTCTTTTTTTAATTTTTTCCAATAAAAAACTATTCGCAAAACTTTAAACGCGTTTTTCTCGAAACATGGTTTTTCAAAATAGCACGCAGCATAACTCGAACAATTTTCATTTTTTTTACTTGAAATTTTAACCAGATGTGAACATTTACATTATCTTGAGAATGTCGATCGGAATTTTCAAGAACTTTATTTATTGTTTTTTTATTAACAAAAAAACTTGCCGTTTTTTTCGTCAAAAATCAATTTTTTTTTCAAACGCACGCCAAATCCACAAAAATTGATACTTTTTAAAATCCGATCGACATTCTCTAGCTATAGCCCTCTAGATTAACGGTTTTTTTTTTTTTGTTCTAGATTCAAAAGTGCACCAGTGGTGCTGCGTGCCGCGGAGCCCTGGAAGCAAAACATGTCCCGGGAAGATAGCTGTGGAACCGCCATTTTGTTTTTTTTTTACTGTAAAAAAATTTTATAATAAAGTTTAATGTATGCCCGATAACACCATTAAAAGTTTTTTTTCAAATACCTTCAATTTCGGGAGCAAAAAATTAGTGAAAAAACCTTTTTTTTTTGGGCCGTTACAGTGGCCTTACTCGTTAACACAAACCATGCGTATGCATAGGTGCCAGACATCGAGCTCTATATCCCATGCGCTTTTTCGCCGAAATGCGGGACAAAGGTCCCCTTCTCTTCATACGCATAATAATTGGAACCGATGTGCCTAACGAACCTGTAACCTATCCGCACACCACACCACGACCAAGGAGGTCAATTAACCGATATATTTGCGACCAATGGACAAATCCCTGAAGAACTAGATGACTAAAACCACACTATGTCCAAAGTTCCTTCTCCCACTATTGAACCCTCCTAATTTTTATATCAAGAAAGTCTTCCCTCCTGAAGTCAGTCCGCCGGCAATCTTCTTCGAATCCAGTTCTCAGTTTCCCGACAATCGTCATCAAATCTTTTTATCGAGTCTTCATTTGGATCCGCGTACTAGCAGTCTTATTGCAAGTATTTTCTTTCGAGGTTTTGTACATATAACTTCAACCCTCAGTTCGTGGAGGAAGGTCAAGAACCCGTGTCTCACTCCGTGCATTTGTATAGAGTCTCAAGTGCTTCTCACCGTCCACATGGTACACCGTACACAAATGAACATACACCTCCGCACGACCGAAAATCTTGTGCAACTATTACAAACAACTTGAGCAGCGAGCGCATCAGGATACCAGCGAGCACCCTTCGCCTTACGAGCGTCAACCGATATTTTCAAGAGCGAGCGCAAGACTGTACGAACGAACGTCCACACAGCTACCCACACCAGCAAATGTAAGCAAACCGAATCATTCTGTTATTTTTCTGTATTATTTCTTTACCCTTCTGTTATTATTAATTCTCATTCAAATCCGACAATCCATTTGTAATAAAACGTCGGTTAAATTTAGATGAGCTTGTCGAATTATTCTTCAATACCAAAATATCGCGTCAATTCCTTGATTCAATTCTTTCCCACGCACTTTTTACCCTCATCCCGTACTATTGCGCTAGGCGTACGCAACAAAGAGGGAAACAAAAATATTATGTTTGCGTCCCTTTCAGATGTGACAATAGGTAACTTTTGCAACAATTTATCTACTTAAATTATTTTAAATTGTAACATGGTATCAGTTACCGCATCAGGTATACAGGATTATTAGAAATGAGATGTTCGACTGTTCTTGGACAGATTATAGGAAATGGTACGATAGGTGTCGACAGTAATATCAATAGTCCTTTTCCACCAGCAAGTGGCGCACACTGTATTTATCACCTTCAGCCTACCTATACTATGGCCATTACACCAAAACTTATACGATGCAATATGTTTCATGAGATGTAACGTGGTTCTTCAACAGGGTACGAAGTGAGTACTTCCACGTAACGTTTTTAATTATGCAATGTGACGTGACGTCACTAAATATCGTTTCTCGCTCGAAATGCCAACGTAACTCCCTCCCCTACGTCCTTTTTTGTTGTTTTTATTCGCTCCCGCGTACTGCGCCTCTCCATCCCTGCGTCTCTAGACAAGTACCACCTAGGAGGTAACAGCGCCGCGAAAATATGAGGCGCCGCGAGGCCCGTTTTTCTATATGTATGAATAGCCTTCAGCCCGGCCATGGAGCATCTACCATGGTAGCCGCATCGTTCCTGCCACCAGAGCCCGGTGGCAGTCCTTCCTGCCCCGTCCCTAGTTGTTCCCCCGCATTTTCTCTCGACCCTCTTTACCCCGAATGCCCCTAACCCCCTTCTCCCCGCGCTCGAGAAGATCATTCCTGGAGCCTAGAGGCAGCAGCAACAAGGTCATAGAGCATCGTCAGCGTCCATCGTTTCGGTGGGACCAACATCGACCGCTTCTCTCTGCACTTGGCGCTACCACACGGTCCGGGCCTCCGCGGGAAGCTTGACCCTGCGGAGGCGCTCGGCGTGGCCACCGGTGTTCACCGCGCCACGGCATTCGAGAGCGAGCTGGTCGACCGCCCCACCAACCAGGGCTAACCGAGCGCCGGGGAAAACGTCGGTCTGAGCATAAGAGGGAGAGAGATGACCGACTCCGAAGTCCGAAGTCGATCCACGAAGTCCGATACCGTCACGCTGCTGCCATCCCTCATTGCGCCTGGCAAACTGTGGACATCAAGCCATCGTCACGCTCCCTCATCCTGCCCGGCCCTACGATATCGACCCGTCATCGATCGCCTCTCTATTAGATCCTAGCCCGTCTGGGAGCTGCTGTCATCGGACGTCGCACGCCGTGACCCGACCAACGATTTGAAAAATTTGGAAAATTTCGGCGAGCATGCGGAAGACAACGAGATGACAAGAAGTTAGCGTCGAGCCGTCGTCGTGATGACATATTTCGAGCGAACAACCGAGATCTTTTGCGCTCAGCGTTCTTTTCGTTTTCTTTTACGTTTCGAGTTCTTCGCGTTTTTTTTTTATCTTGTGACTTTTTGCGTCGTGTTTTTGTGTTGAGTTTCCCTGCACTTTTTCTTTTTTGTGCCTCCGTTCCTTTTTCTTTTTTTCCTTGCGTTTTTGTGGTGTGGTAGGAGAGGACGGACGAGTGCGACGAAGGGACGAACGTGCCCTGTGCATTTGGGATTAGTCGAGAATCGACCCGGTAAATCCCTGAACTCTCGTGTTGCCCGCTGCCAAATACCCGTCCTCGCAGTCTCCGTCCGAAAAAAAAATTGTCGCGCTACCGTTAAGGGGGAATATCAGTGTGAAAAAAAATCGATTTTTTTTGCTTAAATAGATAGTTTTGGCCTTAAGAATATGCCCACAAATTTTCAAAACAATATTCGGCTTAGATGTATTCGAAATTGGCAAAAGGCTCGCGCGCTCGGTGCTCTTGACTCATCCAAACCCGAAGCAGCACAACCAGCAAATGTTGCGGAGGCAATCAAGCCAATTTATGAAGACCTTAGTCGTGATGAGTTGCTCGGAAGGTGTTTGGGAGCGTTTAATCAAAACAACAATGAAAGTACTAATGCTGTGATTTGGAAATGGCGTAGATTTTGTCGTAACCCGTGTAGAAATGCACTCGGCATAAACTACTTTGACCCTAGCCGCTGTCTAGATTGACGGTAGATAGCATAACTCGCGAGGCGCTAGGTTGTGGCTGGCAAGTTTTTGCTAATTAGTTTTGGGTACCTCGCCACTAGATGACGATAAAGTAGTTTTCCTCGTATGTTTTTTCGCAGTGTTACTTACTTAGCCGCTAGATGGAGAAAACAGATTTTCTCTCGATACATCGAGTCGCCGGTCTGAGTGCATGCCACGGTGGATTATAACCTTCTTTCTTCGTGTGACATTTTTATCAGACGGAGAAAAATTATTCCTCAAGTAATAATTATTAAAAATTATGGACGAAAAGCGGGAGAAAAAATCCAGTCGAGATAGAGTCCGTAAATAGCGAGCCATAATGGCCGATATAAACGATGCGATCGCAAAATGTTTGCAAAATCAAGAACGCAATGGTAGGTGCAATTTTTGATAAAAATTAACATTCATTTGCAAAAAAAAATTAATAAACCAACTAGTTTTAGAAAGATACAAACATTGATATGCAATGATAAAATTATATCGACATATTATGCATATATTGGTTTTAAAAAATTTGCTAACAAAAATTAAGATGATTTTTTTTTATGCGTTACCTTTTCTCGATGTGCCGAGTAATTTAACTTGAATAATATCATAAATTATAATTATATTTAGTCAATAATTATTGACTAAAATTAATTTTTCATTTTCGAAACCTAAAAAAACTTTTCATTGAAAAAAAAATTAAGCGAAAGCCTTCGAGATACAATATGGCGCGATCACGCACTGTAAAAAAAGCGTTCAACGATTAAAAAGGTATAATCCATCAAAAAAGTAATCAGCAATATAATAAACAATGAAGTAATAATCAGTACCACAATAACAAAAAAAATACAAACGCGATCGCGCATCATTAAAAAAGCGATAAATATTTAACAAAAAAAAATTACTTCAAATATGATATTATTAATTATAATAATTTCTAACCTACTTATCTTATTTCTTACGTGTATTAATACTCGATATTTATAATATTTAATAAAATTTGTTATTTTTCCAAAGTGATCAGATTTCTTTTAATTTTCTATTCAACCCTAACCAGCGTACCCTATCCAGCGTCGAATTATAAAATAGCTTTCCTTCCAGCTAGCGTCTATCTAAGAGCTATGTAGCACCGAGCTAAAACATCTGGCTAGGCGTTAGATTTCCAAGTGTTACATACAAAGCCAGCGGCGGGCTAGTTTCACTGCCAGCCGCTAGCAAGTAATGGGAAAAAATAGACCGCGGCTAGCTCTACGCGGGACTAATTTCTACACGGGAATTCACATAACGCAAGTTTATTACGATTAACTCTTACAAACTTATAGTTCGGTTAACGTATAGATACGCGTACAATTATTATACGAAAACGCAGAGCCTTGTAGGTCAACTGTTCTGTCCGGAGTTCGAGTGTCTGCTTCTTCATGGTATAAAAATTAAGAAAGTCTGGATGTAGGGGAAGGAGCATTTTTTGGGGGAATGCATTTTCGGATTGGGGCTCCTGAGTGATTAGTTAATCAAGGCTGAGAATGTATGCTGACTTACGTGATAGGTCGGCGCCATGCGTGAGAATAGTTTTGTTCGTCTACTTATTAGGTTACCGTTATGATAAATGCGGCCATTGTTCTATTTCCGAGAATCGGGCTTAGCGACTGAGATTTCGTGGGTCTTGTAATATGATCGGGTGGCTATGTTATACGTGGAGGCCTACATGCGACGCGATTGCTTTTGGTCTTACGATACGTTTTGGTTATCATTCGCTTAGCGTTAAAGAAATATAGGTTTTTTGGTCGATGAGCGAGGGTGCTGCTATCGTGCGTATTTACCATCGTGGTTGTAAGAAAGAGAGAAAAAAACGTGAAGGCTGGGACGTATCACTTCCGGCAAAAGGTGGCTCAACAAAATATTAGAATTTCAAGGCTCAATTTTCGATTGTGCTCTAATAATAATAAATAAATAGGTTTCTATCTCCTTCAATCATTCAATATTTTTTATTTTATGTTGCATCTGTATAATATAGTACATTGTGCATACAGATTGAATTCATTGGGATTAAATATTCGAAAACCAGATTTCAGTAGCTGTTTATTAAGATTTTGTATAAAACTTATACTATGTCTAATAATGTGGCCAGGGACGGGAAGCAATAAATCCGGACAAATCCGGACGGATGGTAACCCTACCTGTGAGTATCTCAGGAGCGTGTCCACTGGCGACTACTGCTCTCGATTGCGACTCTCGGATTTCCATTTTTGTGGTGTTAGGGGAGCCACGTGTATTGTGGGACCAACACTTTGCTTAGTACCGTACAAGTATCCTTAATAACCATAGATGGCATTGGTTCTCCAATTCCATATTTCAATGCAATAGAAAGCAATTGACTTGTTGTAGCCAAATATCAGTAGCTATGAAAAAAGGTAGTAAATGAATTCGTTGATGCATGGTGTATGATCATTAGCTTCGGAAAATATTGCTCTCGAATCTCAAGAGATTCAGTAAAAGTAATAAAAAGAAGACCTAGCACCATGATGATAGAAATAAACGTCGAAAATCACAATGATAAAAACTCCTTTTGAGTGTTTTTTGGTTATAGCCGTTTTACGTCATTTTACTGATGTATTGCAACCATACAGTTTCGACAATTATAGAGGAAGTAACAAAGAAACATTACATGGATTGATCGATATGTTCTTAAATGCATTTTTATCAACTGTTACACTCTTGCGAGAAAATATCTTTAAATAACTTTCGACACAGCGCCAAAATTGTACATTTGCAAAGGCATAATATGTATCGTCATAGGCAAACAATAATAACTAAAGCATTAACGTTGGTTTTCTACAGTAAACTTAATTCATCCGCAGTACTCGAAGCTTAACAATTCTAACATATGTATGACTTACCTAAAAGTCAAAGATAACCATTCATCTAACTAGTTCTGATAGTGAGTAAAAGGCCTCACCGCTCATTCTAGTCTCTCTAAAAATATCTCCGTATCGTCTTTTAATTCTTGAAATAGGGCAGCATAATCTCCTGGATGATCACGGTTTTCAGTAATAATTCTGGTCCACCAACAGTGCTTGACCAAATTTTCAGCGCGCTTTCTTCTACATTTCTTGAACCAGATACGCTATCATTCACTGATAAATATGCAGTAGTAGCACCGTCTCCATATTCTTAACCAAAAATATCGAATGCTATCAAGATATATATTTTGGACGTTCAACATTTAGCATACGAATCTAATTTACTGCCCTATTGATGTATCAATGTATAATAGGATAATTAATGCATAAACCGGATAATTAATGCGTAACCGCATAGACCGACGAGATAGCCAATTTTTTTTGTAAATCCATGAATACATATTTTTAAGGCGCAATGTCTCTCCTACCGAGCGGTGTGCGAGAGAGATATCTGATTTGCAGAGTCCCTGTGTTCTCTGAGACGGCCGACATTTCGGGTAAAAGAAAAGAAACATCTTCCGCTCTATAACGATACGAACAATTTATTTCTCGTCGTTTGCCTGCAATGTGATCCATCTAGGAAAAAATTTGACCGTAAGATTTTTATCAACCGGATGTATGACCCATATTCTTAACTATATTTTAAGGTTGCGTCCCACATTTCTATACTTTACAACTGATGCAACCTTTTATTGGTCGCCGTAACCGCAATACGTTATGGGACGTGGTATGTCTTGTAGATTCGTTACCTTCTTTGCGGTTACGTCATATGGCTGTGATCGGCTTAAAAAAGCAATCACGCCATACATCTGGAGTCATTCTAGTTGTTAATATTAATAATTTTACAATTTAGAATTATTATGCATGTCTTATTTATTGGTACTGAAATACTAATGACTGCTTTCCAAATGAAAATCTTTGATTATACCTCCAATAGCACGACTCGTAGAGAAAGATTTGGGTCGATCCATTTAAATGATAAAGTAGGAAATTCGACTGCCTTTGATTTGTTTGCCCCGAGACGCCCGTAACGAACCTCATACTACTATCCGTTTTCCAGTGCTGAAAACCGGCAACTAACAATACCGAGGTTCTTAAGCGTGAACTTCCAATGTTATTATACTTTTATGTAAATCTCGTTCTGCGGTAATATATCGTCAGTGAGGGCGGACACCACTGTAAGTGCCCATTTTCGACCGTTTTCTTTGGAGTTTTCTAAAAGAAAGGATCAAAATACATGGTCAAAAGAACTTCCAGGTTTTATTAGGTATATATTGAAGTGTGTATAAAACGTATTTGTCAAAAGAATACGAAATGGCGATACACGAGTCGCTAGAGATCTACTGGTTTTCAGTCAACCTTCTCGGCAGCACGCAGTAGAACTGTCGTAAATTTAATCTTCAAACTAAGAGTAAAATCCTTTCGTTCATTTTATTAGTTTTAGCAGTCAAACCCGGGGGGAAATTGCAAAATAATTAAAACAATAAAATAAAGACGTGTTTGATAAAAAGTTCGTCTTTTCGACCAGAATATTAATATCAAAAGTGAAATATTCTTCACAATTTTCAATTAATCGAAGAAGGGGCTCGTACTCGACTGTTAAAGCAATCTAAGAAGTTAGTGTTAACATTTCAAGTCGACTGGACGGAAATTGTTCGAGGTCTGCTGCGTGCCGATTTTGAAAACCTGGTTTTGGGAAAAAGATTTTTTTTTTCAAAACTTCTTTTTTCTCAATCTTTTTCCCCGAAAGAAAAAGGTTTATGTCGTGTAAATTTTTATTTAAAAAATGTACACGAAATAAGTTTAATGTATGCTTAATAACATACGTTTTTTCCAAATCCCAAATATATAATTCAATACACAACAAATATCGGTAAAAACTACCTTTTTTTGACATGTCACAGTGGTCACCTTTAGTATTAAACCTATTACACACATATATATATATGATATTTGCATTCAGTTTATCTTGATCATGTGCTAATGCTCAATTTACTGCTTGGCCATGAAGATAGACATAAGAAACGTAACTACCGTAAACATCTCGGTCCGATTCATTTGATCAATAATCGCTGTTAGCCTAGCGCATCGAAGTCAGTACAGTGAAATAGGACATCGAAGTTTGGACGACCTTCGAAAAATTTGTACGAAATTTAGATTATATGGAAATCGGTATATCGTTCCGAACTATCTTTCCGTCATCAAAAACTTCTTACTGCGCTGAATCTTTCTAAGTCCATGACGTACAATTTGCCAGCCGTCAATTGACAAGGTGTCAAACTCCGGAGCATGATCAATTTCAACAAGGCCCGCGATTTTTTTGATATTACATACCATTTGCACTTATAGCTGAAATTTGAGAACGTGAGATTTGTTTTTTAATTTATACTATATTTGCATCGAAATATTAGGCAGTTAAGAAAATGTGTTGAAACACTTACGCTGCATAGAACACCATTGAGCTGTGATCACGTAGAGCTTGACCAGGTAAACTGTTGTACAAAAGGTGCATCAGCTCTCCAAATGTGAAAGTACCAAATCTTACGACGACGTCGAATTTGTCGAGATTAATCGCAGTCTAAATGGAAAGGTTAGTTCATATTGCGCCTTTAAAAATCGTTTAGATTTTTTAAAATTGTTTTAATATTATTTCAAACTTGTATAAATTAGAATAGTATTGCTGTGAACAACTAAAAACGAACGATTACTTACTTGAACGCCAGTAACGCTAATCACCAGCATATTAATCATCATCTGCATCAAATTCGAAATGTTATAAGTGTTCTCAATAAAATCCGCGAATCTTTAAGTAAAAGAAATATGGCGTTTATGAACTGTTTAGTCAATTTTTCGGGGAAGTATGAACATTAGCGATTACCCTCTTTCTCTCTGATTGGGTAAATGTCTCTAGATGAGTAAATGAGTACGATGTCAAGATAAATATGTGCCATCATGTTTATATTACTACATTGTTAGTGCGATCCGTTAGACGATTAATTTATAAATGGAACAGGTTTTGATTTTTTAAATCATTTTTCAGTTAAGATCATGATTAAAGATAATCATACAAGAGACTTGGAATCAGTAAAATGATTTTTTTCCTGGAATAAGCTTCATGTATAAATTATTTTTCATTGTAGCTCCCATTTTTCTCAAATGGAATTGAATCTGACCAAAAAACATCGCAATTGCATTTTTATTTTATTTGCTAAAAACGCTAGACAGATTAGAGCCATGTACTAGGGTGCACGTCGATTTTCCATTCTTCCCTGAAGAAATATATTTTCCCAAGCCCGCGGCCAGTATACGAACTTTATGGCTTTTTGATGTTCACCGATGCAATTAACGAGTCTACGAAAAACTTGGTTGTTTTCTTCCTCTGCGTACACTTCTTCGCCCTCTAATGTTTCCAAATGATGGCTGAGTATCCCCGATTTATGCAATTTGATAAATTCTTTTCAAATTATTCATTTTTGTGCATATTTTTATATAATTAAAAATGGCGAAGTTTATCGAGTAGAAGCTGGCTGATGACGTACTTGAGTGCTGCAAATATTCCACAAGCATGTTGGACATACGTGACGTACATCGTATCACAGATAATTACAGTAGTAACTGAACTCAACGTTCCGAAGGATTGATGCAAGAACAATGGGAAATAATATTGCATCGGATCGTTGATGAAATATTCGGCGTGTGATGGCAGTTGCCTTGGCCGTGATTCATTCTGTGGTTGCACGACATTTAGCAGCATGGGCATTGTTGGTAACGAAAGATACGCCAACATTGTGAAGTACATGTAAACTAAAACAGAACCCATTAAATTCGAATCAAAATTGTACTCAATGAAATCATATACGTCACATTATTTCGCTGAAACTTGAATGGGCAAAGAACCATCTTCCGGCTGAAGAATATGTACAGCCTTGGCCAAAAGTATTCGACACCCTGTACATTTTCTATCGGGACAAAAAATTGAATATCTCAGCGAAAAAAAATCCTTAACCAATTTACCAAACGGTGTTTTGAAGCAGACAAAGCCAGCTCCATTTTGCTTTTTTATTTTTATTCTTGTGATTTTTTTGTAGCTGGGACGTCATTTTGAAAATGCCGGTTTTTCAAGCTTTTGACTTTTTGCAAAATAACGTGCTGGACTTTGAAAAATAGTAATTTCACTATTTAGTGATACGATCTTTGAAAAAGACACAGTTAGCCTCAGTTTTGTTTTTTTATTTGCGATTTTTTTCGCAGAGTTGTTTAGTTTTTTCTTGAAAAAACGGCAGTTTATCGAAACCCGGTTTCGTGCGGCGTTCCAAATATTCCAAACCTCAAAACTATGAGGTTTGGAAAATTTATACTTAGGAGTAAAAAGTTGTATTTTGTTATTTAAGAGGCACTACATGTTTTAAAAAATTTTTACAATATTTCTTCGCATCGCTATTTGTGGTTCATAGTTGACGATTTGTCTTATTAATTTATTGCCGTTACTTTGAAACAAAAATGTCTTAACGAAAATATCAAGAGAAGAAAAGGTATATACAGCCTACCAACCCAAACGTCGACTATCAGCCATAAAAAGCGATACAAAGAAATTTTGGGAAAAAATCTAAAACTTTTTTGGTGATTCCATAATAAAAACATACACCTTTTTACTCCTTAGACTAAATATTTGAAACCTCATAGTTTTGAACTTACATCGTACGATGCCGGCTTTTCCAGACGCACCCATTTTTTAAAATAAAAACTAAATAACAGTGCAAAAAAACGCTTTTTTTAAATGAAACAAAAGCCAACGGTGTCCTTTTCAAGGATCATATCACTAAATGGTGAGATTACTACTTTTCAACGTCCAGCATGCGATTTTTTAAAGTGCAAAAATCGGGATTTTCACGATGATGTTCCGGCATGTTCAAAGGGACGTACCGGCAACAAAAAAAATCGCAGAAATGAAAATAAAATGAAGCTGGCTTTATTTGCTTCAAAACCCCGTTTGGTAAATTTGTTTACGATTTTCTTTGCGAAGATATCCGATTTTTTGTCTGGCTAGAAAATTTACAGGGTGCCTAATACTTTTAGCCAAGATATAGAGATCTAAAATGACGGCTCGTTCGAGATGAGTAGACGGCCGAAAGTTAATAGTACTAGAGTCTTCGGTCACGGGAAAGTATGTCGAATTTTGGGCTCGAACGCAACACTGCGATCGTGTAACCTGTCGCTTTCGATGTTTCTCCCGGAAAATTATATTTATATTTGAATATACGTAAAGATAAAGCGATGGGGTTGGAACATTAGGTGGGTTGCAGTTATTTCGAACAGGCCGATGCATATAATTGTAATTGAACTTTACATAAGTAAGTTCATATATCAATATCTTTTGTCAATATTGGAGGCGTCTGGTACTCGGAGCGGTAGCCGTTGATCCGTGCACCGGCTGACAGATCAATCAGTGAGCGGAAAGCCAATACTTCTGAGACCTTGGTATAGATACAATACTTAAGTAACCGTCCGTGCATCAAAGAAATATTAGAATATGAGGCCATCTATGCAGGTACGGGTTTTCCACAGTTGTCCCGTACCCTCGAGAAATGCAGTATAGTGTAGTTCGAGACGGCTGTGGACCCAAGGGAAATTAAGCTAGATTCGCAAAGTGCACGTGGGAAGTAATAGGAAAGGGTCTAAATGGGAAAGGTAATGCGTATAAACCTGCAAGCGCATACACGTTGAAACTGAGGACAAACAAAAATTGAGAAGGGAGTTTGAGGTGTACACTTCGACTCTCTGGAAAATGAACAATAAGCTCAGTGCTCTGATAGTATATGCTAAAATGAAATTTAAAACTGTAACTTAATTAGATGATTGGCTTTGAACAATCGAATCTGAAAATTGTTTGCTATTTTGGACTGCCTAATCTTTGATCCCTCATGCTTTTTCATGGTGATATCTACTAAGTCTTTATCAACCGCTGCGTATTTAATTTATTACATAAAAGATGGTATTTGACAGTGCCATCCATGCAAGGCTCGGATTTGTATGAGCGGGTGATGACGACGCTCGCTGGTGTACATGTATTGTGAAGTTTCCATAAAACGTAAAGTTTTGCTCGTGGAACCATTGACCATTTAATGAGCTCGTGTTCTATAGCTGGCGCTTACAATTAGTTTTACGAAATAGTTCAGTTCGTCTACGCATAGCTCTTGACAAGGCAACGATTTCTCATCATCGCTTCATCATCAGTAGAGTGAGATGTAGTACAAGTATTTTGAATGTGTGGTATCGATATATTCGCTGTCACAGTGTAACGAGTCGCGGTCAAACCTCTCTAGATCTATTGCGTTGCTATGCAGTACCAACGTCTCTCGTTGAGATCGTCAAAGTTTTCCCCGATCGCTCTGTAGTCTGGTAACGTTGTGCCGGTACGTCTTGGAGGGTGATTTAGATAGGGTGGCTGAGCCCCTTAATTAGAGCGCGAATGATTCGGGTTTTGTCGAGAATTCACAGGGAGTCTTTATTGGTAGGCCAGTCACTCCCAAACACAATTTAATTCCGTCGACGGTTTTGGTAGATTTGGATGTGTAATTTGGTTGGAGAAATGGGTTCTACCCACAACTTCATCAAGACCTTGGAATAAATGTCGAGATATGCAATTTAGCTTCGGTTACACACAAAATAAAGTTTATTCACTTAATACTAATACTTCGTTGAAAAGAGTTTATACGCACAACGAGTTGGTTTGATGAATGTGAAAACAATCGTCGAGAAAAATGGTTGGTTTGGAGTTCGATTATCTAACTGGAGGAAACGTCTTTTTTATATCTGCAGAACTCGGTTTCTAAGGGGCAAAATCACATTAGGAGATTCAAAAAATCCGATTTTTTATTGCATAAATCGTTTGCTTAACTATGCAAGAATACCCTGTCAAAATTTCAAAGCGAAATTCACATTCGTTTAGATTTTATGAGCATAGAACCGAGTGCACATCGGGTACAGGCTATGTGTTGACAGGGTTGAGCGCAGATAGGGCGAAGCACTAGCTCAGGTAGTCTTGACCGGTTCAACCTCACAGTCGCTTGGTATACTAACGTAGCCTTGAAACGGAACCCCGCCTTTGTATCTTTCTTTTCAAATAACGGCATAGAAGGTACTAGAAGCGTCGACACAAGGGATTATTTCGGTTATATTATGTTAGAGCGTCGCTGTACCTTACTTGGAGTCGGTTCTGACTCAGCCTTCTACGAGTGTGTTTGTAATTGAGACTGAAAAATGTCTTCGCATCCGAAAGGCGACTATGAATCTAAAGAACGCTGCAGTAGGCCACGTAAAAGAAAGTTCCACGGGAACCAGCACGGCGATAAACAAAGCGATAACAACGAAGCTCGAAGTGCTAGTGCGAAAAAACTCGACAGTTCTACGAGTGAAAATGTGACTCTGAATCCATTGCATTTTTATCGGGTCATCGAATTTTACACTTTATTTACAGCATTATTAGGCATATTAATTTGTCAAAATTGCAATCAAAATGTTAAATTTAAAGAAGCTGGAATCCGAGGCCTTGGTTTCAAACTCGTTGTCAAGTGTAAATGTGGATTTCTAGTTTCCGAGAATTTATTTTTCAAACGGGCTTATCTCGAAATGACTTTTTTTACATTTGCGTGCAGTCTAACTCAAAAAGTATAGAATCGATCATTATGAAAATTGATAGTATGATTCTTTATAAAATTACGAATCATATGAACCACCTATGAGGTGGTTCATGAGATGATATCATGATTTTGAGGGTATTTTTCTTTACATAATTAGAGAGAGAAAATCGTGAAAATCGAAGTAAATTGTTCCAACGCCTGCAAAAATGTTAAATTTCATTATTTTCACCTGCATTGAGGTTCATATTCTTAGAAAATACGTTATTAATATAAAATCAAAACCTTTTTGATTTCAGATGAAAATCTGAATGGCTACACTGCACGCAATTGGAGAACTATACTCACAACCTTCAGCGGACATCACAGCGTAACTTTGTTATTTTTGGCTGAAATTATTCAAAAAAATTCACAAAAACGGTTCGAAATATGAATGAAATGATGTCAAAATTTGATTAAATTCTAATTAATCCTTCCCACCCAAAAAAAAATCCCAAAAAATCAGTGCCAAACAGCCTCCTAATGTGGCTTTCCCCCTTAATGATTATTATCACGATAAAATTATCCTGGCGAATCGAGTGCCAATCGAGGACGATGAGGTCGTCGATTATATTATCGACGGAATACCTGATCGAAAACTTCAAGACCAAGCGCGTATCATGCGATTTGTGTCACAAATGGACCTTTTGGAAGCTTTCCGTAAGGTGACGCTGTTCACAAAGAAGTTCCCAAGGCAAGATCCAAGGAGACCAGTGGAGCTCGAATCAGAAGGGAAGAGGGAAGAAAAAACGGCGTCTAAAGAGAAGACAACACCGGCTAAGGATAGGCCGACACCGTTGAGCGAGACTCGATGGTCGGGGCGAAGAACGCTCAGATGCTATAACTGCCGAGACGCTGGACATCTTGCTCCCGAGTGTCCACGTCCGAAGAGACCGAGAGGATCCTGTTTCCGCTGCGGTTCTACGTGCCACCAGTTAAGCGCCTGTCCTGAACAAGAAGCGAAGGCTGCAGCAGCAAAAGCTACGAATTTAATCGAGCCAATCGAGATTTGCGACCCATACTATCTACAACTGAAGTTTTCCGTTCCAGACGGGAGCAACGGTAGGCGCAATTTCACGTTAAGTGCGATAGTTGATTCTCAATCTGCGTTAAGTCTCATACAGTTTCGGTATATACGTCACTTCACGCGACCAATACCGCCTAATGGAGACAATTTTTGCGGAGTAAATAACTCTCGTGTCCGTGTAATGGGATCGTTTACAAGCATTGTCGAGATCGAGGGAGTGGAAAAGGAATTACGTTTTCCCGTTGTCCCGGACGAAACAATGTCATGCGTAGCATTACTTGGACGCGATTTTTCTCGCAATCCATTTATTACGGTCGAGTGAAGTGAGACTATAAAGATTAAACGGACATAAACATAACTCGTCCGGGGAAAATGATTTTTCCACTCAAATTTTGCGCATAGAGTACCTGGAGAGGCCCGATAAAATTAATAAAAAACTGAGTATTAATCCGAATATCAAACCGGAGATATCAGAAAAGGTTCGGAAATTATTTAACAATGAGTACGTTGGTAAATGGGGCTCAGACACGAAAGAAACAGAAATGGAAATGAAGATTTCTTTGAAAAACGAGCCCCCAAATACTTTTCGGTCGACACGGTTAACATTTTCAGATAAGTGAATTACAGGTAATTCTTGACGATTTGTTAAACGCTGGGACGATTAGACCGAGTACGTCACCGTACGCTAGCCCCATCGTTGTCGTGCGAAAGAAGAATGGTGAATTGCGACTCTGCGTTGATTTCCGAGAGTTGAACAAAATTACGGTCAAAGATAATTTCCCGACACCGCTAATAGATGACCACATCGATCGGTTGAAAGATAAGAAATATTTTAGTACTTTGAACCTCAAAAACAGGTTTTATCATGTCAAGATGTCCGAATGCTCGGTAAAATATACTTCATTCGTAACACCGTTGGGACAGTTCGAATTCCTTCGTATGCCGTTCGGATTGACGAATGCTCCGCGCGTGTTCCAAAGGTTTGTTAGTGGGATTTTTTAAAAACACGTACGAAAAAATAAAATCTTAGTGTACCTTAATGACATTTTGGTCGCAACCCAGAACATTGACAGTCACCTAAGCATTTTAAAAGATGTCGTCAAAGGCGTGAGGCGCCAGCAATTGAAATTTATACTCGACAAATGCTCTTTCGTACAAACTGAAATCACGTATTCGGGGTATTCAATCAACGAACACGGCATCCGTCCGAGTATACGAAACGTTGACAGCGTGAACAATTATCCGATCCCGCGAAATGCGCAAGAGGTACACAGATTCGTCTCGCTGGTGAGCTATTTTCGTCGATTCATTCCGAAATTTTCAATACTGGAGAAACCATTGTACGATTTGATTTTAAAAAACGCAACGTTTGTATTTGGACCGAAGGAAAATCAATTTGTTGAAACTCTAAAAATGTTGTTAGCATCGCAGCCAATATTAGCGATCTATTCCTCGAAGCTGGAGACTAAATTGCATTGCAATGCCAGTGCGAGCGGCTTGGCGCGATTTCATTACAGCGCCAAAAGAATGACACGTTCCGACCGGTATTTTATTTTAGTGAGCGAACTACTACGGTCGCGTCAAAATACCACAGTTTTGAACTAGAGTGCCTTGCCGTCCTTTACGCTGTCAAGCGATTCCCCATTTACCTTGCTGACGTCCCATTTAAAGTTGTCACAGATTGCGATAGTTTTTATCTTGCATTGAGCAAAGGAACAGTCAATCCTCGAATTTATCGTTGGGCTCTGTTTTTGGAGCAATATACATACGAGATCGTACATCGACCCGGGACGCGTATGAACCACGTTGACGCGTTAAGTCGTCGTCATAGTATCCTCGTCTTAGAGGCGAACTCAAACGAAAGAATGTTGTCCATTCAACAAGACCGAGATCCTGAGATTATTAAGATTGGCGACAGGTTGGGGATCTCCGAAAACAAATTTTACGATCTGCGCAACGGACTCATTTACCGTAAGGATAAAAATGATAAACTCTTGTTCTATGTCCCGTCGTCGATGGAAAACAACGTGATACGTACGTGTCACGACGATTTGGGTCACGTGGGCGCAGACAAAGTTGTTTGTGGTATTAGTAAAGTTTATTGGTTCCCACGATTAATAGAAAAGGTAAAAAGTTATATATCCAATTGCTTGCGATGCATCGAGTTCAGCCCTTCGAAAAGAAGGCAGAAAAAAAGGATATTTGCACAGCATACCAAAGGGCAAACTGCCATTCCAGACAGTTCATATTGATTATTGTGGTCCTTTTGAGAAAACCAGTTACGGATACAAACATATTCTTTCGATTTTCGATGGGTTCACGAAATTTATAAAATTGTATGCGTCTAAATCAACGGCATCTGAAGAGTCGTTCAGACATCCTCATAATTATTGTCAGGCGTACAGTAAACCACGCCGTATTATAAGCGACCGCGGAACTGCGTTTACGTCCAACGTATTCAAAGAATTTCTAGGTGGACAATGTATTGAACATGTTCTTGTCGCTGTTGGTACTCCGCGTGCCAACGGACAGGTAGAGCAGTTCACTCATGTCATAACCCCGATGATCGCGAAATTGTGTGAAGACCCAGCGAAGTGGGACAAGGTTTTGAGCAAAGTAGAATTTGCCATTAATATTACATGTCGTTCGACGGGAGAAAGTCCCAGTAGATTGTTATTCGGCGTCGATCAGTTTGGTGAAGTGAACGATAGGCTTAAGCTAATCGTGAAAGGCGATTCAACTGCGGATCGCGACTTAGTGTCGATGAGAGAGGCAGCCTCCGTAAAAATCGCTAGATGTCAAGAAGAAAACGAAACTCTCTACAATAAGAAGCATAAAGAAGCAAAGAGCTATCACGAAGGGGATTACGTGATTATCGAAACACCGATAGTTCGGCGGGTCGTAACACGAAGTTGATACCGAAATATAAAGGACCTTACGTTGTAAAAAAAAGAATTGCCTTTCGATCGGCATGTAGTAGGCGATATCGAGGGGTTTCAAGTTACTCAGTTACCCTATACTGGCGTTGTCGCCGCAGATCGAATGAGACCGTATATTCGGGAGTGAAAAAAGGGCAAACCTAAGAAAATTGGGAAAATTTAGTTTAATCAAATAAAGTCGATGCGTGTTTATTCTTATCACTTGACGGTAAATTTGTCTGAGTCTGTGAAATGAAATCTTTAATTTCATATTTTGTGTGGCCGGGACGGCCATAAAGTCAGTCTGGCCTACTGTAGAAGCCGAGACGAATATTCCTGTTAACCCATTAACGCCCAACAATCGCGATTTTTTCCTTCATTTTCAAGGCAGATTTTTATTATTAAAAAAATCATAAAAAATCACAAGATACGTTCCGTAGTATTTTCGAGTGTGCTTTTTCAGAATCTGGGGTCAAAATCGGGTTTTGTCCATTAGGAAAAAAAATATGGCGACTTTTAAACGAAAAAAACAGGAAAAATCGATGACACTTTTTTTCAACATTTTTTTTCACATCGAAGCCGTTGAAAAGTCCGGTTTTTTTCAACTATGGGTGCATAAAATAGTGACGATTGAACAATAAATTGTTTAATTCGTCGTTATCAACATTTTCACCCGCAAAATAGGGCTTTTCACCCCCTGGGTGACACGAAAAATATCACGCTCGGGGTCCTAAATGAAAAGTAGTTGGATTTGGACGAGAATGGGTACTCGGAGGTTTTTGACGTCGCTGATTATGGTAAAATATAGAAGAGACGGCAAAATATAGAAAAATCGGAATTTTCTCAACCTCTGCAGCTTTAATTTTTGATGGGTCACATAAAAAATAGAATACATCAACATGTAACATGAATGAAACAAATGATTATTATTTATATATGGCAAATCCAGTATAGCAGACGAAAATGCGAAAGGTCTTTTGAAACAAAAAAGTAGACCCTAGATGTTGTGCGTGAATTCACAATGTAAAATTATAAAAATAAACCCCTTTTTCTTTCATATTTTATCGAAAAATGTGAATTTATGAATTCTAAAGACAGATTTATAATCAGCGACCTCGAAAACCCCCGAGTGCTACGTTTAATCTAATTCAAATGAACTTTTGCATTTGTGTCCGCCATCTTGGATCCACCATTTTGAATTTCGGAATTTTGAGAGCAGAATCATAATCAGCGACCTCGGAAACCCTCGAGTGCCACGTTTTATCCAATTCAAATGAACTTTTGCATTTGTGTCCGCCATATTGCATCCGCCATTTTTAATTTCGGAATTTTGAGAACAGAATCATAATCAGCGACCTCATAAACCTCCGAGTGCCACATTCCATCCGATTCAAATGAACTTTTGCATTTTTGTCCGCCATATTGAATCCGCCATTTTGGATTTCGGAATTTTGAGAGCAGAATCATAATCAGCGACCTCGAAAACCCCCGAGTGCCACATTCCACCGATTCAAATGAACTTTTGCATTTTTGTCCGCCATATTGGATCCGCCATTTTGAATTTCGGAATTTTGAAAGCAGAATCATAATTAGCGACCTCGAAAATCCCCGAGTGTCACGTTTTATCCAATTCAAATGAATTTTTGCATTTGTGTCCGCCATATTGGATCCGCCATTTTGAATTTCGGAATTTTGAGAGCAGAATCATAATCAACGACCTAAAAACCTCCGAGTACCAATTTTCGTCCAAATCCAACTACTTTTCATTTGGAACACCAAGCGTGAAATTTTTCGTGTCACTCAGAGGGTGAAAAGCGCCATTTTGGGGGTGAAAATGTTGATAACGACGAATTAAAAAAATGTATTGTTCAATCGTCACTATTCTTTGCGCCCATGGTTGAAAAAAACCGGACTTTTCAACGGCTTCGATGTGAAAAAAATTTTTGAACAAAAGCGTCATCGATTTTTCCGGTTTTTTTTTTAAGCCACCATATTTTTTTTCCTGATGGACAAAACCCGATTTTGACGCCAGATTCTGAAAGAGCACACTCGAAAATACTAGGGAACGTATCTCTTCATTTTTTATGATTTTTTTTTATAATAAAAATCTGGCTTGAAAATGGACGAAAAAATCGCAATTCTTGGGCATTAATGGGTAAACAGCGATATCATGTACATATTAAAATGTATACTTTGTGAACATATTTTAATAAAGCAAAAAAAAAGGGTCCGCTATGGCGAACCCTCCACTCCGGCCATCCCCCCTCGACCTCGCCTACCGGGGCGTGGTGTGAATCCCCACTCCATCCCCTCCACCTCGGCTACCGAGGAGGGGGGATAAGGACGGTCATCCCCACCACCTTGGCTACCGAGGAGTGGGGGTAGGAGTGGGGATGAAGAGTGGGGGTCCCCATAGTGGCCCCCATACTACTATTGTATTTTCCAAAGTTCGGAGAGTGCAACTTTATTTTTTCTATACTTACATCCTACGGCCTACAATAAGTTTGATACACTTTGGGGACCCAGAATTCACAGAATTCAGTGGGAGGATGGAACCTCGAAAAAATGGTATCCTCGATAATACAAGAATTGCAATTTTATTTTTCCAACATTTGCATTCCGTAGCATAATGAAAAATAAGTTTAGATGAAAAAAAGAGAGGTTTGCGTTTATTCGGAATGAATTGTACTTTTTAAAATCGGTTACATGAAAAATATGTGATTTAAAAAATTGAATTAGTATGACGCACTTCAAAATGATGAAAATAAGAAACGAAGAGCAATACAAACGAGACTCGACTCAGCGACCTTGCGATTACGAGTCCGGCTACCTTACTCGGCACGTGCTAACAGCTGAAACGAATTGGTCGAACACGGTTTATGCAATCTTCTCACTCCTTTTTCGTTGAAACGGTTGGATCTCGCAATTTACTGCTTGTCCAGTCTATGGTCATAATGGACAACTGCGTAAAGTTTGAAAGAAGTCGGTATCCTAAACGTCTGGCCCTTCCCTTAATGATTAATGAAAACATACCTGGTCTGCTTATTTTCCTTTCACATATGAGGTGGTTGCATTAAAAATCGCTGTTTAAAAAAAAGCCAGCATCTATTTTATGAAAACTTTATGGAATTACATTAATTGAGGTATTTTCCTTCGGACACTACTACTTTCTCCACCTTTCTCGTAAAACCTGAATCCTACGTCGAAAGAATACTCGGTGTTTTCACGGTATTCATTCATGTACTCACTTTTTTAACTTTCTTGGAATTACGAAAATGTGTATCATCTTCTAAAACATATTGCATCGACCAGAGAAGACTCTGGATGGGGGAGATCGTCCCAGTCCATTTCCATCAGTGATTTTTTGCCGCCAATACAACGTGGTGCAGAGCGCAGTAGTTTAACGGAATCACCTTACATTGACTGTTGCAAATAGCGGCGTTTTTCGATTAAATGATCATTCTAAAACTTCTGCCGCTATTGTTAACATATGTCAATAATCATTTCCTTGTATTTCGAGATCATGTAAAGCACTATCGTCACCATATTTCACCAGATACATAGCATGGCTTCATGAACATAAATATTAGGGCGGCTGTTATTTGGGCTTTGGCGAAAAAAATTCCATGCCATCCCAAAAACATAATCAAGGTGTATAAAAAAAAATCCTTGTGAAGTTTGGAAGCGCTCGGAAAATTGGAACACGCGCCATCGAGCGATTGGAATTTTAAATGTAAAATACATATATTTATCCCACGCATCAATGATTTTTCTTCCGAGTATAATATTAATGAGAAAAATTTACAACTTGGTACTCATATTGTGCATACTATGGTGTACAAAACCAATTTTTTTCATTCATAATTTTGTTAATGACAAGCCCTGTAGACATTACCATATTTCGTTTTTTTTTAATATTTGTTTTTAAATAAATTTCAAATCAATTTTCACTTGACTGTGGACTTAATATCTAATGAAAAATTTGATTTGTATCAAACTCTGAATATATATGTATATATATAGAACGTTTTACATTTAAAATTAAATCTAAAAAAATACCAATGACTATATTCACATTTTCATTTTTGTTTCAGCGGTCGAAGTAGGGTTTCTTTGTTCGCATTCGGATAATTCCGCTGATAATCTGCAACAACTTGCAAAATAAATTGCTTTTGATCCTCGTCGCGAGACAGTCTGTCGTTATAATCGGTTATCAGCGTAATTCCTCTTTCTGCGACGTTATTAGCAACAGTTACACTTTTACAAACTTCTAAACCGCGTTGATAACTTTTTTCGATTTCCACTCAGACACATCGTTACCCAGGAAGTTGTGGTCAATTTGGAATCTTTCGAAAAACGCTATCAATCCAGGGTTTATGAAGAAATCGGTGTTTTCATCAAGCAAAAAGCAATATCCATTTGCGGTACAATATACCGTTTGTCATTTTCTGTTTCTTCCTCACTCTGAGGGCGCTCGCTTTTACTTTTTTCAACCATTTTTCTTTTGACCTCTGCAGAAACGGTTTCATCGAAAAAGGCCATCGCGGCATTTTCGGTATTCAAATACCAGAGACGGTTTGACATCTTATTTATGGCAACCTTGCTTACAATTGGATTGATGTTCCGACATAGAACAAACTATACATACAAACAAATACATATTTACGATATAGTACAAACAAACAAATAGACAAAGAAACTATAGAAAGAAAGGTAAAACGCCTTTGATTTGGCATTGCTCACTTCTCTCATGTAATGCACATATACACTACAGCGAACACAACACTGCTCTTGTAACGGTGCAAACAAGGATAGCTCATAAATATGTATTACGAAAAAATATATATTCTTCTATGTCTGCTTCCCTGCAGACATTACATTTTCGAGCTGAAAATTTATTTTTTATTTTATTTGAAATTTGTTTGAAAACAAATATTTAGAAAAACGAAATATAGGCATGTCTACAGAGCTTGTCATTAACAAAACTATGAATGAAAAAAATTGAAAAAACTTGGTTTCGTACACTATACTATGCACAATAATTGTACCAAGTTTCAAATTTCTCTCATCAATATTATGCTCGAAAAAAAAATCATTGATGCGCCGGATAAATACATGTATTTTACATTTAAAATTTCAATCGCTCGGTGGTGCGTGTTCCAATTTTCCGAGCGCTTCCAAACTTTACACAGATTTTTTTTGATACACCTTGATTATGTTTTTGGGGTGGCATCGAGTTTTTTTCGCCAAAGCCCAAATAACGGCCACCCTAGTGCATAATCACGGTAAAATTCATAAACCTCATGGAGTGCGGCGCGCTTCACTCTTTGGCACGCAATACGCCGAGCAATAGCAGACGATCCGTGAAACGTCAAATCGTACGGCTTGTCACGAGTCTCTAAGCGAATTGGTTGACAGGTGTCTGTAGCGAATGATTCACACAACGTCAGATCACGCGCGCCGGCATCTGTCAACCGCTGCGTTCTCGTAGAGCCTTCCTGACAACAGCTACGGCTACGTGACCCTTCGCCTACTCTTCTGCCCTTTTCGATTGTCCATCATGGCGGATACGAGCGTTCTTTTCGGGAATCGAATGCCTATTTTCTAATGCTTCCCATTTAATGACGCGGGCGAAATAAAGAAAACGGCTTGGTAGAAATCTTCGGTGTAACCTGCTGAACCCGAGATTTCCCGCTGCCATACCTATTCTGGATCACCTTGTATATCTGTGTAGGAGTTGTGCCTTGACTGTAGCCGAAGCAGCCTTTATTATGCCTGTTCGCGAATGTGCGTGATGGTAGTACAGTCGTCATTATATTGTCGGCGTTGGCTTTATGTTTGTGACGGTGATTCGCAAACAGGCACGCGAGTCGCCGTTACAGCGTTTATATTAGGCTAGGTGATATAATGTATAGCCGTTAGGTGCTATAGTGTACAGGGTCTCCCATTTGCAATTTTTCCCACAAATGATCTCCAAACTATGCATTGATAAGAAAGTGGTTTTCAACGGACACATCAGATGATACACACGAGTATTGTCCGGGCGGAGGCACCCCCGAGAAGATAACTTTCCGAAAAGATCTCTCATCAATAAGTTCCCATTAGTGTGTACACGCACGTGTATGTATGCAGGAACGCGCACACTAAAACTCGCGTGCGTGCACACACAGACACTATTAACAATATACACTAATTCATCATATTTCCTGGCTCACCCATGTATGCAAATGTGAGGAATTTAGATCTGTTCGCGTAGTCTTCAAGAATACGTTTATCAGCTGCTTCCGTTCTAGTGTTCCAATCTTCTTGCATTTGGGTGAACAATTCTCTTACCTGCTTTTTAAATCTCAATTATCCTTCTTGATATAGAAGAAACCATAACATTTATTTTAAAGAAGCCTGTTAAACGCTGACCGCTTTAGCGCCAAAGAAGAGTGTGCCCAGTTTTATAAAACTCGCTGTATTGACCATGAGCGGAGCGAAGCAGTCAATCATAGCGTCCAGATTTTTTCTTGACTGAATCATATGAATAATCTAAAATGAAAGAAATACTTGTCACATCCGTTATCGTATAAAAACCGCTTCTTCATTGAGAATGCAGCATTAGTTCATGAAATTTGACAATCCAAGATAATTTTTCGTATCGACAATGACGCAATGAACATACCGGTGAATACTGACTGTTAAATTTATTGTAACGTAAGTCGTTCAATTGGACCAAATATGTTTAGACGAGTTGCAAGTCGTAATTCGCTCTTATGATAGGGTTAAATAATTGATCGAACGTCCTTCGTATAGTTTTGCGGTTAATAATTTTTAAAATGAACAGTTTGAAACTTCAACTTCAGTCTAAGATTTAAGGGGTCCAGGTACATTTAAGTGCACCGGTGTGCTGGTCTAGCGGTTAGCGTGCTCGCCTCTGGACCAGAACGTCGGGAGGTCGCAGGTTCGAATCTCAATCTCGTAGTCTGAGAGAAAAGTACGATAAATATATGGATTTCACGCACATGGACCGGTACGTGTTTGTGCCGTGTGTGTATGACTGTAGCCTGTGATCTATTTCTCGACGAAACGCGACTAGCTCCGAAACTGGGAAGCGAACGTAGGACCGGTTGAATTGGTATAGGTTTTCCGCAGTTTCCCCATACCCATGGCAGAAATGTCATGGTGAATTCGATACAAAGGGAGAAGTCGGCTGCGGTCGCAAGGTGGGAAATGTGAAGTGGAATATGGTGAGGAGTGTAATGAGGTGAAAGACCCCGTACAATGGAAGCTACAATAATTTAAAAAATACATTTACATGAAGAAATTGCCCCTCTTTTGCATTTTCATGACGTTTTCATCTACCTCCTTCCCAACATTGTGAGAAATGAAGAAGTTACGAAGAAAGGTGTACTCGAACTCCGGGCATCTGGTCGCGTTGTCAGCTGCGAGCAGCGGCCGAACTGCTCGGCCCTTTATAAATATAATAGAATGGTCTTCACTTTGAAGAAGGTAAACTTGATAATCACACCGAAGAGAAGTGAACAAAGGATAAATCCGGGACGGGGGCCAAGTTTGAAAAACGACAGCCTCGAAAGGATCTTCAGTTTGTTTTCGAACTTGGCTCTGCATGCCCGTACCGAAAAACATGAGTGCGAAAGTGTCTTGAGAAAGTAAACTTTCCTCTGGTGATAGGAAGAACCAGAATATGAAAAGAAGGCACACCGAGTACATTTTTCAAAAACAGCGAAGGAGCCTTATATTGCTGCCGTTGCGTCTGCAATGAAATGGAAGTGACGACACCGACGTAGCTGTCCGTTATAATGTCAGTTATCATATTATCAATTTTTTAGGGTTTCGCGTAACTCGTTCACGTCATAACGCTGATATGTAAGAATTTGCGTGACTGTAATCTGCCTCGGAGAGCGCACAGAAAATAACATCGAAAATGTTTATCAGTTGGTTTGGAAAATTGCCCCGAAATTTCTAAATGGCGACGCACCAATCAGTCAGCTTGCTGTTAAAACTGCTAGATGTGTATTCAATGAAAATGCAAAAGCGTACTTTTGGAAATCATAAGTATCGAGACAAGACAAAACACGCATTTTTACGGCGGCATGGTAGGTAGGTCGCGCATTAGGAAAAATAACCAATACTTCGACGCAGTAAAGCAATTCTGAAATTTACACTTTTTTCAATATCGAGTTTCTCAAATAAGTGGACATGATAATTCGAAATCTGTTTGATATTTAATTTTTCATCTTTGAATTCATGCCCGGATTTTTACAATTTTTCCCTCATTTTCCAATAGAACAAAAGCGCAAAAAAGTGATGCGTTTTTGTTTGTAGGGTGGCTTCTGGGTATATTTCACAAAATGAAAAAGTGTTTTAACTGAATGTCTATTTCTATAGCTTAGCTTTAACATTGACATCGCATTTTTTTGGTGTAACCAGCCGTTTAGCTAGAAGTTTGTCATTTTCTTTAACCAGCTGCTGTGGGCATCGTTTTGAATGTTTTTCGATTAAAAAAATTCTCTTTCAAACTTGAACATATGTGCACCCTTCAAGGAAACTAATCGTTATTATAAATGCAACAATATTACAACGGAAAAAACAAATTGCCATTTTTCATGACTCACTAATATACCCGGTCCCATTATCTTGAACAGAAGAAGAACAAATACAATTCCTCAACACGGTTATTGTTCCATCATATAGAATTTTAAAATGTAATAGATTGAAAGAAAAACAATGTTTCCGTTTATAGCATTATCTTGAATAGATCGGTTTCATGGCATTGCCGTTTGTTTTACCTCGAGGGTGTAAAGATTTCCAATTCCGAAGATGAACATGCAAATACCAAGACGCTGTTGCCACAATGGAGAAAATGGCCATTGGCCGATCATTCTCATAAACATTTTATTGAGTCTGTAACACTCCAATGTTTGGATATCGCAATGTGTGTTCCTGACATAAGTATGTAGAACTTTTTCACCCATTCTGATTTCGATAGCGAAAAAATCAGGAACGAATCTAGCTTGTTCTTCTCGTCGTCAATCACGAGTTCAACTGCAAAGTCTCGACGGCCTTTCAGTATGCGAAAAGAAAATTCTTCTTTATTCGAAACGGCAAATATAATTTCTTCTGGGGGTCTGCACAAACGGTGACATGGCTTGGTGAATGTGTGATCATGCCTTAATACAAGTCACGTCGATCAAGATGTCTGACGGCTTACACGGCCTTATTCAGATATTCTTTTAGAACAGTAAAATATATTAGTTGGGAACAGAAAAGCTATCTCCCGAAGGTTATCTTTAAACGCTGTCGACGATGTCGTATCTTTGAACATCAAGGCTCGGTAAGCGACTGACATTGATTTTTCGCAGGCAATTGAGTCGCGTCTCCTCCTTTATTCAACCGCTCCTCGCTCCCATAATGCCGGTAATACTTCGATCGTTCTGCGTCTGGGTATTCTGTGCTTTTTTATTTTTTCGTCCGATTCTCAGCGCGAGTATGACGTATCGCGGCTTCTCCAGCTGATTGGAGGTTTTAACAGACCGCACATGGCTTGAAGTGGCTAAAGTAGCTGGGATATTCATACAATTCCCATGTTCGAAAACTCATGGAAATTGGTGCATCTGTAGCGTGAAACTTTAACAGCTGAATTTTTCGTTGATCCGAGACTGTTACATACGGCACAATCCATTCTATTTTATGCAGTACGAGTTTATAGTCTTCAGGAGCTGTTTATAGAATGGCATTATCATTGGTCTTTGATCTCGTGAGAATCAATTCATGCTTGGCGTTTACGACAATTTTTCGATAATCCTCGGCAAATCCAAGCAGCATGATGAGCGGTATGCAGACCTCAAAATTTGCCGATACATCGACCATTTGCTTCGTCTCTTCGACATCGGGCCATCCCATGTTCTCAAGCATAGAGCTCTTGGCCGGACTGAGCGATGAATATCCTTTCATTGTACTCGTAATACCGACATTCTTGTTGCGATCGATTTCTATGGCATTGAGCTCATATCGCACTTCCTCGAACAAATGACGAATGGGATTATTGACGAGATTTGTAGCAGCGGTGAGCGTCTCTTCATGCTTGAATAATTTCCCACATATGTGTAGGGAACTCTTGCTTGGCAGAATGCATAAATCTTGATGTTGGGTGGCAATACGGATTTCAGCGTTGTTATTGAAGGTTGAAGATGCATGTGGCTGATGAGCGTGAATCTCGCAATGGATGATGGATTCATCAAAGACCGGGGGTGTCTGAATGTTTACAATTTCTTCTTCCATTTGACGCAGCAGATCCACAATGCACAGACTAAATAATTTTTTACACGTTTTCGCTACGCACGTTGAGACCCAAATTCTTCAAGAGTAGCACGTTTCGAAGTTTATCACTTTGAGTGCTGATCGATGACTGATTGTTCTTATCCATGACCGTTTATTGTTATTAGCAGATCTATTTGAAACTATCCCCATTATGGCGTTATATGCAGGCGTAGAGTGATTACTTCAACGCAGAAATTTATTACATCTCCGTCCTGATCGACTATTCGAAGCTCTGTCGTGTCAATGGTTCGGCTCGTCATTGGCAGGTAAATGACGTGTGATGGAACTTCAATAATCTTATAGCCTGGTGGTACGAATAGGAAAAATTCGTGAATTGTGTGTACTTTTTGTCCGTTAATGTAAGCATCAGTGGTAATATTGAAGTCGATGCGCAGGGCGTTCACTTTAAGAATGGCTACTGGAAGAACGGATTGGTGTCTTTTGTTGGCTTCCAATTTGCGTGCAGTGAAACCCAGTAAAAGTGCGATAGAATTTTTGGGCTCAAAATTCAGGTCTCGATCACACTCGATTTCACTGCGCAGCGTATTATTATTGAGTTTAATGCTGTTTTTGATGTTTTTACGCGAGAGCCCTGCTTGTACAAACATCCAAACGTAAAGTTTATTATGGCCAATGTCGATGTTGGGAATAGAGTTGAATATTAACAATTCCACGAGACCGAGAGTATAATTTTTGTGTAGTGAGAGTTCGATCGGGGGAGAGTGTTGCGCCTCGAGTTTGAGCCCGATATGGTCAATCTTAAACTATGATCCATGATGTTGGTAAATTAACAACTGAATTCTCAACCTCATTTACCATCTATACAGAGTGAGGCATATAAAGTGTTACAGAGCAATAGCACTCAAATTATTGATCATATCCAAAAATGTTTCAGACAAAAGTTTCAGTGTTCGAGGAATCCGTCATACTGGACCATCCTATTATTTTATCGGTGGAGGCGCTGAAGCCACGTCAATGTCAACTCCCCTTTTCTAAATGGAACCAAGTTTTTTTTTTCGATGACATTATTACTGATGTCTTGTAGGTCGCTGAATTCGTCTTAAAATCGGTAATAATGTCATCGAAAAAAAATACATGGTTCCATTTAAAAAAGTGGAGTTGACCTTGACGCAGCTTTAGCACCTCCACCGATAAAAAGAATAGGGTAGTGCAGAATGACGGCATTCTCGAACACTGAAACTTTTGTCTGAAACATTTTTGGTTATGATCAATAGTTTGAGTGGTATTGCTCTGTACCACTTTATGTGCCTCACCCTGTATATAGTGTATATATGTCTTTGTACTGCAATTGACGACAAAGAAGCTTCAGACACAAATGTCCACATTCAATGGTGTCATATTCTTGATATCTCTTATAATTATAATTGCTGCTACCAACACCAAAATATCTCATGAGTGCGGATAGTGGTGGGAGATTGCCGGAATTATCGAAGTAGACGACGTTCCATGCAGTCTTTTCGTAAGTGATCCAGTGTATGTCAGGGCCCACATTTTCATCCAAATTTACAATTGCTGCTTCACATTTGAGGGGCCCGCTCGCTGGCAATGTATCACGCATGTAAACTCCGCGGAAATTTAGCATTTTCAGGATTTTTGCATATTTGAGTAGGTCGATGTCGGTGAGGGTCGGTGAAATAGCGTAACTGCTAGTTTTTTCGCTTGAGATAAAGGCCCAAACCCCGCTTATATGGTTTCAGGTGTACGCCCTTGCTCAATGCAATTGCTTCAGTTGTTCGATTAAGGCGTTTACGTTCATCCAATTCACGTTTTGCTGCTTGGGCGGCATTTACAGCTTCACCTATACTAGCTGCTCCCCCTGACAAAGCACCGGCAGCGCTAAGACCCGCAATAATGGGCACGAGGAACGGTAATAAACCCCTAATTTTATGAGGTACAGGTAGAACTCGAGGTGTGTGGACTTTTTTACCCCCTATCTTTACAGCTGCACGAGCGCCCCCTAGAGCTCACTTAATAACCTTATCCGGATTTTCACTTTGAATCATTGTCTTGTTCGCAGCGCCAATAAATTTTTTCCAAATAAACGCCTCCCTCACGAGTCTTCACGCCCATGCCAAATTTTCTCTTGGCCTTCATAATTTTTGCGACACCCCACGCACTTACTTTCTCACCGATGATAGCGTCTTTAGCGGTAACACGTTATCGAGCCTGTTCAGCCAACACTTTATCTGCTATATGTCTCGCTTCAAGGTTGTCCGGATTTTTCGAATATGCAATATCGCGCTGATTTCAAGCTGCATCCAACGGATTAATGCCCGGATGACCACGAGCAAGGCGCTTGGCCAACTCTGTGCCTGGTCCGCAATATTGATAACCTGGCAGATGCAATTCAATAGTTGGTTTGTTAATTAGGCAGTTGACGAGACCTTTACCGTTCTTGCTATGCGCGATCATGTCTAAAGACAATACTCGACTGACAGATAATCCTTATAAGAATCCTATATATATATATATCATTTTTCCGTTAGTCGTGTGCATGATGACGTCCAAGAAGCAAACTATCGGAGGTAGACTTCCCGTGATGAATTTCGAAGCATTTGTCGAAGATGATGCGAAAAAGAAACACAAACGTCATGGGCAGTTATTGCCAGATAGCATACGTGCGGTGTTTTGTGATCCATCGAATTATGGCAAAACCAATACTTTTCTCACTCTGATCACATCGAGTCCATTATGAAAGTAATGCGCATTTTCTGGGAAAAATAGATTTATTGATCTTATCGGTACAAATGCTTAAAATTCTTCGAAATAGTCCCTTCCTGCATCCATGCACTTGCAGAGACGTGTCTGCCACGCCTGAAAGACACCCTGAAACGGCTCCACAGGAATGCCTTTTAAGGATGTTGAGTCCCAAATCGCAAATGATGATAAAATTCTGGAAATTTGGTATGTTTTTGTATGAAGTATTTCAGAGGTCGTGTAAAAATTTCACGGCAATGAGGAAGCTCGTTATCGAACAATTAACATTCACAAATTAAATGCTGTCTTATGGAAACTGATGTAACTTTGCAATAAGTTTTTTTTTTGACCTCTCAATTTTCTAATATCTACAATATACTGAAAGCAACGGAAACAAAACGAAGTTTATTGATAAATTTTTTTTATTTCTTTTAAAAATTGTTCTTAACAAAATGTTAATTTTTTAATAACGAGCTTCCTAATCGTCGTGATATTTTAACACGACCTCTTAAATACTTCATACAAAAACATACCGAATTTTCAGAATTTTCTCATCATTTTTTATTTCAACCCTTAAGGAGGTTGAAGTAATGATGATATAATTCTGAAAATTTTGTATGTTTTTACATGAAGTATTCAGGAGGTCGTGTAAAAATGTCATGACGATTAAGAAGCTATTTATTGAACAATTAACATTAACATGTTTCATAGGGACTCAACATCCTTAAGAACGTTGTAACATGCGTTTGGATGTTTTCCACGGTCTCCCAATGCTTTCCTTTCAGCTCTTTCTTCAGTCGGGGGAACAAAAAAAGTCACAGGGAGCTAAATCAGGACTGTAAGGGGGCTGAGGGACCACTGGGGTGCTGCTCTGGGCCAGGAAGGTGGTTACGATGAAGATCGTGTGGCTTTGTGGCATTGATCGTGGGGCATTGTCGTGGTGGAGTTTGACCGCGTCTTTTATATCAGCCCTCACGCGCGCGACCCGGCCCTTCAATCTCCTGAGCACCTCCAAGTAAAGGGCTGCGTTGACAGTTTGTCCTTGCTGGACAAACTCAAAATGGACGAATCCTCGGACGTCAAAGAAAACTATGAGCATGGTTTTAATTCAAAACTAAATTTGTGATGTTTTTCGCCACAGACTAAGCCCGAAGAGATTGAGGCCGTCGTTGCAAGTGCACTCGATAACGGATACCGCCACATTGACACAGCCTTTAGTTACAACAAGATGCGATAGGCGCGTGTTTGAAAGAATGATTCGAAAAGGCCGAGAATCGAGAAGACTTGTTTGTAACGACAAAGGTTCGTTTTACTTTGTCATTTTTATCTTTTTTATTGTGTACTTGTTTTTTTATACGAGTTTCGTTAGTTAAATTTATTAAGTAAAAAAACGTTACAACTGGGTTTTCTTTATGAGATATACGAACTTATGTAAATAATTTTTTATGATAAAAAAAAGCCGACCACCACCCACTGTTCATGCATGCGACGAACTGATTTTTTTCAGTTGGCACATCGTGGAGAGTGGCCGTTGGACGTAGAGACGTTTATAAAACATTCACTGGACAAACTTCGACTGGAATATCTCGACATGTATCTCGTACATTCGCCATTTGCGTTCATTAGGGACCGGGAATCCTTCGCACCGGCTTCAAACGAATACGGCAGCTACGTCCTCGATCTCGATAGCGATCCGGTGTCTGCCTGAAAGGTTTGAAATAAAAAACTTACAACTTTTTCATTTTAACTCGCGTTGACGAAATGGTTTTTCCGAGGTATCGCCAGTGCCTGGATCGCGCGAATACACGACAAATTAATTAGTGTGTAAGAATCCGCTTCGGGTTGGCTTGTTGATTCGAAGGAAATGGAGAAACAGGTACGAAATGGACGTACGCGATCCATAGGATTGAGCAATTTCAATGAGAAGCAGATAAAGAATGTTTTGCATAATGCCGAAATCAAACCGAGCAATTTACGGGTAGACTTTCCGATTCCATTTCAATTAAAATAATCAAAATAAAGCTAATTTAACGAATAAATGTAATATCTAATTTCGAACGTTTACTCACCCAATCAGGATAGGTTGTTATTTGCTTGTGAAATTGTCGTTAAGACGATTCATGTGACGATACAAAAGACTTTATTTTCACGTTTCTGGCAGTTTTTATTTTCGAAGCTCTTTGATCATATCATTCCGACGATTATTCGAAACCCCCTATTTCAATGATAAAAATGAACATCCATCTCACTATTATGGTAATTATTTCTAGAATTCTGAGAACCGATTGCCATGATAATCTGCGAATATTTTAATTTATTTCAGAAAGGTCGAATTACACGCGCACCATCAACAGAAGGCTCTCCGAGAATTCCGTCGCGCTCGTAAGATCGCTGTAACGACCTACAGTCCGCTCGGTTCGCCCGGTGCCAAAGCCCATTTTAAATCGCAATACAACTACAACCTCGGCAAATTTCCCGACCTTCCGGGTCATCCGACAGTCCAAAAAATATCTAGAGATCACAATAAGACTCCCGCACAAATATTCTTACGACAATTAGTCCAAGAGGGAGTGATTGTAATACCGAAGAATTCGTCGCTCGAAAGAATTCGAATCAACATCGATCTTTTCGATTTCACGCTGACCGATGATGAAATCAAGACCTTCGCTTCGCTGGATCATGGAACAAGTGAAAGAATCTTCGATTTTCTTTTCTTTAAGGGAAGATACCTGAGTACATTTTTCAAAAAATCGATTTTTTTTCTTGTAGTTTGTAGTTTAAAGAATATTGTGTATAAATTTCATGTAGAAATTCGCAATATTGAAGATGTTGTGGGTTATTCTGCGAAAGACGGCAGAACGTCAGGCACGCGGTCGGTTGGGTCTGCAGCTGTCGCGTGGGGCAAAATCCTATCTCCAAGTGATGGATGCCTTGGGAATTCAAGTCGAGAGAAATGCTGACAGGCAAGGCGAGATCGAGTATGCGGACCGCATTGCGAAGGCTGAAATTCAAACTCGAAACGCGACCCGTAAAGGGAATATTCAGCGCAGACAATCGAGAATCGCAGCTGACGAAACAGCGAGTACTTCGGAGGGACCAATGTATGGCCCTGGGCTTGCTGATTAATTAACGGTAGGGTAAAAAATATCTCTATTCTGCGAGTCATTTTCCTAACAAACTTCGAAACAGCATTGAAGTACATTTTTTGAAAAATCGATTCTAACTTTTTTTTTTATGTTTAAAGTACGAAGAATATTGTGTCAACATTTCATGTTGAAATTCCGCAATCGTCAAAATTATACGGAGAATTTACCGAAAGATCGTGCAGCGGCCCAATGGCCGAGCGCGACATTTCTTTACCCACTTTTCAAACGTGATTATCTCGAAAAATAGTTTTCAAAGTCGGTGCCAGATGGTTCTCGAAAACGGCTTGTCCGATTTTGTCCAAATTTGGATAAAACATTCTTCGATAGTTTTTCGCGTTCGCTGCGTAGGGGTTTTTCATTTGATTGAACCATTGCTTTTTTATGCAACAAAAATCGACGAATATTGCGAACAAAAAACGAATGTTAAATTAAAACAGTCGCAATTCCGTCAAAAAAGAACATTTCAAAAAAATCTCACGAGGCGAACTCCTTTGTATATTATTTTTCAAGAATCCGTCTCGTTTTCTTGTTTCAGATCAACCGACTGCCCGGAATCCTTGGCACCACAAGCCATGTCAACGAACACGTCTGACGCTGACCACAACAATGGCGCTTCCAGTCACTAAATTTACTTTTATAATACAAAGATAATGTATCATTTTAATTTCCGTGAGAAGAAAAGATGTTCTTTGGAAAGCCATAAAATTTGAATGAAAACAAAAAGTCTTTTCGAAGGTCAATATGAATTTAGTACAAGGTGATATATATTATCGTGTACATACCGCTTAGAAGAGCCTGTAAAGCATTTTTCGTTGTAAGCGATGCTGAAGTTCGCCCCGCCTGATCATCGTGTGTATAACTTTGTAGACCGCACGTTCGGGATATTTTTGTTTGGTAAAGTCGCTGACGATATTTTGCTCCGAGACTTGCGATCCGATTGCGAACCGACGCTTCAATTGCTTCTCTATACGCGACAATATTTCATGATCCTCCTCGGACGTAAAACCTTCGGCGCCTTGAAGTGTATATTCGAGAAATAAACATTATCCGATCATATTCGACAAACGATATCAATCAATGGAACCAAGATCCGGACGATAGTTTCAAACGCTTACCAGCCAATGAACCAGTCATCGCCGCGTCCAGCGTAGAAACTTGAAAGAGTCTGAGAGCTTCGTTAACATGAACATCCGTTGCGAAAGGCTCAAATTTCATTTTAGCGAGAGCCTCGGAAATTCTAATAATCGCTTCGAGCTGTCGCACGGTTATTGGTATGGACAAACGTTTTGCAGCGTCCTTCTCGTGCTCGAGAGTACCTGCGCGCATCATGACGTAACGATTCTTCAATTTTTCACCTGCTTCCTTACTGAGCCTGGGTCCGCAACGACTGTATTGGAATAAAATAACATTATCCACATAATCATCACTGGACATTGTGTCAATAAAAAATATACGCAATAACTCTATCGCTACATGATTACACAACGCAAACAGGAAAATTATACTTCCTTTTTGTAAATGGAGAATAAGCCGACCAGTGAATGGACGAAAGCTGATTTATATTTAAAATAACTAAAGAATATGAATTGTCGATTAAAATTCGATGAACTGTAATATAGCAAAAAAATCACAGATGTCGCTTGAAACGATTTGTCATTTATCGAATTTCGACGCCACACCCAATTTTCTAGTTTGTGGTCCCTGCACACCACGCAACTTAATAACGTTACGATTATGCGCGGTGTTTGAAAGATGAAAACAATAGTTTCTATGACTTTATTTGGGTAAGTATTACTTTCATTACTTGAGATAAAACCAATCATTGATTTTTTGCATAATTTTAAAATAAATTCGCAATAATAGGTCAGAATTAGATATGTTTATTCACTGGTGCTTTCGTACTAATTAATAATTTGTTTGCAAATTTTGTTCCGGATAATATTTACGGCCACAACCGTGTACACTGTGAGGATCCCTTTTTTAAGACATATTCAATCGTTAACAAATGTTTGTTTTAAATATAAATAAACGTTTATAAATTAATTTTCTGTTCTACATGAGTGCTTTGAATCGACAAAAAAAAATCAGACTGCTTATCGTATTTTAACAATCAGACAAAAATCGCGGGTCAGCTATTTTTCGACCTGTTACACTGTGATGATCCCTTAATTATGATTCATGTGAAAATATCTCTGATAAACTAAAGACTTTTGCACAAATGTTTCAGCAGGTACGAAGCAAACTTACGTTCGGCAATAGTGAATGTATTTTTTGTAAACGTTCAGTGGTAATTCCCCATCGTTGGTTTGTTCTGTAACTTGACCAGCGTTCATATGAAGATTCATGACGTGTTTGGCGAGTGTTATGTCCCTATTCTGTTCGTGTTCGTCCTTGACAATGAATATCATATCGAAACGCGAAAGAATCGTCGGCATAAAGTCGATATTTTCCTCGCCCTTGATATCGTCCCATCGTCCAAAGACCGAATTCGCAGCCGCAAGAACGGAACACCGTGTATTCAAAGTCGTTGTTATGCCAGCTTTTGCAATCGATATTGTCTGCTGTTCCATCGCTTCGTGAATAGCGACTCGGTCATCCTCCTTCATTTTGTCGAACTCGTCGATGCAAACGACACCGCCGTCCGCGAGAACCATCGCACCGCCTTCCATTACGAAATTTCTCTGTAAAATGGACAAATCATGTATCTCTTTCGAAGACTCATCCCCAATGAATTATGGCACGTTTTCATTGAAAATAGAAGAGAAACATTTTTCTCCTTTTCTATGATAATCGATTGCGGTGCGATCGCTCACCAGTGATATTTAAAGGAAAATTGAAGGTCTGCTCACCGTCACAGGATCGCGGATAACCGAGGCCGTAAGTCCAGCGGCTGAACTTCCTTTTCCCGAAGTATAGATTCCGACAGGAGCGACGGTTTCAACGAATTTCAAAAGCTGTGATTTGGCAGTACCGGGGTCGCCGAGCATAAGAATATTTATGTCTCCTCTGCGGCATAAGCCGTCAGGCATTCGTTTCCTCGCACCGCCAAAAAGAAGGCAAGAAATGGCCTTTTTAATATCCAACGCACCGAATATACTAGGAGCTACGCTCTTCGCTAGTCTCTCGTAAATATCGGGATCGGCGGCCAGACGTCTGAACATATCTTCTTCCTCATTGGTGATCGGTGGATGCGTACCGCTTCCTGTATTATCCCCGTCCACGGATATTCCAACAACGCGAATGTACGGTGCGCGTACGCCCACCAACGCTTTTTCGCGTCCTTCTCGTTTTCCACCAGTACCTGCGACCTTCTTTATCGAATATATTCCCAAAATGAGTACCCGGTTGCCCGGTACCACCCGATCACACAAGTAACGATCGCAATAAACCTGCAAGTGCCGAGGCATTTCACCCTGCGGTGTATGATCGGGCAACTCTTGCAGCTTGAGCACTTGAAAATCGACGCATGTACACTTATCAGGCATTATGAAAAAAGGGTCGAGCGGACACTTTGGACGTCCCGCTTGTTCTCTGAAATTTGAAAAAATTCATTTTCACACATTCATTTTAGGTTTTCGTCTTTCAATTTGCAGAAACTATTCATAGTTTCCAGAGTACAAATACGATCGAGAATAATTGTATAATTCGTGTAACTCACGTTGTACATTTTCTGGGTAGAGCATAGCCTTCCAGACCTGGCTTGATGCGAATATTTGTCTGAACGTTTCTGCACGTTCTACACTGAATAGAGATTTTTGTGGCCTTGGATCTTATGCCCGATGCTGAGACTACGATGCCCGGAATTTTGATCAGTTGAGAAACTATGTCAGGCTGAAAAACAATAAAATGTATAAGTTACCGGATCGGTTGCAACTTTTCAAAATGTTTAAATCAAGGGCACATTTTCGTTGAAACTATGTCAAAGATACGTGACAGCGTGTCATCGTCAGAAACGATACCTTCATGCCTCGCAACGAACTCGCATTGCTATCGGAGGACAACAATATCTGTATATCTTCAACTTTTTCCTCTCCTTCCGGACGGGGAGCAGTTAATTCGTCAGCTACTTCTCGCGCGGATTCCTCAAAAACTGGAAGATATTCGGTTGGCTGTTTGTATATTTTTTCAGCTAGGGACTCATCGAAAGCTGCAAGGTCCTCGATGTTGAATTCGATCCAGTATTGTCCAAGGTTGTAATTACGCTTGAGGGCATCTCTGTTTCAACAAAGGTACGAAAAATTTGGAAAACTTCCATTAATGAAAAACATAACGAACAATTTCACGATAAATGTCATAGTTGACGTGGGCTCAATTACCTGTATTTGTAGTTGAAATTTCCTTCATGGAACTGCCTTATGAATTCTTTGAATTTCTTTTTTGAAGCTTGTAAATTGACTTGGTTCTCCCGCAGCTCTTCAACAGCGAAATTATCTGAGAAGAATATTCCTGGATCATCGAAGCCCTCCATTGTCTGTTCAATGAGTAACGAGTTTGACTAATTATCGAAAATTGTGTGCTGATGTTTACGGTTTATATCTATTAGGGCACGATGCTAGTACAGGTGTTATTTTGCGACACGCGATTCCGAGAGAAATGGCGGGAAAAAGGCTGGGGGAAAAACACCACGCCAGGTGAATTCCCGGATCACGGAGCTAGAGTAAAGGCGCGGTCTCATGCAGTCCAGGGAGACTAGAGAGAAGGAGTGGTCACAGCATAGGCCAATACGTAGTTCCAGCGTCTAAAAAAATCCGACTTGCAATAGTTCCAGATCGTGCCACTAGCAGCGCTCCTGACGATAACTTCTCAAATAATTATAATAGTCCAAACTTAACGCATGCACACAAATAATAAAAGAATTTGATTTCGATGTGTCTTTGTGCTCCGCTTTGAAGCTCATTTTTAATATTATTGTGTTTTGTAATATTGAGAAAATCTTCACGAAATTGTTTTCTTCAAAGCCCAAGGTAGAATTATTTTCAATATTGCTCCCAATCAATCGTCATTAGGGCTAGCCTTCAGTTTCTTTTCTCATGCATGTAGTTCAGTTCATGAGAAACATAACCTTTACGCTTCATTCTCCCTGGAGTAATAAGCATAAAATGGGCCATAATTTATAAGTTGTTTTTCTTGCAAATACAACTGCAATTTTTTGTCAAGTTCCCTTTTTTCTCCAGTGCAGTTGCATTTAAAAGCCACATAAAAAGTAATATTGTTTGCATAGGGCAATTTTTTTCAAGCTTCCATTCGCATCAGTGAAAAAATAAATCAACTGAATACCCTTATCTGAAACATATTTCCAATCCACGACAGTCAAGGCTACATTTGTGTTCTGTTTTTATTTTCGTAGTTGGTTTATTTAGTTGGTTCACCGCCTAATTTCATTAATTATTAGTTGCTATTATGAGATTGCAAGAATGAGAGAGACAGAGAGAGGGAATAGAAGAGGTAGACGCAACAGTTGGGTCCCCCACCACGAATGGGCTGTCAAACAGCAACTGAGAGCACGCCAAGAGCACGAGGCTAGTAGGTGGAGCTATTCGACCGGACACAAACGATCGCAGCGCCTCCTTATTTGCTGCGGTTTTGCGGACGTTTCGTAAGCACTGTGTGTCCACTCCTTACCTCTAGTCTCCCTGATGCAGTCGCTCGTCGCTCGTTTGCAGCGACCACGGTCTTACATACAGGTGTCGAAACGAAGCCAGATTTCACTGGGGTCGTGAGGCAGCGTTACGAGCTTCACCTTTCATTCCACTCGCCGCCACCGCCGTCGCTACTATCGGCGAGTACCTCCCACCGACGATCTTCTGTGATGTCTCCCTTCGCCCCTTACCATGTCTTAGGCCGTGCCCCGTGCCATTTATTACTCCATTTTTTATTACGTTCTCGATAACCTCCGTTCGCATCAACGAGCATTTGTAGGTTGAAAAATATTCATTAAAGCTGGCGAGGGTGGACCGTTGTTTCAGGGTATTACTGAAAACTCATCGACATGCCGAAGGTGTGTGCGGTACGCACGTGTCACACCGGGTACCGGACGTCGAATAATAATTTTTCGACTTTCCGAGTACCGAGAGATGTCGAACAATTTCGAAAGTGGCTTGCGGTATTTCCCGGATTGAAATAATCACAGTTTGTGTGCGAGAAACATTTCGTGAAAATTTTGTGTGTTGTTCAAAAAAAGCTTTTTAAACTGACGAACCAATAAAGGTATTTGGATATTCAACATTCCATGTGTTGCGTATTTTTTTCCTTTCGTCATCGAAAGAAACTCTGACTAAAATTCGAATAAAAATCCATTTCAATTGAAAAAGGTAAGTATTGAATTTTTTTTTTATATTGGTCTTCCACCCATACAGGATCTTCCCCTTTTTACAAGCCCCACTTCTATTCTCTTCCGCAATCCCCCGTCCTTATTCCACAATTCTTTCTCATCTACCTCTATTCCACCTTCGCCCCCCGCCCACCAAAAAAAAGGTAATGTGTATTTCGGATCATCACGAAGAGCGAGAGAGACGGACGGAAGCTGTTCTGTCCTTGTCGCACACGTACTCGCCGATAGCAATGCCACGTAGTGGCAGAAATTGGAAAAAAATCGTGGATTCGTTAACAGTGCCTACCCCCACCACGGTCGTTTCCAGACCTGTATATAAGACTGTGGCAGCGACAAATCTGGTCACGTGATATGTAGCGACAAATGAGCTACTTTTTTGAGTCGCGGGAAATTCAAAATAGGGTCACGTGACCAGATTTATCGCTGTAAACGAGCGTCGAGCGACTGCATGAGACCACACCTTAAAGGAGCCCGAACGCATATGGCGGAATCGTCGAAAAGTCGATCGTAAAAGTCAAGGAGACTAGAGTAAAGGAGTCCAAACTCCCTATCCTAGCCTGTATGTACGAAGTTCTTCCAAGCGGTCGCAGAAGTGTAGTACTCAGTTCCGCCGCAGGCGTCGCTACTGTTCTTGGGAAACGATCATATATAGTAATACAAAACTGCGTAAGGTCCGTGCTCCGTCTCAACGACCAATCTCAAAATTGGGGTGATTGTGTTTCCCTCTCGTATTCACTTGGAACAGTCATAGTGCGTTCTATCTCGCACACCCGAACGATAATACCCAAGTGGGGTTTCCTTCCATTATAATATATAATAATCTTGTATACATATATATAATAAATAAAATATAAATAATATTAATAAAGCCCATATTAATGAAACAACTCGTGTTGTTTTATTCACATAGGCTTCTTATATAATAAGCACATCGAATATACTAATTATATAATAAGTACAACACGAGTAATTTAACAGTAAATTTTGAAATACTCCCTGCTCCTTCTTTGCCGTTGCTGTCGAAAATAAATCATTAAATTCGCTGAAGAAGAATTCGCCCGCGAAGGGTTTATATAGCTGCTGTGCTGGTGTACACGACGGATACATTTGTGTTTGACAGGCGCAAACAATTTTGCCGCCATAACACGGTCAGTTTCCCTTTATTCAGTTTTGTATTACTATATATTATTGGTTCCCAAGAACACTAGCGACGCCTACAGCGGAACTGAGCACTACACTTCTGCGACCGATTGAAAGAAGTGTTTGAGTAGGGAGCAGGGAGACTAGAGGTAAGGAGTGGACACACAGTGTTTACGAAACGACCGCGGAAACGCAGCTATTAAGGAGGCGCTGCGATCGTATGTGTCCGATCGATTAGCTTCGCCTAGTCGCTTCATGCTCTTGGAGTGCTCACGGTGCTGTGACAGCACATTCGTGGTGGGGGACCCAACTGTTGCGTCTACCTCTCCTATTTCGCTTTCTTATTGTTTCAAGCTCATAATAGCAACTAATTATTAATGAAATTAAGGGGTGAACCAACTAAATAAACCGCCAAACCGAATATGAACCCCAAGCGTAGCCACAACTTAAATAATGGAAACCTACCTCTTATTATAGCGCGCGCGCGGGTAGCGCGCTAGGATAATACACGACGATACCGGGGTTCAAATCTTGTTTTTTCTTACAAGCTTTTTCCCCCTTATACAATTATTATATCCATGAATTCTGTACTCTATTTTTCACCTACATCGTGAAAATACAATAATAAATCGAAAACGTCTTTGAACGATAAACAGCGAGGTTGAATTTTTAATTTGTATATTTATTTCTCATATACGCATATGCACGTTTCTCATATCTTTCAACGATTCAATTGATAAATAATATCATTAATCAGAATTAATCAGAATTGAGGCGAACAAAACAGAAAATATACCCAATGAAAATGGAACCAACGGAAGAGAGAACAGCTCGAAGAAAATGCAGAATCGACGTTGCTACACTCTTTGGCAAACTTTACGTTCGCGGAGAATGAGATAGCTCGGCGTTGTTACAAACCATCGAGGTTTGCGACCCAAACACTGACACATGAGTACAGAAAAAACAATACAATAAGGACCATTTTTCAAGTGTCTCGTATTTTTTATTTTATTTTCATCACAATAATAAATAAAAAAAGGCTTGAAGATAAACCGACCCGTTACTAGGATTTCTTGTGCAAGATTATTGTGAGCACACAACAGAACGGACAGTATTGATCATATTTCATACTCTCCTTTTTTTTCTTTTGTCTTCATTATTATTATTATTATTATTATTATTATTATTATTTCTAGCTGTAATGAATATACCTGTCCGTCATGAGAAGAAAATAAAAAGTAATTTATATATTTCATTGCCGATCACTCGGCTCAAATTTCCTGGTGACTCGTTTGGAGCTCGATCGCATCGGCCGGTCGTTTTATAGCTGCGGTCTGTGTGACCAGTACGATTTTTTGTATCATTCGGAGCGTCTCGGCGAGATTCGACAATTGAAATAAAGAAATCAGCAGCCAAATGAAATACGCAATAGAGATGGGACCAACGGAAGAAAGTACTGCTGGAAGAATCGCTGCCACGATCTGCGGAAGCGTCTTGCTCGCGGAATATAACCGACCGAAAGGAAATCCAATAATTATCAATCTCCAAAATTAATTAGGTTTGACACAAAAACAGAAGAAATGCGTGTGTCACGACGACGTTTTCCATGCAATGATAATGAGGCGGACGAAGTGGAGGCAGACGTCGACGTCGACGTTTCTGAAGTAGTTGCGCTTAAGGAGCAGCGTCAGGGCTCACTGGAAAAAAGGAACTTGTCAAAAAGTTGCGGTTGCGGCTTGGAAAATAACTAATAAATGATGCTCCATTTTATGCTTATTACTCCAAGGAGAATGAAGCGTAAAGGTTATGTTTCGCATTAACTGAACCACATGCAAGAAAAAAGAAACTGAAGGCTAACCCTAATGACGATTGATTAGGAGGAATATTGAAAATAATCGTACCTTGGGCTTCGAAGAAAACAATTTCGTGTAGATTTTCTCAATATTACAAAACACAATATTAAAAATGAGCCTCAAAGCGGACCACAAAGACACATCGAAATCAAATTCTTTTATTATTTGTGCGCATGCGTTGAGTTTGGACTATTATAATTATTTGAGACGTTATCGTCAGGAGAGCTGCGAGTGGCACGAACTGGAAGTATTGCAAGTCGGATTTTTTAAGACGCTGGAACTACGTATTGGCCTATGCTGTGTCCACTCCTTACCTCTAGTCTCCCTGGTAGGGAGCATGGTCTTACAGGACCGTGGTAGGGAGTGTCGACTCCATGGAGACTAGAGTGAAGGAGCCCGAACGCATATGGCGGAATCGTCGAAAAGTGGATCGCGTAAGTGATGAAAGATCTTGTAGTTCGAAAAATATCCGCAAGCGATACTAGCTCCAGAGACCAAATAGGATAGGTCCGTGAGGACCGGCTTAGCCGTTTTGTGACATACATACAATGACGTTTTACTGTCAGTTACTATGTATGTGAGCAGTAGATATATGTCAGTTACATACAGTTTACGCAGTTTACGGTGTTACGCATCGTTGACTGATATTTCGGTATTAAACGTATTTTTACAATCAAAGCAGAAAAAGACCATCCAATAAAGGTAAGAACTGAACCTTAATATTATGTTTATGCAATTAATTCGCGAATTAGCCAAAATATTGACAAGTATTAGGATCGGCATGTGCAACCACATCTTGATTCATTTTGTCAAATCGTTTGTATTTTTTTGATTGCATGCTATCGTCGCCGAATTTAATTATAATTGCCATTAATTTTAATGCTGTTAGAGATTTCTTTGATATACAGCAAAAATGTAATACATGATGCTTGGACAAAAAAAACGTTTTTAGGTTAAATATGCGAATCCTTTAATATAAATACCCCTCGCTCCCATTTCGTTATAATGTACGATTTGAAAAAAATATTTTTCTTGGAAATCCAGTATGCAATATTCACATTATGGCTGTTTAATCGTGCATGTCACCGTATACAAATAAAACATTCACAGTATAGATCACCTCCAAGTCAAAAAATTACTGAAATATTGCCATTTCATAATTTAAACAAAAGCAGATCAATATTACTCTTCAGTATTGCACGCTGCGCTAATAAGAAAGAAATATACGACAAATTGCGGATCGACGATTCAAAATCACCGCGCAGACGGAGCCCGCAGTGGTAGCGCCGCCAGGCGGGTACAATCCGCGGATCGTTCATCGCTTTCACCATGGAGGCTAGAGTAGAGGAGTCCGATCTGTTATGGAGAGACTTGAAAAAAGTGGCTACAAAAATGTGGTCTTACCGGGATGGCGCCACTATCGCTAAAACCTCGAGACACGAGCTGGGTGTGACAGAGACGGAACAAGTAAATAATGAGGAGCTGTGCATGAGGCAGAATGAAACTTGAGAAGTAGGCTGCGTGCGAGAGAGATGTAAAATGATATATACCAGAGAGAATTCCAGCCTCCATGGAAAAAGCAACTTTTTCATGAGTGTGTACGATTTCCTTCTTTTGCCAGTAAGGATTATGTAAAATATTCAGAGGGGATAGGTACAACAGAACTCTATGAGGTAATGTAAAATTTATGTTTATTCTAATTATTACAGGCTAACCAAGGGTAGTAGTTGGTAATGTTACAAAAGCCATACATACACACACGCGCGCGCGCGTTTGTGTATGTTAACAGTAAAGAGTAATTACAACTAAAGACGTTACCACAATTACAAAGATCACGCTAATTCACTTATTTTCTTCTCCCGTGTCGTCCGGAACTCCGTTTTGTACCTGACTATTCCGTAAATATTCTTCACAAAAATTGATAAAATAGGCAATATCATGGTGATTTAAAATAAATGCACCGTTGCATATGAACATGACAAATGTGACAGCCACGCCGGCACACACACGTTCATGATGGATAAAACAGATTCAACAAACTTATCGAAAATTATATTCTTCACGTTAGTAAAGATAAAACAGATATTTGTTCTCACCTCCGGATTGATAAAAAAGATTTTTCGTCGAAATCGTTCGATTAGACACTTTTTCGCAGTTAAAGCACTCGTTCTATCTAAATTCAATATGGACGCCGAACTTGCTGGGATGCGTATTCGATCCTCTTCCATCTCTCTTACACGACATCGATACTCAGCTTCCGCTCGAGGTTTTAGAGATAGTGGCGCCATCCCGGTTAGTCCACTTTTTGTAGCCACTTTGAAATGCACAGATCGGCCTCCTCCCACTCTAGCCTCCCTGGCTTTCACAACCATTTTGCCAGCATTGCGTTTGGGCTCCTTTACTCTAGTCCCCATGCCGTGCTTCACGATTCGTCCTGTATATGTGGCGGTCCTGCTAGTTCCACCATCTCACCGCTACGCGGCTTGGCTTACACATCGTTCCAGCGTTTCTCACAAGCGGTCGCAGGGGCATGCGTTACAATATATACAACCGTCTTTCCCCTAGATCCTAACACCCAGCGCGTCTAGGGCAGGGTGCAGTGACACAGCCCTACTGATGAGTCTGTCACTGTACCCGAGACGAAACGCACAATCTTTTCCTGCCTCTTCCTACCTTACCGACTTTACAGACTGGACAAGCCGCGGAGAAACAACTACAGGAGTAGAGAGCCACACAGACCGAATCTCTACATATACTCTGTACTGACGCCACCACGTGGAGAAAGACGTCACCTGATGCGTCAGTAAACTGAGAGCACCGGTCGGCAATGTAGGAAACCAGATGATTACGAACGCAGCTCATTACACAATTTTAAGGCACGCAATAGCTATTATTATTCACAAAGTGCACATAAAATAAAAACAAATGTGATTTAATAAAATAATCTTATTTTTAACCTCGTAAAAAAATCCACCCTTGTTTCTGCCAGTCATTCTTCAGTTAATTTTCATGTATATATCGCAGTGTTAAATTATTCATAAAAGTGGTACAAATTCCATCATATTAAGCCATGGACATTTAATATCAACGTATTCAATTATTGACGAATTTGTCTATTTTTATATAATCACGTTGGTTGAGTAAAAAATGTCCTGTTCCACCCTTGATTATGAAAACGAGATTAATTATGAATAAACGAACACAATTTTTCGCGCTGCGAGAGCTGTGCGTGTAGATTCAAAGGAACGCTGGTCAGTGACTTCGACAACGATGAACGTGATTTTTTTATCACCGCAGCTTATTGCGATTTTTCATTGTGAAATACTATGGAAATATATTTCCGAGGAGTTTTATAACAGGTTTAACTTGGCTAATCTCGGAATAAATTTCACATTTTAATACTTCCGGAGTTAACAAAGTTAGATGTTCGTGACATATTCCACGCTTTTATCGTCCGATTAATGATTAACGAAGCGCGGAAGTTATCGAATGAAGTAGCGATAACGCGACATTTCCACAAGTGCCTCGCAGGCGGACGGCCAATAAATCTAGAAAAAGAAAGGCAAAGTACTCGGCGCTGCAGCGAGACGCGGAGTCGACGTTAATCTTGGGCTCCGTGATTTTTCTCGAACGTGGCTCGATTTCGGTGTTTTGTTGGGCGTCGACAATGTAGAAATATTTTTTCGCAATGGTTTTACTGGTGTTTTGACAGGCGTCCGCATCTTAGACCTGCCACGGGCGTTCTTTAAAACTTGCTCGGGCAAGAGCGAACTACGCAATTCTTCTCGGTCTTCCAGATGTTCCTGAAATTGTTCGTATTGTGCTACACTCCCAATTGTGGTTTGGGCCTCGGTTGTCGCGTTTGTTTTTTCCGGCCCACGATTGGACGTGTTCATGGCTTTTATCAGTCTTCTGGGAACCTGAAAAATGCATTGCACGTTGTAACAATTGCTCTCGCGTTAAAAAAGAATCAAGTCGACGTCATTTCGGAGCCAAATTTTAGCTGATGGTGTTTGGTACTTATAACTTCCAGGCCTCCGACAGCACGGCTGTGGATGATATTGTATATTTAAGGTATTCCTTTCACGAGCCCGAACATTTAACAATTCTTTGAGTTTCGTCTATATTTTTCGAATCTCGAATTTTTGAAAACCCATCGTAGGCATCGAAATGTTAAAAAATGCCGTATTTTATCACGTGTTTCCGCGACTCCAAATCCCCATAACTTTTGATGGGCTGTGGAGTGAATATCAGCTTCCCCCGACTGAATATCACCATTAATAACGCAATAAATGAGAAAATAGCAAAAATATAATTTTAGGCTCATTTTTCGGTAAAGTCACTCATCTAAGAAATTACCATAACTCTGGATGTCTGATATAAACTTCTCAACACGTGTAAACAATTCTAAATTCTCCGCAACTACGATAGGAACAAGGGGTCACCGAATATTTAAAGAAAAGATTAATGATATAAAACGTGGACAAATGTGACCGGAATAATTTTTGTAGCCGCGACTCCTCAGAGAATGTGAAAATGTCTAAATCTACCAAATTCGCGCGACATCTTTTACTCCTTCTTATTTTTGGGTATATTTATTGATTGTGACTTATTTTTATTAACGGCCACTGTAATTTACCGACGATTCATAAGGGACCTGCTTGTGCCTCTACAAAATACGGCCCTCCGCGACAGGAATACCTTAATTTTATAAAAGTGTCTTACTCGGCCGCTTCTTCGGATTTTCGCGGTACAAATCGTTGGGCGAGCCTTTTCGCTATGGACCATGCGATTCCGTTTAGCCGAATTACCCAACGGTGATTTTTCATCTCTTTTCTTGGCAGATGTGTAGCCAGGTCTTAGCAGACTCGTCGTTGTTGCCGGTGTACGTCGCGAAGTACTCATAACGGGCGTTTTTTTCAGAGACTTGTCTTTCGCTTTGGCCTGCTGGAAAGTTGAAAAATGCTGTATCATTCATTGCAGATCCCTTATTGCCAAACACACACGCACACACACACGCGCGCGCGTCTTCTTACTCACTCGTTGCTTTTTCAAGGTTTCCTTCATTTCGGCGTAATCCTCGACCGATCGCATGAAGAATTGATCACAAGACATTCCGTTGATTGTGAATGGTACTCCGTTCTCCGACTCGTATCGTTGAATCAAATTGTTTATGTGTTCTTCAAGCTTTGGCAGTTTCTTTTGGATCAGTTTACGCTCTTTTTCCTCGATTAACAATTGACCGCCGCGGTTGTGCAGTCTCTCCGGATCGTTTGCTCGTTGATCAAGCTCTTTACCCTTTTCCCACATTTCTTCACGCTCGTTCAAGAGCTCGTAGAGTTTCCTACAGTGGTGAGATGGTCGAATCATCAATTAAATTTATGTCGCAGGTCGTTTGCGATCGTTGAAACGGTTCATCGGTGGAATGAAAACACTCCATACCTGTTTTTGTTGTAATACTGGCGAAGTCGCTCGACTTCGATATCATGAAGCGTAAGAAGATTTTCGTCGTACATTTCAACGTAATACGGTTTGAATTTTTTTCGCTGTTCCTCGTCAAATCTGCACATGTCCCAGAGTTCTCTCAACTCCTCGCGAACTTTTTCCACGTACTTGGCTATGTTCTCACTGCGTTTTCGCTTGCAGAGCTTGATCTCCTCGTCCAGCTGCGAAGAACGAACTCTTAAAACGCCACGACCAATTGGAAACAATATTTCAATCGGTCGAGTGATTTTTTTCTTGCCGGAATTTTCTAATGCCGGCGTATGTAACGCGAAATGACACACGGTGAGAAACTACGATTCTGTTGTCTCTTGGTGAAGTAGTCCGTTGGTTTTTAGCGCCCTAACACCGCCGCCTACCTTCAGACGAGTAAGTACATGCATTTTGTCACAATTATCAGCAATTATCTCGGTTAATTTTTTCCTCCGTGCAATGGTTGAAGTGTCGGAATTGGTGTTTTTAGTACGGTGAGAAGCTACCTTTCTTCGGTTCGCGATGAGCTCAACCTAATGATCATTTTCCAACCTATTTCCGATACAGTTTTTCCTATTAAGTGAATCTGTCAATTTTCTTAGCGAAGCCACGAATTTCGTGAAGGCTTCTTCCTTCAGCAATGAAACTTCGGCTGCGAACATTTCAACTCATCCACGTGACCGTTTTTGAGTTGCGTAAACTTTTCACAGATTACTTTACTGGCGGAATCGTATGTCAATTCGCGTTGAAAATGTTTACTATAGAAGAGTAAGAATAAGTTCTTACTGGTAATAACTGGCTATTGCGATATCGAAGCTAGTGAAATAGTTTTTACCGTAGGAGAGAAAAAAAAGATGAACTTACTGCACACAGATTACTGCGACTGTACCCCGGATATTTCTGGAGGAACATTCGGCAAGAGTCTTCAGGTACTTCGAGATATTTCCAGAGACCAATAAGCTCTTCCCGTTTCAACGCCGCTTTCTCCTTTGCAACGTCCAATTGTTCTTTCATATTGTCACGGAGTTCGCGCAATTTTACCATGTTATTCGCCGTATAGACGAACTTTTCCTCGTGCATGCAAACTAACGTTTCGAACTCGTCGGCTGGAGCGTACGCCAATTCGTCCATTATATTCATGATTGAACGTCGCATATCTGTAAACGTATTTTCTAATCGAATCTGTAATCGATGGGAAAGAAAAAACATTCGGTCACTCGTACAATTGTTAAAAAATACAAAAATTCTACACCAAGGGTTTTTCGTTGAGTGTATTCAACGCTCGAACTACTCACCTTCTCAGCTTCTTGCTTCTCAACGTAGAACTTGAAACTCTCAAGTTCATCGTAACTTGGCACTCCCTCGTTTTTAACAATAGGTTGAACACCGAGAGCATTACAAATTTGACGTTCCTACAAAACCGAAGATCGTTATGATTAGATTTAACTGTACCGAAAACAACGAAGAATCTTTCGAGAACGAAGTTGCGCTTCGGACAACATTTAAAGTGTGCGAGAAATTTTCACGTAGCACGAATAAGACTCAAAAAAAATGTATAATATCCTGCCATTAGGAAAGACGTGTAGTGAGAAATTTCTGAGTCTTCGGTAAATAATCTTACGGCCAATATTGAGTCGATCTCAGAATACAACGATTCACCTTGTCCTGAAGTTCTTTTAGATACTTGAGTCTCTGGTCCTTCTTTTGCTTTAGGTCATCCACCTGGTTCTTCAGTCTGCATTGGATATCGATCAGTGGTACATTGTTGAAGTGGCTGACTTCAGGATCACTTTTCAACTCCTTAGATAATATGTGTACTTCCTTCAACAACGTAGCTATAGTATTCATCAATTCTTCTTTCCTCTCTTCTGTTTCCGCCAACATCTCATTCATCAGTGACTGAAAGCGTAAAAAGCGCAATTCAACAATATTTGCCGAAAGATCCTGATGCTGACGAATGTACACTGTCATAAAAATATGTCGCTGCGTTACAATCGCAATGATGTATCAGGATGTTGAATAAGTTGTCGCTGTTTTCCAACACATCGCGTTACCAGAACTGTGTGTGTGTGTAGTTTATGATGCATCTATAGAGAAGTACTATAAGCAAGCTTGAAATTCATTGTGTCATTTCGCCAGAGTATAAACAACTTTTCATAGTCTTAAACATGTCAAATTACAGACTAAAAAGGAGTATTTGAGAGACTTTAGTGAGATGCTAGCTGAACTTGCAGAATCATGAGGAATTGATCACACAACAGTTTGGAAACGTTTAAAAGCATTTATTTTCACGAAAAAAAAACAGTGAGAACTTATTCAACATCCCAATAAAATTATACAAGTTGTTTGTATTTGAATGGCTACGATTTCTAACTCAATAGACAATATGATGAAAGTAAAGAATACCACGAGATGACTGTGAGCTTGTTCGTAGTAAGTTTGCCGGGCGTGCTCTTGAAATCCCATTTCATCCCATATTTCCTGCAGCTTTGAGAATAAATGCTCAGTGGCGCTGTTGACCTTTTCCAGATAACGGTGCCTGGAACAATAAGATGTGCACTTAAATACACTTCAGTAGAAACAGGAGTGAACTTTACTTGCTGTTTGGAAACTCAAAGAAAATATCTAAATGAGAGTCAAATGGTTTCAGCGCTTTTATAAATGTACCAATACATAAAAAATAACAAAAAAGAAATATAACAGAAAAAAACAGCGATCGAATTGTTTTCTCAGCCTGCGCAAGTATTGAAAAGTATAAAGTCTCTTTTTATGAATTAAAAAAACATTTGTGTGAAAACTGTTAAATCTTTTTAGCATTAACGTACATTTTCTTGTTGAAGGCTCTAAGACAAAACCCAAGTACAATTTCAAGATTCTCATCCTAGTGGTTTGGAAGATTTGCGAGTGAATCAATCCACCTGCTTTATAAATCACAGGGAGACAGCCATTCGGTATTTACCGGAGTTGTACTGAGCAATGCATATTCGCTGATGCAGTGTACAAAGCAGAAATTATTCTTGTATGTCACATGGGAATGTAAGAAAAGAAATAAGTACACTGTCAGTTTAATATTTCCATTAGATCAAAGTTTGCAATATTGAAATGGAATGAAAATTATCATTTGTCGATGGCTCGCATTTCTTGTAGATAATCTTGAGTGCGATAACCCGTCAATCATTTTTTGAGTCGCTTATTTAGAAATCTAGAAGTTTCAACTGATAAGAAAAATTTTCTTGAATAATAACAATATGAAGAATTTTTGTTGCTTTGCACCAATGAAAACTTCAAGACCATAAAATGCCATTGACAACGGTCATGCGTTAAGTGAAACGCAAAATTTAGGTAAGCAGAGATCGGTGTTTTCAATTTCTCAACGTAAATACCGTGAATATTCATGCCAACATAGTTTCGTGAACTTGTAATCATGTATATTCGAATCCTAAACGGAAACCCAAAATTCTTATTCCGACAGGATTCGGTAAAAACGGGAGACATTGAGAAAGAGTGATAAGCTCTCTTGTACGTCCTTACAGCAAGTATATTTTATTTTTTTACGGTGCGGTACTCAATAGGAAGGCGCACACGCAACACTTGGGGCCATGAGTGCGAAAGAGATGGAAAATGGCAGACAGAAGAACGAGAGACGCATGTGCGCCTTTTTTTGAAGCTAAACGTACTCAACAGAGAAAATGAGACGTATTATTCGACAAGTTTAATGGGTGAAAAGGTTTAATTGCGAAAATGAAAAGTTCATTGTGATATTTTGACAGCGTCGAAATCGCGTCACCGTGCTAACGACGCGAACGACAAATCTTTCTTGAAGGACTCACCAAGACGGTACATCACTCATACTGTTTACGATTATGAAGACTGAGATTAATCGCTTAATCAGCACGGTAAAACTCTATAAACATTACTTAACCAACGGAGTAAAGTGACAAAAAAACGCGAAGTATCGGAGCGATTCGCGAGAAAAAATACACATCAGGCACACACGTTGGACGGAACGGGGAGCTGCTGTTCGCAGCAATCGCAACTGTTTTCCTTTTGAATTTATTGGGAGATACTGATTGGAGGTTTAAGAGCGACCTCGCGCAGTCGCTCTTCCGATCCACCGGCAAGCGTAATGGCGTTAATGGCGGTGTGCATGGAGTCTAGCATGGACACTAGAGAGGAGTCGACACTCCCGCCTCAACAGTTCTTTCAATCGGTCCCAGCGGTATAGTGCTCAGTTCAGCCGCAGGCGTCGCTAGTGTTCTCGAGGACCAATAATATATAGTAATACAAAACTGCATAAGGTAAAACTGCCCCTGTTATGGCGGCAAAATTGTTTGCGCCTGTCAAACACAAATATATCTGTCGTGTACACCAGCACAGCAGCTATATAAAACCTTCGCGAGCGAATTCTTTTTCAGCGGATTTAATTATTTATTTGCGACGGCAATGGCAAAGAAGGAGCAGGGAGTGTTTCAAAATTTATTGTTAAATTATAGATCCAATCTGTTTTTTTCCAAATCTTTTTGTTAAGGTTTTAGGTTACCGTGACCCAGTCCCGGATCCGCGGATCCGCACGGTGATTGAAGGTAAAATATTAATTATTTTCCATTCTGCCAGATGTTAATTAAATTCAATTGTAATGTAATATTTTAAATGTATATTTATTATTAGTATTGTAAATTAAAGTCATATTCAATGACAATTTTGCGAGAACTTGAATGAATCGCTGGCACGAATGTATAAGATTGTTTTTAGACTGTCAAAATATCTTGACATTTAGTATTTTAATATTTCTATTTTTCTTTCAGAATGATGGGAAAGGTGTGTGCGGTGCCAGGATGCCAGAGCGGATGTGGCAAAAACCGATGGGAGCGACAAGGCTTGAGAATGCACCGGATTACTCTTTTTTCCGTTCCCAAGGTAACAGAATTATTATTTATTTATTGTAATTAAATTACACTTTTTGCATGCGTGTGTGAGCAAGAGCTACTCAAGATATGACGCTTCAATATTTTTTTAAAATAATAATAACTGTGAATACTTTTGTATTCACCTTCCGAAGCCTTCCGATAAAGAGTATTGACTTATTGAAAGTGATTGGGATGTACTGATATTTATAAATAAAAAACGTCCCTCTTGATGTAATCGAACTATGTGTATAATAATGGAGATGACTCCTCGCGAGTCAATGAGATAAAGGGACAAAAGTAAACACTCTAGGTAGGAATTATAAAACAAATTTCAACTATTGATGGCACTAAATTAAAAAATATATTCTTCCATGTTATTTTTGTCCGAGTTCTTTTGGGATTGGACGAGTTCTTTGCCTGGTTGAAACTACTTCAATTCGCTCGTACAACTAGATACCTATACGAATGCAAAAGAAAAAAGAATTAAAACTACCGAGGCTTGAACTCAGGACCTTCAATAGAGTAATCTAGCCATCTACTAACCTCGCCACACAATCATTTGGTAATAAATATAATCTTCTCATATTTAAGTGATTGCCGCGCTTGGGGTTCGATTAGGATTGACGGCTTGTTCGGTTGGTTCATCGCTTAATTTATCTCATATTTAGCTTCATTTTTAAACGTAACTAGCACATCACGAGTTTGTTTGGGTATACATAAAATAAGCACGTGTTGAAAAGACAACCCCTAGCATGTAGAGCCAAAATTTCCGCATTCGCCCGGTTTCTTGCATGTCACATATTATTTATTATTATTATTATTATTATTATTATTGTACAGAAAGCAGAGTAACGCGCAATCTAATAATAAATACATTACGAGATACATTACGGTTGGTTTATCGCTTTATTCGCGTTTCATTATAATTAGCTATATTTTTAAACATAACAGGCAAATCATAACTTTCCATAATAAAATAACTCGTGTTGTACTTATTATATAATTCTCTTATCTGATGTGCTTATTACATAATAAGCCCATGTGAATAAAACAACACGAGATGTTTCATTAATATGTGCTTTATTAATATTATTTATATTTTATTTATTATATATATGTACACAATATTATTATATATTGTAATGGAAGGAATCCCCACTTGGGTGTATTATCGTCGGGTGTGCGAGAGAGAACGCACCATGACTGTTCCAAGTGAGTACGAGAGAGAAACACGATCACGCCAGTTTTGTGATTGGTCGTTGAGGCGGAGCTCGGACCTTATGCAGTTTTGTATTACTATATATTATTGGTCCCCAAGAACACTAGCGATGCCTGCGGCGGAACTGAGCACTACACCTCTGCGACCGCTTGAAAGAACTTCGTACATACAGGCTAGGATAGGAAGTTTGGGCTCCTTTACTCGAGTCTCCTTACGTCCATGGCTACGCGGTTACATCGTTCCAGTGTTCCTCACAAGCGGTTGCAGGGGCATGCGTGACAATGTCTTTCCCTAGATCCTAACACCCAGCGCGTCTAGGACAGGGTGCAGTGACCACGGTCTGACATACAGGTCTTGCAACGAAGCGAAATTTTCGTGGCGGGGGTAGGCACCCTTATCAGCTCCACTTTTCGATTGACTAGGCGCCGCTACGCCACGCCACTGGCAAGGGGAGGTCTGTCCCCCTTACCTCTTACCGGCGAATTGGCCCGGGTGTATACGTATGTTTTTATGGCGCGATTGTCGAAATAACCTTTATTTGCGACCATATACCAGAAGGTTCTACACGATTTACCGTGATACATTTTTTATCGTGCTTTAAGAAACAGTTTGTTGAATAACTGCGTCACCATAACGAATTAGCTTTAAATGCCTGAGCGGGAATTAAAATTTAGCCGAATGACGCAATCACCTAAATATTGATATAAATTCGTAAAATCACAAGGAAAAAAGTGTACCTACAGCGGAAACTACTTACTTACATCAATAAACATCCAAAATAAAATATAGAGCAAAATGAACAATTATGTACTGATATGAATTAATGTATTCAAAAAGTTATCCGTTTTTTTTTAGATGCAAGTAGTCATCTTTTTTTTAATCAACGCATTATTTTTTATTGGTTTCGTATATTACGCAGTTAACACGACAGTATGGTGAATTAAGTTAGTGCGAACGGCGCATGCGTTGCGGTCAGTAAGGAAAAGGACAGAAGAGCTATTTCTGTCTCCGTCGCACAACTACTTCCCCCTGCCGTCACGCGCCAAGCGGCAGAAATCGGAATAAAAAAAAGAACTGCTAAGGGTGCCTACCCCCACTACCGCCATTGTCAGACCTGTATGCAAGACCGTGGTAGTGACACAGCCCTACTGATGAGTCTGTCACTGTACCCGAGACGAAACGCAAAATTCTTTTTCTGCCTCCTCCTATCTTACCGACCTTCCAGAACCTGGACAAGCAACGGACAACTACGGGAGTAGAGAGCCACCGACCGAATCTCTACAGGTGTAGGGTAGTCCGATTGGCGCTATCGATGTTTCGAAGCGTTCATTTATCTCGCGCTCGTCTATCTGTTGTCTTCGATTCCTCTCGCACAGAAACTTCGAACTAATTTTAGCGCCAAGACCTGCACCACTTTGTATGGAATAAACACATATTTCTGGCATGAACTTTAGCTTTCGAAGGGTAACGCAGAGGCAATTATATACTTTCTAGCGTTCGTTTTGATATCCAATATGGAACCGCAACAAGAGAGAATAAAGAGCAGTCCTCGAGATGACGGTGGCATCAGATTAATGAAAAATCCCACTGGTATGGAAACAGCGATGCAAAAGTTGAACAGAAAGATTTTTGAGCTGGAACTATTTGAGAGAATGTCTCACGAGACAGGAGTAAAACTTCGTCAAATGGAAAGAACGTTATTGGACGAAAAAAAAAAGCTGGTAACCATGAGAGTACTATAATCAAACGATCATTTTTCATAAATTGATGAACAAACAAATGGATTTTAGGATGAACAGCAGTATGGAAAATTGGAAAAGGTTGAAGCTTTTTGTGATCAAGTATGGAAATTTACGTCTTCCAACGACCTCTACGCCTCCTTTAACAAATATTTGGACATGCCGAAACGCACTGACTGGAAATTTTCCGACTTCGACATCGAACTCGATCCAGACATAATGGAGCTCAAGATTGAAAATGACAAATTGAGAGCGCAGCTGACGAACAAAAAATCCACTCGTCAGAATCTTGAGAAAAATTTAATACCGTTAGACATGGAGCTGCAAATAGCAGAATCTTACCGGGAAAAAAATCCGGAAATAATTTGGTACAATAATCTCGAAAATAAATCACAAAATCCGATAGAATCGGACTTTCGTCTAGACATTTTTTTTCGTTTCTGTTAAAAAATCGTAAACTCCTTTTTTCAGCTTGAAAAAGTGTATAGAAGAATCCGAAAAAAAATTCGATGCTCTAAACATGAAAATATCAAAAGTCGAAATGGAAAATTCCAAGGGCAATCGTCAACGTGGGTCCATGGCTAATGTAAGTGGAGATAAAGAACATGATTTCGTAACGGCGTCTGAATTGATCGAAAAATCTAAGATAGCCGATACTACAAGAAGATCGACGTTTTCAGTGAGAAAAGAAAGTAACTTATCGAGAAAATTAGCACAGGGAACAAAGCGTGTGAAGTGAGCAGAGAATTTTAGCAGCACAATAAAGTTGCGTAAAAATGTCAAGTGTGATTTTCAGTACATTTGTATATTTAGAAATATTTATACAGTAATATTCATCCTTTTTTTTCTCTTTTTGCTGTTCTTTCTGTTCAATATACACTGAATTACATATAAACATTACATATTAAATTATCCACACAAATTTCTCGCCCGACAGGCTCACTCAACATGATTTTTAAAGAAAAATGCGATTCTTTTTTTTTTCAAATTGTCGTTTCGAACGTTTTAGATGTTTCCGTTTAACTGGAATCAATCGTTCGCCCTTTTATCAAGTGTGAGAACGTACATTTTCGTTTACTGTCAAAAGACGAGCAACGATACACAAAGAACAAGATAAAACAAGCAGGAACGTATGAATTCCGTTATTTTTCGTCGAAAATCATCCAAAAACAATGGCTTACATTCAATATCAACTAATGGCATTCTCTTTACGCATTTTCTCCATAATCTATCACAAAATCAGTTTCTTCTCTTGTTCATTTTCGTCGATTGTTACGGAGACACAAAATACAAAGGAAAAAACTCATTTTTACAAAATACGGAAACAATAATTCCATTGTTAACCGAGATCTAAGGAAAAAATGGATCGAGGAAGAATATATCGAACGGTTATACAATATATAAATAATAGTAACAATAATATACTAAATACTATACTATTCAGCACTTTCGTGTGTCCTCACAGTTTTCACGTTTTTTTTTTGTCGCGATTCTCGATAATCGTCATTTCTTTTTTATTTATAAAAAATACGTTTTGTCCACGAGACACTTTTTAAAGTCTAATATCCCAAGCGAAATCTACCGGATGAGAAAGAATCTTGTGAGATTGTCGATACACGAATGAAAAAAGAGGAAAAAAAAGCGAACAGCTTCGTAGAACGTTGCAGAAAGATTTGGATCATTATTTTTTTCGCGCAATGAATTATTTGAAAACACACATTGATAACGAAACCCAAGTATGAATCATTGAAATATATGATTTTGCCTATGATCATTTATCGAACCTAAAAAAAGGCCGGTATACTTTCCAATTAAACGAAGAACCAAAGACCTAACACAAGTTCCAAACCCGAATATAAAGGACGAAGGCAAAAATTCTTAATGCCATTTTCGAAACGTATCTTTTCTTCCGAGTTTGTTTTTGCCCTTTTTTCATTCGGATGACGACAATCGCTGCCAGGAATTGCTGTTTTGATAATCGTCGAGTTGCACAACGTAACGAGCATTTCCGAGTACAGTTTTATTATAATAGTTGAAGATTTTCTTTGGGCGAAAAGAGAGAGTGAGAGGGGGAAAAAAGATGGAAAAACATACATGTCGTTAACATGGAACGATTCTAACACTGTTTATCGTGTAGTGGCACGATATTAATAATAAACCATGTTAAAACTTTCCATACGGAGATCTATCGTTTTGCACCTATCGATTGCACGTTGGGAAATAAAATCGCCTCTTTCGTTAGCCATAGAGAACAATTCCCGATATTTGCCAACACATCGTGATTCTCGCATTGTGTGATCGGACAGTAAAGCTTTCGAAATTTTTATGATTCGTCATACTCGACGTTTGTCACGGCGTAAGTATATGCACGCACACCGACACAAACACATGCGCGCGCACGCGCACGCGCACGCGCACGAAGCACACTCGCACATACGTACCATCACACTAATAAAACAATGGATAAAACTAACGAAAAATCGTGTGTACATATTTTTCATCTTAACATCTACATGCAAAGATAATTCCTCAATCGTCTGGCACTGACAGAAAGTCAATGGTAATTGCAATAACGAATCGTATGGTAGAACGTGGAATAATTAGAGTAACAATAGTTTATTGACAGGACAAACACAATTACATCATAATTGCCTTGACAATAAATTATAGTTTTCAAAATTTTGTTATTCTTGACGTGTGGACGTTTGCCGTAAATACCATGGACTTGCCTTTCAGGGTAAACAGGAAAATTGAAATTCACTCAAATTCGATCAGACTCGATGCTTCGAATCGAAAAAATAAACAGGATATTACACAAAAACAATTTTTGAAAAATAAATGCGAGGAAACATCATTGGGGAAGGAGACACACGAGAATTGTTTTTTTTTACATATATCTCTGTCGCTTCTGTTCTGCTTCTTTCATTACGTTTTCGCTTCAACTTTAGAAGATAAGGCTCCGTTTCCGTAACAATTATATACGTACAGCGTTTCCAACGATTTAAAATGCAGGTACATATAGAAAATGGCTTTGCTCGTGTATATAACAAAATATTTTTTTGTATCTCGAAGATATCAGTGTTAACGGCTGTTAATTAATTACATATCTAGGTTTTAACGCGGAAATAGCCTGAATATTCTCACAGCATTACCGGCGTGGAGCGGATTATTATTTTTTCTTCTCCTTCCACCTTCCCTTGCGCAGCTTCATAGTTGTGCTATTTCGTTCAAAGCTGTAAACGCCTATAGCTGGAACGAAAAACGTCGGTAAGTTCATTATCGATCTTTGCCCTCTTTTGTCTTCATCGATCGTTTTACAACTTTGAAACGCCTTAATAACCACCTCCGTCTAACGATTATATTACAAAACTTGAAACGTTCGAGCGTCGATCTACTTTTTACATATTCATTCGTTTAATCGACAATTTTTAGTTCTCTTTCACTATTCGTATTTGTCCGTGATTTCCCGATGACGGTGATCAATCGATTTTTCGTTACCTCAAAGGTTTTTCGTGGGGAAGTTAACCTCTCGTGTGGTATACTATATAAATGTTTTCGGGTTGTCTATTTTTGGGTATTTTCTTCATCCTAAACTGACAAAAACGAATTGCACTGAAGAAACAAATATTGAGAAACGTCACCTGGGTCAGGAAACATTTCAAAATACCAGAGGATCGAATCTTTTTTTGAGCTCGACTTTTGTTAATTCGCTGCTTCAAAAGAATCTAATTTATTTTCCATTACGTTCGACAACCGTGTACTAAAAGTACACTATTGAAAAATCGCCCAAGGATTACTGATGTTGGTAGGCGAAAAAAAAAATCGGTATTCCGGAAGAAAAGTTTCAATGTTTTTCAAGTGCAACTTGAAACGCACTTTGTGCTCATCGTTATGAATAAAGCATCAATTTTTTCGAACAATGAATATAATAAACGGTCATGCTAAAAAGAGGGTTGTGGTCTTTCCAACTAGCGTTCGGATGTGCAAGAAAAAATCTTTGAAGCGCACTAGAAAATGCGTGCGCATTCGTGTGCACACGCATGCGTCGAATTGTAATTTCGATTGCTCTCAGCATTCCAATGGCTCGAAGAGAATGATTTGAAATTGATATACATAACTAGATTATTATTATTAATAATAATATTCAGGTTTAATATAGTAGATGTGTTGCGTTTCACGCAGCATGTGCTCACATAGAATTAGTGAGAAAATATTTCACATTGACACACGATTGGCACCTTTCTTATATCCTCGTGCAATTTTTTTCTTTTCTTCTTCATATCTGGGTAATTTCATAGAGAAAAAGAAATGAGAGAAAGAAAAATCAAAAGAAAGCTAATAACGGCATTTGCCTTATACTCGACGACGTATTCGCCGATTCGCATACACGTGGATGTTATAATGTGCCAACACGCACGAAGGATCGTCATCATTCAGGAAGTATTCACAATAACTCAGCGTTAAGCGAACGGCTTGTATTGTATATTCAAAATCCAATGTGTGTGTGTGTACATGTGTAACGAGTGTAATTTAGCGGACAAATATTGAGTAATCGTTATCTCCCCCAAATTTGTTTCCAAACTTACAAGTATTTTTCCTTTCGTTCAAATTTTCTTGAACTTTTCGAGCATAGGGTATGTTTGTCACCGATATGCTAGGGGTATTGTATCGTATAGTTAAAAGCGTCTTTGCGCGGTTTATTCTGGAAGAAAAAATGATGGAGCTTTGCCTCGTCAAAGCAGTCCATTGACGCATCGAGGAGATATATTCTTTTTAAATATCGAATAACGAAGGAAGTTTCGCGTGTTATTCACTCCGTGTCACAGATCTTTCCAAGTTCGCCGTGGAGTGCGCTCGTAACGGTGAAATATGGAAACATTGTACCGGCTGAAAAGAGCCTTTTATAGTCTACATTTACGTAACTGATGCGTATACATATGTATCTGTTTTAGGGTCCGTTTCGCTGACCTTGATCGGCGTTTGAACTCGGCAACCTGCCGCAAAAGCATACGAAAACAATTGAACTAAATTTACCACGTCGGAAGAAATGGGTGTCGGTGGAGATCATTTTGATGTACGCGATGATCTATGATTGATTTTAGAAAATAATCTAATTGAATTTATTTCTTTGTTGCCAAAACAGCTACCGTTGAAAAAACTTTTCACATAATTTGGTAGACGAATCATCCGCGTATAATGGAAGGATAACAATAGCACCTTGCCGAGATAACGAAAATGATTGCACAAGAGGTTATTTTTTTCGGAGTAGCCATATTCACGTTACAAAGTGTAAAGATGTGTCTATATAGTGGCACAGTGTCAAAGTAACAGGAAAACGGTTTTCCAACGATATTTTAGAACTAGTCGAGTTTATTTAGAAGTTTGGCTCACCCTCCTGTGAGCTGTACTTACCAACTTTCCTCATCGCGTACCCAAAAGTTTTTCGTAGAACATTTGTGCATGTTCCATAGAACATTGTTGTTCTATGGAACAATTCAACATGTTCCGTAGAACATTGTTGAACTCCTTAAAGGTAGTGTGGAAATAAGGGGATAAAAATGCTTCTCGAATGTTAATCGAAGATCGCGATACTACAATGAAACCCTCGCAAACGGTATTTGACGATTTATACGTCTGTGGAAAAATTCTCCCATAAGGTGTGATGTATCTGGTTTACGGACTGAATTATTTTCTGCAAATACAAAGTTTCCAACATCGCTGCCAGTTACGCAGACTATTTTGGCTCACGGAGCGAAGATCTCCCCTGCTCGCCCTGTCTCTCTCTTGGTCGCACTAATTCTGTTACATGGACCGATAAGGACCTTGCATCTTAAGAAATTGTATAACAAGGGAAGGTCCTCCCGCAACGATTTCCGTCGGTATCTGCGAAAGAGGACAATTCTCGATGGACATAATACTGAGATTTGTGCAAAGGGCGAGCTCGAACGGTAAATTGTGCAAATTAGCATTATCATTGATATAAAGAGAATCAAGATTTTCGAGCGTGCCAATCTCCTCGGGAAGATAAGTGAGATTATTCTCGCCGATGCTGAGGTGAGTCAAATTGACAAGATGACCGATGGCGCGTGGCAAGCACGTAAGTTGATTCGATTGTAGTATCAACTTTTGTAAGTCGCGCAGGAAGCCAATCTCGTTCGGCAACGATTCGATCTTGTTCTCCTCAAGATCAAGAACTCGAAGTTTGCGTAAATTCGAAATACTCGCCGGTATACGTTTCAGTAGATTGTTCGAAAGAATGAGAATTTCGAGGCTCTGGAGGCACTGTATGTCGTCCGGGACTTTCGTCAATTGATTAGTTCCGAGATTGAGCTCTACCATGTTGACCCAAGTGCCGATATCCAATGGCAGAGCTGTCAATTGATTCTCCTTCATATTGAGCTTGGTGAGATTTTTTGCTCTGGAGAATATACCGTACGGTATCTTGTCGATCTGATTGTGCTCTAGATTGATGGAATAGACATTGGTGAATTGCGACGGTCCGCCGGGAGGATAAGCCGTAAACGCGTTTCTGGAGAGCGTTATGGTCTTCAGGTCGGACAGACTGGAGAGCAAGCCTTCCGGCAATTGGGAAACTTGATTCCCCTCGACGCTGAATTCATCCATCAATTTGCAGTTAGCCAGAGACTTGGGAATCGACGACAGACGATTGTAGCGAAGTCCCAGTCTCGTCACCGCTGTCAAACTGCCGATAGTCTCAGGAATGTCGAGCAGCTCGTTGTGCTGCAGATCCAGAGTGGAAAGTTGCACGCAATTGCCTATCTCTTCGGGCAAGTGTTCCAGATGATTGTGCGACACGTCGAACGTTATGAGATTGACGAGTTTGCCGATGCCAGCTGGCAATCCTCTTATCTTGTTCTCTCGCAAACTCAACATTGTCAAGTTCATGAGATTGCGGATATTATCGCTGACGTATCGGACGCGATTGAAGCGTAAAAAGAGCGTCGTCAGAGAGGTAAGTTTGTAAACTACGTCGGGTATCTCGTTGAGCTTGTTGTGCCTGAGATCGAGAACTTTGAGACGTTTGAGATTTTCAAGCGAGTCCGGAAGGCTCGTCAGGGAGTTTTCGCTCAGAGCTAGAGTCTTTAGGTTGGTCAAGCAGCCAATTTCGGGTGGTAGGGTAGACAGTTTGTTGCCGTAGAGGTAAAATTCTTCCAGCAGCGACAAATCCCTCACCGTATTTGGAAGATTTGTTATGCTGGATTTGCTCAGGTCAAGGCGAGTTACGCACTCGTCGCGGCATCTTACAAATTCCTTCGCCACATCCAAATCTGCTTGTATAGGCTTACACTTTTTGGCTGTGGGCTTGGGCTTGTTGGACTCTGGATGCTTCACCATAACAGTTTTCTTCGTTTCCGAAGTCGATATAGACGCGGATGACAATTTTTTCTCCTTGACGGGCTCCTTGGTAGGTTCGCCGGGGCGTATCACGTCCACCGCTTCCGGCATCTCGACACTGGCGGAGCAAGTCGTCAGGCCACAGTCCTCGAGATACTCGGGTATGTCTTGACCCTTCATGCAAAAATTTTTAAGATTATCGTCAGTATCGGCTCTGTCCGTTTTTGCCTCGGACAGGCACACCGTCGAAATGTTACCCACACCCGTTCGGTGTTTGCTCGACTTTTTCATAATATTCCCTTCGATAGTGTGTCCCTCCGCTTTTCTCACTTGCTTTTGCCTTTCCGCCTCTGCGGTTCAATGAATTCTTCCCTCTTTTCTTTCGCACCGAAATCTTTTACTTTGTCAATGGCACTCGAGAGCACTTCGCATCACCATAGTACACCGTTCGCTTGATGTTCCCTTTTTTTTTTATTAACTTTTAATATCACGGCATCACGTATTAATTTTTGAAAAACTTACACTTTCGACGTATTGACATTATCGATGATTTAACACACTCGCGGCGCAAACGCGAGAGAATTTTCTATTTTTGCGTGTATGCGTGTGTGTGTTTGTACAAATGTATTTCTACTGCGTTCTTGGGAGATGTTATATCTTGACTGACAACAACACCACGAAACGGGACGAGAATCGAACGCGAATGTAACCGCGCGGCGGTCGCGGAGAGCGATAAGGGAGAGGAGAAACGACGCGAAGTTAGTGTGGATTCGGTCTCTCTCGTATACTCGCGTCGGCTTGTGCTTGGCAAAACCGCGCAGTTCACACGTATTTTTTTTCCGTAGAAAATTGAGAGAATATTTTGCTACATGCCATTTCCAAACTGAAACTTCACACGGTTGTGCTGCCGTCGCCCTAAAGGGCGTTTACGGCATGCCGGTGTGAAAGACAATATTTATAAGGTCCAAGACTCAATCGATAAGAAGTATCAAAATCCAAATTTTTTGTTGATTTTAGCTGGCGACCGGCGCCGCCTTTGAAAGCGCATTTCACGAACCATTCTTCGCACAATTCTGTTCGTGCTAACTTACCGTTATAATGAAAGTTGATCGCGAGAAGCTCATCTATTATTCACACGCTGAGAATTTCTAAGCGTGAATAAAATTGAGGATACAATTTCGTTTATCTCATATGAAGAGACGACACGACGCGCAACTCCGTCGGTAAAAGAATCCGATGAATGTTTTCAGGATTTTTCGTCTCGAAGTCTAATTTTTTCGGATCGAAGTCTAATGGGTAGAGGAAGAAACTACAGCTCCTCGACATTCGTAATTTTGGAAGAAAAAAACAAATACAGTTCCGCTTACCATAGAAAACTGCATTCGAACGGGTTAGAAAATGGCCTTCCAGTTGAGAAAATTACACATCAAAGAGAAAGAGCTCCCCGCCATACTACAAACACGCCGTCTGAGACTAGAATCATTGCATTTTGGGAATAATTGACTCAACAAACTTCCGAAACGCATCCTGTAGATAATTGCTAATAGCTGTGACCACGGTGTTACATTCAGGTCTGACAACGACGGTAGTGGGGGTAGGCACCCTTAGCGGCTCTGTTTTTATTCCAATTTCTACCGCTTGATGCGCGACAGCAAAGGGAAGTGGTGTGCGACGAAGAGAGAAACAGCTCTTCTGTCTCTTGACCTCCTGACCGAAACGCATGCGCCATTCGCCCTAACTTTAGTTGCCGTATTGCCGTGTACGCTGCATGATTATGAAAGCCATAAAAAATAATGTATTGATTCAAAAGAAAGATGATTACCATTATAATCATCGCACTTGAGTTTTTCTATTTATCCCACAAGTTTATTTCAATACCTAAGCGGCCGCGATGAATATGAATGATATTCTTTTTGAGTTTGGTTTTTATTTTATTTCTTCTTTTAACCTGCTATTTCGTATTCGTAGAATTGAATATTAATCCTTAACGAATAATTTATGAAATTCAAGCAGCCGTGATAAGGATGACCAATCTTCGTAGAAGAAACCATACTGAAAAGTTCACCTCTATTGGGAAATACGGAAAACTAACCCACACGGGAAATCGCGTACGACCTGGTGGTATATGGTTGTAAATAAAGGTTATATCGATAATCGCGCCACCGACAGACTTAAACACCACTGACGAATACGCCGGCACGGGGCAAGGGGGGAAGCACTTCCTTTGCTAATAGCGACACGTAGCGGCGCCTAGGGAATTAAAAACTGGGGACGATAAGCGTGCCTACTCCCACTTCGATATTATAGCTTCGTCGCAAGGCCTATGTGTAAGACTGTAGGTTTGTTCGCGCTAGCTACACTTTCTACACTTTGACCAGATACAGTAATAGAAAGTCCACTGGAGGTGTAAGAAGTGTAGAAAAGTGTAACTAAAACGACAGACCCTGTGGCTGCACAGAATGCGTGCATGCTCACTCCCGCGGAGTGTTTCTTACAGGGAGCTAGAGAAAAGGAGTGGACACATACACATAGGCTAATACATAATTCCAGCGTCTTAAGGTAGAACGAGCGCGCTCTTGATTTCTATAGATTTTGTTCAAATTTTAACCAGACATTGTTCATATCATCATGCTTGTTTAAGTGAAATTTCAGAACAGTCGACTATTTAGATTGGGAGATAATAGGTTTTAAAATTGCAACTTTTAACACTACAGGGTCTGCATTGACCGGAAGCCAGGTCACATAATTCGTCGTACCATTCTATTGTGTTTATAAATTTTGAAGAAAAATTATCTTTACATAGCAAACTAGTTAATGAAAGAGTCAAAAAAGTTTGGACTGCCTTTACTATTCGCTTTTGCTAAAAACGTTCAGTAAAGACAGAATAGTGTCCCGTAAAAAATATTTATCCTCTATAATAAGAAGAGATATCGCAACACCGCATCGTTCCACGTATCCAAGAACGTAAGTTTGCGCGGCATATTTAAAATAATACTACACCACAGAGTTTTATTTGGAAGTATTTAAATTTTAATGGAACAATGTTTTTAATTAGTTATCAGTTAACAAACACTTATTTGTTAATGAAGATAACATAACCAATATAAAATATAAATATTTATAATGCAAATTTTTTTTTTAACGATACGCCTTCCATCGCATAGAGTGCTTGTCGAGTGTTTTTTTCAACGACTCCAATTCCTTCATCACATTTTATCTTTTTAGCACCGGTCATTGATGTCAGAGCTCTTATTTCACTGTCCGCGACTTTATTCTTCCGCCACTTTCCTTTGAAACCCATCACGGAAATTTTCCATGATGCTCAGACTTTCCTGTCAGCTCCGCGACAGCTCGTTACAGTGTTGCCACGATCGTTCATCCGCCGAAATCTATAGTCGGACTAGCTTGGTATAGCATTTCTCACACTGTAGAGTGTAGTCAGAAGGAAAAGTTTTATTACGAAACTATAGATTTAGGTATATGCTCTACTGCATGTAGCGCGTGATATTTTTGTTGCCAACGACCGCACTAGGTCTACCTTAAAAAATCCGACTTGCAATAGTTCCAGATCGTGCCACTAGCAGCTCTCCTGACGATAACGTCTCAAATAATTATAATAGTCCAAATTTAACGCATGCGCACAAATAATAAACGAATTTGATTTCGATGTGTCTTTGTGCTCCGCTTTGAGGCTCATTATTTAATTTTATTGTGTTTTGTAATATTGAGAAAATCTTCACGAAATTTTTTTTTTCAAGGCTTAAGGTAGAATTATTTTTAATATTGCTCCCAATCAATCATCATTAGGGTTAGCCTGCAGTTTCTTTTTTCATGCATGTAGTTCAGTTCATGATAAACATAACCTTTATGCTTCATCCTCCCTAGAGTAATAAGCATAAAATGGACCATAATTTATAAGTTTTTTTTCTTGCAAATACAACTGCAATTTTTTGACAAGTTCCTTTTTTTTCCAGTGCAGTTACATCTACAAGCCACACAAAGAGTAATATTGTTTGCATAGGGCAATTTCTTTCAAACATTCATTCGCATCGGTAATAAAAATAAATCAACTGAATACCCTTTTCTGAAACATTTCCAATCCACGACAGTCAAGGCTACATTTGTGTTCTGGTTTTATTTTCTTAGTTGGTTTATTTAGTTGGTTCACCGCTTAATTTCGTTATTTATTAGTTGATATTATCAGTTTGCAACATGAGAAAGACAGCGAAATAGGAGAGGTAGACGCAACAGTTAGCGCCCCCACCACGAATGTGCTGTCAACAGCAACCGAGAGCACGCCAAGAACACAAGCATGGTGACTAGAGCAGGGGGCTGACACTGGGATAAATTCTCTTAACAGTAACGTGTCCCCGTATTGTCGCCACGTAACTAACCCACCATGCGGCGCTAGTAGTCACCCGCATGACCCCCACTCCGCAAAGCACCTCGCCGTATTATTTCGTCATTTTTTCTCGATCTGTCATTGTTCTCGAATTAAAAAAATCGTAGTGTGGTAAAATCGTAATTATTTTATCACATTAGAAGAGCGATTTGTGGCTCATCGCAATTCAACACGTGTTTTCGAGTCTATATTGGACGACGTGTATAACTATGAAAAGTTCTCTTTTCCGTGTATAGAACACGCCAATAGTGTTCTTTTACACATAATACAATATTACGTATTGATGCGGATGCAACAATATTCTGCACGTCTCAACGCAGAACAAAAAAAAAGCAATCTCGACAAGAAAAAAATCGCAAAACATTGTACAACGTGACTAATCCATTATTTAAAAAATATTAATGTTATCTGTTTATTTCGTTCAATAAATATTTTTAAATACATAATATTGCAACAAGTGTAAATATTGCATCCCTTCCTATATACACATATACTTTTAAATTCTATTCTAAACAATGAATTTTCCAGACGCGTCGAATGCAAATTATGCAGACGCTGCGCGACTGGAGCGGGGGTCATGCTGATGACTACTAGCGCCGCATGGTGGGTTAGTTTACGTGGCGACAATAACGAGACACAGTAGACCCAGCAGTGCCAGGGGGCTGGACTAGAGTAAAGGAACCCAAACGCAATACTGGCGAAATGGTTGTGAAAGTGATGGACGATCCGCAGATTGTACCCGCCTGGCGGCGCTACCACTGCGGGCTCCGTCCGCGCGGTGATTGTGAATCGTCGATACGCAATTTGTCGTATATTTGTTTCTTATTAACGCAGCTTGTAATACTGAAGAGTAATATTGATATGCTTTTGTTTAAATTATGAAATGATAATATTTCGGTAGTTTTTTTTACTTGGAGGTGATCTATACTGTAAATGTTTTATTTTTATACGGTGACATGTATTTATGTAAAAATGTTTATATTTTTATACGGTGACATCGATTTATGTAAAAATATTTTTGTCAAATCGTACATTATAACGAAATGGGAGCGAGGGGTATTTATATTAAAGGATTCGCATATTTAACCTAAAAACCGTTTTTTGTCCAAGCATCATGCATTACATTTTTGCTGCATATCAAAGAAATCTCTAACAGCATTCAAATTAATGGCAATTATAATTAAATTCGGCGACGATAGCATGCAATAAAAGAAAATACAAACGCTTTGACAAAATGAATCAACATGTGGTTGTACTTGCCGATGTCAATATGTGCCAATATTTTCGCTAATTCGAGAATTAATTGCATAAACATAATATTCAGATTCAATTCTTACCTTTATTGGATGGTTTTTCTTCTGTTTTGCTTTGATGAATACTTTTAATATCGAAATATCACTCAACGATGCGTAACAGCGTAAACTGCGTAAACTATATGTAACTGACATATATGTAATACTCACATATATAGTAACTGACAGTAATACGTCACTGTATGTATGTCACAAACACTGTTAAGCCGGTCCTCACGTACCTATCCTTTCCGCCTATCCTATCCTCCACCTATCCTATTCCGTGGCAGGCGCTGGCATCGCTTGCGGAGATATTTTCGCACTACAAGATCTTTCATCACTTTCACGATCCACTTTTCGACGATTCCGCCATTTGCGTTTGGGCTCCTAGTCCCATCACGGTCCTACATACAGGCTTGAAACTCTGGCGGTGAGGGTATGTCCTCGGATTGAAGCACCGGCCGTTTTGCCTAGTGCCCACGAGTGTCGCTGTGATAGAGTGATGCAGGCTGTGCGAGAGAGATGGAAATCGATTGTTGGCTCATAGGAACCTAACCTAGCTGTGCAATTGGCTGGCGTAGGCAAATTATGATATTCATTGTAAAAAATGCATGATGGACTGAAATACAATTAAAAGTAACTTTATCGTAAACCTGAAAAAAAAACCAAATAACTATAGTTTTCCAAGTGGGTACAATGAATATGATGTTTCTTTATATAGGTGTCAATATGAGCTCGTGTTGGGTTCGTTTGGGTTCGTTTTTACAAGATTACAAGTGGAGCACGTCGCGTGTGTCGCGTGAATCAGCGGTTATGTCGGGTTTTGTTTACTTTTGAAATATATTTCCGTCTCTCTCATACAGCCTGCATCACTCTATAGCAGCGATCCTCGTGGTGACGAGTTGAAACAGACGGTGCTTCAATAAGAGGCCATCCCCCACCACTGAAATTTTGAGCGAGTTTCACGACCTGCATGTAAGACCGTGGTCTCCATGAACACAAGCATGGAGAAAATACTAAAGGAGCGACAGGTCCCGTGGAGAGAGTAAGAAATAGTGTCGATGAAATTGGGTTTGTTGGGTCATTCGTGACTTGGCCACTTGCAGCGCTGATTGCAGCTGTTCCGTCTGACATTAGCTGCGTGTGAGAGAGAGATAAAATGAGAATTGGTTGGCGATGTGATGTACATGTAATGTAGTGGGGATGGTGCAAAGAAAACCGATCGCCATATTGAAATACTGAATTGCTGCTGTCGAGTGCGTCGAAATTTTTTACTTGACTTAATGACTTAACTTTTTTATATTTTTCGTCGAAATGCAAAGTATTCGAAAATTGAATATAATCCATTTCATTTGAGCATCTATGATTGATAAAATTTAATTGCGTATATTATTAAAAAGCATAGATTAGCATTAATAACGTTGTCCCCGGGACCGTAATGTTGATTTTAAAAAATAAAAAAATTCGCCAAGATGAGTTTGAACTCCAGTTGGTAGTCGCAGCTGTTGCTACGAGGCTACTGTGAATATAATGATATGACGCCAGAATAGTTATATTTGACTTGCGGCTCCGTGCCCATGTTCGACATCAGATCTTCGGGGATATTCATATTATCATTGCTGTTTGCATGCTCTCTATGTATTGTTTGCTACAGCAATAATAATTAAACGTTGTCATCTCGCTATCGATGTTTCTCTTTTGGGAAAAGAAAAAGAAAATATTGTCAGAAAACATGATATGCCGTTGTACGTGATCTACCTCCACCAAAAGTAACTATTTGCATCTTGCACACTTGTGTATGTAGTATGTATGTGCGTTCAATTCAACGAAGTTGGCCGCAGTAATACTCCCACCACTCCCGGGAGAGCAAGCATCAGCGCTACTAGCGGCTGTTACGGAAATACCCAAATGTCGCCGTTTTTCATGCCACTTCTGAGGCCCTAGCTGACACTCCTTTAGCATAGTCTCCATGAGCACGAGGCTAGTAGGCGGAGCTATTCGATCGGACAGATACGATCGCAGCGCCGCCTTATTTGCTGCGTTTTTACGGACATTTCGTAAGCACTCTGTGTCCACTCTTTACCTCTGGTCTCCGTGGTTTCCAGTCCCCTGGCACTGCTGGGTCTACCGTGTCTCGTTATTGTCGCCACGTAAACTAACCCACCATGCGGCGCTAGTAGTCACCAGCATGACCCCCACTCCAGTCGCGCAGCGTCTGCATAATTTGCATTCTACGCGTCTGGAAAATTCATTGTTTAGAATAGAATTTAAAAGTATATGTGTATATAGGAAGGGATGCAATATTTACACTTGTTGCAATATTATGTATTTAAAAATATTTATTGAACGAAATAAACAGATAACATTAATATTTTTTAAATAATGGATTAGTCACGTTGTACAATGTTTTGCGATTTTTTTCTTGTCGAGATTGCTTTTTTTTTGTTCTGCGTTGAAACGTGCAGAATATTGCTGCATCCGCATCAATACGTAATATTGTGTTATGTGTAAAAGAACACTATCGGCGTGTTCTATACACGGAAGAGAGAACTTTTCATAGTTATACACGTCGTCCAATATAGACTCGAAAACACGTGTTGAATTGCGATGAGCCACAAATCGCTCTTCTAATGTGATAAAATAATTACGATTTTACCACACTACGATTTTTCTTATTCGAGAACAATGACAGATCGAGAAAAAATGACGAAATACTACGGAGAGGTGCTTTGCGGAGTGGGGGTCATGCGGGTGACTACTAGCGCCGCATGGTGGGTTAGTTACGTGGCGACGATACGGGGACACGTTACTGTTAAGAGGATTTATCCCAATGTCAGCCCCCTGGTGGTTTCTTATTTCGTATACCGCGAAGGTGTCACATCTAGCGGTAGACAGTGACGTTACGTCGGTAAACACCGACGGACACTACCGCAAAACTCGCTGGCGGCTGCATGATTCGGTGCCAAAAAATTTACAAAACGTATAGTATTGCGCGGTTAACTTCACTAATACACAATATCGCATATACTATCGTGCCGCGGCCATTTTGGAGTCGATCGTAAAGTGAGCGAACGAGCGGTTCTGGTGGTCGATATCTTGCGACGGCGATAGAGACTTGACAACGATCAACGAGAAATTGAAGTTCGATATATCCCCGCGTAAGAGACAAATATTACCGTGGGTTCGATTGAAAACCCGGTCTGTACGTATGTTGCATGTGAGAGATATCGCATCGAGAGTGTTTTCTAGAAGCGGTAAACTCGCCGTTTAACTTGAACGTAAAAATTAACGAGAATTGAACGAAATGTTTTGCCGGGAATTAATCCTTCGTGACAATCGTACGACATTGATCGAAAAACAGAGGAAATTTTGAGGAGGTTCAGAGAAAAGCAACAACCAGGTGAAAATCCATCAACCTACAGAATCGTCGTATTTAATTTATTATAGATGTTTACACTCGATATTTGCGACTAAAGATATTAAATCGTACATTTGTTTCCCGTTTGTGAACACACTGGCCGTTTTTATCAGATACACATATTTCGTCGCTGAAAACCGCAACAATCGTTAATAGCGGGTTGAAGCGAGCGGAGCTTCGATGCGACACAGCAGGCGGCATGGACACGACCAAGCAATTGACGAAGGCCAATGGCGGCATCGAACAAGCGTTGGGCGGAGAAGTTAACAAGAATGATGTGCAAGTCTCTATAATAGCCAAAATGATGGAAGAAAAGCATACCTATACATACAAAAAACTAGTCGTACCGATATCGATGAGAAGTATATACTGGAAATTTTTTGGATTTCCCGCCACCGACGACGGTGACATATTGACCAAAGTTAAGATCGTCTGTATATTGTGCAAAACTCAGATAGCGTACAACAGAAATACGAGCAATTTGCGTATGCATCTGCAAAACAAACATGCCCAAGAATTGTTAGATCTAGAGGCTGGCACGCCGCCCAAGAGAATTATCCTTTCTCAAGAAGCCAAAGAGAAACGAGCTCAGAAACGGATGCTCAAAGCTACTATGAACGGCGCTCAACATATCTATACCACCAGCGCCGATGGGACTGTACAGATCGACGGAGATCTTCAGTTCGTCACTGATCCTAATATAAGTCTCTCCAGCATTGAGGATGACATAGGTGAGATTTCATTGAATTATTCGGTAGTGCGAAACGACTAGCCGCAAGAGGGGCTCCAAGCTAGACGATTGAAATTTCAGAGATGCTGTGTTTCCACTGCCTTGCAACGTACTAACGTACCAAGAGTGAAGATTGAGCTTTACTTATCATAATTTGCAATCATTCAAAAAGCGTGTCTTTTTGTAAAACAAGTATCTCGATCGAGAGGTTTCCTTCCCGAATCCACGCGACTAATATTTCGCTGGAAGTTTTTATTTCTAGCACAAGTGTTTTGGGATATGAAGAAGAACGAGACATCGAATAATGCGATAAACACTGTTGATTTCCCATTCGCAGATAATCCTATGAATCTTCCGTGCGCCGACGGCAAAGCCGTTTCCGACGCCATCACGGAATTTATCGTAATGGACCTTCAGTTGCCGGAAGTCGTGGAGGGACGTGGTTTTCAGCGGCTCGTAGCGACTTTGCGTTCACCCTGTGAAATTCCCAGTAAGAATAAGCTCGAGGACGAGCTGATACCAAAAGCCTACGAAACTTTTCGGGAGTCCGTAGCGGCTAATCTGGCATGCGTACACGGTGAATTCGGTCTCGCTGTGGAAGAATGGCGTTCGAATGCCGGCGAAAATTTCGTCACGCTCTCGCTGTATTATCAAAATTTGGAGGATGCTGTACTCGAGTGTAAAGTATTGAGTACTTTGCACGCTCCGTTGGATTGGAGCGAGGCGCAATGGGGGAGCGTCATAGATTCGACTCTTCTCGATTGGGACTTGAGAATAGAAAGGATAACAGCTGCTGTAGTGGCGACCTCGAGGCATGAATTACTCTCGTCGTTATCGAATCGGGGTTTAGCGCTCGTACCCTGTCTTCTTTATACTTTGCAAATTTGTGCTCGGGCGTGCTTCGAGAATGTCGACGTTGCGTTTATACTCTCGAAATGTCGAACGGCGATTGGTGTCATCGCGAGTCACGGGAGTGCATCGGCGGATCTAAGCGTGCAGGAACAGTTGCTCGAGGTATTTGAATAAGCGATAATCGTCCTTTCCATTACTTCGTTCTAATGTTCCCTCGTCCATCAACTAATCGCCGATTATGATTTGCCGACCAGTTGGACGAGAATGCCATGCTCATGGATTATCCGGCAGTTTGGACGTCGACGTACAACATGCTTGAGCAGATGGTGCTCAGACGTACCGTAATAACGTCTATACTCGAGAGCATGGAGGGTATAGATCGAGAAGCTGTCGAACTTACGGACGACCAGTGGAAAGTTATCGAAGATATAGTCAACGTTCTTGAACCTTTCAAAGTCACCATTATGACCCTCAGCGAAGAAAAGATGCCGCTCATCTCACTTTTGAAACCACTGCTGTGGCAACTCGTATCATCGCATCTCAAGGTCAAAGACGACGATAGCGAAATCGCAAGATCCTTCAAAGAATCTCTTTCGGACATGCTATGCGAACGTTATGCCGATAGCAATGTCACGCTTCTGTTGCAAATCGCCACGACTCTGGACCCACGGTAACTGAATATTAACAAACGACTCTCTCGCAACAACGAAGAAAGCGATTGATATCGCATCTCAGGTAGTACCTTTTATTGATCGTTCCTAAAGATAAGCCTTTCGCGGTTCTTTTGTTAGATTCAAGCAGCTCCCATACGCCCCTGACGAGGATAAGAACATGGTTCACGGGCCAATAAAGGAGATGTTGACGAAGCTCGTGGTCGAGGAGAACGGTGAGCAGGTCGAGATGAAGCTCGAGGAGGGCACTGCGCCGAAAAAAAGTCGATTGTCAGGAATGGCTCTTCTGCTCGGTGGACTTTGCGCCGCTAAGAGTGGAATGCCTGCCGAGGAGAAGGCCGACCTTGAATTAATACAGTATCAGTCTGAAGCAACAGCTCCTCTGGATTGTTGTCCGTTGCAATGGTGGGCTAGAACGGCCGCAAAATGTCCGAACCTTGGAAAATTGGCGAGACGTTACAATTGCGTGCCCGCTTGTTGCGCTCCACCTTCGCGAATTCCAGCCGAGGCACAAGTACTTTACGACACGAAAAGAGCCGCTTTGCCGTCCCACTTGGCGGATAAATTATTATTCTTACACGGCAATCATACAATTTGAGCGTGAACGATTCACAGAAATAACGCGCTTCGACTATCAGAAACACGTAGGAACGAACGTTCTTCTATCACTGACGCTGCTGAAATAACGCATTTCAAACGCGCTCAAAAAACGAAGATGAGATATATTTTTCTCTACCTCTTCCATGCGGTCGAACTTTTTTCTCCATACCGAAAATCCGAGTCCACACTGACCGATGCGACGTAAGTATTCGGTAACAACTCTATAGCGTTGACAATTCTTTTCGATGTTTCACTAGCGTTGTTGGGGATCCCAAGGATGTGCCGCAGACGTACGGTCGTTGCAATATTTATAAAAACTCGTCGAATGGCAGAAATATTTCTACTTTCACGTCCACTTTCCAGTAGGAGGTTTCCACTTTTGATCTTTCGTTAGTGTTTCGTAATAATTGGGATTACGAGGGGCTTCGAAGGGAGAGCTCGTCCATCTCAATTTATAACCTTCAGTTCTTCGGCGGTTAAAACTATCGCCCTCATTGCGTAATTATACTAATGTAACGATGAAGTTCGTACTACTGTTTTGTAAATATGAAGATATCGCTATCGATTTTACGGTCCCGCGAGTATATAGCTTGGAAAGCTAAGTACGGAATGTGAAAAAAAACTTTACGATCATACATTTGGCGTTGCATAAGCAACACAAACATTTTTTATTACATCCCGATGCGGATGACGAATCAGTACAACAATCTTAATTGACTAGCATAACATTGTATTACTGCCTAGAAATTAATCATCACTGTAAAAAAGAAAGGTCGATGTATTGAGAAGATTGAATCAATTTTTTTAGATTCGTTCAATAAACATTTGAAAATAATGTACAGAGTTATTCGACATTTCCGGATTGATTTGCGCAATGTGTTTCTTCGCATTTGTAGCTCATGATTGCTCCTGGCAAAACGCATTGGTACATAGTATTCAGGGAATACTCAATTGCTTTTGCATCCATCCAGAACCCTCGTAAAATCTTGGGTCACCTATCCTCAGAGATGCACGTTTGTAAAAGTAATAATACAGGACCGAAACTGGAAAAAAGGATGATATAGTAGTCAAGCGGAAGCGCGTATGATTATTCATTAAGGGGTTAGGCTACTGTGGAAATAAAAAAATGAAAATTGATATCCGCTTAAGGGGACGGAAATTGAAGAGAAAGGTCCAACATATGGTACAGAAATCACAGATTAAAGGTAAACTTATGATCGTAACGATAGAATTGCTAGTAAAATTTTAAATGCGTTTTTCATCGAAACTATGTTCTTTATAACGGTGTACACGATTTATCGACATGTAATGAAGGGATTGACTTGAAATTTCGTATACTTTCTCAGGGTACTAGTAGTCTGGTCTTGACCGACGTTTTTATTATTAACGTTTATTTTTCACTAGTTATTAACAATAATGTAAGTTTCGTCGAAATATCGAGAAGTACAATTAAAATCTTTTTTTTATACTATACTATCTACTTTAAGGAAAACTTTTTTGTGCTTCAGATCAACCGAGTGGCCAAATTCAAGTACACGATTGAGCCCCTCGCGTTCAAAGGTCCTTCGGGAGATTGCTTATAACTTTGTTAATAATTAATACTTTTTTATGAAATGTACACAACTTTGTTAATGTACATACTAGGGGGCACGAATTTGAGCTCTATTTATTTTCCTTTTTCTCACCAGCCAATTATCTATTTTAAAGAAAAAAGAAAAAATTGTCGCGAAATCTGCGAGCGGTTAACAAATATTGAGCGGTCGCTCAAGCCTCCCAAAAATTCACATTTTCGTTAAAAAATCGTTTTTTTTTTCGTTCACTTCTCACCCACGAATTTTACGCTTTGTAATTTTTTTATTGAACCAGCGAAAGCTCTAGCCGGCCAATCGTTTAGTGTTTCAGTAGTCGCGCACGAACTTCGAAATTTCCAGTTTTCGCCAATTTTGTTTTTACGCTTCTTACTCATAAAGTTGACGCTTTGTAAAATTTTCAAATCAATCAATTCTTTTTTCTTTAGAAACAGGTTTTACCACCCATTTCTAACCCAAGAATTATAATCTTTGTTTTCATAAAATCATTCTTTAAAGCTTTTGTCCGTAAACAAAATTATAGGTCGAAAATGTGCATGCGAGATTTATTTTTTGGCGGAAATTGTAAATTTAGAAAACGCGGAGCGACCAGTAAATATTCATTAGCCGGCTAGATCTTTCGCGAGGGTAATTAAAAAATTATAAAGCGTAAAATTCATGGATGAGAAGTGGACGAAAAAAAAAGATTTAATGAAAATTTGAATTTTCGGGAGGGTCGAGCGACCTCTAAATATTTTTTGACTGCTCGCAGCTTCTGCGACAATGTTTTTTTTTTTAAAAAGACAATTGGATGGTGAGAAGGAAAAAAATAGAGCTCAAATTTGTGCCAGCCTAGTACAGACAAATAACTGTCCAATCGATTTTTCAAACATTTAAGCCTTCAAAATAATTTATTTTTGAATAACCCTGATTTTCCGGTTGTCACAATATCTTTACCTCTTAATGGATAATGAAGAATAAAATACCTGTTCTCTGAGTGGAATAGAGAGAATGGAAGCCTATGGTCCAATAATGCTCCCGGTGATGATGCCAGTGAAGAGTTATGTGCCATGTGTGAAGACTGATGCTCAATATTATATAAACAACACAGAGTACGAGAGTCGCGCAGAATCTTACATAGAGAAGTTGTATCAAGCCGGCCTAGGATAATTGAAGAAAAAAAATTATTTTGTACAGTCTAAATTACCCAAAAACAAGCTGACTGTACCATTTGGACCTTATTTTTATTCAAGACTTTATGAAAGCCTTTATGGGAATTACGCAGACCATCCGACAGGAACATCCAGAGTATACAATAATTTCAAATTGACGATAAACTCTAGCAGATCACACAAAAGTGACTCGAATACTCAGGGATTTGACATTAATATAGTGCGCATATTACAAATATGAGTGAAAGAAAATTAATGTCAGGAACAAGGAAGCGATAAATCTTCCTTTGCGAAAGATCCCTTTTCAAAACTACGATTAACCCTTCGTAGACACATTTATAGTTAGCCATGATTTTGACACACTGTCAATTTGCCATTAACAAGCCTTGGATTGGTTTTTATTGGAAAAAATCAGGGGCACGCTTTACACATTTCTTGATTTGTCGGCACAATTCAAATTCGGATAATATGAAATTGAAACGTTTAAAAAAATTATTGAAAATGTTCTATTAAGGAACGGTGAGCAGAATGCTCAGTGTTGCTCAACATAGGGTTAATAAGTCAGGGTTATTGAAATGTTGAAAAGCGTGTACTGGTCGAATTGGTACAGAACATTTGCATGGTATGACAAATTTGTCATCATATTGCGAATACATTTGGCATAAAAGTTGTATTTAATGCGAATTGTATATTTTCTTAATAAAATTAAGAAAAAAACGTATGGTACCTGAAAAATATACGTTGCAAAGAAATTGATAAGCAGTATGGTCAGAGCGACAATCAAGCAAAAATCTTGGACGCTGTAAGAGGAGGAATAAAAAGAGAAACAGATGAGTGCGACAGTAGTAGTAAACAACAAAATGAGCCGAGATAATTGCTGCTTACACGTAGAACGTGAGAAGATGGAAAGGATTCGGTTTGGCAAAACTCGAGAATGAGTTTACACAGATGTCGAATAGTAAAAGAGCGTATTGTACGATAACGATTGCGGGGTATTGTTTTGAGCTCGGAATAGTCATTTACTCGCTAATTTTAACAAGAAAAAATAATATTGTGGCAGTACATTTCAAGCTAAATTACTAACTATGGTTTGTTATGATATTTGAAACGTCGTTGTCATGACGACGACAATGACCAATGAACGCTCTCCCGACGTGTGCATCATGGAGATAGATACCAGGAAGTTCAGCGAGGCCTTTCAACTCGTCCCCAAAATGAGAACGAGAAAGGATGGCGCTGGGGTGCTCCGGCCCCTATATGTATATAGATATACGCTAAACACGGGTGCCATCTAAGACAGATCACAGATGATGTACCTAACCCTCATTCGTGTTAAGGGATAATACCACTCTAGGATTTTAGAAAGACGTTTTCTTGCCAAAAAATACTTTGGTGTCATAAAAACAATATGCAACTGGTCCTGTAGCGAATTTTTTAATTTAAAGGTTCAATTATCGATTTTGCGCAGCGCCTCGGAGCGCGCGCTGAGTTGCTCGTACAACTTTAAACGCGTTTTTCACGAAACCATTTTTTTCAATCTCGGAAGACGGATTACTCGAACAGCTTTGCATGCATCGATTTGAAATTTTTATAGCAGCTTCACAATTACATTCTCTATGGGAGTACGTAGCCGTTTTTTGATTAAATGTAAACTTTGTTTTTATAAACAATATATTGCTTTTTTTGGCAAAAAATCGATTTTTTTCCTTCAAAGTGCGCTATTTTTTCAAAGTTTGAAAGCAAATTTCTAGTTAGCCCCATAGCTAATAATATATAAATTATAATTTTTTTGCTTTTTGTTTCATGTCTCATACTTTACGAGAAAACCGTTCTCCCGTGAAGCTATTTGTAAAAAAAAACACGTTTTTCTAGATGGGCACTATCGCCGCCATTTTGAGTTTGAGTTTGAGATCTTTTCTCGCTTTTGAGTTTTTTTGTCGAGCCGTCATGAGGAAATTATGAATTGGCGGATATTTCGACGTTTGATGTCACGATCGGTCTGCTGTGAGGTTAGATACGCATCCGATCACTTTCACCGCGTTACCAATATATTACTATATATGTAGGTGCCGCTGCAGCCCAGCGCCATGACTTCGACACAGTTTTTGGGACGCTTTTTTCAGCGCCTTTGCATTACCGCTGAACCTCCTGGTATCTATGTAGGACCGTGCCATGCCATTGACCCTGTCGCACAGACATCCCTCGATTACAGCGACTCCATCGGATGGCTTCTCCAAGAGAACCATCCCCCACCGCCGGAGTTGCAAGACCTGTATTTGAGACCGTGCGCGGGTCCCTGGTAACTCGCTCCAATTTTTTGTCACAAAAATAAACTCTGTAAAACGAAAATCCCCGAATAATTCACCCATTTCCCCAGTTTTCGAATTTATAACGTACGTTTGTTTATATCGCAAACAATTCGACGAGATCCAATGAAAGTAGTGTCGAAAAGGATTGAGATACAAAATGAGTGATATACAAACTATTAGCGATCTCCTAAAGAGTACGGCTGTCATAGTGAACAAAAATAGCTTCACTTATGTCAATAGGCTTTTTCAAGAGTTAGGCGAGGATCCCGCGATTTTACTGATTTGCAAGAGTGTAAGTACACTTGTTTTGAAGTTAAGAAAAAAATGCGATCTTAATTTCCCTTTCGTTTCTCCACTTAGATACTTTTTCCTACGAGCGCATTACGTCAAGATCAATCACCGGACGTCAAGAACGAATCATTAGAAGCAACAGGTAATATTTCGTTGCGCATTGACTTTGGCTTAACGGACAGCTTTCCCAGACTGATAAGCTTATCCGCAGAACATGATGTGACTGGATCTCCATTGAGGCATTCTTTCGGCGAGGATACGTTCAATGTTACGATCGTCAATGAAAAAAAGAATTGGTCCAAAGATGAGGAGAATCATGTTCCGGTAGAAAGAGATCAAGCAAGGTAACGATCATGTATCTTGGAATGGCTCGCTAATAATAAAATGCTCATCAAATTAATTTTTCTTTCATTATAAAAGTTTTCTTTTGTGTACATTACCCGTTTAAGCATATAACTTGATTTTGTGGGAACAAAAACCATAACTATCAATCCTGGTAAGCAGGTGTATTTTGATAGAGGCATGTACGTTTTTGTCTACCATCTACATCCCCATATCAAACGTTTGTTTTATTTTTGCGACTTCGAAGGTTCATCGGGGTAGGCTACTGTGACGACCTAAAAATCAGGGTTATTTGTAAAAATCAACTTTCAAGGAATAAGTAAGATGGTTGAAAAATCGTTTGGACATTTATTTGTGGATTAACAAAGTTCTGTACCAAATTTCATTTAATAATATTAATAGTTAAAGAAGTTATAGACGATCCTGCAAAGGACCTTCGAAGGTGAGGGGCTCAACGGTATACTCAATTTTGGCCACCCGGTTGATCTGAACAAGAAAAATCGAGTTTATTCTTAAAGGAGATAATATCGGCTAAGACCTGACCGATTTTTTTTTGGTTATCGGGTTTTAGTGTGCAACGAAAAATGTAGCATTTTTTTCATGATGTCTGGAGGAAAAATGATATCGTTATTGTTAACAACTAATGAAAGAAACGTTAAGACAAAAACACGTTGTTCAAGACTAAACTACTGTTACAGTGAAAAAGTATACGAAATTTCAAGTCAATCCGTTCATTACATGTAAAGAGATCGTGTATACCATTTTGAACAACATAGTTTCGAAAAAAAACGCGTCAAAAGTTTTACTAGTAATTCTATTGTTGTAATTATAAGTTTACCCCTATTTTCGATTCCTGCGCCATATGTTGGACCTTCCTTTTCAATTTGAGTTGCCGCAGGCAACGAACGAGTGTTCGTCATTTTCACAGTAGTTTCACACTCCCTCTAACTTTTTTTTCAGTCTACGAGTACTCTACATCCCCATATCAACCTTCTTAAAATTTTTACCTGGCTTCTGAAGATTTAAAATTTTAATCCAGGTTACCGAACTTTCAACGAAAAATTACGACACTAAAAATCGTCGAAGATGACACGCTGGTCACATTTATATCTAATAATTTATAGACTAAATAACTCTAGATGCCTGACATAAACTGCCCACGTGTGTAAAAAATCTAAAAATTTCGTAACGACAATAAAAACAGGGTCCCGCCGAATGTTAAAAAAAAACATTGTTGCTTCCATTTGTACAGGGTCCTTCCCCTCATTACATTCCCCACCATATTCCATTTCAATCTCCTTTAAAGAAAAAACAACTTAGAAAAACGTGGGTGGCAGAAAGTTTTTCGTAGGGGCGACTTTTCAAAATGTAAAAATGTTTAAATCTACTAAATTAGCGCAATTTTTATTATTTCAGCTCATCGCCGAGTATAACAATTGATTGTGACTTATTTCTATTAAGCGCCACTGTAATTTACCAATGATTAAGGGCCCTCTACAAAAAGAAAACCTCAACTGTCGTGAATTATTAGGCATTTTGAATGACAGCACTTTATTTTTAGAAATATTGAATTTTCCATTCTGTTCGGTAGATTTGATATTTCTTATCCTTGCTATGATTGTTATCCGAATTGGGGGTAAAGTGAAAAATCATTTGTTTTTTTTTGCTTTTAGTGTTATATTAAACTTGTGCCTGGAGTATCTCAGTTCAAAATGGTCAATGCCTCTGTTTGTACTGTGCGATGGTTTGGATAAAGAAAAAACTGTTTTACTCGGCGCATTCGTGGAGCCCGAATGGTTTTCTACTATGAAAGTATGCACCAGTGTTCCGATGGAATCGTCAAAAATTCATGACCGCAGCACGTTGATGCGAGAACACTTGATGTTGGCATCAGTGCCGGAACGTGAGGTATAGCAGACATAAAAACAGAACAAAAAATTGCTCTTCACTACTTTCATTCTCTCCCTTAAAGGTTAATGTAGCGGTATCAAGCACATACGAATTTCATGGAATTAGCAGCACCACTATCGACTGGACAGAGCATCAGAGAATAAATTTCGAAGGATATCTTTGCTTAAAATTGAGCTGGAACAACCTGTCGTTTTTACCACCAGCAAGAACGTCATCCAGTTATCTTGTATGTAAACTTTATTTCAAGGCATCTTAGATAGTCGGTAGGTAACGAATAATATTTCAAAGATAACCGAAATTGCGGCTGGATGGAAAGACAGTCCGTTGAATGATTTGTGGACTGAGCTGTTGTTGCTCGACCAATACTTGACGATACTCGAGATGTATCAAAAGAAAAATATCAGCTCGAGATACAGCGTGTTGCCATTGATTTTCCCAAAGGGTTTCAACATTCCGTTCATCAAGGTATTCTGAGCAAAACCTATATCGTGCCCAAACAGCCGAGTCGAACGAAGAATTCAAATAAAACGTTACCATTGTTGCAGAAATCTCAACATTTGTTGGAAAACTTGAATCTCCTGTTGAGTGGTGATGACGATTTTGCGATCGATCAATGTGTCGGCCGTAGAAATGAGCGTCCTTTCGAAAGTAATGCCGACCTGGATGAAAACGCTCTCTTGCACAGTCATTTGAAAGAATTGTCGTCGAGGCAAAACCTCGATTTTACCGATCAGTTGTGGCAGCTGATAATCAGTTCGAGCGATTATGCACAGATGACCGATTGTCTTCATACCGTATTTGAGGAAATTGTTGATCACCACTACAAACCGCAGGTAAATATCTCACTTGTTTAGAAATTAAAGAAAAACCTTATATTTTCTCTGAGGAGAATCATTGCTTGGAACTGCAATTTTTGCATCATTGTCGAATTATTGATTTTTAAAAATCACACTTCACTACTCGACTTCTGTGATAAATATACGTCAGTTCCTTAAAATTCGTCCCAACGGTCATTTTAGTGGTGATTCCATAATTTCAATTTTATAAAATAGTGCAAATAAAATCGATAGAACAATGAAACCAAAAACGTCTCATTTTTTTGAGAGCTTCGGTAATTTTGTGTTAATCTGTGCGTAGATTAACGGACCACAACCAACGCGGCTTGCCAGTTTGATTAAAGACTTGAATACCCAAAACGCGACGGTGCCCTCGCTCGCCGGAAGTCTTCCTCTGGAGCTCGTTATTGACATGGGAATGGAAAAAATGTGCCGTGATTACAAGTATTTGTTGCTGAGCGCGAACCTCGCCGATTCATATGACATTCGTGATAAATTGTCCAACGTCTCCACGGAGGAGTTTACTACGGACAAATATAGGTTTGACTTCCATCAGAATTGTTACGCATTATCGACTCAAAAATTCCCTGACTTTTCCACATTTTCCATACAGATTTTGCAAATTACCCAGATTAGGGTCAAATAAAGAACACTTCGTTTTCATAAAATATATATATTTTTAAGTTAAAGACCACAAGTTGAGGCAGCTTCAACCATACTAGTATTTGTAAACGTTACAAGCTATACGGGAAAAACCATATACTCAGAAATAGCAATGAATCATTTTTGTGAAAAAAAACATAACATTTTTAACCGCCTTGAAAAAGCAAAGGAAATTCTCAATTCGATCCTTCTATTGAAAATTTGTGTTGAAATACATGCCATAATTTTGTTTTAAGATCAAACATACGAAAATTTCAAAAATTGAAATTCGAAAAATAATTTAAACATTGTAAAGTAAAACAAACACTTTGAAAGCAAATACAGAACCTTTTCTTCATTATAAACAGAAATTTTTATGCCGGTGACAATAAATAAAAAATAAATATAAACACATCTATAATAATAATGATGCGGTTGTGTATCGACAGATCGAATGCACAGAGGTTGGAAGTAAATTGGTGTTCAGTTTTTAATATTTTCAATGTTATAATATAATAATATTATAATATAATAATAATTACATAATTAATTTTCAATTAATGATAATCACAATGTTATAATATATAATGTTATAATATAATAATAATTTTCAATTGACATAACTTTTTTCTGTGTATAATGAAGAATAATATAAATGTTAAAAATATACAAAAGTATTTATTGTTATACTGTTCAGTTTTTTTGTCAAGACAGTTTCATTTTCTGTAATTCTTGCAAAAAGTAAATTCCGAGAAAATTCCAGAGAATTTCCAAAATTCCCTGATTGTTCCAGGAGAAAAAAGTTTCTGTCTTTTCCCGGTTTTCCATATGCAGAACAACCCCGTATATCCTCTCTGTCGATTGAATATGAATCGTGTCAGGGAAGTAAAAGTTTATATATATTTTGTCAACAATTTCAGAAAACTGCTCATTACCATATCGCAAATTCACATCTGTTTGGAGTTTCTGCTTCTCATGCAAAGCAATTTGGATTGTGCCTTGGATACGTCGTACTCGTTTTTCGATTACGCGATGAAAATGTATACGTCGAAGGATTCACCGATTAAATCATTCGCGGATTTGGCCAATAACACGATTTACACCCTAAAAGCGCCAGGATCAAATGCTATACTCAAAGAAATCGCCAAAGCGTAAGCCTTCACCTGGTATAAGGTTACAAGAAGACAAAAATCTCAAATTTGGGTATAAATATAAAACTTCTTTGTTTCTTCATTGGTTTAGCTCTCCAAGCACGTGGCGAGCTACGTTATCGTCCAATCGTACCGCTAGAAAATTCACGACAACGACACACTACAGTCTCGTGCCGATATTCCCTCCGAATATTTATACCCCAGGTGTGTTGGTTATCGATTATCCAGGCTCTTCTCAAACTCTTGGAATCATTACATCGTAGTGTTTTGCTCTTTCAAGTCGATCAAATCGAAGGAGAAGAACACTTCCACGTCACTAATGCTGTCACGGCCTCTTACAAAATTCGTTAAAACAATTGTACAACATGGAAAATGCCAGTGCGTAAGTAAACATGTTCAGGTCTTATATAACCGAAAAAATGTCGTTTTTTCCCCTTCAAATTGGCTTAAATAGTTTAAACATTCCCAGAATAGTATGGTTGATATATATAATCATCCTAAGAAAGATATGGCGGGAAGAAAAATGGTTTTAAAACTTTAAAAGCGTTCTTTTTAAAACCATGTTTTCAAAGTCGGCCGGACTCGTAGCTCCAACTATTTTCAACCGATTGACTTCAAATTTCAACTGCAGCTTTTTGGACGGATTTTCTAGCGAATTACACGATCTTTACGATCGATTAATAATTGCTGTTCTTACAAACAAATCAAGGTTGTTTTTCAGTCGAAAATGGGACGTTTTTTTCTTCAGAATGTTACCAAGTTTGTAAAAGTAAATATTTTGTCATAATCTTGCGTACTATGCTAGCAAAACCCACGGAGATAACGAAGAATATTTTTTCTGTTGTAGATGCTCAGGTGCTCGTCCAACCAGTCCTCCCGTGGAGGGCCTAAAAAAGGCGTTCTTTCTACCGGCCACTGTGCCGCCATTTCGTATTTTTTTTTTGGAAAATAAACAATTGGTTCCAGTACCTACAGATACTTAAGATCAACCCTCCAAATCGCATTTTGCTTGATTTAAGGGTATTGGCAAAAAAATTCCTAAAAAGTCTTGTCTCACTACCCAAAGGTATATAAGGCCTTAAGGGGGCAAATACATATAAATGGTCGAAAATGACGAAGAATTTCTGGGATTTTTTTCCCAATGCAACTACTGGACCAATCATTTTGAAATTTGTAGGGTATTTTATCGTACATTAGAAGACGTGGAAAACTTGTTTTTATCGACAATTCATTAGCAGCCTGCAGCCAATTGTTGCTGAACAAATTTTCGAAATTGACGGCAGCGATAAAAAAAACTATCCGATTCATTTCAACCAAAGGTTTTTGGACATATCATTCCAAACCCTCGGCGATAGACCTCCATATTCAATACAAAATTGAATAAAACAATAATTTTTTACATAAAAAGCACGAAAATTGTCGGTGAAAAATCTTTTTTTTTCTGAGTGCCGCCATTATTACATTTAACTTTTTCAACTTTTTCTTGGTTTATCGACAGCGTACTTCCATATAGAACGTAACGGGTTTTGAATTTTTTGTTTCCAATATTCAAAAAACTACAGCTGCCGCAGTCTGACATCGCGGGTAAAATTAGTTCAGCAACAATTGGCTGCAGGCTGCTGACGAAGACTTATCGTCGATTAAAATAAATGTTTTTCATGTCTTCCAATGTACAATAACATACCCTACAAATTTCGAAGCGATTGGTCCCGTAGTTGCGTTGGAATAATATCCCGGAATTTTTCGTAATTTTCGACCATTCATCTGTATGTCCCCCCTTAAGTGTGAAGTTATGTCCAGAATTCTTTATACGGGGTATGTCAGTACGGGAGAAATACTTTTTATTAGTAAAGGATGGTTTTCAAATAGTCGATTGGGGACCGACGCCTGTCAAGTTTTGTCGACGATGCAAACTTGTGTGAATATACCGAAAATACACCTGCAGGTAATAAATTCCTTCAATTAAGAAGCAATTATAGAAAGAATCACTTTTGGACACTAAAAAAAAATTGTTTCCGACGATTTGAATCTCGTCAACACACGATAAGTGAGAATGTTGCCTATTCGTGATATAGAAACGTGAAGAAAATATTCCGATGGTATTCCTCTGATAGAGGAAGGTGAAAATGATGCAGAATTTGATCAACCGAATAAGGAGTTACGATTTAAAAAAATCAGTGAACAAACGGTCGAACCGTTTTGAATCACAATTCCAATTTATGTTGCTCAGACGAAACAATATCGCATTTGTATATATATATATATATATATATATGTATATGTATTTCATTGACATGAGAATTGTAAGAGCATAATTCGAATCCATACAATGTATAACTATACCTACATTATGAGTGTTTTTGTACTTTTCAGTCATTGACAACTCACACTCGATTATCTTGCTAAAAAATATTCCGCTTTCGTTATACATATGTATTTTTTTAGGGTGGTTCATTTTTTAAATTAAAGCGATTATCGTCTAACTACGAGATTAGAAAATAGTTCGAGGTAAATAGCAGTAATTAAAATCATTTTCACCATACAGTTTTTGTAAACTAATTTTCGTGAAAATTACATTGTACTTTTATTTCTCGTCGAAGCTGATTAATTTTCGGCGTTGATGTTCATTGAAATATATACGAGGGGTGTCCCATTTCAACTGCACACTCCAAACAAATCGCGAAAAGGAAGTTGGATGAAAAAACGTTTGGCACACGATTACGATATCTCTGGCATCTTAATTTGAACGTGGATTATTCATATTTCGTCCAGAAGAAACACTTTTTCAAGAATAAGAAAATCGCGATTTTGGCTTTCTTTAGAAGATACAGGACATTTTACGAATTATTCGTTATTAAGCGATTTAACTGGTTTACGTTAATGTAGCTTTCTTCGGAATGCGCTATGTTGAGACAAAAACAAGAACAGAAACATAATTTTACAAAAACAACAAGAAAAAAAAAATCAAAACCAAAACAAGAAAATTTATAAAAAAAAACGCCGGGGCTTCCAAAAAACTGGCTCGAGCAAAATAAAAGCTGAAAACGCAACCGATAATGACCCAAACAAACCCAACCCACGCACGCACGCACAAACACACAGCGGAGAGAGTTTTGAGTAGATACAAATGTGGGAGTGACGCCCCACGGTTCCTAATCTCCGCTATCACAGACACGCACATACAAAACAGCCCTCTTCAGGGCCAAAGAATACCAATGCAGACAACCTCCACGTGGTGTATTCTGGATAACGCTAATAATCTGCAGCCAACTTCTTAAATCAACGACAAAGTACAGGGTTGTTACGCATTATTGATTCAGAAATTCCCTGACTTTTCCAGGCTTTCCATACAGGTTTTGCAAAAATTCCAGGTTTTGCCGACTAGCCAGATTAGGGTAAAATAAAGGACACTTTCTTTTCATCAAACATATATTTTTTGAGTTAGAGAGATATTAGTCTTTGTAAACGTTACAAACGATACGGGAAAATTATATACGTAAAAAAAGCAGACTAATTTTTGTGAAAAAAAAACAACATTTTTAACCGACTTGAAGAAACAAAGGAAATTCTCGACTCGATCCTTCTAATGAAGAATTATGTTGAACTGGATAACAAAGTTTTTTTTAAGACCAAATGTATGGAAATTTGATAAAATTGATATTTATTTTTTTTCCCTGAAATTCGAAACATAATTTGAATATTATAAAGTAAAAAATGCATTAAAAGGAAATACAGAACCTGTTCCTCATTATAAACAAAAGTTTGCACGCCGGTGAACATAAATAAAAAATAAATATACATACTTATGTATAATGTTAATGATGTGGTTGTGTATCGACAGATCGAATGCAAATGTATTTTTGTAGCTTCAATTTTAATTTACATTAATTACAAATGGAGCTTTACAGTAAATTAGTTTTCAGTTTTTAAATTCTCAATGTTTCGCACTGACGTAACTTTCTTTTGTGTACAATGAGGAATAATATAAATATTAAAGATATACAAAAATATTTGTTTTTGTACTGTCCAGTTTTTTTAAAGTCGCTTTCATTTTTTGTATCTCTTTCAAAAAGTAAATTGTGAGAAAATCCTCGAAAATTTCCAAAGTTCCCTGATTATTCTGGGTGGAAAGAAATTCCCTGAGTTTTTCCGGTTTTCCATATGCGTAACAACCCTGAAGTACGACGAAACAATGACGACGAAATACGCGGAAAATTTGATTTACATCGAAAATCGGAAAAATACATTTTTTCTCTTCGAAGCGCTGTATATCCAAAACTAAGGCTCAAAAAGACAAAAGTTATTCTCGTTTTTTGTATTTTTTCGGCCATATTTCATAATCCAATGGTCAAATTGAGGCGCCAGAGATATCGTAATTTCCCCGAACGTTTTCGTGTATCGTTTGAGGCGTCCTCTTTGAGGGGAAGTGTCATACCGACCGAGCGACCATGAGTGCAAAAGAGATAACCGATTCGCAGAGCCCAGTGTTCTTCGAGACCGCTGATATTTCGGAAAAAAGAAACACCTTTCACTTTGTTAAAAGACGAATACAACGTCCATCTCGTCGTTTGCCCGGAATGTCATCCGTCCAGGAGAAAACTTGACGGTAGGGTTTTTACGAACCAATACATGTCCTTGAAACGGTATAAGTTCTATTTGAAATATTTTGCGAATAACGCATCATTTGGAAAATATTTGCGTGCAAACGCTAAAATGGAACCCCCCGCTTTGTATATATGTATATTTGAGAGAAATTGGCCCATTTTATTCATCCAGTTTAATTCACGCTGATAATGCTAAAAAGTGTAGTTCTTTCACCAGTGTTGAACAAATTTTTAGCGACATGTTTCGATGTATCATCAGGAAAAGAATATTATCCGTTTTGCGGAATAATACATATTGACAGAAAATTATTTTCGTATGGGAAAACGAAAATACGTTCGAAGTTTTTCGTTAACTCTTGCTTTGCTCTCGCATTTGCCGATATGAATCTAAAAATAGACCACTCTAATATTTATTTATATATGATATAACTACATCATGCAATAATTCATGCAAATTGGATTGTTTTCTTACTATCACCACATCGAAGATTCATCGTTAGACGATAACGAAGTTACAAAATTCGAGGTAGCTACTGCGACTAGGCACTTATCGGATGAGTATTTCAGCTTTACGGATTCCTACTGAATTCAAGATATTTTCTCATTCCGCTAAATTATTACAGATCAATCGACAGTAATGAAAATTGAGCTTTATAGAAAGTGTCGCTTTATGCAATAATCATTAACGGATAATTCAACGATAAGAAGGCTCACTGACTTATGCCAATTTATGAAAAATCGTTTTTGTTTGATATTCCAACGTTAACGACACTCCTTGTAACCTTTCCTTTCGCTACATTGCAGTTTGGTCTCCTTATTCCCGAGAAGCTGCTGATATGTGCCCTTTCTGAAACGACCCACTATTTTATCGCGTTCCCAGGGCGGTGCACAATCAAATTGCAACTAACCAACAAGTATATGAGACTTTTCGTTCAACGACGTTGCAAATTTGCTTTTCAGGAAAGGTCAGCACTGGCTGCCGTACTACAATCAATTTTCTTCTTCGACCCTGACAACTTTTCATATTTTCATTTCCTTTTGCTTTATTTATTCTTCGTTTTTTGTTTCGCAAAATTGCGGCAAAATTCTGCCAATATTCTGTCATTTGAGCTGATAAACATACCGAATGACGTGTGGGAGATACAATCGCAGACACTAGACGTCGATATTCCGAAAAATGTGTTCTAGATGTAAAGCGAAATCAGACCTAAGTCGCTTAACACGTAGATCGAGCCTTACATTTCTAGGCACGAGGATTCTTTTTAAACAATTTCTTCACCTCTATTGGTTAATATTTAACTTTATTGAGAGTGAATATCCCACGGCTAACAACTTCCGCAACTTTTGAGCCGCTCAACCGTGCGCTGCACTGCCGTATAGTTTGGTCAAAAAGTGCAGGAGAGTCAAACGAGAAAATGAGCATTTTTCCTACGTTACAATTAATCACGCTGCAATTCAGTAGTTAAGGATTGTGAAGCTTTCCAGAAAGTTTCCTTGATTCATATAGCGGATACACAAAAAATTTGAAACCTGTACCATTTTTGTCATTTTTTCTGTCATATTATCCCAGAGCTAAAGAGCGTCCCGTAGAACGCATGCATAACTACTGTAAATTGTACGTGTTGGATAAGGTTCCGAAAACAAGGTCTCCGATCGCGCCGAAATTTTGCACACACTTTCCTTTTCGTATTTTAAGATATCGAATTTTAAAGTTTGTTTTAAGGGTAAAATTCCGAAACTCCCTCCCTCCGATCGAACTGAAATTTTGCGGGAACTTTCCTTCTCATATTCTAAGACAACCCGCAAAGGGATTTCCGGCGACTCGCAATAGTCTTCGAGATATTGAATTTTTAAGTTTTTTTAACGCGCGCCGACTATATCCGCTACGTCTCCGTTCATACCTATATATGTTATTACGTTCTTCGTTTTGTCCAAACAAAAGTACCCAGACAAATCCAAACCTAAACAAACACAAACAAACCAAACAAACCCAAAAACTATTGCGCGTCGCCAAAAGTTCCTTCAGGGGTTGTCTTAAAATATTGGAAGGTTTGTGCAAAATTTCAGTTCGATCGGAGGGGGGGGGGGGAGTTCTCAACCTTGCCCAAAGTGTTAAACGTGTTCAACCGGCCAGTTGCTTGATCCCACATTTTGATCAATGGCTTGGAACAAACGATGTCATAATCCGTCCGTTTTAAATCCCCACGATAGCATTTCTGATTCCCATACATCCTAAAAAATCAGCGAATTCTGCTTTCTGAGTATTGCTCTTTACACGATAATTCGCATGTTTGAAGACGGATTAACAGAGCACCAGATGCGCGTTAGTTTTGAATAAAATAAATAGACGTTCGAAATACGCGTAAATCAGTATATGATTGTGAAAATAATTTATTCTTTCAATATCACTCATACGACCGATACTCATCGCTGTAACTACCTTAATAATGTACGTTTAGTGAGTTTTAGACAATGCAGTGCTAACTATCAAGATGTTTTTTTTCTCGTATAGCCGAAAGATTCTTCAGTGGCTTCGTATTGCTTTATACTTTTTATTCGTTCGTTTGAAATTCTGACATTAACGAAATATAATCGATTCGAGATTCACGTTAAACAAATAGACAAATCTGAACTCGTTAGTAATAGATATAATAATAATAATAATAATAATAATAATAATAATATTTATATTGACGAGACGAGAGACATTAAAATCATGATCAAGACAGATATTCTACATATGTACGATAATAAAAAATCCCACTCGAGGACACACAAAGTATGGCGTATAAATTCACGCGTCTCCCTTATACGCAAAACAAACGAAAAAAACCTTTCGGAATTCTGCCGCTTTGTAAATCAGTTTAGTATTTTTCATTTTCTTTGTCATTGTTAAATAAAAATCTGTGGAATCTATACGTGTATCGATTACACAACGAAATAAGTACATGGAGAAATGAAAAGTCATTTGGTTTGCCAGGCATTCCTACGACGAAATGTTCTGGCTAAAACGAAATGAAACATTTTTTCAACAAGGTTACACCGCACTTCGAAGAAATTTGTTAATTTCTTGGCAGGTGAGATTTTTGAGTTATCACGGGCCCAACGGAATCAATACTGTTTGGCCTATGTGTCCTCGACACTCGATATACTCGCTTGCTCCAATACCTCCAATAATTTTTGCATCTCCATCGAGTCCGACGAATTGTCAAGGGTCCTCTCCAACGCTCTCACGTAAGACATACACGTTCGGCCCTCATGATCCAGATTTTGGGGATTCGCTTTGTGCTGCACAAAAAATAGCACACACGTCGTTTCAATTTGCCGAATCGATAAAGGTATTTTCTAGAATTTTGACCAATTACCCAAATCAATAGCTGAGCCATTGCTAAATTGCCGGTTGCACAAGCGAGGTGCAGAGGAGTACGAAGATCCTCGGCGCTCACCGATATATTTATATCCTCGTAGCTACATTTGGCCAGGCATAGCGTAAACGCTCGCATGTCACCGCTGGTTGTTTTAGAAATGGCAAGATTTTAACATTATCTCGTGGCAATGTTCAATGCATTTATCCGTCGTTTTGTCGTCTTTCGCGTATGAAAATCGGTCTCGATTGGAGTCACTTACCGACATACCGAATCGATGAGTAATTTTCCGAGAGATATATTTGGATTGGTCGGTGGTAGGAACAATTTTTCCTCGTACTTCCATCGTATCCACTGTTCTTTTTCTTCCCTCGAAGCTTCGGAGCTCGGCTTCTGTTTTCCACCCTTCAGACAGTACTCCCAGACACCATTTGCGATGTCGTTGCCAAGTGCCAGCATGACACTCAGTTGACCTGCACTGTAATACATCATTTTCAAGATTTTTGTGTACGAGTTATTCGAAAAAGAATATATACAAGTGCGAGGAATTGCAACTCACGACCAGTCGTCCAGATCCAACGATCGGATCTTCGATATGTGGGAACCCAAATTTCTGTGAATGCCGGAACACTCGATGCATACGAGTATGCCGAGATTCAGGCTCGCCCAGTCTGGATCTAAAGAACATCAGCACTGATTCACGTTACGCGGAACAATTTTGTACAAAGTATTGTATTATAAACTTTGTGGTCCTACAATGTAGACGTGAAGTATGATTTTGTGAATTCGTCAAAAGAGACGTACTCGTTCCTTTACTAACGACTGTGGAATTATAAAGGAGAAAATTGCCGTTTAAACGTACTGGCAGCTCCGCAATCGGCGCATGCATCGTTTCCGGAAACTTTGTTCTTTATACAATGCATCTTGAAAGCCTCGGTCTCGTTTTTCTTATCACCGTCGCTATTCTGCAAGCTTGACAATATTTGCTGCTCGATCGCGGTGATCCAACTTTCGCGATCGTCGGCGTTGCTCGCTTCGAAGTGCCAAGTTTTATTCTCCAAAGATATTATCGAGAACTCAAAGCCGTCGTCTGTAAACACGAGTTGAGAAGCAATATAGTATTCTTCTTATTCTTTAAATTGTTCATCGCTCAAATACGCGATCTATCGAAAAACAAAACGAGATTCATTTGTATGGAAGTATGCATCACGGCATCAGTACTATGACTTTGCATACGACTGACCAAAGAGATGACAAATTATGAGACTAGCTGGTAGGAGTGCCGTTACGACGAAGGTAACGGCGATTCGATTGTTAATAGCATTTGAATATCTATTGTTAAGATCGCCTTTTTGGCGGTTTCACGATGAATGTTGATCTTTGTTTGAGAGAATCTGACGTCATTTTACCTTGGGTAGGCGTCGATTTTGAGCCTTTTGGTGTTTTTCCGGGTACTTTAACGGTTACGTATTGCAGCAATATCTCTTTGCCATTCGTATCGTTCATGTAATCGTGCAAACTCGAGTGGTACGTCAATCTACCATCCTCCAATAATGTGACGTATTTTTTCTTTCTCTCCTTCAATGATTTGCTACTTCGTTTGAAGAGATATCCTTGCTTCGCAGGGATTTCTCTACCCACTCCCATTTCGCCCATGTTGTATTTTTCCTTCTTCGACGGCGTAAAAATGTTTGATTTCCTGCGAAATTTTCTAATCGTACAAAACCGGATTAGTCACTACGACGAGCGATTGTGGCGTTTGAAAAGTCGATGCGTTGGATAAGTAATATCACCTAATCGTAGTCGGAGTTAGAATCGATGAGCGCAGTTCACCATGCTGATTGTGTATATATTGAAAACTATCATTGGAAAGGACAGACTCGCATTGTGCGATGTTGTCCTGGATCGGTCGAAGAAATTCTTCAGCTTTCTCGCTTATCTAAGCATTGGGAAGAAGTAAATAGCAAATATCTACCGTGCTTCAATAAATCCATGTTTTACAATTGTTGCGAGTGCTTACACTTATTTTCGAAGGACTGCCCATTTCCATATCTTTGGTAGGCGGCAGCAAAGCCTTTGAAATCACAGGTATAGAGTATTTCGTTTCGTTATCTCCCGAACTTTGTCCGTTACATCGGGTATGTTTGGTAGATATTTTTTGGATAATTTTTTCACACACTGAAAGTTATCGTTCATTTTCCATATACAATTGATTGAAATCGCACTTAAACTCAAAGTAGCGTAGTATTGATGCTTTTTTTACCGTCTTGAAAGACTCTTTCCACATTCAAGCCATAAATGGCACTCGTCTCGTAATAAGGACATCTCAAGTCACAGGCCAATTTTCTTGGCCTAATATCTTTTATCAAACGGGGATTAGTCTCGCTGATCGAATCTGAAAAAACCAACATTTGATCAATTGTTAAGTTTTTTTTTTTTCTGGAATTAAGTTCGTCCCTCGTCTTGTAACTAACCTTGCACGCCCACTAAAATTTTTGGTACATCGGACATATTCCGAAAAGAACACATTTTATTATAGTAACTGCATACTACCGAGAAACTCTCTTCGCTCTCTAAGCCAAACACGAGTAGTACGGCGTCAATCCAGGAAGAAAACTGAAAAGAAAAAGAATGGTTTTTCGAAAAAGTCTACAAACAGATTTGGAACAATTATTTCCGTTAGTTTCATTTTATCATAGGATGATGGCAGAAGAAACACGTTCGTTTTTTTAATCTCCCGTGTTCGTTTGTACTTCGTCGCTATTTCGGTCCACAGAGACCCCCTCCCTCTGAGCTTTACTAACATGTTGCTGTATCGCTTTTGCACGAGGGCACAGGGAAATTTTGGGAACCAAGTACCAGCACAGGGGGCACTTATTGTATGTTTCATCGAGTTTCAATTGCGTTACCGCTGGAAACTCGACAGAACTGCCTTTTGTTCAGGGTAGACTAAGCCAGCATACGAGGAAATTATCACACGTCGGAGCGTAGCAAGTCTAGACAAAAAAAGCTCAAGGGGTTAGGCTACGGTAAAAATGTCCAAAAATCGTTCGTTGGTTGAGGCAACTCAAATTGAAGAGGAAGGTCCAAAATATTGTGCAAGAAACGCAGATTGAAGGTGAAATTGGGATTACAACGATAGAACTGCTAGTAAAACTTTGAACGCATTTTTTTCAAAATGGTGTACACGATTTCTCGACATCTAATGAATGGACTAATGTGAGACTCGGTTTACTTATTCAGTGTTATAGTAGTTTTATCTTGACAGTCGTTTTTCTTTTTAACATTTTTTTTCATTAGTCAACAACAATAACCATAGCATATTCCTCAAAAAAAAACGAAAAAACAGTTCTTAATGTGTTTTTGATGAATGAAACACGATAACAAAAAAAAGCTTGGTCAAGTCTTAGGCCAATGTTATCTACTTTAACAAAATAACTCGTTTTTTTTGCGGATCAACCAGGTGGCCAAAATAAAGTACACTGTGGAGCTCTTCACGTTCAAAGATCTTTCGCGACATTGTTTATAACTTCTCCAATTATTAATATTTCTAAATGAAATTCGAATTTTAATGAAAATCGAAGTTTTTTAAATTAACGCTTATTTTCAAGTTCTCGCGAGCCTAACCCCTTAACACGGAGATTGCCTCTACTGAGCATGGGCTGTGTGCATAATCAATCGCTATTAATAATCAAATACATATTTCAATATTTTGTTCTTAGACCGAGAATATGAAGGATCTAAAGATCCTTTCATATTGACAAAAAAAAAATTACTGCTGTGCTTCATCGAAAAACTAGATATAATTTCTGGTGTTCTGCCTTCAAATCATTTTCAATGCTAACTTTATTACATACTTCCTGTTCTTTGAGATGAAAAAATTGTCCCTCATTTACATATTGATTATATCGCATTTTTATCCATTTAGACATGCGGTACAAAAATCAAATTTCATGAAGAAGCATTCTCGTAGTTTATGCCAAGGATATTGCGATTGCATCAACGTATAAGATGGAGCCCGTTGTGTGAACATATACAGAAATCTAAGCTATCAGATATATGTTTACCAGCATTATACTTGTATGTTATCTCTTCACTTTCTAATTGTTTAAGTTACATGACCTTTGCGTCGATATAAATAGTAAAATCCGATATACTCTAGTATAAAATTAACGAAACTGAATTACCTGTGGTTCCGGTACACCGCCCTCGTCTCTGATGAGCAATAAATAACTTTGTTCATTAATAAAAACTTCCTTCTTGAAGCGTCCTCCCTCCGGCGATTCTTCATGCATGAACGAGCCTGTTAAGTATCTGTGTACAAGAGCAGACTTTCCCGAATCGCAGGAGCCAATAATGCCGAGATGCAACTCCGGTACATGTCTGGCAAGCGTCCATTCGTGACTATTCACGAAAGAGTCTAACAAATCAAATGAGCAAAGTGTCAATTCTCCATGAATGTAAATGTATCATTCTATTGCAATGAATCTTAGAAAAGACGAGTTATGAACGGCTAGAAAAAACAAAAAAAAACAGCTGTTACATCAGTGAACGGTAGAAATGCATACCTTCAATGGCCACGACATGTTCGCGAATTTGTTTGGCAACTTGGGTATCCGAGATAAGATCTATAAGATCGTAAATAGCGTATATAGACGGATGAACACTTTCGAAACGTTGAATTTCTTGTCTTATGGTGAAGGAATGATCGTGACCACTTTGACCAGTTGTCATTTTTTCTGACAAACTGATAACACGTTTTAGGTTTTTGTTTCTTCTGTTATTATAAATAATACTTAAGTTAGATTGGAATAATATCAATGAGTTTCATCGTATATGGTGATTGAATTAACGATTATTTCAATCTACATGTTACAGAGACGTTATATATCGTTGACACGGACGTGTAAAACTGTCAAATTCTCATATTTATAAACATCATTTAGTTTGGGAAATTTTGAGGTGGACAGGTTATTTGACGTAACCGAAGAACATAGATTTATATGGAAGTACAGGCCTTATGGAGCGCTCGGCCCGCATTCTCTGGGGTGATTACAGTTACCACCCCAGCCGCCGCGAGCGCTACTCGACAGGCGTGCTGCCAGCCGGGACATCAGCCACCAATTCTTACGTTGATTGGTCCTTTTGATGTCCGAAAAGAAGAGCGGGAGCATGGAGACTAGATACAGGAGGCCACACTCGGCCTTTCAAATCGTCCCCAAACGGTATCAAGATAGATGGCGCTGGGGTGCTCCGGATCACGTGTATAGATATACGCAAACGTGGGTCCGATCAGGGAGGCTAGCTTCCAAGACATTACTATACATAGGGCCCGCGGCTCACCAGCGGCATCTATGTTGGAGCCATTTTTGGGGACGCTTTTTTCGCCGGCTTTGCACGGGAGTTTGGTCTCCTGGTATTTAGTCTCCATAAGCGGAAGCTTATGCGAGCTATTAGGCACGGTCGTACAACTGGTCCAATCGAGGCCAGATTTCAATGGAGCCGTGAGCGCTGTGACGACCGTTGCGAGATCCGCTTTTTATTCCGCTTGCCGCCAGAGGCGTCACTGCTATCGGAGGGTACCCCCGCCCATGGTGTTCGGTGATCACGCTCTTACATTGGGTCTGGCAACGACGGGCGTGGGGGTACGCACGCTATGCTGCACAGTAGGCCTATTCTGTAACTCGTAACGACATCTTTTGTTATCGTTAGCTAGCGATAGCCAATAAGAGACTCCCTTTCTTCTGTAATCATGCATGCGATTGGCTGTCGCTATCGAGTTACAGAATAGACCTACTGGTTTTTTCCGATTTCTACCGCTCGAGGCGCGACGGCAAAGGGATGTAGTGTGCGACGGAGAGAAACAGCTTGTCCGTCTCTTTCCTCTTGACCGCAGCGCATGCGCCGTTCGCCCTAACTTTACTTACCGTATTGTCATGTGAGCTGCATAATACAAAATAATGTGTAAAATTTCTCAATCTTTGAACCCCCTCGCCCGTGTAAGGGGACCGTAACGCCTGGTCTCACCCCCCCTATTCCGTTACGTAACGGGTGCTTTATCGTCAATAATTGCGTTCTTTTTGCAAAGAAATAACTAATTATAAACACATCGGGTTTATACTCGTTTGATGAAGTCATCTATTTTCATAACAATTTTTATGATTTTTAAAAATTAACCGCGATATATGTCTTGATTTGACGACAAAAAAATCTCTTCATTGTCCCATCGATAGCTTTATTCTCTGCAAATAAAAAGTCAACAATTTATCGATATCTCTGGAAATGTATAGCTAGCGTTATGCGTAGCCGTTTTTTTATTTTGTTTTTTTTTTCATTACAAAATGCCGACGTTTTGGACATTTTTTCCTATTTTCAAGGCCCTTTTTTGTATTCAAGCAGTCATTAAAAATAGCAAATATCAAATTTAAAAATATCGGCTATGTTCAACCTTAGTCACTGCGGTTACAAAATATCAAAAAATTGAAAATCGTTTGATGAGTTTGAGTATTCGCTGGAACAAGGTCGAAAAAAGTAGTTTCGAGTAAAACGCGTTCAAAGTTTGCGTTTCGCTTTTCTTGATATAAAGTTATGTTTTTTCTAGAATATTGATACTTACAGCGGGCATTATGACGGTCCTTCATCTTTATTATTGTGATCGATGTCACACGTCTAGGGACTGAGGATACTAACCGGTCGCGCTACCTATTGTCACTAAAGTGACTGTAACTCTGTCAATTTTCGGACTTGTGAATAACGTTGCCAATATATTTTTCAATATATGTACTTTCAAGAATTGTAAAAAGATATTTTTTGCAAATTCTGCTTAGGGAAAGTGGGAAAGCTACTGTGCAAGTTCTTTCACAGTGACTTCCCCCCTTAACTGGCATTTCATATGGAAAGGTGTCAACTTTCCGCGGTAAAATTGCGCGCGAGTTTTTAAATAAAAACTTGAACATGCAAACATTTTTCTATTTCTGGCAGTTCTAAAGGCGTGAAGTAATGCAAACCTCGACCCCCCCTCCCGCCACGTACGTAGATCGTAATGCCTGCCGGAAACCCCCCTCCCCGAAATTGCGCTACGTAATTGACGTACGGCCCCTAAGTAGTAATGTAAAAATTGTTTTCGGCTGTAGGTGCACTTGTTTCGTTGTGTTTTTACGAATGTACCAGGTGTAGAAGTATGAAACCAGATTTGTTTTGTAAAAATTACACGTCTTTTGTTTGAAAATAATAAAAACGAATGGAGACGGCTTTCTGCGTCGCATTCAATTGATCCGCGAGTTCTTGTTGATTTTGAGAATCATCTTCATTCACGGCAGCCCCCTGGCACTCAGCTCACTGGCTAGTCTCTCGATGACGCCAGCCACTACGTGGCGTTGACGGTACTTGGCACCGTCTGTGCTGCGCTTGCGCCACGCTTTTGACGTATTTGATTTCATAACAAATAACTAAACAATAATTGAATATATACATATAAGTGTAGTAACTATGTACAAAATTTTTAGCCTGTTGTCTTAATGATAAGTCGAATAAATATACAACAGGCTAGAAATTCGGTACATATTTGATAAATTTACATGTATATGTTCGACTTTTTTTTAGTTATTTCTTATAAAATAAATATCAAATTATTTCTCCGCAATTATATCTATATTTTATTATAAAGGAAGGACAGGTAGGAGATTAAATGTACACAACGGGATCGAATATTACCAAAAATATATTTTACTTGAAGCACGGCTTCAAAAGTGATCGTGTTACAGTAGTTTACGTTTGACAATGTTTAGCCATCTTCTTTCCGATTTGATAATTAATTGTCTTGTCCGCGCACACGCAAGACAAGATAATTATTAACAAATTTTTACGAATTTTACGAATGTAGGATGTAGCATCAGACCCATCAACCGGTTAACCTGACATGGCCTTCCCGGTCTGCGGGGGGTTCGAGCAAGGGAGTAGGGGCGCGGAAGCATGCCAGCGCCGCGCAGTGCGAACTAACTACGGCGCCTAGAACGAAGAGAGATTCCCTATAGGAAATCCTAGGAGTGTCAGGGGGCTGATCCACGGTCTTGCATACAGGCAAGGAGACTAGAGAGAAGGAGTCGACCATGGAGACTAGAGTAAAGGAGCCCAAACGCAATGCTGGCAAAATGGTTGTGAAAGCGATGAACGATCCGCGGATTGTACCCGCCTGGCGGCGCTACCACTGCGGGCTCCGTCTGCGCGGTGATTTTGAATCGTCGATCCGCAATTTGTCGTATATTTCTTTCTTATTAGCGCAGCGTGCAATACTGAAGAGTAATATTGACCTGCTTTTGTTTAAATAATGAAATGGCAATATTTCACTAATTTTTTGACTTGGAGGTGATCTACACTGTGAATGTTTTATTTGTATACGGTGACATGTACGATTAAACAGCCATAATGTGAATATCGCATACTGGATTTCCAAGAAAAATATTTTTTTCAAATCGTACATTATAACGAAATGGGAGCGAGGGGTATTTATATTAAAGGATTCGCATATTTAACCTAAAAACGTTTTTTTTGTCCAAGCATCATGTATTACATTTTTGCTGTATATCAAAGAAATCTCTAACAGCATTAAAATTAATGGCAATTATAATTAAATTCGGCAACGATAGCATGCAATCAAAAAAATACAAACGATTTGACAAAATGAATCAAGATGTGGTTGCACATGCCGATCCTAACACTTGTCAATATTTGGGCTAATTCGCGAATTAATTGCATAAACATAATATTAAGGTTCAGTTCTTACCTTTATTGGATGGTCTTTTTCTGTTTTGATTGTAAAAATACGTTTAATACCGAAATATCAGTCAACGATGCGTAACACCGTAAACTGCGTAAACTGTATGTAACTGACATATATGTAATGCTCACATACATAGTAACTGACAGTAAAACGTCATTGTATGTATGTCACAAACTGCTAAGCCGGTCCTCACGGACCTATCCTATTTGGTCCCTGGAGCTAGTATCGCTTGCGGATATTTTTCGAACTACAAGATCTTTCATCACTTTCGCGATCCACTTTTCGACGATTCCGCCATATGCGTTCGGGCTCCTTCACTCTAGTCTCCATGCTCGTGCTCTTGGCGTGCTCTCAGTGCTGTTGACAGCACATTCGTGGTGGGGGACCTAACTGTTGCGTCTATCTCTCTATTTCGCTGTCTTTCTCATTGTTGCAAACTCATAATAGCAACTAATAATCAATGAAATTAAGCGGTGAACCAACTAAATAAACCAACTAAGAAAATAAAAACAGAACACAAATGTAGCCTTGACTGTCGTGGATTGGAAATATGTTTCAGAAAAGGGTATTCAGTTGATTTATTTTTTTCGCCGATGCGAATGAAAGTTTGAAAAAAATTGCCCTCTGCAAACAATATTACTCTTTATGCGGCTTGTAAATGCAACTGCACTGGAGAAAAAAAGGAACTTGTCAAAAACTTGCAGTTGTATTTGCAAGAAAAATAACTTATAAATTATGCTCCATTTTATGCGGATTACTCCAGGGAGAATGAAGCGTAGAGGTTATGTTTCTCATGAACTGAACTACATGCATGAAAAAAGAAACCGAAGACTAACCCTAATGACGATTGATTGGGAGCAATATTGAAAATAATTCTACCTTGGGCTTTGAAAAAAACAATTTCGTGAAGATTGTCGCAATATTACAAAACACAATAATATTAAAAATGAGCCTCAAAGCGAAGCACAAAGACACATCGAAATCAAATTCTTTTATTATTTGTGCGCATGCGTTGAGTTTGGACCATTACAATTATTTGAGACGGTATCGTCAGGAGAGCTGCTGGTGGCACGATCTGGAACTAATGCAAGTCGGATTTGTTAAGACGGAATGACACCGGACGCGAAACTTCGATGCGGCCCCGGCTTCCGACCGGTAGGGCAGAACTCAATCGAGCTTCTGCGCCCCACCGACGGATGTCACCGCGCGCGTTCGTCGCCGCGCGCGCGGAGACATTGCGTCTCGCCTTCCACGGGCCTCGACACGCTACGCAACGCATGTGTGCGTGCGTGTCGGTGCGCGTCTACACCACGGTGTGGAGAGACGTTATTGGCGCTGCACGGGCCTCGATGCGCGTCGTCTGCAGACCACGAGGCGAGCGCCGCGCGCGGAATTCTCGTGAACTGAGCACGTCGAAATTCGGGCGACATTTGCTCGCAATTATCAACAATTACACGAAAAATCTAGATTACCACTTTTCTCCTAAGATATGCAACGAAGTGCAGTGATTGAGAGCTCAAATTGTTCGTTTTTTATGTGGCTACCCGGTCTAGCTTTTCTCTAAGTCGTGACATTAGCCAAACATCTGAATTTTCATCTTTTCGGTCTCGAGTTCCGCATGATAAGCCAATCTACGTTTTTTTTCTCAAATTCAAAAAATTTGAGGGGCTGGAAGCTGTTCGTCTATCTATTTGACGTCGTTTGGCAAAGTTTCGACGGGATCTGAAGAGCCGTTTCAGAGATTTTTGGGTATCTATAATTCTGTTCTACCATACCGACCGCGATGAGGTGTCATTCCGTCTTAAGACCATGGAGACTAGAGTGAAGGAGCCCGAACGCATATGGCGGAATCGTCGAAAAGTGGATCGCGAAAGTGATGAAAGATCTTGTAGTTCGAAAAATATCCGCAAGCGATACTAGCTCCAGGGACCAAATAGGATAGGTCCGTGAGGACCGGCTTAGCAGCTTTGTGACATACATACAATGACGTTTTACTGTCAGTTACTATGTATGTGAGCATTACATATATGTCAGTTACATACAGTTTACGCAGTTTACGGTGTTACGCATCGTTGACTAATATTTCGGTATTAAACGTATTTTTACAATCAAAGCAGAAAAAGACCATCCAATAAAGGTAAGAACTGAACCTTAATATTATGTTTATGCAATTAATTCGCGAATTAGCCAAAATATTGACAAGTATTAGGATCGGCATGTGCAACCACATCTTGATTCATTTTGTCAAATCGTTTGTATTTTTTTGATTGCATGCTATCGTCGCCGAATTTAATTATAATTGCCATTAATTTTAATGGTGTTAGAGATTTCTTTGATATACAGCAAAAATGTAATACATGATGCTTGGACAAAAAAAACGTTTTTTAGGTCAAATATGCGAATCCTTTAATATAAATACCCCTCGCTCCCATTTCGTTATAATGTACGATTTGAAAAAAATATTTTTCTTGGAAATCCAGTATGCAATATTCACATTAAGGCTGTTTAATCGTACATGTCACCGTATAAAAATAAAACATTCACAGTATAGATCACCTCCAAGTCGAAAAATTACTGAAATATTGCCATTTTATAATTTAAACAAAAGCAGATCAATATTACTCTTCAGTATTGCACGCTGCGCTAATAAGAAAGAAATATACGACAAAATTGCGGATCGACGATTCAAAATCACCGCGCAGACGGAGCGCGCAGTGGTAGCGCCGCCAGGCAGGTACAATCCGCGGATCGTTCATCGCTTTCACAACCACTTTGCCAGCATTGCGTTTGGGCTCCTTTACTCTAGTCTCCATGAGCACGAGGCTAGTAGGCGAGCTAATCGATCGGACACATCCGATCGCAGTGCCTCCTTATTTGCTGCGTTTTTGCGGACGTTTCGTAAGCACTGTATATCCGCTCCTTACCTCTAGCCTCTAGTCTCCCTGGCCAGGGGGCTGGTTTAATCGAACCGACTCATTTCGACAAAATAACGTAAACTTGGATATTTCACGTAAAGTTTCTTGCTGTAGCACTTCGTCGCTTTTGAGCTATGTTGGCCGGCGCCAACTGATCTGATTTCGATCTAAATAGTAAACGAATTTGTACGACGAAATACAAGGAACAATGAAAGAGGAAGTTTTCAACGACATAATGAAATCCATCAATTCTTTTGATGGCCTGTCCAGAGATTGCGCATACATGCTTAGAGAAAAATATAAGAGGTTATGATCAACATCTGTCGATATTTGTTTTTACAAACTGACCCAATTCTCTTCATGTGTAGAGACTTTGAAAAAGATTTTTTTTTACAGTGTCGGAGTAAATACACTTCACAGCATATTGAGCGAGGCCGTTAAAAAATCCGTTAAAAGTTCGAAAAGAAAACTTTACGGAGGAAGAAATAATTACTTTGAGCGGTAAGTTTTCTCACAAAATCTGGAGATAATATCTAAAGAAAGACGTTATCAAATATAAACGTTTTCCATATGACTAAACATTATGGCAATCTATTGGGAGAAATTTTTTATCAACCATTATTCGTCGACCATGATGTCTTTTCTCATAAGAAACACGTAGGACAAACGTGTTTCTTATGAGAAAGGTGTTTCTTATTTCCTTCAGAGTTCTTAGAGCTAAAATCATCTGTTCGTATTGAACCTTTTCGATTTAGGTACAAGCAAGCTAAGAAACATGGGCAGCCAGCAGGCATTCTTGTGAGAATGTCAGCTTCGGTCGGCCTTCCGCCCGCGCTGCTTGCTAAAGTGGTACTTGAAAGTTACTGCAAAGAATCGTCCGGAAAAGGTACGGATTATCCACCAGGTATTTTTAACTGAAAAATTGTTTACCGTACAGATCATTAACCTCAGACTCTAACCTTTATAGTTCGATCGCAGAGAAACCTCTCCCTTTTACGTGCCCAGCTTATTCCATTTTCCTCACCTGCGATCGGATTTCCCCTTTATATCGCATATACCACGGCATATCCACGATGAATGGTATTGAAGTGTGCATAGTTGGAATGCCACGAAAATGATTATTCTTCTATCTTCATTATTGTCAACAATATATTCATGCCGATTTATGTTATAGATTCTTAATGAGGATCTTAAAAAAATGTCCAAGCGATTTTTGTCACTCAAATCGGCAAAAAATTGGTCGGCCGCCTAAAAAATAGATTTTTGTGTCATTTCGACGAGGCAAACTTTAACACCATCCGCCATGGGCATAGAGAAACTATGAATAACCTATGCTAATACAGCCGGTCCCAAGCTCGCTTCCGAGACTACGAGAATGGAACTCGAACCCGCGACATGGCGATGGTCTGGTTTAGCGGCAAACACGCTAACCGGACGAGCACACCGGTTTACAGATTATTATAGCATTCATTAATCATTATCACTAATGCTACAATGCAATGTTACATTTAGTATACGACACACCAGTGAGGCGGCTGATGAGAGACACCACTCTGATCAAAGACAGCTATTTGGCATATGAAATCTACTTGGTAATTATTTCTTTACTCTCCTCCATAAATTTATCACGTATCGTTTGTGAAGCAAACATGGATTTATTTGACAATTTCAGTGCATCCTCCATGACGACAAATATGGATACATCGCCGACTCCTTTAGCAAGTAAATATATCCCACGATTGTCCTGAAAAATCCCGATTAAGATAATTCCTAATATCGAATTTCGTCGCAGTTCCGTGGGATACGAGTACGAGGTGAAATTGAGGCATTATTTGATGGAGCGTAACATTCCATTTTGCGACGAGGACAAGTTGCGCGAGCGAGGCTACGACAAAACGCCGGATTTCAAACTCGAAGTGCCGATCGCCGTTGATGGTTTCGTTGTCAATTGGATCGAATCGAAGGCGCGATTTGGCAGCGAGGAAGTTCACGATACGACGATCAAGGAACAATATTTGAGCTACTGGAACCGCTTTGGTCCGGGTCTCGTCATCTATTGGTTTGACTTCGTCGAAACTCTACAACGATCGAATGAAAAGAAATTCATTATTATGAATCATTTTCCCGAAAATATGACCTACATGGATGCAAAGATACTACGCGAGCCGCAAATGTAACGTAATTGCTTCGAGCAGGTCACGAGTAATTTCCTTGCATTGTGCGTTTTTCAGCTACTACGCAGTGTACATATTTCTGGCATCAGCAGCCAATCCGGGCAAAAGAATACACCAGAAACATGTGCACTGTGTCGCACCGTGTCCTAGTTGGAAAACGCACATTGTATATTCGTCTTTGTACATTATTATATTGTGATCCTTGTATATAGCTGCCTACAATTTTTCGGCGTGACGAAATCCGAAACTATGTATTCTGCTGTAACCTCCACTCGCTTTTTTCTACAAAGAAAAACGTAACACGATTGGTAAAAAGAATTGTAATTAAAAACATTTTTTACATAGCATTTATCGGCATTCGTTGAGGTTGTCGATTCGCTCATTTCCTTGTATACGTCCATCCAATCACCCAACCTCCCTAGAATTAAGGAAAAGTAATGTTGAAAAACAAACGCAGACACACACAAGTCGAAAGACAACAAGAACATCATGTATCTATTCATGTACGACACACTTTTCACACCATAATAGTCTAGAACCGTTGGGGCAAGAAAATTAAAGATAGACACGTAACTAATAAGAACAATAAATTCCTTTGAAAAAAAAAACGCGATTTTATGTTTCAATTTTCCGTTGAACTTCCGAAAAGCTGTTAAACCCGACCTGGCTGAAATTTTGCACAGATGTCTCGTTTAATATATAGACGTCCGCTAAAGAGATTTTTGGCGCATTCCAATAGTTTACGAGATATCGAATTTGGGTTTTTTGTTTTTTTTTTTTTGGGTTTGCTTGGGTTACCCCTGCAGAACAGATATACTTGCAGGGGTAAGCGCGGCACGCTAGTCACCAGTGAAGTCGGAAGAGTGGGGATCTCGATCGGCCGTGACGAGCGATATAGATATACTCATGCGGACTAGAAAATAAACTTTAAAATTCGATTTCTCGTGAGCTATTTGAATGTGCCAAAAATCTCTGGGGCATGTCTTTATATATTGAATGGAACATCTGGGAAAAATTTCAGCCAAATCGGGTGTTACAGCTTTTCAGAAGTTTATCCCAATTTTCAAAATGGACGAGTGTCTCAGTGTCAATGCATAAATCATATACTTTACAATTCTCAAAGATCTTCAATTGTCGTATCGGGCCAACAAAGCATTCGGTATGGGAGAAAAATCGTATCCTTAAGGTATTCCGTTCACGAATACCAATATTTAACAATTAACTGATTTTCGTCTATAACGAAGAAAAAAGAATTACGTTTCTATAAATCATCAAATGTATACGGCACTTAATCGAGATGACACGCTGGCCACATTTATTTCTGAAAATTTGCACACTAAATAACTCTAGAAGTCTGATGAAAACTGCTCTACGCGTGTAGAAAATTCTAAAGATTCCGTACCGATAATACAAGCAGGGGGTCACAGAACGTTTCAAGAAAATATTAATGATAAAACTTGGAATAATGTGTCTAGCAGATGAATTTTCGTAGCTGCGGATTTTCAGAGAAAATGTAAAAATGTCCAAATTTATTAAATTTACGCGAATTTTTTTGCTCCCGTTTATCATTGGTTATGATAATTGATTTACTTGTCTTTTATTACGCACCACTGTAATTAACCGATGATTCAGAACGGCCCTGCTTATGCCTCCACAAAATACGGTCCTTCGCGAAAGGTATACCTTGAAATACAATAAACATTATTTTCTATGCAGCGACTAACGATCACAGATTTAACAACGGGAGCTACTGTCGTTGTGGCAACCAATCACGAATATTAACGTTGCCAGGACACGTTTTGTGTGCACAAAAAGTGTCAACGAAAAATGTAAGCGTCCAGATAGCGTTGATGACTGTTGAAAATGAAAAGTACAGAAGATAGCTATGATCGTGACTCGATGAAGATGTCAGAGAAGGACGAGCGTACAATGAAAGAAATTGTCAAAATCAGACATCTAGACGCGTCTATTCGAGAGTTGGAAGTTCAGTTAAAGGTAAGACGACACGTATGGAACCCCGTGCAGAGAAATTTCAAAAACATCCTACGTTAGAATGCTCATAGCTATTTAGATACGGAGGGACTCTCTTGTTACTGAATCTTGTAACAGAAGATTTTGTACAGGTAGCGAAAAAAGAAACTACGGACTTACAATCAAGTGCTTGCGAGATATTCAAGAAACAGTTATCACATGTTGAACCATCGGGAAATATTTCGATAAAAAATACTCAAAGGTTCCTTGATCTCTTCGACGAGCCTGCGGCAGAAGACAATTTCAATGAGGATCATGCAGTGGAGGACGTCATAGTGATGCAGTCTTTTGATTTAAAAAATGAGGATCCTGTTATCTCACCATCAATGGGAGACGAGAAAACACGACTGGAAGTTCTGACAAACGACTCGATGGAAGGGTTAACGCTAAATCCTTATCGCATTAGCGAATCTTCGGGAGTGACATTGCAAGAAATACAAGACACGCCGAATGAGCCCTCTCAGGATTGCCAATCATAAATGTCTGTACGTTTTATTCATCAATTAAAAAATGCGATATTCTTGAAATATAGTCAAAGTATGTGTACTGTACACTTAAATAATGGATTCACGGTATGGTTTATACAATTTTATACGGAAAAAAAAATTATTCCATACTCGGAACAGTCAACCGTCTCAGTGATATGTTTCTTAGTATATAGCACACCATTTTTACACTACCGCTATGAATAATGAGAAATCACACCAAGTATTGTGGTCTTGATAGCTTTGCAACGGTCTTCGCAGAAGGATTCCATCTATCGATCCAAAGAAATATGTGAACTTAGACGGAGTTAAAATCTCTTCAGTTTGGGATTGTTCTCCTTTTTGGGCAATCTACCGAGCCTCAAAAACGAGTAAAGATGGCGTTCGCGCTCGTGCTTTCCAGACCATAAATTAATTTCATATCTATATAATTATTCGTCCGACGCCGAATCGTCGATTGTCCATCAAAAAGTAGCAAGAGCCGACTACTCTTTCTTCTTCTTGTCGGAAACGGTGTACTTGTCGTAGGTTTTTGTCGGGTCGTACGGTTCCCATCTACTCGCTGGAAATATATGTTTGTTTCGCTCGTACCATGACCTAAAATTAAAAAAAAAGAACATTGCTATACATCCGTCGCGGACATAAAGATAGTGAAAAAATTAAGTCGAAAAGTAATGACGTTTGTACCTCAACAAAACTTTGCCCGCATGTGACTCTTCAGTTTCGACTGAGGCATCGTGGACCATTCGAATATCGTCATGAACATCGAACGTAAATAACGGACCGCTCTTACCTCTGGCCTGTAAATCATCGTAGCTTATGCACGCGATAAAAAACAAATGTAAAAGACGTATTGTGAAACCATGAAATTCACAAATGAGATTACCTTCGTGACAATGAAATCGTAAAAAGTATAATGATGTGGCAGTATCAAATCCTCCTTGACGTACATCAATTGATCGGCCATCACGGTCTTCAGTTCGCTGAACTCTCTCCTCAATACTTCGAGGCATCTCTGCAGCAGTTGATATATAGAATTACCTGCCAACAGTACAAACTAAGAACAATCAATATGACAGTTTGTTTTCAACAACGCCTCTGTTATTGGTAAAATAAGTAAATCATCGCCGACCGATAATCGTCATAGGAATGGAAAGGGTATACATAGCGATGGAATAATTAGCTGCTTAGTCGTTTTTATATGCTACGGATAATTTCAGATACGTTTTTATCTAACGATGCATGTGGCAAGGTCAATTTGCTCATGTTTTGTTCACAATAATCTTGTTATTAAATAAAATTTACGTAATAGTCAATAATCACGTAACACACTTAAAATATGAAGCTTTAATCACACGCTCATGTTAACATTCATAAAAAATTCTTGCACTGCCTTCAAAAAAGAATCAACCAATTTTTCACCACTCTTTAATTCAGTAACTAAACTTTAAACTTTACTTTCAGTAGGTACTTAATTAAATAAGTCTATTTATTGAATTTCTATTTTTTTTCCAGGAGATTTGCCTGCCCCTTTCTTAGTTAGAATTTTTTTTAACAATGTTTTAACAACTCCATCTTCAGCAGTGACATATGAGAGAACTGCTCCTGAAGCATTGAGCCTCTGAGTCACGCTTTCATACTCTTCATTCAGAAAAACTCCTCTCAAGGGCAGCGGAGCTCAATAGGAACACACACACAATGCTGCTTGGTTTGCTAAAGTTCATATAAGTTCGAGCAGTAATTCTTTTCAATATGCTTTCTTAAACTTCCACCATTAATTTAATCTATTCAAAATGAAAGTATGTTTATCATGACCATCGCTTCGACTTCCAAGGCTGATGTATTATTATTAAGATTTTCTTATAATTGTTCATGAAATCCTCTGTTCTTCATATTCGATTTCAAAAATGCATCAACTGCATAAGGTGACGGTAGATTTTCAGATCAGCCTTTTAGATTTATAATAATATTATTTATTACTTGGTAGTAAATGTTATGTATTGCTTCTAACCAATACTTCATTTATACAGAATTTATTAATTGAATATGGCTTAAAAGATATTTAATTCAATCCTTAAATAACTGGTCACAGTATAATACGTATTACTTTTGATCAGTTAACTTAACTGTGAAATTTAAATATCTAGTTAATTTACACAATGAAATAGCTACTTCTTAAGCGAGTTACGAAATTGGAAAGAAGGAAGTAGTTCAAGTTTGATTACATTATTTCTTCGTACTTACCTGGGTGAAACAAGAAACAAAACAATCGATAATTTGAATTTAATCATTTTGGATGCCACCCTCCTGGTCGCACATGGCAATGCCAATGGGTGCGACTCTTTTCATTCGTCGAAACGCACATGGAAAATGTACGCCAAAACAAGGTGAGCATCGTTGATTGAATTGTTACGAATAGAGTGTTACCTTTCTTCATAATGACGCCTCTCCTGTGACCCGAGCCATCCCAGTAACTGAAAGTAATTTCTATCTCTTCCTCCTTCAGGGCGTTCTGTTTCATCGCCCATTCCTGTCTCAACTCCTCCCTCAACCTGTTCTCCTCCTCTTCCCTCTCCCTGTCGGGTAAAAAACTCGTATCGACATCTGGGTTTTTCTTTATTTTCTTGTGGCGCGGAGCAGAACCGTCGCTGCCTCTGGACTTGTTGGATTTTTCCGACTTAGCATCCGAATCGTCATCGGAGTGGCTGTCCGGATTGTCGTTGTCATCAGAAATTTCAGCCTCTTCCTCGTCCTCTTCCAAATCAAAGGAAAGCGCCTGAATCTGTTTTTTCTGCTTGTTTTTTTCTGCCTGCTTAGCAGCCAATGCTCGTTCCTTCTCTTGTTCCTTCTCACGTTCTTTCTGGGCCAGTTTCCGCTCTCGTTCTTTCACTATGTTCTCCTGCTTGGCTTTCATCTCGTTGAGAGTGACCAGACCGATCGTGGAAGTCTTGAGCTGCTGCTCAACGGCATTGTAATGCGTGGCAAATTTGTTTTCTATATTGTGAATCTTCAGATCATCCTCGATTTTCTTTTTTCTCAGCTCAATCTCCTGTTGAGCTATCTCACGCTTTTTCATCAGCTGCATCGCTCTCCCAGCTTCGCTCGCGGCTCCCTTGTAATGCGCCATGTTTCCAGAAACTGCAAAGAGCTTAAGAGTTTAGATTTCTTTACGATTACAGGAATTGTCGTTTTCTTTTGTTCAAATTCTCTTCGTGTTTTCAATCATTTCGTGTCACCATAACAAAGACAGTGGGTCAAAAGTGCGTAAACTTCTTATAAAATGGGCAACAATCAGTGGAAATCTAATCACCTACGATGGCTACTCATTAATTTCATTTGAATGCAACATTTTCACGTTACTTGTGAAAGAGCAAATGATAACTGAACTCCACTAACTTTGCCACGAGATTCGTTTACGCGACGACCAGGAAAAGCTCTCGTTAACGGAAAATCAAAACATTCGGTGCACTTACCTTATTCCGCAGTTTTAAACGCAATATTCAATGATTAACAAGCGCACGTTAGTTTTGATATGAACGCCCGTTTGGTCCATACATCTGTTAATAATTTTTTAAATTAGTATTCTAAATAGGTAAAGAAAAATTAACGTTGGATGACACAAACAGCGAAACGATGATGACCGCCGCCACCAGGGAGACTAGAGAAGAGTGGACACAGCATAGGCCAACGCGTAGTTCCAGCGTCTTAAAAAATCCGACTTGTAATAGTTCCAGATCGTGCCACTGGCAGCTCTCCTGACGAAAGGGCCTCAAATAATTATATTAGTCGAAACTTAACGCATGCGCACAAATTATAAAAGAATTTGATTTCGATGTGTCTTCGTGCTCTGCTTTGAGGCGCATTTTTAATATTATTGTGTTTTTTAATATTGAGAAAATCTTCACAAAATTGTTTTCTTCAAAGCCCAAGGTAGAATTATTTTTAATATTGCTCCCAATCAATCGTCGTTAGGGTTAGCCTTCAGTTTCTTTTTTCATGCATGTACTTCAGTTCATGAGAAACATAACCTTTTACGCTTCATTCTCCCTGGAGTAATAAGCATAAGATGGAGCATATCTTATAAGTTATTTTCCTTCCAAATACAAATGCAACTTTTTGACAAGTTCCTTTTTTTCTCCAGTGCAGTTGCATTCACAAGCTACATAAAGAGTAATATTGTTTGCACAGGGCAATTTTTTTTAAACTATCATTCGCATCAGTGATAAAAATAAATCAACTGAATACCCTTCTCTGAAACATAATTCCAATCCACGACAGTCAAGGCTACATTTGTGTTCTGTTTTATTTTCTTAGTTGGCTTATTTAGTGGGTTCACCGCTTAATTTTAGTAATTAATAGTTGCTATTACGAGTTTGCAACAATGAGAAAGACCGCGAAATAGGAGAGGTAGACGCAACAGTTCGGTCCCCCACCACGTGCTGTCAACAGCAACCGAGAGCACGGCAGAGCACGAGACTAGTAGGAGCTATTCGATCGGACACATACGATCGCAGCGCGTCCTTATTCGCTGCATTTTTGCGGACGTTTCGTAAGCACTGTGTGGCCACTCTTTACCTCTAGTCGCCCTGGCCACTACGATCGATTACTACTCTTCCGGCGGTTCGCGGTATAGTTACGACAGCATGTGGCTATTGGTCGGTACTGAGGCAGCATATCGATACGACTAAGGGTAATGAAGATCGCATAACTATTATCATCGCACCGCATCGTCCGATCTCTTTCCTATGCTGTGAAGACTGAATGATACCTCATCCCGGTCGGTATGGTAGAACATTTATAGATACCCAACAATCTCTGAAACGGCTCTTTAGATCCCGTCAAAACTTTGCCAAACGACGTTAAATAGATAGACGACGTGCGCGTCTACACCACGGTGTGGAGAGACGTTATTGGCGCTGCACGGGCCTCGATGCGCGTCGTCTGCAGACCACGAGGCGAGCGCCGCGCGCGGAATTCTCGTGAACTGAGCACGTCGAAATTCGGGCGACATTTGCTCGCAATTATCAACAATTACACGAAAAATCTAGATTACCACTTTTCTCCTAAGATATGCAACGAAGTGCAGTGATTGAGAGCTCAAATTGTTCGTTTTTTATGTGGCTACCCGGTCTAGCTTTTCTCTAAGTCGTGACATTAGCCAAACATCTGAATTTTCATCTTTTCGGTCTCGAGTTCCGCATGATAAGCCAATCTACGTTTTTTTTCTCAAATTCAAAAAATTTGAGGGGCTGGAAGCTGTTCGTCTATCTATTTGACGTCGTTTGGCAAAGTTTTGACGGGATCTGAAGAGCCGTTTCAGAGATTGTTGGGTATCTATAATCGTTCTACCATACCGACCGCGATGAGGTTTCATTCCGTCTGCAGGAGATCTCCGATGAGCGGGTTTTTGGGTAGTTCCACGAAACCTGGCGCTTCTACATAGCGGCCAACTCGAGAAGACGTCAAATCGTGCGCCACTACTCCGCCGATGTAGCAGTTTGTACGACTTATTTTCAATACTATAATACCAACCCGTTTGCACGATTTGTGACTATTGTAACTCGCCGTCATTGTCAAAATATGACAATATTTCAAATGTGATTCGAAATCGCAACTGTCGACATCGAAAAGATCCTAATCGACTAACGATCATATTGATAAATTATCACCGCAGCAGCGTGTAAAAATTGTAACAAAAACTTATCTGCGTTTCGTTAGGGTTGTTTTCTTATTTTTTATATTTTATTATTAATTATTAATTAAATTATTAATTAAATTATTAAATAATTATTTAATAATTTTTTAATTATTATATAATTATTTAATAATTTAAAAATATAATTATTATATTTAATTTAAAAATTTAATTATTATATAATTATTTAATAATTTAAAAATGTTTAATAATTATTAAATAATTATTAAATATTAAATTATTAATTAATTAAATTATTAATTAAAATTATTAATTATTAATTAAAAAAAGACATTTTATTATTAATAAAATGTCTTTGTTGACTATGCAAGCAATGGATTCTTCGTCGTTTTATTTTATTTTTAAAGGTATTCCTTTCGCGCAGGGACGTATTTTGTGGGAGCATAAGCAGGGCCCGTTTGAGTCTCGTTACATTACGGCGGCACCTGATGAAAAAATAATTACAATAATTCATTTTATGCCCAACGATAGGCCGAAGGACAAAATTTCGCACAAATTTCGTAGATTTAGACATTTTTATATTTTCTCTGAAAAGTCGCGGTTACGAAAATTCTTCTGCTATTCACATTTTTCTAAGTTTTATCATTAATATTTTCTTTATACATTTGATCCCTTGTGTTTATTGTCGTCACGGAATGTTTCGAACTTTCTTACACGCTTGCGCAGTTTACATCAGTCACCAAGAGTTAGTTACAATTAGTGTATAAATTATTAGAAAGAAATGTGGCCAGGGTGTAATCTCCATAGAGTGGGGCTTAAATGAGACGATTTTGGAGTCATAATTTTTCGCTTACAGTTCGGTTACTTGGCATGAAATTTTACCAGTGTACCGGGATAAATTATAGACGAAAATCACTTAACTGTTAAATATTCCGGTTCGTGAAAGGAACACCTTAAAACGTCGAATCACGGAATCAGGGTGAGAACACGAGAAGTGGTTCATTGTGACCTTCAATCTGCTCTAATGGAAATAATTCTGCGAACTTTTCAATAAAAAAAAATTGTATTCAGTTTAGTTTTTAAATATTAAGTACAAACATTACAGATGCAAATAAAAAGATTACAGTATCATGTCAGCTTAGCAGAATATACGCTTTCTGCATAAATATTATAAAACTAATTTGTATTCAGTGTCCAGAATTAATTGGTTAAAAACATTGGCAATTAATTGGTTGAAAACATTGGCACAGAAAACATTAGCAAAGCTTTGATGAAAGCTTTTGTCATCGTGTTTCAATCATAAGAAAAATGAATTTTTCTTCGATTTTTCGCCGAAAAATCACATTATTGTTAATAACTAATTTAAAAAAAATGTTGAAAAGAAAAACGTCGTTCAAAACTAAACTACTATTACACTGAATACGTGTACCAAATTTTAAGTCACTCCGTTCATTGTATATCGAGAAATCGTGTACACCGTTGTGGAAAATATAGTTTCTAGAAAAACACGTTCTAGCAGTTCTATCGTTGTAATCATAAGTTTACCGTCAATCTCCGAATTCTGCGCATACGTTGGAGTTTCCCCTTTATCTTGAGTTGCCTGAAGCGACGACGGATTTTTTTTAACTATCACAGTAGTCTCTATAATCCCTTAAGATATTTGATACTTTTGGTATAATTGTTATTATTCCGTAAACAAAGGCAACCACGCGACAAATCACATATATCGGATTAATTCCTTACATTTCGAACTGGAAAGAATGAAGCGTCACTACGAAGCGAGACTCGGATTACTCTATAATTTATGACCAAAAACTCGGACTGTCGAGGAAAGTGAGAACATTTATAACATTTTTCCGACGATCGGAAGACTTTTTTTCCCCGAGAATCCAAATCTATTATGATTTTGTATATGTTTCAACGAGCCGTTGTGGAAATTTATTCAGGTCTGACGAAATTCAATTTAGCTCATTTTTCAACGAAAAGAAATTCGGTATTCACCTACGCAGCGCAAACCTGAAAATATTCGTGGCACATCGTGCCCCACTCTCCCCCACGTCTCACGGGGGATTGGTTTGAGATAATCGTAGCAGTAAGCTCCTCCCACCTGTCGGCTATTTATTGTACCTCCAAGGCGTGACCCAGGCACCTTGACAGGGTCTCAGGTGCTCGTACACCCACTCTCCATCGTTTCACTATCCGAGGGAAACCTCGATAGCTCTTTGTGAACGCTTTGAAAACGCCCATACAAATCCGACGCAATTCACGTGCCATCCCACTCCCCGGGCGAAACGCTACAAAGTGTCGAAGTAAGCAAGACTGAAGTTATCCAAACATTTTTACAAAAGAATTAAATAATCAAGCATTGATTTTATTTCGCACACGTTAACCCAACAACAATATCAACGACTATCCGTTTACATTAGGAATAACGCTTTTTACACGTCGAGTTTTTCTTTTTAATGAAGTTTGAACATTAATTATAGCCGTCGATTAAGGGAGCTTTCCAGTGTGAAATTTTCAAAAAATCGATTTTTTTTTTGCTTTATCGAATAGTATACACTCTTCCGAATATTCCCTGAAATTTTCATGCCGAAATTCAGATTATTTCGGTTACTGTACAGCATTTCTTGGAAGAAGGCAACGGAGCGCTACAGCTACAGCGAAACTTTGAACGCGTTTTTCTCGAAACAGCATTTTTCAAAACGGTGTCCAACTTGGAGGGCAGAGTTTTAAAGCTATCGAGTTGAATTTTTTACACAATATTCTTAACGTCATTGTTTATCGTGCTATGGAAGCTTTTTTTTTTTTTTTGACATCTTTCTATTTTTTTGTAAAAAAAACTGCCAAAAAAATGCTGAAATCGATACTTTTTGTTCAAACCGGCGCCATTTTTGCAAAAAAAAAAAAAAAAAGCCTCCATAGCACGAAAGCCAATTATATACCGATCAATAATCTTTTTGTGTTTTTTGTTTCAGATCAAAATTGTGACCCCCAACGTGGACACCACATCCAAGTGCATTTTCTGCAACAATTGTTTCATCATTTTTATAGATATTAATTAATAAATAAATCGATCTTTAAAAAATTGTTTTGTATTCTTCAATACCCAATTAATATACAAAAAAAAAACCAGACCGATTAGATTATTTTTTCTTTAAAAAAAAAATCGCGAAAAACAGCGATTTTTCGGGCTGTCACACTGGAAAGCTTCCTTAAGAAACGACCGCTCCAATTCGTAACGACGGTTCGTAAGTTTCTTCGATCCGAGCCATTGAAAGGAAGTGAAAAAGCAATTTCTGTTATGCCACCTTCATCATAACGGGTAATGAAGTTTTATTTCCGTTTCGAAGATTTCACGCACATTGTATTATTGCAAACCTTCCTGACGGATGCTAACGTTTCGCAAGAGTAGTGTGCATCCTCTGAACAAGAGCTCCACACTGACGTCTCCACCCAGCTTAGTGAAATGTCGCCAGAAGCAAGAGACTAGAGTAAAGGAGTGGACACTGTGTGCTAGCGATGTGGCTCCAAAATCAAGGAAAATAAGAGTTTGTAGGTGGCGTTGCAATCGGCTTTCCCTTATATATAGATATACTCTCTTGCTTAGCTTTCCATCGGCTACATGCGCATGCCGAGAACCTTTAGCTACAAGTACTATACATCGGAGAATTGCGATCGCAGCGCCTCTTACGGTCACTTATGAGTCGAGATTTTGGGGCCGTCTTTAGCTGATTATCTCCTATGGAGTGTCCACTCCTTTACTCTAGTCTCCCTGGCCAGAAGGATCATTTAAGAGCATGTACAAGGTCAACATAACCTCACATATTTCCTAATTCAGTTTTCAGACGTTTTTATGACAAAAAAGGAACTCGTATCAAGCGATGGATAAGTCTGAAAACAAAATAGTTAAGGACGGATATCCACGTATAAGGTACCGTGAAATGGGGTTAGTTTGAACAGGTTTTAGAAGTTTTTTGCAGGTCACTTTTTTTAACATTCTAAATCCCAACTTTTTTGCTCCAATAGAACAATGTGTTCTTTGGCCATCAAATGTATAAGAAAGTCAAGATCCACCCCCGCAATATTATATTCTTCTTTGAAAAAGTGTCAAAGTAACCTCGAGTGTGGGGTGTCATTGACGAGGCATTGAGTGGGGTTTCTTTGACGATGCAACTTATGTCAACGATTAAGGGTCTGATTGGCATTATTTTGATAAAACGAAATGAATATTTTATGTATTATACATGGAATTAAATTAATAACGACGATTTTTTACAATCAAATTGTCGTCATATCAAGGAAACATTTTATACAAGAATAGCAAGTATCTCGAGTACTATTATAGGCATTTAATCAGTCTTATAATTATTATTGAGATGAAAATCAACATTAGCAACATTATAATAAACTTGAACAACAAACTTGAGCAACAATAGAAAAAAGATAAAAACGAATTAGTTAAAGTTAAATAAAAGTTATAAAAGAAGTCTGTGTCCTCGCACACCATTCATTTATAGTCTTTCAAGACGAACCATTTTTTTTATTTACAGGTGAGATCTTGCTGTCAATGTATTACAGAATACGTATACTTTCTGTCAGGTGCATGCAAAGTCGCAGAATTAAAAAATAAGGAAATAAATAGGTATATGGATAAGGAGCGAAAAGTTGTATTTGATAATTTTATTATTAGCAGCCGCTATGCTTACTCGCAGTCAAACGCGAACTGTGGAAATACAAAAGCAGCTGCGAATTTCCCGTGAGAAGAAGGTTTTGGACGGTGATATCAATATCACGCAGTGATGGCGCCTGCATCGCCGTCGTGCAGGCGCCTGCATCGCCGTCGTGCAGGCGCCTGCATCGCCGTCGTGCAGGCGCCATTTCCAAATATTGAAGAAATTTTTTTTAACCATAAGATGTAAAGATATTTACATAAAATTTGGATGCCGACACATTCTTTTTAATTCGTTTATTTTTTGCTGTCTAAAGGAATCTCCCTTGTTAAGCCATGATTTCCTGAACGCTTCTAACAATAAGACCCCAATGCTGAAGTCTGCATCGTCAGACTGCTATGAATTTAATTTCTTTTGACAAATTTCGCCTACAAAAGTCCTTCAACGATTTAAATATATATTTATTGAGCGATGTACATCATAAATCTATCAAAAAAAAGATCGCCGGTAATAATAAAAATATGGAAAATAAAATGTAAAACGGAACGTTCGTTGCGTTCCAACGATGCAAACATCAGCACCACGCTAAGACCTCTAAAATACCTGGTTCACTGACACTAGCATCTCTTCTGAAGAGCCCAAAAACAACTCCCACGTATTTTCCAGTATCATGCATAAACCGAGCGTTTTAGTCTTTCCGGCTGCAGCGCCGTGTGGCTAAACTATCAACCATAGTACATACAGTTCTGTCGCTCCTATTGTCGTAAATTTTGATCCTCTACAAGATTGGTCTTATGCATTTTTGTTGTATCTCTAATCGTTTAGGCAGAGTGCACGGGCGAAGCGGCTTACTGTTTTATCTCGCTAGCAGCCACGCACGAACGCACCATCTAGCGACCGCGCGGTGGGGAGCTCATACTCCACGCCTGCCCGCTCGCCCGTGTACTTCTTGCCGTTGCGCGCTTTTCTTTGGTCCGTGTTAGTAATTAAAATGTAGCTCGCCACGAGTTTATCCCATCCAAAAACATCTCAAGACTTTTCGATTCGGACTCTATCATCCTGAATGTAACTTTAAATTATTGACCATCCGTTTGCGAACACTCGGAGTGTGTATACATATATAGAGCATGCGTGCTTCAGAGCGTGCGCACGCATGCACGCTTTCTGCAATTTCGCTCGCAGCGACGCGTCAGGAAGTGGAGACTTTTCGAAACAAATGAAATTCGCTATTCCCAAAAATCTTGGCGTTTCTCCCGGCCTAAGGTGGAAGCTCTACTGTCATATTAAACTTTGTCAAAATACATTGATAACAATGGACAAGATTTTGAAAACGCAAAATTACTCGAGTTTCCGCTGTGTTCCAGTGTGTAAGGCGGATAATAAAAGGTAATTGGCGTTTCATAAATCAACTAAAAATAGTCTTTTTAAAAAGTAGTCGCTCTGAAAATGACTCTCTTCAGGCCATCGAGGCGAGTTTGTGGACACCCCACAAAATGTTTTCTTGCCAAGTTTATACCTTTATAAATAATAAATCGAGCAATATTGACACTTATTTCAGTTACGTACAATGCAAAAATATCATTTTAGACGTCCGTTGTAAAAAAATATGCTCTGAAAAATAAAATCACTCCTAGAAACCTGCAAGTGACTCTCATAACCTTAAAAATCTAAATCCAGGGTTGGCAGACTTAGAAAATAGCGGAAAGTAGATTATGTACTGCAGTAGCATCTTTACAATCTACCATAGAGGTAAACCCAATAGACAAACTCGCAGGAAATCAAGAACGAAGTCATTGTTTCCGTTTGAGGTTATACTTTGACCGGCCACATCGAAATATCGCTGCGCCACCTCTAGGACGTGGAAATCGCGAAAACCACAATACACAATCATTCGTAAACACTACACGTGTAATTCGTGAACGAGAACGACATTTTGTCATACGCTAAAACAGAGAAAGGGAGAGGGAAGGAAACACACTTGCGAAGCATTCTGTTTAGTGTTATCGAAACATATCTAGAACGCAATGCTAGCGAAAGCTGAGTGAGATATGACATCGAGCGAGCGGCCGAATTAGATGGCAAGAAAATAAGTGTATCGAGAAGAGAAAAGGGGGAGTGGAGGAGGAAAAGTGACATTGGGGAACGGAATTCGGTAAAGTTATAGATCATATTAGCCATATAAGATGAGAAGGGCATATCGAGCGTTCATAAGCCGGCAACGGCTACGTCCTTTTCGGAAGGCATTCAATACATTCATACATACGGGTATGCACATACGTATATATAAGAGGGAGCGCCATCAGCCGTGAATAATGCGCAGTGGCGTCCGTTCGGTCGGGTCGTGCGGATGCTTGGCTGGATGGATTGATAAAGATTAAAGGTAAAGGGAGGTGGCGCGGCGGCAGCAGCCGAGTGTACATGTGAAAGGGGGGAGAAAAGTCTAGGACAAGGGGCGTTTGGAGTTAGGCGACAGAAGTCACCCAGCGAAACGAACTGTTGACGTTTCTCGTTCGCATGGATGTGGCGTCGGAGTGAGAGAGAAAGAGACAGGGGGAGGCAGAGCGAGCGAGAGAGAAGCAGAAAGAAGAACGATATGAGAACGCGGGAGAAAGAAGGGTCTGCTAAGGGGGGATGATGTCATATAGGGGTTTCCCCATGCCACATCACGTCTCCCTCACCATCGTAAAGTTACCGGCCCTGACTCCCGTACCTATGTATGCATCAATTCATACTGACCAACAACGTTGGGGCACGGATGCAGACTTTGCTTCTTTTGACTGATGCAGTTCGGATACGAGTCATTATCGCGTAGGCAAGCGATCCAGGGCGCGCACTTGGCGCTCTATACTCGTACTGAATTCCTTTTTTGTTTTCTTGAGATAAGGGACGAGCCCGTGGAATATAATCGATAGCAATCATCGATATTATTATTGTTGTTTTTAGTACAGAGATATCGCGAAATGTCTCTTCGCGCATTTCTAGACTCGATATTTTAACGCAATATACTAATGCAATATAGGTCGAGAACATTACTATTCGCAACGGAATTATAATTTCAACCCTGCGTGTATACACGAGATCTTTAACGGGTTACGCCTAGTTCGTGGCCGATAAAAAGCATTCTACGTTAATTTTTTTCTGGGAAAGCATGTCCAGGTTTTACATTAAAGTATGGCCTTAAGTATGTTTGACAATCTTTTTATTGAACAATATTTATGAATGTAGTGGATACAATGCTTTGCGCAGACAGCTGTTTGATAAACGTCCCTCGCGGTGATCACTGCCGCCCGGAATCAAATGATCCGAGATTTTAAAATCAAACGCATTTGTTTAATTCGAAAAATCGTTACTTTCACATGAAGTGAAAGTATCGATTTTCGGTAAAAAAAACAGGCTCCATTTTCGTTGATGAAGAAACTATGCATCGAAAACAAATTCATTCGTTCAAGCACTTATTTATTTATGTAACAGAAGCTTGTAAGATTTGAAGTTAATGGGTGCCGTGATTTTTAAGATATCTTGGTCAACGATTTTTAAAAAGGAACTCTGAGAACGCGTTTACGGAAGCTGGAGTGGTCCAGTTGAGTCAAACGACGGTTGACGATTTTCTTTTCAATGAACTTCAAAAAAGTGCATACGAGGTATAGATTTATTTTGCAGACGCTAGTTTTTCATAAGATATATAATTAAAGGGCAAAATTATGCAATTTTATGTTTTTATTACGCAAACAAGAGAAACTTTTTTGTTACTACCAACTTGAAAAAGTATGGCATTATCGATGATTATTATGAAGAAAACGCCTTCAGCGAATGTTTTATTCAAGTCAAAACGAAATTTCGAGTAATTTTTAATTATGCCTATTTATATTTATGTCACAAAATTATTTATTATTGCAATTCATTATTTAAGTATATATCTGTTTATGTTGTTAAGTTTATATTATTGAAGTATTAGAAATACGGCAACTTCGCAGACATTGAGGTTGGCAGCAAGGCTCTTTATTCGCCAGCCAAGATTCGTAATCTTTCATCAAACCTTGATGGTTCAATATTGAATATGTATGGTTTGCGATGGGCAAGAAGGTTTTTTTTTTTTTTAATGTTTACAAGCTTGAGTTTGCGTTAATCCGCTGTTAGGAATGGTTTAACTTATCGTTAGTACTGAATAGCCAAAAAAATTACGTCCCTCGTGGCGTGGACGTCTTTCTAATCTAACCGGACGTAAAATTACATACATTAAATTACTTTCTATCTCTGATATATGGTGGTGAAAAAAATTCAAAAAATTCGTAACTACTCCCTATAGTCTAGACGATAACATATATTTAAACAAATTTAATATTGAATTGTGGCTAAGGCTCCAACCGCCTTAAAGCTCGCCGGTTCGTGGAACCTACCTATAAACGCTCATAACTCCCGCAATTTTGAACGGAGAGAACGAAATTTTCAGAGAGTATTTTTAGAATGTTTTATTTTCAGAATCCGTTAAAAACCAAAAATGGATATTAAACAAATATCAATGAGGCGTAGCTATCAGAAGAGCAGTCGAAATGTCAAACTAACCCGTTTTTCCGCATTTTTGACAACACATACGTCAATTTTATGGAAGTGCAGTTTGCATCGTTGGAATGCGACGAAAGTTCTCCGCAAACGTTTTTGTATCTTCATTTTTATTAAAATCTATAATTTTCTTGATAGATTAATCGATCGTGGTTCTATAAGAAAAACCGTGTGGGTGATTTTCGTACCCAAAATCAGCAAAAAATGTAAGGAACACAAGGAAAATGATCTTTTATTACATTCCAATGATGCAAACTTCATCATTCAATTTTGATTAGCAATGGTTTCAAACTTTTGACATTGGCCACTTCGAGGAGTAACACTGAAATTTTTTCTGATTCTTCGAAAGCCGAAAAAACTTTGAAAATCTGATTGTTTCCAAAACAACGGAATTTACACACCATGTCTCGAAAAAATATAGTGTACACACGAAGGGTTAAGATAATTTTGTTAAATCAAAGCGGTTTAACGTATCTTCCGATATCGGATGTGTAACTTTAACGTTTAAACTAAATACGTGGCCTGTTGTGAAGATATATATAAAGCTGTCAAGTCTGTATATCTGTCTGTCTGTATGTCTCCACATCACTTAAAAACTACTAAACCGAATGAAATATGGTTTTCTGTGTTACATCACTTTAAATGCCACCAAGGTATGGATATATGTTTCATTGAAATCGAACGAGTGTAACTTGTAAACAACTTAGCTTGTACACAATAAAACGCCATTGAGGGAGAGATTCTGACGGGGTGCGGATGGGGTGAAATAGTGTTTATATCGCGGACACACACAAACACAAACACACCATACAGGGTGGACCATTTAACGTGACCGTTAACGACGATAAAATGTCAGGAGGAAATTTGATTGATTTCGAAAGGCTGATACAGTGGTGAAGAATTCATTTTTTGCAAGGTCATAGTTTTTGCGTTCTCATGGTCATCAATGGTTTTTCAAATGGGAACATGTTTTTCTTTTATTCGGGCGTAGCTGATATTCAGACGAATCCAACGACTCATGATATCATAACCTTGAAATGATTTTTCACGAAAATATTTTGGGTTTGTTTGAGTGTTGTTTCGGTTTGGTTGGGCTTGTTTGGGTTTGTTTTCGTCACTCTAGAGGCAACGAAAATATTTGGGGTGGTCACGTTAAATGGTCCACCCTGGATGGATGTATTTGCTTTTCGCCCGCGGCTTCGCTCGCGTAACTTGTATTGAATGCTCCTTAATGAAATGTGCTCCTGAAATGTTTCATTGAGGAACACGTAGAATTGTGTTGAAGAGCATTGATACTAAGTTTCAAGTAAATCTGACCAGTTATTTCTTTTACCATACAAACTTCGCTACCCCCTTTTCCCCTTAAGGATTGAATTTCCAAGAACATTGTAATTCCATTAGTTGTGTGTAGGAGCAGTTATACAAAGTTTCGAGTAAACTTGACTCGATTTTTTATAAATTTTCCGTAAAAACTTTCACACCCCCCTTTCGTTTGAGGGTTGAATTTCGAAAAAGGCTAAAATAAGTATTTTATTAACTAATCTGAAGAGCATTAATACTAAGTTTTAAGTAAATCTTTTGACCAGATGTTTGTTAATATTCCATACAATCGTTGCCACGCCCTTTTTCCCCTCAGCAGTTGCATTTTTTTAAACGCTGCAATACGTGTTTCATTAATTGTGTCAAGAAGCACGAATACGAAATTTCAAGTAAATCCGATCAGGTTTTCAAAAATTTGTTTGCCATCCCTTCTCTCTCCTTAAGGGTTGAATTTCGAAAAATTCCTTATTAAATGATGCCTACATAATAAAAATCAACATGCCCTCCATATTTCACGTTTCTGCATTTGAAGGTTTTGGCTGGGCGATGATGAGTCAGGCAGTGAGGACTTTGCCTTTTACAGGGTGTCCAATAGGAAGTTGCTGAAACTAATCGACTGTCATTTTAAAACACGTGCACAGACCCAGAAAAGCCAGATTGCTTTAAATAGAGGAAAATCTGCAGTTTTAAACGTACATAAATAAAACCAAGTCAAATATTTTTTATCTCAATTTATTACATCTTATAAAAATAACGAAAAAGTACAGTGATTAATGATAGATATTTTCAAAGTGCGAACCGTTAGATTGTGCACAAAAATCAATTCTCTTTTGAAACTGTGATAAACTGTGTCCAACATATCGTTCGTAATGCCGCGAACCACTTCCTGGATGGCCGCGATCAGTTCTTCTACTGTGCTGGGGTTTTTAGCGTAACAATGATCTTTAATGGAACCCCACAAGAAAAAATCACAAGGGTTCAGGTCCGGTGAGTACGGAGGCCATTCTAGTCCGCCTTGAGCAAATTTAGGGTACCCCAGACCGATTACTCGAGTCCCATATACGCGATGAATAGCTTCACCTCATGAGTCCTGTGCGGCGTCGCTCCATCTTGCAAGAAGTAAAAATCTTTAACCAGTCCCCTCTTTTTTGCATGAGGGAAGAATATCGTTTCCAAAAGCTGTTTGTAACTCTCTCCTGCTATCGTAGATTCCAAGAATTGCAAATAAATTCCTTTTACTGAAATCGCTGCCCATGCCGTTACTTTCTGTGGATGAAGGGACTTCGCTAGCAATATGTTGGGATTTTCCGTTCCCCAAAGCCGGTAATTTTGCTTGTTTACGTACCCATTCATCCAAAAAGGTGCTTCATCGGAATAAATAATCAATTTCTCATTAAGTTCTTCGGCTTCAAACATTCCCGTAATAGTGTTACAAAATTCGATGCGTTTCGTCATGGCATGTTCAGTTCACAATTGATGAGTGCTTATTTTATACGGATGAAACTTTAAAAAATATTTCAAAATGTTGTGTAATGATGATTTGGTTATTTTTAATGCTTGAGCAGCTTTCCGAATCGAATCATTTGGGTTTTGATTGAAATAATTCTCAACTTCGTTGATCTTCTCTGGTGTAGTCACCGTAACAGATGGACCTGGCAACTCGTGTCTACGGTCCTGGAGTGTACCATACTTCACGAAGTTATCGATTATCCTACAAAAATTAACGTAAAATTACTTCAATGCAGTTTAATTGCATTGAAACACAAGTTGTGGGATAGATGAATATGAATAAATATTAAATTCTTACCTTTTCGGAGTGTTTTCGCTGGCAACTCTATGAGTTCAAAACTTAGTACGCAACCCTCTATACGCATTACTATAAATTTTTCCCCTCGAGAAGAAGCACTCAATAAGATATACTTTTTCTTGCGTGGTGAGCTCACTCATTTTGACGCGCGCGTACTTGCTTCAACCACGGCTGGAATAAAAGTGCGGGGCCTCAGGTATGCGCCTTAGAAAAAGGGACCCCCATTGAATTCATGGAGGGAAGAGACACTTATTTAGTTTTAGCAACTTCCTGTTGGACATCCTGTATATTGGTGAAGTAAAAAGTTCCGAGCGTTTTTTCGCTATATTTCGACGATGAATTCAACATAGTTAGGATTATCCGATGTAGATAAAATATGCGCCGTTTTGTTCGATAACTTTTGTCCATTTTGAAGGTAATTTCATACTTCCGCGATTGAAGAAGTCCTCTACCCTATATGGTAAAAAAACTTGATCAGCTCATTTTTACAACCCTTTCTTGAGGCCGGTTTTGTATCATCAAGAAAATTCTGCCAATGCTTGAAAAGATGATAATCGCTTGGACCACGATCTTTTTCGGCTGTCTCGTATGTGACCCATTTTTCATCGCTGGTCACCATCCGCGTATAAAATGGGTCGATTTCGTCACGTTTCAGCAAAGAATCGCAGGCATCAATTCGGTCCAACGCGAAGACGTTGGATTGGAGTTGATTTTGATCTCAATGATAATTATAAGACTGATTAAGTGCCTACAATAGTACTCTAGGTACATGGTATTTTTATGTATAATGTTTCCTTAACGATGATTATTTGATTGTAAGAAACCGTTGTTTTTCATTTAATTCCATGTATAAGGGGGCGTATACAAATTACGTAATGAAATTTGGAGGGGATGTCCGGCTAGGCGTTACGGTCCTGTTACGTGGGGGGCGGAGGGGGGTAAAAAGTGGGAAATTTAGCGTTACGTAATTTGTGTACGCCCCCTTAATAAATAAAATATTAAACTTTTTATCAAAACAATGTCAACGTAACTCTTAATCCTGGACATAAGTCATAAATATCCTTGACATAAGATATATCCTTGTTATATCTTATACATTAAGATATAAAAGATTAAGATATATCTCAAGGATAAGATATATCCTTGATATATCTTATCCTTGATCCTTGATAAGATAATCCTTGACATAAGACATAAATCAATGCCTTGTCAAAGAAACCCCACACTCGGGGTTATTTTAACAATTAAAAAAAATATAAAATAGTGGGTGCGTGGTGGGGTTTGACTTTCTTATACATTTAACAGCCAAAGGACACATTCTTCTATTGAATCAAAAAAAGTTGAAATTTACGATATTGAAAAAAGTTACATACAAAAAACTTCCAAAACCTGTTCAAAGTAACCCCATTTTGGTGTATTTCGAGCGGTATACTTCGCACCAATGTTCGGGTAATTGAGCGTTCGGATGAACCAAATCCTGCTTCGGATAGTTGAGGGTTCGAATGATCGAGGGTCGTATAATCAATCTGTATTGATTTTCATTCAGCAAAAAAATCAACTCTCTTCATAAAACATTCTCTTCCAATATTACAACGCATATACGAAAGTATAGCTACTTTATAACAACGACATTACAATGCCATTCCCATTAAAACAACAACCAACAATAACAACGATAATAATGGAAGTGCTTCACTAATGAACATTTTTCGCGACCCTTGTAGGTACGTTTCATGTCTTGCGAATTATTCAAAATCGGTATATGGTCATGTATTTTAACGCCGATATTCATCAACGGTCAACATTATATCTCTGACGTCGTCTCGCATCTCTCTTCGTAGAATCTCAATTGGATTCTCGAGTGGTACGCGATTAATCGCGATCGCCGCGTTTGCGAGGGGCAGAGTAAGAGAGGTAGAAAGAGTGCGAGAAAGAGAGGGGAAGGGGGAGAGAGAGAGAGAGAGAGAGAGAGAGAGAGAGAGAGAGAGAGAGAATGCGAGGATAAGGTAGGAAGAGAGCGAGGTAGAAGGAGGATGAGGGAGAGATAGAAAGAACGCAGCAGAAGTATACCTCGATAGAGTGAAACTGCCAGAGTGCGATTGGGCAGCAAAGAAATAAAAGAGGCACGCACATACCATTACACTTGTATATATAATATCCAACAGCATCGTGACGCAGAAACTTGTACGGTCATCCGTTCGAATCAATTCGAGGAAGCTTTCCAATCCCCGTCCCCACTTACCGACACAGACACGCGCATACAGAGTACACTTCTAATTTAACCGAAAAGGCCTTGGTCTTTAACCCCGCGAGGAGAGCGTCAAATTTATTCACCGTTCTTCACCCAACAGTCGATCGGCCCCCAAAATTATGTGCTTCAATATTGGTGCATACATTTTTCTTTTCCTCTTTGACTTCGGTCTCGGCTAGTTTGGGCTACGCAGAGATCGAGCAGTATGGGGAAAACGCAGCGACGTTGTAGGTAAATATAATTCCATAGGGCAATCGTTGGAAACGTGGGGGGAAAGAAGTATGGCGTAGAGGGTACGAGTGACGACACGAGAAAAGTCAGCGATGAGAATCGAGCATCAAGAAGAGTTCGATAACCTCTTCGTCAAGCTCCCTCTACCTTCTGTCGCGCTCTCCCTCTATTGCTTTCTCGCTCGCGGGCTAGTCCGTCTTCGTGAGCCCAATCGACCACGCCACACACACTGTACGAATGCCACAGCAGCAGCAGAGAGAAGTCTCTCAGAGCCGATGGAGACCACTATTACTTAGTTTACGGCGGGCTGACGCCCTTACTGTGACTAGATCCTCTTCGTGTCTCCAGTTATTTCTTTCTATTGTTACTATTGTTATTTTTGACTTATTTTTAGCTTTTTAAAATTATTTTTGCTATTATAATCGATTTTCAGTCATACTCTTGTTATTCAGTTAATACTTACCTATATGTATTCTGTTGCCTAACGCTTCTTACCAAGGCATATATTACACTATCAATCAATCAATCTCTTGATATTGAAAAACCGATATTGGCCTCGAATAATACCGATATTCCGATATCAGAATTGACAAAATTGAAGTATCATCATGATTGTTATTATTTCCATTTAAGTTACTTTTACTTGTTCCTTTTCTACGATTAACAGCTTTAAAATATTATTACCTGCATTAAATATTTCCGAATTGTTGACTTAGGGGCCGTCCATATATTACTTCATTGATTTTTGCTGATTTTTGCCTCCTTCCCGCCCCAATTCATCCTATCGTTATAATCCAATCATCGTCACCGTTATCCAACGACCAGCCCCCCCCCTCTCGCCGCCTATTTTCAAATGACGTAATTTATGGAAGGCCTCTATTTATCCACGAGTGTGGAGTTAGAAAGGGCCTTTTCTTCCGCGGCTTACGTCTGCAATAAGGTAGGATCGTTTCTGAAAAATGAAACTTTAGATGCCCTCTGTTTTCGGCACTCATTATTTCAACAATATCAATCTCCTTAATCAAAGTGACCATGCTGTCGCGTGCCTGCCTCAACCTATGCCTTTTGTTTGCATTCTAGCAGCTACGCTGACTTGCATGAAACGACCTAATTTTAATTTTGCTTATTCACTATTTATTTGATTTGCATAAAAGTTCCTATTATTTATTTTCTGCTCGTTCATTTCTTTTATGTTGGGTTGGATGTATGTAACAGTATTGCAGAGGGCGATTGGAAATGTAAAATAAATGAAGATCTTAAAAGATGGTAGTTTTTAATAAATAGTGTCGTTTCACTTAGCTATACACTATTATTTCAACACCATCCACCTTCACTTTCAATCTTCTAACGTTTTTGTACAAATTTAGTAGATGTAGACATTTTTACATTTTCTCTGAAAGGTCGCGGCGACGAAAATTCTTGTGCTAGTGATCTTTTTCCAAGTTTTATCATTAATACTTGCTTCAAACGTTCGCAGACTCCCTGTTTTTATTGTCGTTACGAATTATTTACAATTTTTTTCACGCGTGATCAGTTTATATCAGGCCTCTAGAGTTATTTAGTGTACAAATTCGATAGAAAAGTGGTCAGTGTGTCATCTCCATAAGGTGTCGTATAAATGAACGATTTTTAGAGCCGTAATTTTTCGTTAAAAGTTCGGTAACTTGACTTGCAAATTTCCCAGCATACTGGAATGTATTTTTACTTCATTAGAGACGAAAATAATTTAATTGGTAAATATTCCGGTTCGTGAAAGGAATACGTTTTCTCAAGGTTTCGCACAAATATCGAAATACCGGTATTTCCATATTACAAATGGTTGATATCGAAATAATTCCGGCAATAGAAAACGCTCCAATAGTCAAAGTTCTACTTGTATCACAAATGTCTGCCTTTGCCATATATCTAAATCAACCCATACAGATGCGTATCGCTACTATCATGTTTTCCATTCCCGGCCCACCGTGTCCGTTCTCATATCGCGTCCCTTCTCATTCGGAAATTCGTCTCGGATCTGTAGCTGCTGGAACAAGTTCTTTCACCGTATCTCGAACGAACTCCGACCTCGATACTTATCCCCGAGATCAATGGGAGGCCTTGTGTGAAGGCGTACAATTTGTACCGAAAGATAGAAAAAAGTACTGTGACTGGAAAATCGAGCCCGAGCTCGAGAGGCAGTTCGTCTGGGCCTGAAGGTGCCAACGGACATGTACGACGTTTGAAAACCATTGAGAGACTGCGCCGCACGTCTTCTATACTTAAAATGGGACTTTGGTCCCTTCGTAGCAAGCGTTGCAATCAAAATCGAGCACATCAGCATTTGTCAATTCCGACAGCGAAAGAATCCGACCGGACAATATTGTTCCGATAAGCATGACTTGGAATTGTTGGTCTGTGTGGCCGCGTCGTTGATGTGGAAAATCAGAGCTTGTGCGGCGACACCCAAACGGGGAAACAAACCGGAGTTTCCAGGGATGACTCAGTGGGCGATATTGCGAACCTTTTCTATCCGTGCCTATTCACATTTTGATTATTGTTTCCCCCGCACGCTGATGCCGTATTCGCATACCAACGAGAGACCATAGAGAGTGAGTGAGTGAGGGAGTGAGTGAGTGAGTGAGTGAGTGAGTGAGTGAGTGAGTGAGTGAGACAGAGAGAGAGAGAGAGAGAGAGAGACAGGGTGCCCGGAGAGGAGCACAGGGACCAGTAGTAAACGCAGTAAAGGTAAGTCACACGAGCACATAGTCGTAAGAGTGGGCGAGGAGTTGGAGCGGTAGAACGGCAACGTAGGGGATGGTCGGAGATTATTCTGGCTCGTACGGCAAAGCGGAGACGTATAGAAGGGGAGCGCAATGCAAGAGCACTCTGCCCGGAGGGCACGTGGCGCACAAAGTTCACCCTACATCCATCTCGTGGCTGGCGGACCAATTCCTCCACCCTCCGTTCTCTCTCATCGCGTCGCCCCCCAAGATACCGTTCGATTTCTGCACTCTCTGTACTTCGTTCGTGGTATACTGGAAATTAGCAAGCCTCGCCTGGAGTGTCAGGTGAAAACTTATTCGCGATCGATAAATGGACGGTCTGTCGTGTACCTTCGATATAGTAGAATCGAGATATTATAATATGGCGCGTGAACTATGATATTTGGGTTTGCATTGTCGAACCGCATGATTAGAAACGAATGATTAGAAACAACTAGTATTTGGCAGAATCGTAGCTAGATCTGAATAGTACAAGGATCGTTTTTCGCCCGGTGGGCGTTACACAGTAGCTATGAAGTATTGAAAAGAACTTACAGTCAGCCATGCTGGATATCGAGAATCACAAACATTTGCTGCTGCTTCGGCGAATATGAAAGAAGTAAATGTTTTATCGTTCTTCATTAATGTTTTGGTCACGTTGGTAAGACCCTGTTATATTCAGCTCTGAGAGCTTCACTAGAATTTTCATCGATAATTACTTCACTAGAATTACTTCTTTAATTCTCTCAGCTTCACTGAGAGTATAGGCGAATTCCCTATAGTTTATTGTCACCGCAATCATAATATGGTTAATACAACTATAAGCGAAAAGTATACATCAACATGCGATTTTGGTGGGGTGTTTGAGTATCTAGTATCTCCGAAATTGATATACACTATTGTAAAAGGCTTTACAAAATCGATATAGTGAATTCAGCTATATCACAAAATCGGCGGACAAATACTAATGCTGCACTGAACTCGGTGCGATGTTCTAGTGGTTAGCGTGCTTGCCACTAAACCTGCGGACCGGGAGGTCCCGGGTTCGAATCCCAGTCGCGTACATTTCGTCGTGAAATGTTGTTCTTCGGCATTTCGCGGCGAAATAAGACTCGTTCCACAACTGGGGGCCAACTTGATGACCGGCTGTATTGGTATAGGTTTTCCGCAGTTTCCCTATACCCATGACAGAAATGTCATGATGAATATGATACAGAGGGGGAAGTCGGCTGCGGCCGCAAGGAACGGGGGAATAGGGACGAAAAAGTGAAGAAAGCAATGTAGAAAAAGAAACAGTGGAGGAACGAAACAGTCATAGTGGAGTAAAATAATAGGTAACAAACGCGAACAGCGTGTAGCTTAGGAAAAAAACAATTACTAATGCTGCACTGAAAGCAAAGTACGTATTTATGAAAGACGCCCACGTCAAAAGATGGGATAGTAAAATCTTGCATAGTTTATTGGCACCGTAATCATAATATCCTTAACACAACTATACGCGAAAAGTATATCTAAACATACAACTTTGGTGGCGTGCTCGACTATCTCTATTATCCCCGAAAAAACTACACTCTATTGTAAAAATATTAACCGAATTAACTATATCGATATTGTAAAGTCTTTGACAGTAGTTAATAGTTATTTCAGGGATACTAGATTTAAAAAACACGCTACCCGAACGGCATACTTAGATAGACGCTTATAGTTGTGTTAACCATATTATGATTGCGGTGTCAATAAGCTATAGGGAATTTAACTATGCCCACTTTTGCCATGGGCGTTTTTTTAATAAATACTATGGACATTTTTCTTAGTGCAAGTTTGTATTATTCATATGGTTAAGGATGTTGAGTCCCTATGAAACATGTTAATGTTAACTGTTCAATAAATAGCTTCTTAATCGTCATGAAATTTTTACACGACCTCCTGAATATTTCATGTAAAAACATACCAAATTTTCAGAATTCTATCATCATTACTTCAACCTTCTTAAGGGTTGAAATAAAAAATGATAAGAAAATTCTGAAAATTTGGTATGTTTTTGTATGAAGTATTTAAGAGGTCGTGTTAAAATTTCACGACGATTAGGAAGCTCGTTATTAAAACATTAACATTTTGTTGAGAACAATTTTGAAAAGAAATAAAAACAAAATTATCAATAAACTTCGTTTTGTTTCCGTTGCTTTCAGTATATTGTAGATATTATAAAATTGAGAGGTAAAAAAAAAACTTATTTCAAAGTTACATCAGTTTCCATAAAACAACATTTAATTTGTGAATGTTAATTGTTCAATAATGAGCTTCCTTATTGTCGTGAAATTTTTACACGACCTCTGAAATACTTCATACAAAAACATACCAAATTTTCAGAATTTTATCATCATTTGCGATTTGGGACTCAACATCCTTAACATTAACACTTGTTGAGTATAAATTGTTACAAGATCTTACGAAAAGTGACTATACGAACAACATTATGGTAATCTTATAGTGACGACGTATCTCATTTGTGGAACGTGTTAATAAAGTAGAGACAGCGGTAGCACGCTATGATCGATATAGATATATTAGCGCATTCATTTACTAGTTTTGAAAAGTCGATATTTCGAAAACTATTGGGTTGCGCCAAAAATCCATTTAAGCAGTGACATATATTATCAAAAAGGCGATCTGTGCAAAATTCCACCTATATACTGAAAAAAAAAATTCGTTCCGCCATCCAAAATTCAGTTGGTTTAACAAAATGTATCTTTAAATACGTTCAACTTGATTTTTGATTGGCATAACAAAACAGTATAGTTGGCGGTAAAACTGTATAGTGGTGTGAACTGTAGCTTATTTAGCATGTCTGAGCAACGTTTAAAACAACAAAATTTCGAAACAACGAAATGCATTTTGCACATCCAACGATTGCTTTTTCTCAGTGTATCAGAGGTAACAACTATTCGGAATTGTAGCTGGAATTACTTTTATCCGTTGTGCCAGATCTACGAGCAAAATAATATAAGTACTCGGTAGCATAGCGGTAGCGTACGTAGTATAGATAAGTAGGCCGTAGGTTCGAATCCATGTTCAGTCGAAATATTTTCTTTGATACGAATCATTTCAGGAGGTCAGGGAATGGCAAACTATGATAAACAGTCATACAGGTAGTACTTTCAATTGAGGATTTGTGAATTTTTGAATTTATGAAATATCATATAGTTTTAGTAGACATACCATTCAAGCTGATAAAAATCACTATTTTTTTATAGTCTAAGGAAATATCCATTTTATGAAAACCTACTTTATTATATAGCATTGAACGATCAACGTATGCTTGAAAGATTGTTGGTTGCGGTTAACATTTGAGCACAATTAACACAACTGCTAAAATACCATAAGCAATACTATATTTTAGGCAGTAACCAAGACTATAAAATATTGTTGTCCCCTCAGGGTAATATAAATTATGGTTGCAATATGGTTGAAGTTATCATACATTTCTCTCAGTGTAGGTAGGTCTATTCTGTATGGTTCAGAGGCTCCAATGTTGAGCGAGTTTTTGAAACGATCAACGACGATACGGAGGTGAAATAAGTGGCCAATTGGGGCCGGCATAGCGAGGATGTAAAGTAAGAATGATATCTCAAATGTTATAAACCGATCGGTTGATCCTGGCCGGTAGTGTAAGTGGCAATGTATGCTGGGGACCGAGGGCGCTCATAATCAACGAGAGTGGCACGTCAAGCACGCCGGTAAGGATCCCTCTCAATTAAACAATTATACTTAAATTGAGTACATTCCCGGAGTCCGCGATGCCCGCATGCTCGTTTGTGAAAGAAATATAAACTGGCCGCAGTAGCGCAGAGCACCGATCGGGCTATAAAGTGATGCGTGCGTCTGCGACTCTACTCTTATAAACGTCCCTCGCACCTATCCCTATTTTCACTTAGATTCGCTCTGTATCGCTTGAATGTCGTTCGCCCTCACTTCGGCCGTCCGTACAACCGTGTACGACCATCCTGCATTCCACGTTATTTACGCCGGACGAGAACAACGCTCACAGTTAAATTGACAATGAAAGCGGCGGACCCGCACTCCTCTTGTTGACTCATCAGTCTTCTCTTCATACGGTTGAACGGGATTATTACTTATACATATATATTATACATACATGGGGGTGGGCGTGCCTATGTACGAAAATTTCCCACAGGTAATTTTTTTCGCTTTTCCAAGACGTTACCTCCGAGTAGAAAATAATTTTTGACGGACCTCTTCCATTGGCTTAAATTATGTATAACCGCCACAAGAATTATATACAAAAGGAATTATATGCGATTTAAAAAAAAATCGTTTTGAGGGCTCATTTTTCGGAGCGCCTTCGAGCGCTTGTTAGGACTTTAAATTTGAATTGTAGCTTTGTAGATTGATTCATTAAAGGAATACACACCATTTTTACGATTCAAGAGCAATTTTAGTTTTTTAAACAAACTAGGACCGAGCTTTTAGAGGAACAAGATCTCTACGCATGTATAACAAAATCCTCGAAACCGTGTTTAGATAGTTTTTTTAGTATCCTCAAAAAAATTCCCAACAATGTTTCATTGTTCGGTGAGCCACATAGATGTCCCGTGTCGAAATTTGAGTCGGAAAATGGTACTGCCCCTGATATGCCTTCCCTCGATAATATCAGGCTCTGGTCAGGCCTTCCACCCTGGAATAGGTTCGCAATATAACGGGTCTAAGGCTAGGTCCCGATCCACCGTTCCCTTTCTAGGGAACTGATCAGGAACGGCCAGGAAACTTGTAGGGAATAGGCCGGGAAATAACCAGGAACAGATGAGTAAATTAAAAATGACGTTTCAACGTTTTTGGAATTCTTGAGGATGAAAAATCGGGAGTGTGTTCAATTTAGTATTTCGGCAACATATTTTTTGTTGGTTACCTACTTGCTAAGGTAGCATATGAGTATATACACACGCCTGCTCGCATTTCCTGATGAACTAAGAGACAGAAAAACGTACACAGATCACTATCCGAGCGAAGTAGGTCTGGAGTGCAATGGGCTATTTCGCAAGTATCGCAAAATCATAAGTTTAAGGGAACCCGGTGGTCTAGAAATTTCAAAAAATCGATTTTTTATTTTCGATATTTCGAAAGTATAGTATCTTAAGAATATACTGTGAATTTTTCATGCGGAAATTCCCAATATTATAGCTTCTACAGCCCATTAACCAGGTAGAGAGCGGTCCGCGCGCTCCTAATGGGTCTAGCGCTCGGAGCGCGAATCGTGGTGCAAGTGGCGTCAAAGTGAGGCTGCAGGTACTTTAGACACCTACGAGCATCCACCTGCTCTGGACGATGAATCACAAGAAATATTGAAACCTATTTATGAAGAATTGACAGCAGAGAATTTATTGGAAAGGTGTATTGGCAGTAATACGCAGAACAATAACGAAAGTTTCAACGCTTGTGTGTGGCAACTAGCGCCGAAACAGCTGTTTGCCGGCAAAAAAATCATCGATATTGCCACCTATATTTCCGCTTGCATATTCAACGAAGGATTCGCATCGTTATTAAAAATAATGGAGACCATGAGCATCACAATCGGGCCACAAGCGGAGCAACTCGCGCGAGATCAAGACGGGCGGCGAGTTTCGAGCGCCAACCGTAGGAATACCGACAACTCCAAAGAGGCTCGTACAGCTCGAAAAAATGAAAGGAGTGAGCAAATCGAGGAATACGAACGTTCCGAAGGGACCCTATATGGTGCCGGAATCGAGGATTACCTGTAAGTATTCAAAATTTGCTCAATTTTTTACAATATCTGTACCTCTAACTTCAAACTCATTTATCTCGAAACGACTTTTTTCGGTTTTGGATATGTTTTTCACAACATGTATGGCTATCGTCGGAACTAGAATCATAATTTTATTTAAATAATTTCCTATTGTTTACACTAAAAAACTAGTGAAAAGAGACCCGATTTTACAAACTTTTTATTCAAAAGTGCGCCATTTTGTCAATTTTTAATTTCTTCGATTTGTTCTAGTTCCGACCATAACTGCACTCTTTCTGATTAAGATTCTTCTTGAATTTTGTGTTTCAGATGAGTAGAAGTCTCGAAATCACCTACGCCGTCCGGGTCCGATTTTTCGAGAGGGTCATCTTCAGCGGCATTTTTATAATAAGAAATATTGTTTTTAAAATGAAAAAAAAATTTTTTTTGTATGCTCAATAAACGTAGTAATAAGCCCGAAAAGTTGAAACATCGTTTTTATAATTTTAAATGGTAAAAAAAAATCGTGAAAATAGGTGACATTTTCGTGCTCTAGACCACCGGGTTCCCTTAAGTGCACGCTGTAAGCATAGCACTTCTATACGTGGTACAACTCACAGGACGAACTTTTATCCTCGTACGATGGTACCTTGCTTACGCGAAGAACTTCGCTTGTATCTACCTGGCGGATTGTTGGCGAAATACATTCAGGTAACATCTTCCCGGCCAGAACATTGATACTTCCCGACATGGCGACAAGGCGTTCAAAAACCACGAATGACCTGCTTTACTTTTTTGCCTCATCAAATAAATTGGCTATTCTTAATACTCAAATCATTAGTTATCGTAATCCCGGTATTTATGATAAGCATTGTTATCCTTGTCGGTTATCATTGATGAAATGAAAGCTTTTAATGATGAATAGAACTACAACAGATGTATAAGTTTCATCCCAATTAATTATAAATATCTTTGATGGGGTGAAAAGCAGAGTAGCTTTTCTTTAGTTTTTAACGACTGAAAAGTGGAGCCTGTCGCGACAGGCTCCACTTTTCAGAACATGCCAATGTTCTGGACGGGTAGACATTACGTGCAGATGTAGTTGCTTGCAATGTATACCGACCAGAAGATTGTAATTTTCAAACATAGAGGATAAGCCGTTAAAACGATTTTGCGATCTTTCCGGTTTGTTCCATGGGAGAGCCCGGTCAGGTGAACCAGACAAAGCAAGTCTGGTCAGAGCACGACACAAAGTAGTGAATGCTCGCTCATATTTCTGCATGAGTGTAACGCCTTAATGCGTGATGAGTTGAAGATTAGAGGGTCTGCATAGACTTAACATTTGAGAAATGCGATTTTTTATTCTATAGTTTCATAGCTGAACGTCTCAACTTCGAATTGCAACCCAGATTTAGTAAAAATGGCAAAAATTGACCGCGTTAGGACGATTTTTGTGAAGCGTCCACAATCGTCCACGGTGGACTGTGGATCGTCCACTGCGCTGCGGCGAGCCGCCCCGCTGCGATTTACTCTTTTTTCTTTTTCGTGTATCCATTTGTTAATAACAAATCATTCAAGTTTTACTTCATACTAATTTAATTTACTCTATTCTACAGCATGCCATTTTCGTCATTTTCCGAATTTCTATAAAGTTTCCAGCCATACGAAAGTTTTATTTTTATACTAAAAGTACATTTTTAGATTTTTCATTCCAAATCACCCTGGTTGCCAGAACTACCTACACCAATTGACCATTCAGCACCTTCAGCACCATTCAGGTGGTACTTTCGTTAAATAATAATAACTCCATTGTTTATCAATCAATCTCTTTGAATTAATAAAAAACTCAAACCTGGCAAGACTATGTATCAATTGCGTGTAAAATCCGAACCTCGTCATCCCGATCAGAAAAAAATATTGAAAATCAACCTGTTTTTTGGACACCAAGCCAACGCAGACTCGTTGAGGCGAAACTTGGCCGACTCAATATTTCTCACGAGTACGATCCGAGCAATGAAAAGTATCGATACTAGTTATGCGGTCGCAACGATCACAATGATGACCCATTGATAGTCCAAACGTAATCACAATAGTTCGGTGATATTTCGTAACTTTGAAAGAATCTCAAAAAAGTGATCACGTCTGCCCTTCCCAATAGTTCAACGAAAACGAAATTCGAAAATGAAGCAAAGACCAATTCTCATCGACAATGTATACAATGTGATTTGAAGGACACAGGAGGAAATGAATTGCAAGAAAGTGAATAAATTTCGGCAAATAGCCTACAAAGAAGCCCGGTTACAGCGTGATTGAAGAGAGAATGCACAGTGAGAGTGAAAGAAGCAAACCAGCGAGGGTGGAAAAAGAGCCACCCTTCCACGTCAGTATTTAAATATGGGGGTGCAGAGAGAAGGAGAAAGAGAGTGAAAGAAAAAGTGGGAACGAGAAAGTTGAGGGGACAGAAACGACTAGGGTGAAATCGGGTATTTCATTGTGCTCAGGTGTGAGGCGTGTGCAGAGGAGATGTGGGGGCCCCATATAGACATACAGATACACATACAGGGTGTCTCAATTTAAAACCGCAACCCGAATAAGATACACAGCATTAAATCGCCAAAAAAAATATATAAAATAAACATGTTTTCCCGAAAAGATATGCAAATTTGAGATGGGCATGAAAATATCAGATAAATGTTATCCAATTGTCTATGAGATATCGAGGCGATTAAAATTTTCAAAAACCGACATGATTTTTATGGTATATCTTTGATATTGCATCCTTTAAGAATTTCGGCACTCCTAACCACGGTCTTACATACGAGCCTGGGAACTCCATGAAATTTCAGTGGTGGCGGTGACTCAACAATGGAACCGAGTTCGTGGTGTCGCTAGTATCGATGAGTGTTGTTTTGATAGGGAACACATAACCTGCATATGGTACGATTCCACCATAGTTTTATATTTATATCGGTATTGAAACGACGGTCGTATTTGATAAGCGGGTTGTAGAAAAATTTGATTCTTAGGTTAGGCTATAACGCGAGCGCGTGAGTATTGTTGACTCTGTCGCACACAGCACTCCTCGACTGCAGCTCCTCTAGCGTCAAGCTTCGGCAAAGGAATCACAGAACTAATGGAGTTTCCAGAACTGAATGTAAGACCGTGCTCCCAACACTCGCAACCTCTAATGGCGTACTCTGAGGAATAGTAACGCGGGCGCAAGGCTAACATTTTATTTCCTCAGCTCCAACGTGTACTCTTGCAGGTTTTTACGCATTACCCTTGCCGATTGAAGTCGTTCGTATCGCTCCCTGCCCACACTTCGCTAATCTAATTTAATTTCCCTTGCGTCCACAGCCGTCTTAGGGATTTCCGTTACGAACCCGAATATTTAACAATTAACTGATTTTTGTCTACAGGTAAGTAAAAATACATCCGAGTATACAGGTAATATTGCAAGCTAAGTTACTGAACTTTTAACAGGAATCGTCTAATTTATGCGGCACTTTATAGAGATGACACGCTGGCCGCGTTCCTATCTAATAATTAATACTCTAAATAACTCAAGGTGCCTGATATAAACGGCTCACGTGGTTAAAAAATGTTAAGATTCCCTAACGACAATAAAAACCGGGGGTCACGGAATGTTTAAAGAAAATATTAATGATATAACTGGGAAAAATGTGACTAGCAGAAGAATTTTCGTAATCGCGACTGTTCAGCGAAAATTAAAAAACATCTAATTCTACCAAATTAGCGCGAAATTTTTTAGTCCAATTTATCGTTAGGTATAATAATTGATTGTAACTTATTTTTTTATTAAGCGCCACTGTAATTTACCGATGACTCCGAAGGGCCTTGCTTATGCCCCAATAAAATACGGCCCTCCATGAAAGGAATACCTTAAGCTACAATATACCACATTTGCCGAGGGTACGGGGCAACTGTGTAAACCCCGTACCGGTATAGACGGCCCCATATTCTTCTGATTTTCTGGCGCACAGACGATTTACTCAAGTATCTACACTAAGGTCTTAGAAGTATTGGCCTTCCGTTGACTGATTGATGCGCCAGCCGGTGCATGGCTAAGCGGTTACCGCTCCGACTATCGGCCACGAAAAACGCTGCTTAACTCCTTACATAAAATCGTAACTTTTCCGAAAGAATCTTATTCCTCGTCGGATTGTTTCACGGCCGGATAGACTTCGGGGAAGAATATGCATACGTTTCGATTTGCAGAAAAAAAGATTCTCACATAACCACGCAGTCGGGTCGAAAAAGAAATATCTTCATCGTACTTCTGCCTCGATACCGTCATCTTATGGGAGGACATTTTTTTTGGCGCCACATTTAGGTTTTGCGTCAGAGTAGATCATACGGGACTGACAAGGGGGCATTCCCTACTCGTCATCACCGATTTTGCTCAAATTTATAGGACATGCAGGGCTTGGCTAGAAATGAAAGTACCCGAAGTAGGAACTCCAGATGGCCAAGCGTTTAGGAAATAAAAATGTTGACGCGGCTCTCGCATCGTATAAGCCATTTACGTTAGTATGTTTGCCAAGCAGCGGTTGGCGTAGCGGTAAGAGCTCGGACTAGTAATTTGATGGTCATGGGTTCGACTCCCCGTATGGAGACTTTTTGTTCTTTTCTACATTTTTCTCAATTTTGATATTATTCATTTGAATTTTCATGTACTAAGACTTTTCGTATGCGCTTTAATTACAATCCCCCGTGAAAGAATTCAGCCAGGTCTTTGACTAGGCCCCATTATTTTTCCCTTACTCTGCAAGGGCCCTAACATGGCACCCGACCGGGTCCCTTTGAGGCCGGTCACACTTTGTCAACGAGGGCCTAAAGAGGCTTATGAATCAGGGCCCGACTGGTTGCCTCAACAGAACCCGATCGAAGCCATGAAGCAACCCTATTACTGCCCTATAATTATCACCTTTATTAGTGGAGACATATGAAGCGAGGTGTTTTGCAATAATGAAAACTATTTTCTTCAAATAAAGGATTATTTATTATTCACCTCGACATTAGAAAATAAAAAACAAGTTCAGTTTTACAGTTTATATTGTATGCCCTGTAACAACCATTGCCCTGATGAGTTCCGTCTGGGCCCTTTAACATTTTATTCGCTACGACCTTTTTTTAATAAATTACCCAACCCTGTTATTTTCCTGTCGGGGCCTAGTCCGATTGTGTTGTGGGAAGCCCTAGTAGGGAAACCATATTCAAACCCTCACGTGGCCCGAATTTTTTTATGGCTGCCCTCCTAATTTCTTTCACGGGCCCTTGTTGAGAAGTCCGAAATCCCAATTTTTTACCTTTTCTATGCCTTTTGCGTATTAATAAATAAATAATATAAATTATTCACCTCTTTCCTTAATTGGAAAATGAATAATACAAAAATTGAGAAAAAGATAGAAAAAAAGTCTCCACACTGGGAGTCGAACCCACGACCATCGAATTACTAGTCCGATCTCTTACCGCTACGCCAACCGATGCTTGGCAAACATGCTAACGTAAATGGCTTATACGGTGCGAGAGCCGCGTCAACATTGTTATTTTCTAAACGCTTGGCCATCTGGAGTTCCCACTCTGGATACTTTCATTTCTAGCCAAGCCCTGCATGTCCTATAAATTTGAGCGAAATCGGTGATGACGAGTAGGGAATGCCTCCTTGTGAGCAATAATTTTGAAAAAATGATGAATTTACCTACTTCCAAACTACATACGTTGAATATCTTACTATTTAAATGTTGAAAAATGACGTATCAAATTATTTGACAATAAGTTTTGGAGTGATCTTCTTGTCTGTGGTAGTAAACTTCTAGCAGAGTTTGCTTGGGACATATGCCACACTTAGAAAATGTGTGTATACGCATGCGCGCACATTACACCCAACATACGGGCCGTACATGTGGCAACGTCGCTGGCGAGCACAATCAATCCCTCACCCTGACTATACTTATGACCGTTACTGACAGTGCAGTTCTTGCAACGTAGGCAGTGTACAAACCTAAGATTTAAGAAAATGGAAAATCGGCTGCTGTCAAAGGACAATTTGTTAAAACCAAAGTTTTAAAGAAGCAGTCCATCAAACGCGCATCTCTCGCTGCGCTGCCAAGCTGTCCGCATTAACGCATTTGGCTGATCACGTTTCATCACGTATTTCATATACTCTGGGCACTCACAAAGTGAAAAGTTTATGGTTAAAAGTGGTCATTTTTCCCCATAATAACCGTAAAACATCCTCCTATCATTACACCGTTTTTAATGTGCTTCTGCCTCGTAGGTTTGTCATTATCAACCGAAATATTCGGACGTTGAATGAGTTCTCGATGTTATCCAACAGATGGCGTTACTAGAACTGCGTGCGTGTACTATTAGATGGTAACGCATCTATAAAGAAGTACTATAAGCAAGCTTGAAGTTCAGTGTATGTCATTTCGCCGAAGAGTAATCAACTTTTTTTCATAGTGTTAAATATTTTTCGTGCCAAAACAAAGTGCATTTACAGGAAAAATTACTGCACTGCTTTAAAAAAGAAGAAATCTGCAGCTGAACCCCACAGAATTCTTGTTGAGACTTATGGCGACCATGCTCTGTCGGAAGCAACATGCAGATATAGGTTTAGTCGAAAATAATGATTTTCATGTGTTGAATTGGAGGCATTACTGCAAGAAGACCCATGTCAGACGCAAGCTGAACTTGCAAGAATCATTAGGAGTTGATCACACAAGAGTTTCGAAACGTTTGAAGGCATTGAGAATAATTTTTTCAAATAAAGCATTAATTTTCACGAAAAAACAGCGAGCCCTTATTCAACATCCCAATATGAAGTTCTTCGGGACTTGTCCTATGCAGTGCGTGTTAATAAAGCCAATTTCGAGAGTGAATATCTCGATAACGGGATGGTCAATGTATTTCAAATTTCACAAACGTATGCAGGATACCCTGGTCAACATTAGTATTAAGTGGCAAAACTTTCTGTCTCACCCCATTTTTCCATGTACTACCCTAATGATGGGACACCTTATAGATGTGCGCTGCTGCTAGCATGTGTGTGTGTGTGTGTGTGCGTGGAGAGGGGGGCGACAGAGAGATTGTAATGTACGAATACCGAACAGGGGGGCGCAAAATATACCGCAAGTGTATACATATATATACATATACATATACATATATATATATATATATGCACACACGTATAAGTATACTTATATGTAGTCTACCTCACAACCGTGAGTATACGGCCATGCCGTAGAATTGTACAGTGTACAGCCGGAGAATGAGCTCTCGCACGCGGGACGGTAGATTTGCACACGTGGCACGAGCCATTCCAACAAAGGGATGGAACAGATTGGAAGCCATTCATTCATTCTCTTCGCGTCGCATCTATCTCTCTCTCCCTTTCTCTGCCTTCTCCATCGCCCCATCTTTTTTTCCCTCTATATCTACGTATTTGACTGCAGGCTACCGACATTAACCTATAGACGTATGTACAGGGGGTACATTGGACATTCCGCGTACCCAAAGTTAAGAGTTCGCTCGAATACGACAGCGACCGGAAGGCTCTAGCATTTATTTATCGCTATTGCAGACGAAATTGACAGAAGCTAGGAGTATGGAAAAATTGCAAGGTTATTTTCTTGACATATCAGCGATATTAAGGGGGCTGCATAGGCTTGGAATTTAAAAAATACGACTTTTTATTGCACGGTTTTATGGTCTAGGGTGAAGACCCTAGACAATAAATTACTTTAATTTACAACCTTAATTTGCAACTTTTATTACGATATATTTATTATTATTATATTTTTATTTATCAATATTATGTTTTTATTTATTCATATTATATTATTATTTATTGGTATTAGATATTTTATTGCAACACATTTATATTTCGTCGATTAAACTATGCGATAGATTACGTTAATTTACATTCTTAAATTGCAAGAAAGAATTTGGAAAAAATTCTGCCAATTAACCATGTTACGACGATTTTTGTGAAGAGTCAAATCGCCCACTGCAATGCAGCGAACCGTTCCGCTACGATATACTCTTTTTTCTTTCGCTTTTTTATTTTGCTCGAAACGACGTTTTATGAAATGATTGAAGTCGCACCTCAAATCTACTCGTCCGATTTACTTCGAATTCGCACAGTTCGATTTATAACATAAAAAACATTTTCTGTCATATAGCCAAACGATTTTTTCAATATGTGCATCCATTTGTTGATAACAAATGATTCAAGTTGTTTTTTTCGTCGAAAATTTTAGTAATTTTCTAAATTTCAATCAAGTATCCGGTCATACGGAAGTTATATTATTATATCAAAAGTGCAATTTTTTATTTTCCATTTCAAATCAGCCTAGTTACCGGAAACACCTACACTGATTGGCCATGCACTAACGCCGGCACTTTCTTCAACTAACGATACCATATCCATTGTTTATCAATATTTTTCAACTTAAAAAACCTCAAACTTGTTAAGACTATGTATTAATCGTGGGTAAACTCCCAACCCCGTCATCCAATCTCTTATCAGAAAAAAAATGTTGAAAATCGACCCGTTTTTTCAACCGCAAGCTAACGCAGACCGGCCAATATGCTTTTGAAAAATGCGAGTAAGCGACAGTTGCGGAGAAAAACGAGGAGATTTCGGATGAGCCTCCGCATGGCGGACTCGTGACGAAAGTAACATCGATTTCGGGTGGAACATCCCATATGAGTACGTGAGGTATGACGAGTGGCATGAGTGCACGCGCCGCAGCTTTTCCCACCCTTTGTGCAATCTTCTGTACCACCCATTATCATTGCCGGTCACGTATCTTTCCCTGTGCGTTACAATAAATATACGTCCAATAAAACACAGTGAGATCCGCATGCATCGGCGAGTATCCGCGTGCCTATATATATATGTATATATATATAAAGGGATGTTGCATAAGTATTCGCAGTTTTTTTTCGTGAAAGTTGATGTTTTATTTTTGAAAATCATTCCTCATACACTCAAACGTTTCGAAACTGTTGTGTGATCATCTCCTAATGATTCCCCAAGTTCACCTAGCGTCTGGAATGAGTCTTCAACAATTAATGCCTCCAATTCAACCATCAAAATTATTATTTTTGGAGCGTCTAAACCAATCTCTGCATATTGTTTCTTCGTGCTTCAGCTGCAGATTTTTTAAAAATAAAGTAATGCTGTACAATCGCCGCAAATATTTATTTTGGGCCGAAGTTTTACATGTTTATAACACTAAAAAAAAGAAAGAAGTTGTTTACACTTCGCCAAAATGACATACACTGAGTTTCAAGCTTGCTTATAGTAATGCTTTTTTATAAATGCGTTACCATCTTAAGACCTTAGGCCACAGTAACGGGTATGAAATCATGTGCGATTTTAACAATTTTGTTGTCGTATAAAAAAGTGATTCACTCATAAAATTAATTACACATCTATTTAGTATGAATATCAAGCTGTGAGAAAACATGTATAATTTTTTTCGATGTACGAAATGGCTGACTACTCGAAACTTCTCGAAACAGCTTTTTTTCGATTGGCGTGACAAATAACTTCAACAATTTTCACTCGATTTACTTCAAATTTAAAAGTTATGTTCTTAATTGTATTTCGCAGAGAAGTACGTACGGAATTTCTGGTTAATCGAACACGTCTCATTTTATGAGCAGTTATAACGAATTTTTCCACTGAAAATTAATTTCTTAAGTCCAAATATGTACAACTTTTGAATGAAACAATATTTTTTAAATTCCATGCGTACTTCTCTAGGTATTTTAATGTCGATTGACGAGAATTTTTGTTTTTTGTTCTAGGTAAAAAATTGTGGATGCTAAATGTCACCCCGCAGAGCGCCTAAAAAAAAATAAAAGAAAATATTAGTAGCCGACCATTTTGTGCATCGAAAGAAAAAATATATTTTCTAACAGCTTAATATTCATACTAAATAGATGTGTAATTAATTTCATGAGTGAATCACTTTTTCATACGAACAAAAATTGTTAAATTCACACCTGTTTTTATACCCGTTACTGTGGCCTAAGGGCTTAATGAGGTTGCTTAACTATCGCAAAATAGTAAGAATTTTCTGAAATTTATTGAGGATATTTGCGAACAGGTGTTACGACTTCCTGTAAAATTTCAAATACTTCGTCTGCGGTGATTGCTGAGCAATTAATTATTGAAGTTAGGATTTTATACACGACCGACTTAGGACAAGCATTACGAGAACTCGAATACGACTGTCGACCCATAGTAAGAATCGGATCGGAATAGGCGGAAAAAATCTTGCGATGTTGATGAATAATTTCAACGAAGAGTACAGCGTTTCGTCCGTCTCGTTATCGAGATATTTGTGAAATAAAGCAAAATATTTCAGCTGATTCTCGTCAAACGATAAAGCCAACTACGGCACGTGGCAACGCTGCTGTCAAGTCGGTCATTTTGAATAGGTGCCAATATTTGAAACGCACAAACTATTGCTTCCTTGCTATAAATTTCTTACCGCGGTTTCACAAAGAGTTTTTGAATATTTTTAATTATTCTTTACAAAAGCTGCAGTGCATGTGTTTCGACATAACCTTCAAATCAATTACGCGTCGTCCCTCGGCTGCGCATTCATTTTCCGGCTCAACTATTTTTTTCCGCCGCTTTCCGGGTTGTACTTGCTCTGACCGTCAATTGTACTGTATTTCGGCTTTCGTTTTCCCCTTCCATCTATTCATTTTCGCCGAGCAAAAAAACGGAACCGGCGAAGGATGTTTGACAACTACGCGCTCACGATGTGGCGTTCGTATCTGAGCTCAGTGATACCAGTTACTGAGAACTAAATTGCGCGTTTGCCACATTTCAACTTGGTTCATAACTTATTCGCGATGTAAATAAACAAAACGGATTAATAATATTTATAAATAGTTAATTATATGCATTCCACATATTTATTAGCTGAAGTTTATTTATTTTACGTGACCGAAAATTTGATTATTCCGGGTTTGCAGCCGTTACAGGCGCCCGTGCAAGAGGTGAGCGTATGCGTTCACCTCTTGCTGCCTGCCCCGCAAAGACCCCGTGCAGCCTCCGCAAACTAGACGCACGCCGTTCTGGTAACGCTTTCGCATGCAATTTCTACACATGACAACATTTTTGACCCGGTTTAAAAAAAATACTCTTGGTTATTTGTTTTATCTAGAAAGATCTTCTTTTTAACCTCAAATGTTAAGGAAACTTAATGAAAGGAGATCTCACGCAAAATTTTCATGCAAACCAATTCGAACTTCTAACTTTGACAACCTGTGGTGTCAAAAAAATGTCTTACGCATACCGTGCCAGTTACGTCGAAAAGATCCTTAGTTATTGTCGATTCAAACAAACCCAAATAACTCTAATCAAAGCCAAACAACCCTAAACAAACCCAAACACCTTCAAACAATCCCAAACAACCCTAACCGACCTCAAAAAACCCCGAACAACCTCAAACAACCCCAAACAAAAATTAGCCTGATTCTAGCAGGAGCCCCACTTCCGAATATTTACCGATTTTTTTTTTAAATAATAACATAAAGCCCAAAATCTCGAAAACCGCGGAACTTTTACTAAACTGGAATTACTAAACTTTACTAACTGGAAACGCATCGGGTCATACCATACGGCGATTTAGAGGTGACATTACGCTCCAAAAAAAAAGTACTTCGGCATTTTTGTGTTTGGTGAAGCCAGTTGTGTGTTACAACGTTCAAAAATAGAAGTGAAACAGAGAAAGTTCGATACATTCTTCTTCAGTACCACTACGACCAAGGTGAGAAGGCGGAGCAGGCGGCAAAAAAAATTGGTGCTTTTTGTGGACCCAATACAGTATCAAATGCAACAGCAAAGCGGTGGTTCCAGCACTTCCGTTCTGGTAATATGGACGTGGAAGATGAGACCCGCTAGGGTAGGCCAATTGTCGAAAATGTCGATAAAATCATGGAAATGAGCGCTTATTTCATTGCCCAGGAACTAAAGATTAGCCAGAAAACCGTTTGAACCGTTTGCATAAGGCTGGTCTCAAGAAGAAGCTCGATGGATGCGTGCCACACGAATTGATGCAAAAGAACCTTCTAGACCGAATTCATGCCTGCGATTCTTTACTGAAACGTAACGAAATCTACCCATTTTTTAAGCGGATAGTGACTGGCGATGAAAAATAGGTCACATGCGAGAACAACAGCCGAAAAAAGATCGTGGTCCAATCGCGGTGAGCTGGAGAAGAAGGCCAAGAAGGTGTTGCTGTGTGTTTGGTGGGATTGGAAGGGAATCATCCACTATGAGCTGCTTCCATCAGGTCAAACAATCAATTCGGACCTCTACTGCCAACAACTGACCAGATTAAAGCAGGCGATCGACCAGAAGCGGCCAGAATTGGCCAATAGGAAGGGTGTTGTGTTCCATCAAAACAGCGCCAGACCGCACACGTTTTTTACGACGCGCCAGAAGCTCCGACAGCTAGGAAGGGAGGTTCTATTGCACCCGCCGTATAGTCCACACCTGGCACCAAGCGATTATCACCTTTTCAAGCATTTGCAAAATTTTCTTGACGGTACAAAACTGGCCTCAAGAGAGGCTTGTGAAAATAAGCTGGTCAAGTTTTTTACCAATAAGGACGACAACTTCTTCAACCGCGGAATTATGAAATTGCCTTCAAAATGGACAAAAGTTATCAAACAAAACGGCGCATGTTTGATCTAAACCGGACAATCTTAACTATCTTAATTTCATCGTCGAAATAAAGCGAAAAAACGCTCAGAACTTTTTACTTCACCTAATATATATATACGAGACATTCCACGCCATTTCGCTCGGCCGTGACCCGGACTATTTTTTATTTTTTTGATTTTTAAAAATAAAATAGTATGCTATGCGAGGAGTATTTTCACAAATTTTTATCGCACGTATTTCAGAAGCTACAATTTTTCGAAAAATCTGGATTTCAGAAAGTTCGGAAACGTTCTAGGGCCGATATCTCTTAAATTAATCGATATATCGAAAAATGTCTATAAATCGATTTTTTTCATATTAGTTCACACTTTCATAAATAAAAATAAAAAATTTTTAAATCGTCGTTGTCGATATTTTTTCAGCGCGTAAAGTAAAAACTACTTTTTTTAAGACGATTGCCATTCTTTAAATTTTAATTCCCTAAAATAATATGATAAATTATATGAATTTTAACGCTAGTCCCATTGTGAGCCCATTTTTCTTTGTATTCTTTTTTTTAAAAAATTCAATTTTTTCACGAACATTTCGAGTGTTTCGTATGAATTACTAATAATTTTTATTATTAATAATACTCGTAAGTAATAATGATTGTACTTATATACAATGAGTAATTGTAGTGATAATTTTACAATTAGCAGCCCGATCTTATACACGCAGAGAAAAACGGCCTCAAATTATAGCACTCGTAGCCAGAATTCTAATATTCAGTGCTAGAAAATATAGCAGTTTACTGCCAGTTCGGAAATTCTAAGACTTGTTGTTATAGAAGTATAAAAATGATTCTCACACCGTATAGTGAAAATGATGCGTGCATATTACATTTAGCGATCTCCGAACCGAACTTGCTCGAGGATGAACTAGAACACCTACGCAAAGCTTTAGGAGATAATGGCTACAAGCCAGGCAACATCGAAAGAACGATCAAACATCTAACAAGAAAAATAGCCGATCCGAATACGGTAACAGCACCTGAAGGGGAGAATGAAGGACAAATAATAGCAACAACTTCCCTTCCATACCTTCAGGGCATAACCGATCGCATAGGCAAGGTCCTTAGGAAACATAACGTGCGAGTCATCTTCAAACCTCAGAAGAAGCTAGCACAAGTGGTTCCGAGTGCAAAAGACCAAAGACCACCATTAAGTGCACCAGGAATGTACAAGATACCCTGCTCATGCGGTAAAGTGTACATAGGAGAAACCGGGAGGAAGATCAGTACACGGATCAAAGAACATCAACGGTGTATCAAATATGGCCACTTTAGACAATCAGCGCTGGCCGAGCATTGGATGGAGACTGGTCATGCCATTCAGTTCGATAAAGCCCAAAGTCTGGCCCCATCGAACAGATATTTTTCCAGGAAACACCGAGAAGGCTTGGAAATTCGAAAACATCCGGACAACCTAAACAGAGATGGTGGATATCACGTCAATCCCATTTGGCAAACCGTCCTCCCGGTTTTTTAATTGACCGGCCGATCAATTAAAACATCTGATTGGCTGGTGCAGTGATCTGGAACGATGACTGCAACTATATAAGGAATGCCTGAGACACGGGAGCTTCAGTATCGGAGCTCTCAGCCCTGATGATGCAGACTGTAACGTTTGCGAAACGTCGACACAACGCTGATTCTCAACACGGCCTCCATCCGGAAGCCACATACTCTTCAAAGTGCCATGAACTTTATTTTTATGTGAAATTCCCTTTATGTACAGTAGATGCTCAAAGTGATTGCCATTGGAATCAATGCAGTATTGCAATCCCCTCATCACGAATTTCTTATCACTTCGGCACTTATCGCCGAAGTCTTGTCATTGTCTTGTATGTAAACAACGGCACCAAACCTACAATGTACACGGAACATTGTACAATGTTTCGCCCAAACAAACCCAAGATAATGATATTAAGAATGGTGAGACTAGTACAGAGTGTCCACTAGGAAGTTGCTAAAACTAAATAAGTGTCTCATCCCTCCATGAATTCAATAGGGGTCCCTTTTTCTAATGCGCATACCTGAGGCCCCGCAGTTTTATTCCAGCCGTGGTTGAAGCAAGTACGCGCGCGTCAAAATGAGTGAGCTCACCACGGAAGAAAAAGTATATCTTATTGAGTGCTTCTTCTCGAGGAGAAAAATTTATAGTAATGCGTATAGAGGGTTTCGTACTAAGTTTGGAACTCATAAAGTTGCCAGCGAAAACACTCTGAAAAGGTAAGAATTTAATATATATTCATATTCATCTATCACACAACTTGTGTTTCAATCCAATTAAACTGCATTGAAGTAATTTTACGTTCATTTTTGTAGGATAATCGATAACTCCGTGAAGTATGGTACACTCCAGGACCGTAGACACGAGTTGCCAGGTCCGTCTGTTACGGTGACTACACCAGAGAAGATCAACGAAGTTGAGAATTATTTCAAACAAAACCCAAATGATTCGATTCGGAAAGCTGCTCAAGCATTAAAAATAACCAAATCATCATTACACAACATTTTGAAATATTTTTTAAAGTTTCATCCGTATAAAATAAGCACTCATCAATTGTTAACTGAACATGCCATGACGAAACGCATCGAATTTTGTAACACTATTACGGGAATTTTTGAAGCCGAAGAACTTAATGAGAGATTGATTATTTATTCCGATGAAGCACATTTTTGGATGAATGGGTACGTAAACAAGCAAAATGACCGGTTTTGGGGAACGGAAAATCCCAACATATCGCTAGCGAAGTCCCTTCATCCACAGAAAGTAACGGCATGGGCAGCGATTTCAGTAACAGGAATTTATTTGCAATTCTTGGAATCTACGGTAGCAGGAGAGAGTTACAAATACCTTTTGGAAACGAAATTCTTCCCTTATGCAAAAAAGAGGGGACTGGTTAAAAATGTTTACTTCATGCACGATGGAGCGACGCCGCACCGGACTCATGAGGTGTTTGAAGCCATTCATCGCGTATATGGGGCTCGAGTAATCGGTCTGGGGTACCCTAAATTTGCTCAAGGCGGACTAGAATGACCTCCGTACTCACCGGAGCTGAACTCTTGTGATTTTTTCTTGTGGGGTTACATTAAAAATCATTGTTACGCTAAAAACCCCAGCACAGTAGAAGAACTGATCGCGGCCATCCAGGAAGTGGTTCGCGGCATTACGAACGATATGTTGGACACAGTTTTTCACAGTTTTCAAAAGAGAATTGATTTTAGTGCACAATCTAACGGTTCGGACTTCGAAAATATTTATCATTAATCACTGTACTTTTTCGTTATTTTTATAAGATGTAATAAATTGTCATAAAAAATATTTGACTGGATTTTATTTATGTGCGTTTAAAACTGCAGAGTTTCCTCTATTTAAAGCATTTTGGCTTTTCTGAGTCTTTGCACGTGTTTTAAAATGACAGTCGATTAGTTTCAGCAACTCCCTATTGGACACCCTGTATTAATGAATCAAGCGAATGTAAATAGTGTATTCTTTTGAAGAGCAAACTGATATGCTTTTAATTTACGGAGAATGTCAGAAAAATGCAGTGGGAGCTAGAAGCTTATACGCTGAAAGATTTCCTGAACGTTCTCATCCTACACGCCGTACATTTCAAATTTTGTACACTAAACTGAGGACAACTGTATTCTTAACCCGTCGGAAAAGTAACTGACAAAAGCGAGTTACTAACGAACAAACGGAAATCGGTGTTTTTGCCGCCGTTCATCGAGACCCTTGTGCGAGTTCTCGTCAAATTGCGAGGGAATCTGGCGTAAGCCAAGGAAGTATTCTACGTGTTCTACATCGTCATAAATATCATCCTTACCGCATCAGTCTCCACCAGGAATTAACTGGTACGGATTTCATGAATCGCACTGAATACTGCATTGATTCCAATGGCAATAACTTTGAACATCTACTGTGAATAAAGTTAATTTCACATAAAAATAAAGCTCATGTCACTATTTGATCTTAAATGACCTTGAATGACGTTGACCCCTAAATGTTTTTTATGCAGTTTTCGATGCTCTACAAGATAGTTGAAAAAAAAATGTACCCTCCCATTTAAAAAAGTGGAGGTGACCTTTACTGTGCGACGGCGCCTCCACTGTGATAAAAAAAATAGTGGCATTTGATGACCCCTTTTGTACGGTACGACTTTTGTTTCAAACATTTTTTTGTGACGTCGATAATTACAGAGATATTCAAGGTGGCAACAGTTAGTGCCTCACCCTGTATAGATATATATATATAAATATATATATAAATATATCTTTATTTATATTATATATTTAGGTTATATATATATATATATATATATATATATATATATATATATATATATATAACATGCGTACATATGGTCATACAGTCGCTGAATATGACGCATCAAGTGTCGCATTCGCATCATGATGGATAGGAGGGCTATGGAAACAGCGCATTCGTACATCTGCGCCAACGAGAATGACAAAGTTACATCGGCGACGAGGTTACGTCGAACAAAACAACATCGCTGTCGGTACATTTTCGTTTTTTGGGATCGAACTCATTCGCATATGCGCTGAAGTATTATCCCCGCCCCCTTCTCCGCAAACCGAACAGTCGAATCGCGGAGAGAGAGACCTCAACGATTTATGGAAAACTGTATCGCGAGTGGACAACGTGCGCACGCCCGCTCGTTTCGCATTTTACTCCGAAATGTTCGATAAATCGAACGTGCGTAAAGCCGTACGCCGTGTAATTTTCGCGTAGAGTAACGCGTTGCTATGACAGATCGATTTATATTTTCGTACAGAAATACGTGTAGGTACAGTCCACGAGAGTGACAACTCGTGGAAGTTCCATTCCGATAAGTCAAACGGAAAACCGTTTCCGTAAATTTGTTAGACAAGTTCAGTGCAGGTTCGTTGTCGATTCATTTTATGTTAAGAGGTTAGGCTACTGTGACTACTGGAAAGTCAGGGTTATTAAAAAAAAAAAAATTTCAAGGTATAATCAAGATGATCGAAAACTCGTTCGAACATTTATTTGTATCTACATCCACAAAGTTGTGTACCAAATTAAACTTAAAAATATTAATAACTAAAGAAGTTATAAACAATCTCGCGAAGGACAATTGATCTTCGTTTTGATCGCCCGGTTGATCTGAAACGAAAAATAAAAACGAGTGTATGCTTGAAGAATGGAATATTGGCTAAGATTTGACCGAGTTTTTTTGTATCGTGTTTCAACCATTGAAAAAAACGATTGAAAAACATAGTTTCGAGGAAAAACACGTTTAAAGTTCTACTAGCAGTTCTGTCGTAATCATAAGCTTACCTTCAATCTGCAATTCCTGCACCATATATGTTGGACCTTCCTCTTCTATCTGAGTTGCCTCAAGCGTCGAGCGGTTTTTTAAATTTATCTTCACCTATTGGCCCTTACCCAAGGGCCTAACCCCTTAAATATTTTCTTTTACAGAGCGTAGAGAGAACGTTATGCGGTTGTAGTTGTATAATAACAGTATTTATGCTGCAACGGATGGTCCATCCTGATTGTCCAACATTGAAGAATGTTGACACATTGTGAATGTTTTTAGCGACGCAACGCTACTTCCTACCGCCAGATGTCACCCCTGCGTCGTATACGCATAATAATAAATACTCTGGGTGTAGTGAGCAACTGCCCTCATTTTGTCTCAATTAGATTAATGAATTCATTTTTTTTTCTTTCTCTCATAAAGATCATGTGCGGCTTTCATAACGAAAGTATATTTTTTGAAAGCAATAATTAACACAATTATAGCACAGAGAAATTTATTATTCCATTCGGCTGGGCAAGACCGCTGCGAGCGATTCCGAAAGTAGCCGAGTGCGGTTACCAAAAGTAGCCGAGACACGGAAGTGTTTTTACAACCTTGCTTGCGATAGCATTTTGTTACAGTGACTGCATGCAGATGTTATATAGCAGGTCGAAGATGATAAATTTCTATAGTGAAAAATTGAGGTTAGAATCCGACGTTTCGTATTCTCATCAAAGACAACAAGCAAAAGTGATACTCATCATCGCACACTCGGTTCAAACACGGTTGGTTTTTATCTGCATACGAAACGCCTTTAAAGAGGTTGGAGCGGTCCAGTGGAGTCAAATGACGGTTTATGAATCTTTTTTTCACTGAACCTCAAAAAAAAGAATACAAGGTACAGATTTATTTTCAGTGAATGTTATATGCAACTCATAATGAAACTTTGAGTAATTTATAATCATGCTTTGATATATTCATGTTACGAGATTATTTATTATCACCATTGATTAATATTGAGTGTTGCCGAAATATGGCAACTTCGCGGACATTGAGGTTAGTAGCAACCAGCATTGAGGTTAGTAGCATTGAGGTTAGTAGTCAAGATTCTCAATCTTTCATCAAACCTTGATGGTTCAATATTGAATATATATGTTTTACGATGGGCAGGATGGGTTTTATTTCTAAATGTTTACAAAGGTTAAGTTTGCGTTAATCCGTTGTTGGAAATAGTTTAACTTGGTGGTGAATAGCAAAAAAAATACATCACTCGTAACATGAACGTATTGCCCACCTAACCGCATGTAAAATTACATAGGGACCGTCCATATATTGCGTCATCGATCTTTGTTGATCCCTCCCTCCCCTCGGCAATCATCCTACCCATTCTATTGTCATACCTACCCTTCCTACCGTTGTACTCCAATTATCGTTACCGTCATCCAATGACCACACCCCCCCCCCTCTATTTTGAGATGACGTAATTTATGGATGGCCCCATACATTCAAATATTTTCCGTCTTCGGTGTTTTGTGCTACGAAAATTTCGTACAATTCGTAAAGACTCAGTATAGTTTCGATAATAACATATATTTTTTGTGTTTTTCATCTTCGATTGTGGACGCTCCAACCTCCTTAAAACCCGATTGTTAACATTTTCGGATAAATTGAACTTGGAGACGAATAACGCAGCCGCGATCGAACGTAAACCTCTTTCATACGGAATGCCCTATACAGGGCAATCTCTTTTTTTCTCCCTCTGCTCTAAGCGCCCACACAATCCGACCATATCCAATATCCATCGATATACGGTTTATTTTCGCCCAGGCTTTCCCGCTGCACACCTTTGGCAAAGGGGCTCTCTCTCTCTCTCTCTCTCTCTCTCTCTCTCTCTCTCTCTCTCTCTCTCTCTCTCTCTCTCTCTCGCGTACAACCGCTATCCCTTTAAATATCGTTTCAATCCTGACGTACGCACAACTGTGCGTCGTGCGTACATCATAAAGGCAGCTACGAATGCTATACAGCTGGAACGAGATGGCTTATTGGGGGGACGAAAAAGGTGCACCAGGGGCTGAAGAGCAAATTCACAAAAGAATCACAAACTCCGCGTGCGAACCGGATATGTATTGTTTAATTTTATTGCGAATTAAAACGTTGATTGGTCATCGAAACGGAATATAAATTTCTGCGCCAAAATTTCCCTAACGAATCGGACTCGGCTAAATTGTCACCCCCAATCCAGGATAAATGAGGTATGGATTAGTTATCGTTTTTGAATGAACCGTAAAAGGAGGAGCTGTAAAAAAGGCACTTAAAAAATTGGTGACGGGTATGCAGACTTTGACTGCATTTCCGCATTTCTCCTTTCAATGAAATGGCGTATCAATTCAAGCCGACCGTAGCGATTTCGTTCAAGAAAAAAGTGTCCATGTCGTTGAAAGCAGTTTTTTAACGCCCTCGCTTTATTGAGAGCGATAAAACGCTAATATCATACCTATGCGTTCTAACAACATGGAACAATTCTTTTTCACAAACATCGAGCTATCAGCTGATTTATTTCGTCCATGAAAGATTGTAATGCGGGTTGTTTTGAAGAACATTTGGAAGTCATCAAAATAGTTCAAACAAACCCAAACAAAAATTAGCCGGATTCTAGCAGGAGCCCTGCTTCCGAATATTAATCATAAAAATTTTGTAATCGCGTGATAAATGCTGAGGCATTATTGGATGACTACGAGCAAAAGAAATCAGCATTGCAAAGCTAGAAACTTGCAGATTGCTTGCTCAAATTTGGCTCATTGATTTTGGTAAGATCATTAGATGTTTTATTAGTTGACGTTCTAACGTTTTTTTTTTCTACAACTTGCCTTTTTCATAATCGTTTTTTTTACTATCCGGTCATACGTTTTATCACACTAAAAGTACATTTCTTTCACTACAGATTACCCTAGTTGCCAAAACCACCCACACCGATCGGCCGTGCAGCAACGCCGGCGCTTTCTTTAAATAATAATAACCCCAATGTTTATCGTTATATTTCAGTAACGAAAAAACTGTAATTCGGCAAAATTGTGTATTAATTGTGGGATAAAACCCGACCTCGACATCCCAATATCCTAGTCAGAAAAAAATATTGAAAATCGACGTGATACACAATCACGTGCAAAAAATGAGGTGCAACTACAGAATTCTTTGCATTTACCCGTACTATGCATAGAAAATACACTGTGCGAAATCGTGGAAGCATTTTCCTTGAGGTGGTACATATATGTGGCTCACAGAAAAATAAAACTTTTTGAAATTTCTAAAAGAATACTAGAAAAGGCAATCAAAATAAGGTTCGAAAGGTTTATTCTACATCTGTCAAAGCAAACTAAAAAAATATTTCCATAAATACTCACTCGTAGCTACACTGAAAGCGTATTTTATGCGCTCTGTTAGGACGCAGAACTCTTATGGATTTGCACCTGGAACAAACAAAATAAAGTTCGTAATTTACATTAGTTTTGCTAGAGAAATACACAGGATTATTAAAAAATATGGCCTTTCCGCAAAATGGCATAATTTCGAAAACATTTTCCTTTTTTGCTAAAAAATCGGGCTTGGTTTGTCTATAAAAGCGAGAATTGTCGATGAGTCGTAAAAATGGCGTGTACACTGAGAAAACAATATATTTCTATTTACCAGGATTTGTTAACTATTAACAAATGGTAAAGTTGGATATGGCAAAATAAATACCTTCTTACAGTTAATAAATCATTCGTTTGAGCCTCTGAATTGTCACAAATAAAGATTTAGTAGTAGTTAAAAAATGGGTACTTCAATGGAACATACCCGTTCTTAACAACCAATAGATATACAGTCGGTCTAATCCAATGCTTCGTATTGATACACTATAAATACTTATTTTCTATAACTGAGGCGTTTATTCAATGAGAACAGTGGAAAAGATGTGCCAGATGTAAAGGATAGTTGGGTAAACGATATTTTATATTCGCACAAAACAGAATTCGGGTATAGTAACCAAATTAAGATTTGGACAAAGTCATTCATTGATTGTCGGCAGATGAATGTGCAGTTGAATCGATGTAGCACTATAGTGCTAGTAGGCATTACAAGGAACAACTCTCATAGAAAATGAGAGTTGTTCCTTGCTACTTCTAACCCAAACAAATCGTTGGACAACGATTTGTCCTCTACAAGTAGCAAGTTCGTTAATCAGAGGGCAACAAAGATGGCAGCATCAATACGTCGTAGAGAAAGGAACGACTCTCGTAGAAAATAGGCGGTCGACCGAGCCCACGGTTGACGTCTTGGCCACCCCTGCTCTAATGCATAATTTAATATTCTATATATATATATATATATATATTAGAAAGTTTTCTAAAGATTTGGCAGATCGCACAAACCAAGCAAATCGTTCATTGAAGCATCGGCGCAGAGAATAAATTCACGTTTTCACGGTCACAAACTGATATCCTCTAAGTAAGTGGACATGCGGTCACACACTATCCAGTGTACCTCAATGGTATCTACCTCGCGGCTGTGCACGAAAGACCTTGTGCGACAAAGGCATATGGTAGCGTACAAAGTAAATGGTCTTGCCAAATGTACGATACTTATCTTAAGTACAGATTTGTTAACTATTAACACATCATTATTTGAGCCGAGTCGTCGATTTTTTAACAGTTATTTGCTAACTATTGACAGGGCTATATTGGATTTGCCTGAAGATTTTTTAATTATGAAGAGTATGTGGCTTCCGGATGGAGGCCGTGTTGAGAATCAGCGTTGTGCCGACGTTTCGCAAACGTTACAGTCTGCATCATCAGGGCTGAGAGCTCCGATACTGAAGCTCCCGTGTCTCAGGCATTCCTTATATACTTGCAGTCATCGTACCAGATCACTGCACCAGCCAATCAGATGTTTTAATTGATCGGCCGGTCAATTAAAAAACCGGGAGGACGGTGTGCCAAATGGGATTGACGTGATATCCACCATCTCTGTTTAGATTGTCCGTGGTTAGATTCTCAACACGGCCTCCATCCGGAAGCCACATACTCTTCAAATTACATAAAGAGCCGTGAAAGCCTTAAAACTAAAATTTTTTAATTATTACGAACTATTCATGTTGTAACAAGTGTACGACTGTTATCTCAAAGAACTACTGGGCCAACAGCCTAAATACAGATTCATTAGTGGTTAATAAATCCTTATTTGTGTTAAATAGAGAAGTTGTCGCGTCAACTGTGTGACTCTTGGCTCGAATGCGGCCGAAATAGTCGTTTCGAATGAAGATCAGTTAATTGTTGTGACATGTTCATTTGCATTGAACCCAGGATAGCCGTGGCAACTATACGTTAACGGCCCCAAATCTAAATATATTAATTGTGAACAACTCTCTACTCCTTTGAACTATATTATTATATCACAACTTCAACTCGTTATTCGATTGCCATAAACATCTACTGAGTTAAGAGAGATAAAAGTGATCAAATAAATCATTCTTTTCAAAGAAATACTATGGCTGTAAAATTTTGTCACGAGAACACCAATATTTATTAACGACTAACAAATTATGTAACAGTTGATGAATATTTGAATAAAAGTAGCAACTAAATGTATTTCTTTACTATAAATAAACTGTTTTCTCAGTGTACTTCTTTGGAGAATCTATCTAAGAAGCTGCAGTTGATATTCTGAGTCAATCGGATGAAAACTGCACGAATTATGCGTCCTCCCGATTTCAAAAACGTGGTTGGGAAAAAAAATACGATCAAAGTTTCAAAACTGATTTACGAGCTATCGTCCACACGGAGGCATTTTGATAGCAGATCTTCAGTTGTTAGATCGTTGTATATTTTTTGTACATCGACTGGACTAAACGACTCCAAATGGCTACTTTGGCATTCTAGGCTGTGTCGTGCATTTCGAAGCGCTCAGAGCCGCTGCGGAAACAAGGCTTCCAAACGTTTTTTTTTCAACACTTCTCTGAGAATTCCTCTTCTCTATCATTCTTGTCATGTTCACCCATTATTTAACCCAAAAGTAACGGTCATATTTTTTTCTTTTAGGACGTTGAATAAGTTCTCTCTGTTTTCCAACGGATGGCGCTACCAGAACTGCGTGCGTGTAGTTTAATGTGGTTACGCATCTATAAAGAAGTACTATAAATTGACATTCAGTGTACGTCATTTCGCCAAAGTGTGAACAACTTTTTTTTCATATTGTTAAACATGTCAAATTCCCGGCCAAAAAAAATGTTTGCGGGGATATTACTGCACTATTTTTTTTTTAATCTGTAACTGAAGCACAAAGAATTGTTGGGACTTCCGGCGACCATGCTCTGTCGGAAACAACATGCAGAGATTGGTTTAAACGCTTCAAAAACAATACTTTTTATAGGTTGAATTGGAGGCATTGCTTCACGAAGACGCATGCCAACCGGTACCTGAACTTGCCGAGTCATTAAGAGTTGATAACACAACAGTTTCGAAACGCTTTAAAGCATTAGGCATGATTTTTTAAAATAAAGCGTCAATTTTTGCGAGTAAACAGCGATAACGTATTCAATATCCCAATCCTTAGATGTAACGCGTCAAAAACTCCCTAAAAATGAGTTCGACCAAAAAGAACGTTTCTCCTACGCGAAAGCAAAAATGTTTGAAATTCCCAAATCATTTTTGTATGCAATATTTCGACAAAAATGTTTCAAAATTTGTCTCACCGCGGGACCCCCATCTCGAGTGCCGAGCTATAGGTACACCGAAATAGTCCGAAGCATAGGGAGAGAGGACGAGAGCGAGAGAGAGCTAGGGAGAGAATCCTGTGAGCGAGAATATACTCGAGGTCCCTTCAACGTGTTCGTCAAATGTGCACACACGCTTTCGTATATTGTTTCGGGGGAGGGGGAGGGGTCGTGGAGACACGAGTCCGGGGTCCATATATACATTTGCGCAGACTTCGTGTATGTGTGTAACGATGCCAAGGGGGTGAAGCTCACCGTAAAATCTGGCCCGCATACGGGGTCGAAATCGGAGGTGCGCGCGTTCGTCAGGAGCCCCCATGCTGTCGCCCATATGGTGACCATGGCCTCCGGGACTTTCGAGACCATAGGTAAGCACACTCGTCCAGTAACGCGTATACACGATGTACGTTTCCACTACATTCGGCAATGGTCGATACTTCTCTCCCCCCCCCCCCTCTTTCTCTCCCTCTTTCTATTCAACACGTGTGGATACACACTCGTGTTTTGAGAGCCATCGAGCAAAAGGGCGTATACGCAAATTTCAACCCGGCTACAGAGGTCACATGTGTCGCTTTGTTCCGTAGCATTTGGTAGTTAGCCGATCGCCTAAAGTAAAAGATTTTTTCTGGCTGGCATACACGCACTCACCCACAGTCCGTCCCGGCTCTCGGGCCTTCTCTCTTTCGGGAATATATACAAAGTCCGAGAGCTCTTTTTCCTCGTGCATTATGATTCTCTCGCATACACTTTTTTTCTCTGCTTCCAATTTGCCTGTCTTCGTTCATCTCGCCCTCTCTCTCTCTCTCCCTCTCTCTCGCTCTCTCGGTCTCACTCTCACTGCCAGCCTCTCCATCGTCCTCCGCTTTCCACAACGCGTGCATTACATTTCCTACAACGGGAAACATAGACAGAGGACCCAATCTAAGGCTCCTAATGGACTCTGAGTAACTTCACACCGATTTTACGAACAATTAATCGATTCATTCCTAAAGTCTCCTACCGATGTCTCAAGCATCATTATTTCACTTGGCACTGCTATCACATTCGCGTGACATCAAAACACGACAATACTTCTCGCCCAAGGGAGTTTGACTTCTCGCATTCGTCGAGTTCGTTTATTCATTTTGAACGCATATTCGCCCGGAGACTATCCGTACGTGTATCTGCGAGAATAATGTTTCGAACAATTGAGAGATAACTTGAGCATTATCACGTGTTTGCTTGTGAAACACATATTTAAAGCGTTACATCTGAGTAGAAAAAATATGTTGACAATTTTTTTTATTGGTTTACAGTATGCACAGATATCACAAGAATGACATACAAGAGGAATTATACGCGAAGATTTTTTATTTTATTTCCAGAGCTCATTTTCCGAAGCACCTGCGAACGCTACGAATACCAATGAAATAGCCAATGGTGTAGAAAAAAATAGGTGCAGATACATAACAACTGAAGACCTACTATGTATCAAAATGCCACCGTGGGTACAAGCAGAATTTAAATTAGAGCTTCAATTCCGTCGTGTGGAGGACAGCTCGTGAATCCGTCTTGTAACTTTAAACGCGTTGTTCTCGAAACCACAGCTTTGAAAGCGGGAGGACGCAGAATTCAGGCAGTTTTCATCCGATTGGCACAATTTTGAGTACTTTGCGATGAGATTAAATTTTTTTTTTTAATCAACCACATTGTAGATGCTAAGAACATTAATTTCCGGTGATAATGATGCAAAAAAGTTATAAGTAAATTGTTGAAAAAAAAAAATTCTTCAAAAAAAAAAACTTCAGTAAATGTCCAGTAAACTACTTTTTTTACATTGTAAAATGAATTCGTAGATTTTTCTGAATAGGTATGAATTTTTGTAGAATATTCGTTCTATTTTCATTTTAATTAATTTAATTTTTAAAAATGGATGAAGAGTCACAAATTCTTAATATGTTTCCGGAGCATTTTTCCATATTAAAGTCGAGAAGTGTCCGGAGTATTGAACGAACAGTGTCATATGTAACACCTCTGAAAAATTCCAAAAACGGGATTTTCGAAATGGAGAGAAAATTCTTTAAAAAATCATATGTATTCAAAAAAATATCGTAATTCATTTGATGTCACAAAAAATCAAGCTTACCGTAGATTTTTTTAACAATTTTTTGTTTGAACAATTTTTTTGTGAATTTTTGGCATTCTTATTATTCAAAACCAATGTGTGCAGCATCTTCAATGCGATTGATTTTTTCAAATTTTAATGTTATCGCAAACCACTCAAAATTCTCACCGGAACTCACTTTTGGTAGGGAATGTACGGGCAATACATCCTCGGGACGGCTGTGGACGCAACGAAAATGACGTTAGATCGGCAAAGTGCGGTTAGGAAATAATAGAAAAGGGTATTACGTATTGGGTTGTTTGGAAAGTAATTCCATTATTTCCCCCAGTGTCGTTGACAAATAACTAAATTACTTTCCGCACAACCCAATAAGAACCCGTAAGGATATACGTTGGGTCGCAGGTAATAAATTTATAAATGACAGTTCTCGGGCACGTGCTGCTGGCAACTAAATGGTTAATTCTAACCAATATATGGTACTTTTATATGCGCATAAATAAAATCATATTTTTACAATATCAACTAATATAGACTAGTAGAATTAATTATGGACGCTTATAAAAGCAATTAGCTTTTTTGATATTTACGCAAAAAATGTATATTTCGATACGCCGAAATGATACCGTAATGTTTTTATTTTAAGATATCTATTTTTGGTAAATATTCGGAATTGGGGCTTCTGCTAGAGTCAGGCGAATTTTCGTTTGGGTTTGTTTGAGGTTTTTCGAGATTGTTTTGGGTTGTTTGAGGTTGTTTAGGGTTGTTTGGGATTTTTCGGGTTGTTTGGGTTTGTTTGAACCCTTGAAGAGAATTAGCCTGATTTTAGCAGGAGCCCCACTTCCGACTATTTACCTTAGTTTTATCTACAAATCATTTATTTGAACGTACAATGTTTCTACTCAATACTCGCCTCAATAAGGCTACTTCGACAGGAATATAAAATATAAGTGATTATAACGTAAAAATGATCAATAAATGAGGAATATAGAAAAACTGAAAAGTGGTCAGAATTAATTCCACTCGCGTACATATTAGCTGAAGATTTTACTCGTTTTAACTAAGTTTGAGTAGAAATGGAATAATTTTTCCTTTCTTCTTTTTGACAAGCTTCAGTCGCCGAAAATATAAAAAAGATTGTGCTTAAATGTTTAAACTTCCCCTAAGAAGGACAGGTTGCGAGGTCGGTTTCTCCAATTTCGATGAAATTTGGCATGCTTGTAGAATGGGTAAAATAAACTACAGTATTTTTTTATGTCTGCGGAACCCGATTTTTAGGGGGTGAAACACACCCCCGAAGGTAGGGCTGTTTTTTCCTTTTTCGTCGATAACTTATCGTTCCCATCTCCAATGTATAGTACACGAAAAAATAAACATTATTGCAATTTGAAATTTTTTTCATATCTCGTTGAAACGTTACCGACGAAAAACGAAAAAAACTCCCCTACCTTCGAGGGTGCGTTTCACCCCCTAAAAATCGGGTTCCACAGATATAAAAAAATCAGTGTCGCTTATTTTTACCCATTCGACAAGCATGCCAAACTTCATCGAAATTAGACAGATCGACCTTGCAACCTTTCCTTCTAAGTGCTATGGCAAGGTCGAATATTTGAAATCGGCTTGAGGAAACGCAGACTCGGTTATTATGGTATCACCGCATTATGTGAATATGCAGTCTGTTCATATGTATCTAGGCATGTATGTATTATTATTATAACTCTTGTTTTCATTATTTCATAATTTATGATAATAAAAGTAATAATAGACATTATTATAATTTCTATCTTCCCCTCGCTCTCCCTCCTCCTGAATGGTCATTTTACATATAATCTGACTTTTTATTTAGATGCTACTCTATTACTTTGTAGGTTCTTTTTTAAATGCAACCGTTTGAAATATTTCGAAATCATGCTAAAAACAAATTTGGCGGAGAAATCATCGTTTCCGTTTTTTTTCTGTATTTTGAATGTAAAAGTCATGCGTCTGCAGTGTAACGATCCAGACTTCATATACAGGCTAAAGAGGTACTCAAAATTCAAAAACATTTTTTTTAACATCAAAATTCACAAAAAATAATAAGCACAGGTATCTCACAATACTTAACGAAACTTTGTAACCATTTTTATCGATCATTCCTCTGAATAGCTGTAAATCAGTTCATATATGGAATGACGGGTGGCGCTAGCTGATCTGTGGATCATTGGCATACACTATCCCTTTCAGAAAACTCCAAAGGAGTTTTGACATCAAATTCCACCAATGGCATCAAATTCCACGATCTTGGTGGCCGAGTGACATAAAAGAGCGAGATCAATATTCGAAGAAAAAGGAGAAGTAGAGATTAATAAACCAATAAAAACTTCATACGAAAAGGATCGCATCATTCCTCTGGCCCTACTTTTTCTTTCGATCATGATAAATCTGTCACAACTGAAAAATCAGTGTGATCCATAGGGAGTTAGATTATATCGATTAGAACTGGTCAATTGCAACTTTTAGATTGATAACAACATTTTTGTTTATAAATCTCGTTGTCCTGCAAAGTGATAATTCTAGGAGAATTACCTCTACATACAGGGTGGATCAATAACTATTAGCACCTTGCATATCTTCAAAACTATAAGATTCACGGAAATATTTGCTGAAATGAAATCGCATAGTACGAAAGAGGCCATCCGATAGCGATAATAGTTTTTTTTGCAGGTGGAGGTACTTCGGACATTTGAAGGTCAACTCCATTTTTTTTTATTCGATCGGTATGTTTTTTCCCTGTATCATGAAAGAGGAGCTTAAAACGAGTTCAACGACCTATAACATAAGGTCATCGAAGGTCATAGAAAGTACAGAAAGACGATAATACTTGCAGTTTCGGTAGTAAATAAAATTACTATGTTTATAGTGAGTGTGCGCGAAGGTGCACGAAGGCTGAGACCGATGTGGATATCGTTCACCATACAAGGTTTTTGCCCTTACAGAATTTTGTTGGCACTCGCGATAAATAAGAAGCACATCTACTTGCTCTTGAAACGAATACATTGTACTCGATTGACCGATTTATCGATACTAATCTTATCATATTTATCTTATCCTGGAAACTTATTACAGTGTCCTTGAAACAGTGTTTATTTTCAGTGAAGTGAACCGTAAGTATTATCGCCTTTGTGTACTTTCTGTACCCAAACAAACCCAAACAGTGTTTATTTTCAGTGAAGTAAACCGTAAGTATTATCGCCTTTGTGTACTTTCTGTACCGGTCTGAGAAATATGTAAACGTAAATATGTAAATAATAACGTACGCGTTGATATTTATGGTCGTCATTTCGAACACTTACTATAAACGTAGTAATTTTATTTACTACCGAAACTGTAAGTATTATCGCCTTTCTGTACTTTCTATGACCTTCAATGACCTTATGTTGTAGGTCGTTGAACTCGTTTTAAGCTCCTCCTTCATCATACAGAAAAAAAAACATAACGATCCATTTTAAAAAATGGAGTTGACCTTCAAATGTCCGGAGTACCTCCACCAAAAAAAAAAAAATATTATCGCTATCGGATGGCCCCTTTCGTACTGTGCAATTTCATTTCGGCAACTATTTCTGTGAACCTTATAGTTGCTAATAGTTATTGATCCACCCTGTATATACATTGCCGGGCAAAAGTATGGATACACCTAGAAAAATTTCGCGCCGCACTAAAAGTTTGATATCTCTGTGAAAAAAAGAAAATACATCCGGATTTCCAAGGCGGCATTTTAAAAGGGACAAATGAAGCTTTACTTTGCGTTTTGAAAAAAAAAATTTCGATTTTTTTTAGACCCGGGGCGCCATTTTGAAAGTGGCCGTTTTTTGGCATCTTTTTGGCTGTTTAAAATCGGCTGCACGTCTTCAGGACATTTTTTTCAAAGAACCTTAAAAGATAGAGCGATAGCTATAGTTTCCTTTTTTTAGAAAGTTTCGTACGATTTTTTTTCACCGAGTGATCGCATTTTTTTCTCAAAAAGACAATTTTCAAAAGATGCTGCTGAAATAAGAACCTTTGAGTTTTAGAAAAAATTGCCAAAAGGAAAAAAAGTTGCGTTACATCGTATCGAATCGAGCAGAATTTTTTCAACCTTTTTTTTTCAAAATTTGTTTTCAACTTTTTTTTGCTCCGTTGAATAAAAAAAAAATTCAATTTTTTTCTCCATTTTCAGCCGCACAAAACATGCACCTCTTACCTCTTACGTCATCTAAACGCCCTTTTCGTCGAAAAACCCACCTCTGGCTTTCAGCACTGCATCAGCGATTCGTGGCATCCGATCGATTAATGAATCCAGCTAAGCTGAGCTGAGAGATCTCCATGCAGCTTGCAGTTTCTGCCACAGATCTTCGGCCGATGTAGGGCAGGTCATTCGTATCTTTCGATCGAGCTCTTCCCAGAGAAGTTCGATGGGGTTTAGGTCGGGTGATTGTGGCGGCCACGCCATATTCACGATTTTTTTTTCTTTGCCTCGTTCTTCAAATATTCTCGACAGAGACGGGAACTGTGTTTCGGATCATTGTCTTGTTGCATAGTAAAACTACGCCCGATCGTTCGTAGCCCCGATGGAATCGCATGATTAATGAGAATTTCTTTATATACTCATTTTCTCATTATGCCGTCAATTTTCACAAAGTCTCGGACACCATGATCGGAGAAGCAACCCCACACCATAACGGAGCCACCGCCATGCTTGACAGTTGGTACACTGTGGTGCCATTTTTTCCGAAGGATTTCTTCGAACAAAAATGCGTCGACGACTTCCGAAGATTAAAAATGTTGACTCGTCCGTCCAGAGTACATTTCTATACTGATTAATCGTCCACTTTTTGTGTTCAAGCGCCCATGCGTATCGTTTTTTTTGTTCGCCGGACGCAACAAAGGTTTTCTCAGGGCGACACAGCCTCTGAACCCAGCACTGTTAAGGGGTTACCCCCACTTGTGATTTTGAAAAAATCGATTTTTTTTCATTGCATTTTTTTGAAGTATAAGTATCTGAGAATATGCCCTGAAAATTTCAAGTCGATCCGAACAAAATTGACTGAGATGTGAGCGTTGAAAGAGAAGAATCCGTGAATTGAAGAACTGAAATTGAAACTTTAAACGCGTTTTTCTCAAAATGGCATTTCTGAAGTCGGTGACCAAGATTACTCGAACACTAATGAACGGATCTTCTTGAAATTTTGCAGGCTTATTTAATACATAAAAATGTAGTCTTTAATCGTTCGATTTTTTTCGTTAAAATCAAACCATTAACTTTGACTGTCCGCCATTTTGTGAAAAATGAATTTTAAAAAAAATCCTTCGATTAAAGACTAGTTTATACTTATATTTGTCTAAATCCATCCGCATTTTTTTTTCAGATAATCCACTTCGCCGCACTGTTGGTCATCGCAAACCGTGTATATAAAAACATTATTTCATTGACGGCCATTTGCCACTAAACAATGTAATATTTTTCAATAAAAATATTACTGGAAGTTCTTCAAGATGTGTTCTTTAAGATGGTATGTTGATCGATTAAAAAAATTTTGTAGTTTTCTTTAAAGAAATTCATGACAAAGGCCTTTTTTGCGCTACAAGTGGGGGTAACGCCTTAAGACGACGTTTCACTGTCGTCAGTGATATCGAGGTTTCCATTTGTTCGTTAAATTTGGCACAGATTTCCGTTGCTGTTAATCGACGATTTTTTTTTGCTGGTAACGACGATATTTTGATCGTCTGAGGACGTTGTCATTTTCGGTCGACCCGGACGATTGCGATTGAAATACGTCTCGGACTTCTTAAATCTCCCGATGGTCGTCTGCCCTCCTTTCAAAGACGCGCGAGTTTGTCTGGCAATTTCTCTGTACGACAATCCCTTATCGCGCAACGCGACAATAGCCCCTCTTTCATACAGTGGAATTTATTTCTTCCGTGCCATTTTGATCCGTTAAGAACAAAAAATTTGCGTAAAAACTTGTCGATTTTAGACCACACGTGTTCGCGTTCGAAGTTTTCGCACAACTAACTGGCTTTGTCAGCGCGACACTCGTCACATTATTCCAAAGAATCAAAAATGTAAACAAAAACGACGAGCCATAAAGAGAGCGAGAAAAATGACACGAGAGAAATAATATATCGACACGCGAGAAATAGAATCTTTTTTTACGGTCCGCAAAGGTAAAATGTAAACAAAGACAAGAAGCTTTATTTCCGCTCCTTGTGTTTAGATGAGGTAAGAGGTAAGAGGTGGATATTCTGTGCGGCTAAAAATTGAGAAAAAAAAAGAAATTGAAATTTTTTTTTTTATGCAATGTTGGAGCAAAAAATGTTGGAAAAATTTTGAAAAAATTCTGCTCGATTCAATACGATGTAACGCAACTTTTTTTCCTATTGGCAATTTTCACTAAACCTCAAAGTTTCTCATTTCAGCAGCATCTTTTCAAAATTGTCTTTTTGAGAAAAAATCCGATAACTCGGTTAAAAAAAATCGTACGAACCTTTCTACAAAAGGAAACTATAGCTATTGCTCTATCTTTAAAGGTTCTTTGAAAAAAAAAATGCCAAAAAATGTCCTGAAGACGTGCAGCCGATTTTAAGCAGCCAAAAAACGGCCATTTTCAAAATGGCACCCCGGTTTTTTAAAAAATCGATAATTTTTTTTCCAAAACGCAAAGTGAAGCTTCATTTGTCCCTTTTAAAATGCCGCCTTGGAAATCCGGATATCTTTTTTTTTCACAGAGATATCAAACTTTTAGTGCGGCGCGAAATTTTTCTAGGTGTATCCATACTTTTGGCCGGCAGTGTATGAGTATATATATATATATATACTCAGCAAATATAATATGAAGGAAAATATCTGCGCATGTATGTAGCCCAGTTCGTAACAGTATCCCTCTAACGTTGACAGAGCATCAGAAGACTTTCGAACGTACACTCAGGCACGGGAAACAAATATTTGCAGGCCTCTGTTAGTACTCGATGAGCACACGTTTTGTCCAAGAGTTCCATACCTTTGATACTCTATTAAGGTTTGTTGTTCGAGGCTCTACTACACATTACTTACACACACGCAGAGGGGCGCGCACGCATACATACACACAATTATAGGCGCATATGTATTCGTGCGTACGTCATTGCTGCATCGCTATCGCTAAGTAAGTACAAAAGGCATAGCCCGTCTCCCTCCACGAGTTGCTCGCAGTCGAGCGGATTTTAGAACCCAAAGCACTATCTACGTCCACGCAGCCTATGGTCGAGTGTCTTCGGTATCGTATTTCCATCTTTACCCATGCATGGATACTCGCAAGGTGACCTTTTTCAAACAGGATAGTTAATACCTTGTGCAAAGACGGATCAACTTTTGCCACCAATGAAACGCTGCTGTAAAACAAGAAGCAGCCACTGGCGCATTGTCGAAACCGTACCTTCGATAAGTGAGTTGGGAGTGGAGAAGTTGATGACTTGCTGTATCTTTAAGCCGTTTGCAAAGATAGCACATTAACGATGCATGGCCGTTTGACGTTAAGATTGCGATGCGAAATCGATCAACGGGTTGCACCTATAGCTGGTCGCCGGAACAAGAAGCATTCGTGTCATTTTTTTTCTGGGCTCGCCTGTTCAGTTTTTCAAATTCTTTCCTTACAGTGAAGTGTATGGTATTACGTGTCTTTTACCATTTTTGTATGGAATATTTTGTGTCGCACGTATTTGAAGACAAACAACACGTATTACACGAAAACAAGTTGCACATATTTGAAAAATCGAACCCAAACATTTCATGCAAAATATAAAAGTTTATGCATGGAATGATCTGGTGCTTGGACGGAGGATTTGATAAAATATTTATTTTTGAAGAAAGAAAAGGAAAATTTTTAAAAAAGATTCAAAAGGTACGATTCAGGAATATTCTTCATTAATCGTACCTGGCTTATCCTAAATCGTACTTATTACAAAAAAAAAAAGTTGACGGAGTATTCACGTTGCTACGGTAGTGTCACGTACGTAATTTATGGCTTGCTCTTTGACCCTGGCACCATGATCGTCAACCTAAAATAAAATTACGTCTACTTAAAATAATCGAACCATGGCTCTTAAATCCTACCGATAATATTACGGAACTACCTTACTGATATTAGGTGTAGTAAAAAGAAATCCATTATTCTTGGCTTCAATTTCATGCAAAAATAATGGATTTCTTTTTACTACACCCAATATATACTCTACAGAGCATTTCTTCTTAAAAACTGCCAAATTAGTTCATTTTTGTCTTCTTTTGCCAATATCAATTTTGTAAGATCTATATACAATGTGTCCTCCCACAAAATTAGGTCTGCCTGAAACGAGCGTACAATTAGGTGAATCGTTCAGATACGATCGAGGCGAACCCTACCGGTACGAATTAGGCGTAACATCCGAGCGCAAAGTATCTCGACACTAAACGAAAACGCTTTTTTTGTGGTTACCAAAATGTACCGTAAAACGGGGTTAAATTGACATTAAGGGCAACTTTTACAGATTTTGGCACTACTTTAACAGAGCGCCAAAATGAGGTGTCAATGGGTACACATTTAAATGTGTTTAACTTTTAGGCGGCCGGGGTGGTGTCGGTCGGCATCACCTCAAGGTCGAGCCATATTACTAGTCCATTAAAAAAAATGTCTAGGGAAAACATTTTCAAGGCAAGTCATACCTTGAAAATGTTTTCCCTAGAAAAAACCATAAATGCTGGCCGCCTGGAGGTTAAATTTGTTGTTCAAGTTTATTACAGTGTTGCTGAAGATGATTGTAATGTTGCTCAAGCTGATTTTTATCTCAATGATAATTTTAAGACTGATAAAATGAACGGAAGGATATTCGGAATCAGCTGATGATTTGGAATAGCAGGGTTTCACGGAAACTAGTAGCGCCACCTCGGTTTTATGGCCGTGAAATGTTAAGGGAAGGGTAGGGGTTTCAGCGTGAAAAAAAAATTCTTTTTTGCCATTTTTTTTCATCTATATGGATAGAGTAAATGTATTGCTTTGATTTGAAAGATTTGTATATTTACAAACAAACAAAAAATAAATCTTATGCCCGACTACGTCTTGTTGCTAATTTGGAATGCCTGATCTGCTGATTATTTGGAATATTCCAAATTACGATCGGTTTTACAGTAGTTTAGATGTAACCGGATGTAGGTCCGTCTCACTACTATATAAAAAGGAAAGTCTGCAGTTGGTATGTTGGAATTTTTCAACAATTCGGAGAACTCATTTTATTTGCAGATTATGCCGGAACAGGAAAAACAGAACCTAAAGAAACTGAAACTGATAATTCAATTGTAGAGCTGAATATAACAGAACCTCACCAACGTCACTAAAACATTCGCAAAAAAACACTAAAATATTTACTTTTTTATATTTGCAAGGTATACGATTCAGGCAAGTATATCCTATCAGTAATCCACAATCAATCTCAGAGACAAACTCTTTCTGCCCGTTCGCCCGTCGCTAACCTCGCAGCGTCGACAACGCCGAAACTTCCCAACCGAGAGCCATATTAATCCAAAGATGGCGCCTCCATCTAGAGCCTGGACGAAAGAACTTTTTCCTTCCGCCTGTTTTCTTTCTTCGCGGCCTATCGGAGCCCGCAAGACTCCAAAGTCTTCTCTATAGGTGCGTCGAGCACGTCCCTGCAGACGCCCGTGATGACGGTGAAAAAGAGAAACCAAAGTCCAATCCGAAGCGCCGAGGAACGGCCCGATGAATAAAGGCAAAGTCTTAAAACGTACTGAACGCGAGGGGAAAAAATGGTGAGCGTGTTTTTACGTGCGAGAAAGGGAAAGAGCGAGAGGGACGAAGACGAACGGTAAGATAACGTGAGAAGAAGCGAAAAGAGAAATGTTAAACGAGCGGGCGCGAAAGTTCGTGTCTTATTGTTAACGAGAACGGGAGATAGAAAAGGGAGCGAGTGAGATAAAAACAAGGGGTCGAGGTATATGGAGACGTGGACGCAAGTGGCTCACACATGGTGCACAGTTGTTCGAGAGGTCAGTTTTTTGTCCACGGGAGCTTTCAGATTTACGCTGTGTGCATATATATATATATAAACACTCACACGAGAGAACGAAGTTACCGCTTACGCTGGCTCCGCTGGCTACGTGAGACACAAGCTACACGTACTATACACGCACGTGTGCACATGTGTCTCCTCGTACGCGCACAGGAGCGAGGACTCCTGGGAGTTCGCCTCGCATCTACCGAACCAAACTCCCATCTACGCTCCCCTCTTACTCCTCCCATCGACAAATTGTCAAAGTTTCCTATTTACGGTCACACACGTGGAAGATAAAGAACGAAAAAGGCGACGAGCAACCTGGAAAAGACTGGGACTGAAAATTAGAGGGCAAATAGACTTGGCAAACAAAACAATGTTCGAGGAAACAGCAGAAAGTCGCCTTGTTTGAGAATCCTTTGTTCTTAGACTCAACTTTTTGTCGGCGCGGTAGCGACAGGGGAAGTCAGCGGTATAAATAAAATACGTTGAAAATGACACTGTGTCTAATTTATAATAATTCATATATGGAGCTATCGGAACGGCGCTTTTTTGAAACGTGTTTTGAAAAAATTGAAAGCCTTTTTCCCATGGCAATTTTCAATCTTCAATGGTTTATTTGAGTTGCATGGTTTAATTTTGATATAAACCATTCATATACTGATAACAATTATTTAAACTATTTTTATTATTTAAATAATATTCATATTCAATTTATAAAAATTATTAGAACCATTTTTATTGTTTAAATTGTATTATTATTTTAATTGTACAAAATTGTTTTGAAAGCCATTGAAAACGTGTTTTTTAAGCAACACTATGAGCCCTTCGAAACATAATGCGATGTATTTAAAAATAATCATACGAAGTTCTGCACGTTCCTGCCGTATCTTCGAACTTCTATAAATCGAACTTCTATATCTATAAATATTTTTCAATGCAAAAATTGTAAAATATACCAAACACCATGCATAATTTCACGCGGTTCACGCTGTACAACGCCCCAAACAAACAAACCCAAACGCAAACAAACCACCCCAAACCAAACCCAAACAAACTAACCCCAAAAACCAAAACCCAAACAAAACCAACCAACCCAAAAATTCCAAACAAACCCAACCAACCCAAAAGACCCAAACAAAACCAACCAACCCAAGTCCAAACAAAAATCAACCAACCCAAACCCGAACAAAACTAACCAACCCAAAAAACTCAAACAAAACCAACCAACCCAAACAAAACCAACCAACCCAAATCCAAACAAAAATCAACCAACCCAAACCCGAAAAAAACCAACCAACCCAAAAAAACTCAAACAAAACCAACCAATCCAAAGAAACCCAAACGTAAACAAAAACCAACCAACCCAAACCAAATAAACGCAAACAAACCAACCCAAACAACACAAACCCAAATAAACAAACGAAAAAAAACCAAAACCCGAACAAAACGAATCAACCCAAACCCAAACAAACCCAACCACAACTAACCAATCCAAACCAAACAAACCAACCAAACCAACACAACCAACCAACCCAAACCAAAACAAAATTATAAAGATTTTCTTCGGCTGACTACGAGTAAATTATTCTTCCGAATAGTTTGTGTAACAATTTAACACATTCTATCCGGACAATTATATATATGTTATTCGTCCGGACACTAGCTTACACGAATCACGATAATATGTACGTCTACTGGAAATACGGCGTGAACTGAGCCGCTATCCGGACGAACAACATACGCTTATTCGTCCAATAAGCGGACAGGGAGACACGCCGAAAAAAAAATATTCGAAAATCTGCACACGTTTTCGCTAAAAAACATCACGAACTCTTTTCCTTCGCTATAGCTTGTGGCCGGAGGAAAAGAGTTCGTGATTTTACTTTTACTTTGTACAAATACTTTTTTGATACTTTTACTTTACTTACTTTTACAAATTTTTTTTTTGATTTACAAATACTTTTACTTTTACTTTTTACAAATACTTTTTCTCACCCACTATAATGGATGAAAAAAAGTATTTGTACATCTCACACGAAACCGTTGTTAATTTGGCTTTATTTGTTTGTTTGTGTTATCCCAAGATTTTTGTAACCCTGGTCACAGGGGGTCACACTGACCCGAGCCATGTTTCAAACGATTGTCCCGATGACCGTATCGTTGCGACTGACTCATAAAAATTCAGGGCACTAGCTCGAACATTCAAGAATGTGGCATTCTCGGTCTTATATTTTAATCGAATTTTAAAATGACGAAACGAAAAGTCAACCAGGGGTCAATGCGTAGAAACGCCCTTTTTTACTAAAAAAATCATAACTCTTGCAATATTCCATGTTTTTCCATAAAATTTCAGGCTAATACTACTGAGATATGATAGTTTAAGGAAAAAAAATAGCTCGATAGTGGGAAATAGTCGAAGAAAAAACCAGCTCCATGACCGACCGTACTTTGTACTTACAAAGAGTGCGCGAAAGCACCGTTAGAAGGCTGGCCAGTCGCCTTGGCCGCCAACAACTTATAGTAGTAATTTTGGCTTAAAGTTGCGCTTGGGATCATTTTGACCCCGGGTGACCAAGGAGGGTTAAACAATCCCATCGCAATCCTCCATCCATGTAAACAAAAAGGAGAAGCCTGCTATCCTAAAATGTGAAAAAGACATCACGCTCGTTAAGCATCTCAAACAATGAAAAGCCTTTCGCAATTCGCCAAAGTCTTCAAGATGTCCAAAATTCCATGCCACCCAGTCATCAATACTGTAGGTAGGTACAGAACTCTACCCCGACACTTCAACGATTTCGGCGGCTTGGAGTGCTTGTGCTATTCTTCGAAATCACAAAATTCACAACCTCACAACACACCAAGCCCTTTCATCGTAGAAAACTCAACGTCTCCTTTATCAGTACTCTCCACGTGAAAAGAAAAATGTATCTCTGTACGTCGAAAGCCCGAAAGGATAGAGCGTGTTTCCGAACTTTCCAAAAATCTCGAGTTTCCACGAAGCGAAACTTTGGTCTGTAAAAAAGACCGAGAAAGAAAGACGGCAAAAAATTCAAGAACATTGTTCGACCGTAAAAGAAAAACACGACGATTTCGTTGAGTGAGTTCAGTCGGTATCGCGTCAATTGCTACATCATTCAACGACCGAGGCGTCTATCGCGGCAAAGTAAAAAAAACCAACCAGCGAGAATATGAGAAAGGATATCGTAAATGAGGGAGAATCAATATATATATGTGTATACGTATACGTGTGGTACAGAAAGTAGTTTGGACTCGTCGGGGCCTCAGGAACGAGATATCGTCGCGGTGAGGCACACACACCGACGAGATAAAGAAACACAGTTGCGAATCACGCCGCAGCGGAGGCAGCGGCGCCTAATAGGCGGCAACAAAACAAGGGGTATCACGAACGATGGGATTTTTTCCCCTTCTTTCCTTCTCTGCGCGCTCACACACTATCTCTCTCTCCCTCTCCCTCTCCCTCTCTCTCTCTCTCTCTCTCTCTCCCTCTCTCTCTCTCTCTCCCTCTTCGTTTGTCCCATATAAAACGTAGTGCGCCCGCAAAAATGAGGGGAAAAATAAAGATAGAAAGCGAAAGATCTTGAGAGATAGAAATATAGTTGTTCCATCTCCCGATACGTATAGTATGCGCGAGAGCTTGGCGGCCCCCGCAGCGCTCGGAGATCTCCACGTCTCTTGGAGACGATCGCTGCGTCATCGGCGGGATCCCACGACGACACGGAGACCAGCTCAGGACCGTATTAATCGGGGGAATAAAAATGAATCGCATCAAGCCGCGTTACGAAAATTACGAAAATTACGACCGACACAATCTTTTTGAGGAATTGTTCGGGGTTTATTTGCTAACTTCTTCACCCTTAGACCCTACGTCCTAAATGTCATGGTAATTAAGATATGATTGTTTTCGTTTTTTCAATTACACGAAATTTTACCTTTCAATCGTCATAGCTTTTTTGTTTGTAACATTTGTATTGATTGTAATAGCACGAAATAACTTTTGTTTTATTCTGCAATGTATGGCTATCATAAATAAATCATCAGTTGATACAATTGGTTTCCAAGAAGACGCTTCAACTTTCAAAATCTTAAAAATTTGTAAATGTACGAAACATTTTAACTTCCAAATTCATTATTCAAAAAAACTTATTCTCTCTATTTTCGCCACATAATGAATGATTTCTATGACATGTAGCATACCGTTGGAAAGGGTACAAACTAGAGAACTTCTTAAAACAAAGCTAAGTTCAAAATAGCTTTTAGTTCTTCTTATAATGAATGTAGAAATTGTAATTTTTCGTACATTTATGCATTTAAAAAAATTTCGAAGCTCTTGAATCATTTTCTTTGAATCAATTGTATCAAATAATTATTTATTTATAATAAGCATAAAGTGCAAAATACAACAAAAAAAATTCGTGCTAGTAGTATCGAGTTTTACTTGCACAACTTTTTCGCAAAGCTTTTTACAATATATGACAATTTCGCATACATACTCTTCACTAATTATCTACTCCTTACATTCCTACATTTGGTATTATTTTTACATTCTCCTTTCTCGGTTTATTCATCCCCTCCATCGATCTCTCCTCCCCCATGGTCCTTACTCAGCGTTCTACATATTTCCTCTATTTCCCTAAAATACTCGCATATCCCTATTCGTACTTTTCCTCCCAGCATATTTATTATTTCCCCCTTTACTGCCAAATCATCCGTCCCTTCCATCCACTTCTCTGCTTTCTTCCTTGCTTTCTCCGATGCTAACTCCCTACCTTTTTTACATATCATTAGATGCTCCAATGTCTCATTTTTTTCTTTACTTTTCAGAATTTCGAAAATTCAAGTCGGTCGGTTGAAAATTGTGGGCGTTTATATGTAGGTTCATCAAACCGGCGAACTTTGAGCGCATTTTTCCTCGAAATAACGTTTTCGAAATTGCTGTGTGCGGAATCTAAAAAATCACTGCACCGATCAACTTCAAGTTTTACAAACTTCTTTCATACATAAGAAAGCAGTTCTTGAACGAAGGATTTTTTTTCTTCGATGCACAGTTTTGTTTGTCAACGAAAATAGAGCGTTTTTTCCACCGAAAATCGATACTTTGACTTTGGAATGGGGCAATTTAAAAAAATCAATATTTTATTGAATCCTCCCTTCAAGCACTAGATAATTATATGCCAAAACTAAACGAGTTGGATATTTTTATTTCGAAGGATTCGTTTTCGAGCAGCAGTGCTCACCGCGAACGACTTTTTGCAAACAGCGATCTGCACAAACCGTTGTATCTACCAAATTTAGGAACATTTTTCAATACAAAAGGTATAAGAGATACGTTAAACCATACTCTAAGGCAAAAATTAAAGTTAGACTCAAAGTTCCAAAACTGTGCAATAAAAAATGATATTTTTGGAATATCATGATAACGCAGACCCCTTAATCGTATGACGATTTTTTCCATACCGAAATAGGAGTATTTGGGCATTTCTACGACGAAATTCTTTTTTCACAATCTTCTGTCCATGCAAGACCATAAAATGGGGTTATTTTGAACAGGTTTTGGAAGTTTTTTGTAAGTAACTTTTTTTAACGTGCTAAATTCCAACTTGTTTTGCTTCAATAGAACAATGTGCTTTTTGGCTATCAAATGTACAAGAAAGTCAAGCCCCACCATCCGTCCACAATTCTATATATATATTTTGTAAAAGTGCCAAAGTAACCTCGAGTGTGGGGTTTCTTTGGCAAGGTATTGAAATGCAACTTATGTCAAGGATTAAGGATTACTTTGACATCATTTTGACTGAAAAATTTAATATTTTAAGCATTATACATGGAATTGAATTAAAAACGACGATTTAAAATCGAATTGTCATAATTATTAAGGAAACATTTTACATAAAAATATCAAGTACCTATTATAGGCACTTAATCAGTCTTTCAATTATCATCGAGGTCATAATCAACTTGAGCAACATTACAACCAACTTTAGCAACATTATAGTACACTTGAACAACAAATTTGAGCAACAATATAAAAAAGTTAAAAAAGAAAAGAAACAAAATCGTCTGTGTCTTCGCACGCGTTTGAATCGTATTTTGGCGCTCTGTTAAAGTACCCCTCCCAAAAACTGCCAAAGTTACTTTTAACGTCAATCTAGCCCCGTTTTACGGTACCTTAAAACGGCGATTTAATCCACAGAATTTGCAAAAGAATTACTGAACACGAATTTGCAGGGTACCCATAGATGTCGGCTGAATACCGGGACTTATGAGCAATAATACAAGATGCTATAAAAAAATGTTTTCACAAGAACTTCTTTGAATTTTCCCTTTGATTATTTACTTGCGAGCGATAAGGCTTCGTCAATGATAAACTCTTTACCATTGCGATAGGAGTAAGGAAAATGATAGTGTACACCTATCTAGAACGTGAGAAAACAAGAGAATACAGATGGATGATGATGGATGGAACGGTAACGAACGCCGGTTCTCTCGACAACAGATCGTAGCGCGTGATGCGAGACGCTTCGTTTCAATGTCGACTCCTCTCGCAAATCACTTTATTTCTCTCTCTCTCTCTCTCTCTCTCTCTCTCTCTCTCTCTCTCTCTCTCTCTCTCTCTCTCTCTCTCCCCCCCCCCTCCCTCCCCCCCTCTCTCTCTCTCTCTCTCTCTCTCTCCTCTCTCTCTCTCTCTCTCTCTCTCTTCTCTCTCTCTCTCTCTCTCTTCTCTCTCTCTCTCTCTCTCTCTCTCTCTCTCTCTCTCTCTCTCTCTCTCTCTCTCTCTCTCTCTCTCTCTCTCTCTCTCTCTCTCTCTCTCTCTCTCTCTCTCTCTCTCTCTCTCTCTCTCTCTCTCTCTCTCTCTCTCTCTCTCTCTCTCTCTCTCTCCTCTCTCTCTCTCTCTCTCTCTCTCCCCCCCCTCTCTCTCAATTTATTAACGAATCGGCTTCAAAATTTGATATAATATTTTTGCAATGTTATATTTTGGGAATCCGTGAAAAACGAAAAAATAATATAAAAAGAAAAATCAACAGCTCTTACCGCCCTTAACGCCAAACTCACGAGTATGAACATTGCCTGTAACACGTCAACGAATGAAAATAGTTTACAAAGTGTTCGTAAAAAATTTTTGACGAAATAGTGAGAAATATATAATATATAAGAGAAAAATATAAATATAAAATTCTCATTTCTTATCCGATTAATGTCATTGTTGGATGTGAAGAAGTATGAAGACATTGAAGACCGGATTATATGGACGCATGTATAGCGTGTGCGTATGAAGATCGGAGAATGTTCAAGAGTCAGTAGAGTATAGAATTCTGAGCCGAAAAGTTC